>JAWRVZ010000274.1:0-645938 GCA_037043235.1 Rhodeus uyekii
ATACCTTAAATGGCATCTCTAGTTCTAAGTGTCCTATCGTTTTTCTAAGTAATCAATTATTTATTGACTTAGGCATCATCATATTATATTACGGCTGTTAATGTTTATGAAAGCAAATGTTTTATGACATTTTTATGATCAGCAAGCAACGTCTCTCACTTTAAACTAAATGGATGAGTATATAATCAAAAACCATTTTAACATTATTAAAATACATAGTGACATTTTTTTTGCTTGAACTTGAATTATAAGATCTGATGTAAATTATCAATTGTCACTTTCCTTGTGGCTGTCAAAGTCACACAATTATATTCAAAAAATTAAAATTAAAATGAAACCCTTTAATAATGTAAAACAGTATACAGTAATGCATTAGGTAGATAATCAGTAACTAAGATTTTCATTGTCATTGGACACACAGTTTATAGTTCCTGCTGTGATGTTGCAGAAATAGAAACCATTCCAAAAATAGAATCCCTTGTCACATATCACATTTCACCATCACAGCTGGTTAGGCCAAAACTCTGATTAACATGGAAAATATATCTTTTATCATGTGACACAGCATTACGTAGCATCTGATTAGGAAACAGTGATTTTGTTGTGTTTAAGGTTATTTTAGGCACTTTTTGTTTTACATGTCAAATAACACCGATTAACTGTAAAATAGGGTTTTGAGAGGCTTATTCCTTTATCATAACCTTTCTATAACATGATAACTGACCTGTAATGGATATCCAGCAGTGGGGAAGGACACACAGACAGCTCAGAGTCATTCCAGTCTGGTTAAGGTTATATTAAGTGATTTTCAGGAAGGGCTTTGTGGTGTCTCATTACGCAATAGGCTCAGTGGGTCTTGATCTGACTCACTACTTTTTAGATGTCCTCTCCTAAAGCAACACTGTCACTTGGCACATAAAGATGACATCACTTGAGTCCCATGTGTGCCATTAACCTCCATCCAGACTTCTAATGTACTGTATTTTTCTAGAGACACAAATGTTATCACAAGAGTGGAATAACATTGAGGTGCAACTGTGGCCTGGGGGCAGAAGTGCACTGACGCTGCCAGCATTGTTTCCAGGTTTGATTGATCACCATCATTAACACTGATGTAACAGTGCACTGACATTGCAAAGTCATGATTACAGTTGAGTGTAGTCATGTTGGATCTAGCTGCACATACATACTCTTAAAAGTAAAGGTTCTTTATTCGCATATATGTTTGCATAAAGAACGTTTAACATCACACAAAAGATTCTTTATAGTGGACAAAAGTTGATGTTTTATTTTTATTCTAAATTTTTTTATTCATTTATTTTATTAAATTTTTTTAATAAAATAAAAGAATAACAACAACTAACTACCCTGTAGGGTTAAAGACACAACCAGCAGCTGGACTGGACTGACCACAATAAGAACTAGAACAGGCAAAACATGCTGGCAACACATGACGGGATACATTACACAACAAATTGGCACAGTACTGGAAACAGAAGTAGAATAAATAGGGAGCAAACAAAGCAGGTAAAAATGGAGAGCAATCGGGGCAACTGAACCAAAGTTCAGACAGCAAATGGTTGAGATTAAGACAATAGACAGGAGAGGACATGGCACAAAGGAACAAACCTGATAAGCCATGTGCTCACACCAAACGTGACAAAAACATGAGTACATTTCCAGCGCGCACAAATCACAAACCATGTGCTCAAACAAAACAAGACACAAACATGCAGCTAACAAGAACGCTCATAAGCTACGTGTTCACACAAAACATAATATGAAAACACATGGCGAGTGAAAACACAAGGGTACCCCGGATATAATGTCATTGACAGGCGACGCAATGACATGGCCATTACACTGGTTAAAACTGCTGATTTCTCTGGGGAAAAAAGCTGTGAGCAACACAGCACAATACATGACATAAAAGCATGCAGCCAATGTAAACATGAACCATGTGCTACAGCAACTGAAGTGGACAAAAGAGTGCGCAGCCCGAGCCAACTCGAAACTGCTCGCACTCACAAAACATGACAAAGCGAGAGAGCACGAGCGAACACTCGTCTTATGCGCTCACAACTGAAGACAAACACGCAACATGAAGGGGCTCTCAGGGTGGATCTCCTCAGAGAGGCCTGACAACACCCTTATGCATCATGCAACAAGAGGAGTCAAAAACATTTTTCCCTGGCCTACTAATCACTAGGTTTGCCAAGCACAGCTCTGTGAAGCTGAGGCCTCAGTAAAGAAGACTCTCTTATTGAGAGGAGGCCTACTAAACCAAGGTGAGGAGGCTTAGTCAAAGTGAGCTCAGAGAGCAATTAGTAGGAATAGCCCCCTCAGACCCCATGTAGCCACGAAAAGGCTAAGCAAAGTCAATAACCCACAAGAAGGAGCACCTGGGGGAGTATAGGGGAGGGGAAGCTCTACCTGTGCTAGGTATAACTCTCGAGAGTTAGCTACCCATTCAATACGATTGGAGACACACACACACATGCATATATATATATATATATATATATATATATATATATATATATATATATATATATATATATATATATATATATATATATATATATATATATATATATATATATATATATATATATATATATAGTCTACTCACCTTCATTCCTCAATAGTCTTTTCTGCATCCCTCAGCCAGCCACCCCAAATCCTTACTCTCAGCTAGTTCCGATATGGGGAGTACACTGCGTTTGGGCTACATTCCGAGCTTGGACCCCTCCCCCAGACAGCCCACCAAATATACTTTCTTTAACTCTAATTTTAGTTAATTAATTACTAACAAGACACACTGAGCATATTACTTAACATAAGTAATCATAAATTAATAATGAACAACATGTTAACATGTGTGTAATTGTCATTCAATTAAGAAATAATCTCTTTTTATAATGGATGTTTGTGGTGATTTTCAGGACCTCAAATGCTTCTGATCTTGCCATTCAGATGTTCACAAACGTCCTGAGAGATTTCAAATATTCCTCTTGGTGTCGGTTCCTATGAAGCATCACTCCGCTAGTTTGTATTCGCAGCAACACACATCGTCTGCCAGCCACACACAATCCTGTGCATATATGTGAGTGTGTTTGTGTGACGTTTGTGACCCAGACGCTCCCTAAACCATCCTGTCGCATCTGTTGCTCAATACATCCAGATAAGTTCACCCACCATGCTGAATACCAAGAAAGCTGTGCAGGAAAAGCAGCCAAGTTCAGAACGTCTGTAAGGGCCTCATCTTCCAAACTCTATTTCAGAGTGTTTGCTTTTGGATTTACAACTATGTGTTGACTTTTATTTAAGAGTGTTTCTTTAGGTTTTGTCTGATTTTTCTTTGGTCTTTGTTTGGTTGTTAGAGCATTAATATGTAGTTGATGAATGCAAATATGAGTGAGTGTGCATATGCACCTCACCCCCTCCCTGCTCAGTTCCGCTGCGTTTCCTGTACACATTGGCAGTGTTCTGCAGCAGATTGTTAGTATTATCGTCCATGCAGACCTTCGCCAACAGTAGTGGCATTTATTTTTATCTCAGCTCTCTCTCCTTCTCATTCCAAACCTTTTTTCTGCTTTGTATGCTATTCCGTTTCTTACTGATTTCATCATGCGGCTACAACTTACAGAGCAGGGGGTGAATTTACTGAACAGTTGCGCCAATTTTTTGCATGGTTTTTAGAGCAAAACTGGTATCTTATTCACTAAACGTTAGTAATCCAGTATAAAAAGGCAATATAAAAACTGGTGTAATGCTAAGCCATAAGTATTTAAATAATGTTTATGGCATTATTTTCAGAACAAACACTGCTAATTTCTATTTAAAATAGGTGTGTTATAGACAAGATTTAAAAAACATGTTTCTGTAGATGTTTCTGGCATCAGTAACTCATAGAATGATCACCTGACGAAAGCATTTTACATTTTAGGTGCTGTCAACACATTCATGTTGTACATTTCAGAATATAAAGCAACAGGACAGAAAATGGCCTGGGATCAGAAAGTACCACAGACTGGGACTTTGGGGGCTACTGTGAATCTGGGCCCACACCATGTGTCATAGCACAAAAGTGTACGTTTAGTATTGTCGGTGACTACCATCAAATTCTTGTGAGATCTGATACAATGTGATATTTGCTGCATGCTTTATTTAACACAATACCAAATCTTCTGACAAATATCAGAATTTGAGATAAATGTTTTTGGCACTCAAAAATAATTCCAACTCTTTTTCTCTCAACACTTGCTTAGCATTGGCAGTTAAATTGTCTATTGGCTAGTACAGATTAGTAAAGTGACTCATAAATATGTACAGGACTTTAAGTCTGCTTAATATCTACTTGAACAGAAACATAAGGTTTATGATTAACATACATTGTTCATGAACCTGAACGAGTTCACCAAGGTAAATACAAGAGTCCATCATTTAACAGCTTTTGTTCCATCAGATTTTTGTTCTGAATCAGCAGTATGTTCAGTAGCCTTCAGTGCTATGTGAATAACTGACTCATAGGAAATCACTAGTGGGGTGAAAATTATAGCATGCCACATTCTTTTGATTAGCAGTAGCTGCAGGTTAAGCAGAACCAACTGAGACTTAACCAGATAGCAGATTTTGTCTTGCTACTCAATTCATCCCTTAAAGCCCTTGTAGCTTCTGGACCATATCCCAAAATGATTGATCATAATCCAATATTTAGTTGTGACTTTTGACCCATTAACTAAGACTTTAAGGCTTTGTGGCTCCAATCAGTCTGGGGGCAGCCAGTTTTATTGCCCTTTAGACGCTAAACAAGACACCTCGGGGTCTTCTCTTTCCCCACGTTCCAAGAAGAAGAAAGGCCATCTGGCAGGCCAATAGGGGGGACACCCGGAATGCACAGAAATTTCTGCATGATCTATGTTCACTCAAAGTTCAATTTGTATTAACTATTTCAACTTGTATACAATATATTACTATGTATGTATTAATGCCCCCATGTTGTGACCATGTTTTGTAGTTTAACCCATTGTGATTAAATGTGTGCATAAATACCGCCCTATTTGAGCTGGATTCGCTACACCCATCAAAAAGTCTACACAAATGATCAAAATTGTGTGGTCGTTGATGCATACCTGGACACGTTGAGGTGCTCAACCAAAAACAAAACAAAAGAAGCACTGTATAGATGTGAAAAGTGATGCAGCTTTGAAAGAAAAGTGTATTGGTGTAACAAAGGGACTCGCAGGCAGGTATCCACTCACCTGTACTGGTCGTACAGGCAGAAGGTCAGGGCAAACAGAGAGCATACGTGATCGGTAATACAGGCAGGAGTCAGAAAGGCAGACAGACAGAATCAGGTACGTTAATCCAGGCGGGGAAGTCAAGACAGGCAGATAGCATTCACGAGCGTTAATCCAGGCACAGGTCGGGACAGGCAGAACAGAATCAATCACAGGTAACAGGCAGAATTGGTAACAGGCAAACAAACAGGGACATAAACGCTTAGACCAGGGGTGGGCAAACTACGGCCCGCGGGCCATATCCGGCCCGTTAAGCTTTTTAATCCGGCCTGCCGAACTTGCCGAACCTGTATTAAACCTCCTTCATTTTACATTTCCCTGTAATGTCACTCTGTCGCGGCTGCAAGCGGTAGTGGCGCTGAAGCTGTGGTGGAGAGTAGCCGTATGTCGCAAACCCCTCTACACCCCCCTTTATAGCGTTAATTCCGTGCTAAAAAGGAACAAGCGGAAAACTGATGTTCGAACATTCGCCCACTCTCGACTGCTGTTTTTGCTCGCGCAAGCACTTTTATTTTTGTCAGTCGTGCTCTTGTAATAGTAACATCAAACGTCATTGGTTAGTTCCCCTTTTTTCCAGAGGTCAGTTGTGATTGGACGCCTGTCAATCTAGAGCTGAGGCAAATATACGATTCAGTCACATTGCATATTATGGTTTTTCTGTCGATTAAATTGTATTAATATTGTTTTGTTGTAATTTCACGTGTCCCAGTCGAGGGATTTAAGACCAAACTATATTTTATACAGGTTTTCTAGGATTTCTTATAAGTAAATGCACAGGTACGACCAATGTTAAGAAACCAATGTGGCCCGCGAGACAAATAGTTTGCCCACCCCTGGCTTAGACTGACAACCGTAGTAAATCGAGACCTCGCCATGTGTGTGCATGCAAGAGAGTCCAGATGATGGTTAACAGCTGGTGTGACAAACAATCATAATGGTGTCCAGCTGGTGTGTGCAATCAGTCCAATGTGTGAGTTTCAGGGAAATGTAGTGTATGTGTATCAGTATAAGTGTGAGCTCCCTCCGGTGGTCAGAGAGGGGAGCGCGGAGCTCATATTCATAACAATTGGTTAAAGCTAAGGTTTGGTAACTGGAAGAATGGTATAGTTTGATCCCTGCAAAAAGCTACAAACCATCCCCATTGTGCCCTTGAGAAAGGCGCTTAATTCCAGGTTGATCCAGGGCAGGGGTCGGCAACCCGCGGCTCCGGAGCCGCATGCGGCTCTTTCACCCCTGTGCTGTGGTCGTTGATGCATATCTGGACACGTTCAGGTGCTCTACCAAAAACAAAACAAAAGAAGCGCTGTATAGATGTAAAAAGTGATGCAGCTTTGAAAGAAGACTGTATTGGTGTAACAAAGGGACTCGCAGGCAGGTATCCACTCAATACTCAATGAAACACTCTTTCATCCCCTGCACGTAACTTGTAGCAGCGGTCCCCCTATCCGCGCTCGGGCCGCTATCGCTCCGCCCACGGAAGAAAGGAGTGTCGCACCGCACCCCCCTGTAAATACTTGATCTGTACCGGAAACACGATTGGTACTGCGCATGTGCAAAAACGCAAATTTTATTCTGCCTATGCGCGATTCTATGACCACTTCCTCTTATTTTACGACAGCTTCGCCCCTGTCACGATTTGTACTGCGCATATGCGCACTTTGTAGTGAAAACATTTGGTGGTGAGGGACTATGGATTTTTATACGTTTTATGATGGAATGCAAGAATTCAGTGTCAAGAGGACATGGAAACATTTTAGTCATACTGTGCTGATGAACAAGGTTCATGAATAAGGCCATGTTACTCAATCAGCAAGTGAGTGAGTGAGTGAGTGAAGGAAGGAATTAATTAATGTATGAGTAAATAAAATTGAATAAATAAATAACTTTATTTTGTGTGTTTCTTTAATGCAGACATTTAACTGAACTGATATAAGTTGAATCTATCTTTTGAAAGTTAAATATTATATGTAAACTAACACACAGAGTCTTATGTACACATCTGCGGTACCAAAATGGAGTAACAAATGTAAACCATTTAGTTTGATTGCATTAAATTTGTGTCACCTTGATATATTTTACCTTTGTGAGTGTTTGTGTGTGTGTGTAAATGCTTTATTTAAAAAAAGCATGCATAAAGATAACATCAATATTGTATCATAACAACATAATTTGCTTCACAATAGCTACTACTGAGATTACATAAAAGAGTAAAGGGAAAATAAAAGAAAAAAAACAATTGAGAGGGTATATTACTAAACATATTTCATGCATATATTTATATGAAAATACAAAATGAATATCATACTGCAGTTGTTTTGCTGGCTTTGTTGTTTTTAGATGTAGAAAATCACATCTATGTACATTTTAATCTCCATTTTAAGCACTCGATCAGTAACATCTGCCGTAAATTGTTTTGCACAGCTCAGACAGGAAGTAGACGCGTTTTCGTGCATGCGCGGTACCAATCGTGTTTTTCTGGTACGGATCAAGTAGTCAAGTAGTAAAATAGCAAATATGTAACGAATGCCATTGCTTTCACAGTTGTACTCCAGGGCTAGCTCCCAGGCTGTCTCTTTGGTGCAATTTGATGTGGCGTGTTTGGCTGGAGACTAAAGGTCGGTGGCATAGTGGTTAAAGATCTGGGATGGTGACAAATAAGTTGAAATCAAATGCATGTGTTGATCTTTGAGCTAACATTATTGCTCTCTTTAACAAGACACCATAGGCGACTCAAGGGATGACTGCCTCTGTAATACTATGTGTAAGTTGCTTTGGATACAAGCCCTGCTGAATGAGTTCTTACTGTCTTTACTTCTGCTCTCTTGAGCAGAGCTTTTTTTAACCCTGCATTCCATTGTTAAACCCCTGACTTGCATGCTGGGACAGCATATGAGCTAGAACTGCTGATACATTAATGAGATATCCCTTTGGGCTAGTGAGGAGAGATGCTCAATATGTCCTGTCAAGACCTAAACACATGGCCTCATGTGTTTACTTGAAATACTGTCACCAGTTCCAAAACAAGTATGATGGTTTTATTCTGCTCAACAGTACTAGCTGTATTTACTGTATAATTAATGGAATCTTCTCCAGAGCAACTCTTAGTAGCCAAATGCAAAGTAATTCTCTGTGTTACTGCCATGATTACTCCATCAGTGAGTGGTTAATGAGTGGGTGGAGATACACAAGACCTTGAACCAGGCTTTCCTGCTCACAAAACAAAAAAATTTCTGACCCACATAATGCATAACACTTTCATTTGACTACTCTCATGGAGGGAGCTGAGCTCATTTGCTTCAGAAAATGTAAAAATCAAGTAAATATTGTGGTTGTGTTGTTAACCACCCTAACTGTTGTTGAAATATCTGTTTGAAACTGTGACTCCTTAGGGAAGACTGATGGTTTTAGACCGTTGTGTGTAGCCTATGTTGTCAAAGTAACACCCACTTAGTGCTTTCAGATTCTGTTCACCAGCAGTGGCAGCTGAATATGGCTTTTTTTTCACTTTGATTCTCTGGAGGGGAACAGAATCTGTCTTCCGCGACTTACAGCTTTGAGCTTCAGGACTCTGGTGATAAATGCAAAACTCAGCACTCTTGTGCAGGACTGTGGTTTTGGATGATGCAGACAGCAGTACCTAAATATGTATTATGAGTTATAAATATGTATTATGAGTTATAAATGTAAAACTTACCTCTGCAGGACAAGAGATTCTACTTTTTCGATGGAGCGAAAATGTTTTTCAATTTAAACATACTTTTTCAAAATCTACCAAATTTTACCTTAATCTTCCTAAAAAACCTAGATCAACTATATGCATGTAAAGTCACCATAAAATATTTCATCTAGTGCTGCCATGACTGGAAAGTTTAACAGACAACATTGTTTAGATAACTAGCACACCCAAAGGCTGTTGTGTTGGATGTTTATTTATTGCAGATGTTATAGCACTGTATGGTCTACTATGGTCTACTGTACTGTATACTCATGATCTCTCTCCCTATGATCACTAAAAGATGCCCTAAATATATCAACTGCACTCTATGGGAATTACATGTGCCTTCACCTTTTTCTTCTTATTATTATAATTTCAGTCCATATGTTGGCCTGAAATATTCAATGCTGTTACCATTTGCCTTTGGATTTAATTATCTGTGTCTTCATAAAATCAGTTTTAATGGCAAACCAAACAGAATTGGCATGACGGGGCAGACTTTAAGACAATTGCTGGATTGTGTTTTCAGAATATAAAAGTCATTTTCTCTAATGAGGCAAGGGAAGCAGTGAAATTAGGGATGAGAAAAACTAAATATGAGATCAAATAATTTGTGGAGAGTTCATTTTTGGGGCAGCAAGGTGCCTCAGGAGGTAGCACTGTCACCTCACACAAGAAGGTCACTGGTCTGAGTCTTGGCTGAGTCAGTAGGCCAATCAAATCCAAATCGCAAATGCGACCTGATCATAAGTTTATGCGTGGATGGCGAAATCCTACAGTAAATGCAGAGATCTAATATCCGAAGTCAACTACGTGCCAATGATATACTCTCATGAGATATATGAGCGTGGAAAATATGACAAATAAGAGGAAAAATAATTATTTGCCCCTTCATATGTTGTAGGATGATGTTGTTCAGTCACATGATCACAGAAGTTCAAGCTGTTTTATTTTAACTTCACTGATTTAAATGGAAGGACAGTGAATTTGAGTAAACCTTTATTTGTCTGAAGGTTCCATGGCCTTGGGATAACATCTTGTAAGTTACAGCAATTTGCATCTTTAAGCTGCCTGCCTTCAGTTACATAAGACCTCCTTTGGCAATATGCTGATACAAACAGCCTAAATTCTGCGAGTCAGAGTTTAACAGGCTCTACAAAGCACTTTATCAACCCCTCTGGGGCACTAATAATTTGGACATTTCTAGATTTTAGAGCATCTTTATGTCCACAGGTGCAATGAATTTAAATATAAATCAATAGATAATTCTCACACCTGTCTATTACAACTCCTTGAGTTTAGAGCTTATTTTACACACACACACACACACACACACACACACACACACACACACACACACACACACACACACACACACACACACACACACACACACACACACACACACACACACACACACACACACACACACACACACACACACACATACATATGTGCACGCGCAGATCTTATGTTGCAGTCCAGCAAAAATCACAATGGGAATTAAACATGTTGCTTTACTATACTAACTGAGTACTATTGAGGATCCTGGGGACCCATAGCACTGCATATTTTGTTAATCTTACTTAATTAATACAACTGATTCAGCAGGTTAACAGAGAATTCCATGAACTGAACTGAGAGTGTCAGATAAGAGAGACATATAAAATGTGCAGTGGACAAGAAATGAAAGCACTGGCCAAATCGACAGGACTATTGAATCAATGAATTTTATATTCTTAAGGGTTATAAATGTACTCAAAGTAACTTGTATTTTAAATATATGTTGTGTACGATTCATCTGTGTATGCTATTCCAAAGAGAGAGAGAGAAGAAAAAAAAAAGTCCTGCACGACCTTCATAATACCCATGCATGGCAAGCACGCTAGACCGCCTAGCAGTTATTGCATCTCTGTGGACATCTTTTTTCCCTTTTTTGAATATTTTATATTCAGTTTTATTTAAAACTGATGTCACACCCACCCTTGTTTTCATACTATTAAACCCTTTGAGAAAAACAACCAGTTTGTCGTCATTGGATTTTCCCTGCAATTAATATGTGTTTACAGAGGAAAAACATGCCTGCCATGAAGTTTAAAACAATTTACGAGTTCAAGATTTATTTTTTATTTTAGTTTAGAATTTAGGGTGTATTTAGTCAAACAATTCCATAATGAATCCATTGGGAATATTCTTGTATACAGTGAGTGAATGTGAAATGTGTTCATACGAATATGTGGCATTTCAAGGTTCTGTGGGTCATCTGGAACCCTGCCATACATATTGCTGACATGAAGTAAATTCAAAGACTTATTTCTCTCTGTGTGATTTCCTGTTGTTTCATGCCTCCATAGAAATAAGCTGAGCAATTATGCATGTCAAATTTGCATTACAGTAACTTCAGAAACACATGTTATCAACAAAGGGCTTTCACATTAGCAAGTTTGCCCTTCTGTTTTGGACCCACAAAACAAACACTGCATGAATGCAGAATGTCACTGATATTTTGCCTGAGGATAAGGCTTGAAACCTACCACTGTGGAATTTTCATGGGAAGCTCTGACTTTGCATCAACACAATCTTCCCCAACATAGGTGAGGGGCGTGAGAGGAACAATTGGAAGCTTTATCTGGCCTCTTACTGAGTGCACAGACGTTTCAACTTTGCATGACATTCGCATGAAAAAATGGGAATGTAGAGAAAAAACAGATAATAGTTTTTAGTCTTTTTTGTGTAAAGCAGCTTCTGGAAGGAATAGCTAGGGAGGATTTTACAATTGTGACAACAGGAATAAAGCTATAGACAGTTTCCCATAAAATTGTGCTATTACACAGGCAAGTAAGACACGAGAATAAAGCACAGAGGCGGTTTTATTTCAGTAGTGGAACAATCGCAACACAAGCATTCTACACCACAAATTATTGTTTCTTTTCAGAACAGAATTGTCAGGGTTCTGTCACGTCAGTTTCGGTTACTAGTGTGTTGTTTGACAGAACCCTAACACTGCTCTCTCTTCCTGTCCTTGTCACCAACTGCGCAATGTCTCGTCTGCCTTGTGAACACGCGGCGATGTGCGCTTGCATTCGCCGCATATTTGTGTCTTGTTAACGTCTGCCCCGCCTCCTTGTTTCCCATAATAATTCCCGGCTGTCTCATCACTACCTTCCCTCATGTGTCCCTCAGTGTTTGCTTTCTGGCGTCGCGTCATCGTCTCTCCATGTTTTACCATGTCCTTGTTCTGCCCGTCATCCTGGTAACCCCCTGCCATTTGTCTGTCTTCCTTGAGTTTTTTGTTAGTGTTTAGTTATGTTTTCCCCTTTGTGGGTTATTTTCTTTTGTATGTTTGTTTATTTATTAATTTAATAATAAATCCACCTTACCCTGCATCCTGAGTCCTCCCTTACTTGTAACATGACAGAATGACGTGACCAACATGAGAACCCAGCGGGGGAAGGACCCTATAAGCCCAGCCATGGCCAAGAGGGCAGTAGATCTGTTCTTTGCTATGGCAGCTGTGCGGGCTTGGAGACTGCACAGTGCTGCTGACCTTGGTGCGGCCAGGGAGGACGTGAGAGGCAGTGAGTGGTCCGCCACCGGCCCGGAGACGGTCCCTGTGCGTCCAGAAGTGCCCGAAGAGACTGCAGTGCCTCCAGTTTGCTCCGCTATCGTCAAGAAGGCGGTGGACCTTTTTTTTTACATTTTTGAGGCAGTCCATGCTTGGAGGAGGCATAGTGCTGCTGACACTGACACGGTCGCAGAGGCTGCCCCGGAGCCCGCTGCTGGTCAGGAGGCCACCCCTGTTCCATACCAGCCTGCTGCTGCCCCGGAGTCCGTACAGGAGCAGCCAGCCTCTGTCCTAGCTATAACAGCCCTGTGGGCACCTGTGTGCGAATACTGAACAGGGTAGCAGTTTTACTGTCCAGGGGAATTCCTCTCTACGGGGAGTGGAAGCTTCATCCACAGGTGGTGAAGATATGGCAGAGGTACGTAGACTCAATCTCCTCTGTATTTCTCTCTAGCAGACTAAAATGCACCATTCTGATAGCTCCACATTGGACATCCAGACATTGGGTGGCAGAGATGAACTGCTCTCAGGCCAGCCGTGGCCCCTTTTTCCCCAGAGGGACCTCCTGTCTCAGGCAGTAGGAATTTACCATCCACACCCAGACAGGATAGCTCTGTGGGTCTGGCCAATGAGAGGGGGAATTTGAGTGCAGCAGGTCTGTCCCCATCAGTCATAAACACCATACAGTGTGCCAGAGCTTCTTCCACTCGCTCGCTTTATAGCAATAATTGGCAAGTCTTTGAAGAATGGTGTGGGCGAAGCCATAGTGTCCCTTTTCAATGCTCAGTAAGGGACATATTATGTTTTCTCTAGGATCTGCTTGATAAGGAGAAGGCTTTTTTGACTTTGAAGGTATATTTAGCAGCTATTTCTGCTTGTCAAGTCGGGGTTGGGGACAAGACGCCAGGCCAGCACCCTTTAATAAGTCATTTTATGAAAGAGGCACGATGTAAAAGGCCAATGACCAGGAAGATGGTCCCTTTCTGGGATTTATCTATGGTTTTAGAGGCCCTTTCTCAACACCCTTATGAGCCATTAGAAGACGTAGGGTTGAAGTTTCTCTCTCTCAAAACCGCACTGCTTGTAGCGCTGGGGACAGCTAAGCGTGTGAGTGACTTACAGGCCCTGTCTGTCAGCCTGTCATGTTTGCAGTTTTCTCCAGGGCTCACAAAGGTTTCCTTTTGGCCTAACCCTGCTTTCATTCCTAAAGTGGTGGATTAATCTTATAGCTATCCTACTATGGAACTTATGGCTTTTTACCCTCCTCCGTTCTCTTCTCCAGAGGATTGGAGATAGAATTCATTATGTCCAGTACGTGCACTTCATGCATACATGGAGAGGACAGCAAGTTGGGCTACGCTGCACACTTTTGTGCGGTTTTATAGACTAAATGTGTCTGAGCCATCACTAGCCAATGCGGAGCTAGGAGCCAGCAGGTCAGGACTATTGTAATTTGTAATGTAACCTCAGGTTCTTTGATAACAGAGTGAGGTGTTTCACCAACACTTCCCTCCTTTCACAGGAATGGGAGAAATCTCTCTGTAATAAGTTTGGGAGGGGTTGACATGAGTGATATTGGTGGGGGCGGAGCCTTATCAGGTCGACCTGTCTGTCTAGAACAGACGTGTCCCCATAGTGAAACACCTCACTCTGTTATCAAAGAACCTGGGTTTACGTTAAGTAACCCATTGTTATGATGATACCCGCCTACGATTGGACTAATTTCACATAAGCATCACAACGCAATCATGCAGAGCATTCCCAGAGCGTTAATTCTCAAAGCAGCACGGTTTCCCTTGGAAGGGAATATAATGCATATAGTTAGTGTTCTCCTGTATACATACAATTCATTTAGCAAATAATGAACTTGGCAACTGAGGACTACTTTTTTGTGACCCTTTTTTTTTTTCTTTGCGGGTTCCCTCTTACATTGTAATTTGAGGTTCCCCAAACGTCTTAAGTATATGCATGTGCACTCTACAAAGGTGCTGCTGATTAGTGACGCAATAAAATACATGAATTAAATGAGCTATATAAATTGCACAGCTTTGATTCAGCAGAAAAAAAACAGAAATTCTCCGGTTAACAACTGAGCCTAAGCCTCCATTACTACTAACTTGAAAATGATACTGATGATATTTATATCTTTATTGTAGCAACCTTTTAAACGTTTTTATGTGGATTTCCAATGACAGATGTCATCCCTGGTCAATGCGTTGATATCTATGAAGTGAAGCGTCAGATTCAATGTTATACCGGCACATCATTGCTTATCATCATTGAGCCTCGGTGGTGTGCAAAGTTCAGATAATGTCCTTGTTTGAAACTGTGATTTTGAATGGTCTACCTAGTGCATAAATGCATTGAAGTCGCTGAAAAATCCACATGGAACAGATCATTTCTCAACATGTATACATTACCCTTATAACAAGTCAAGTCAAGTCACCTTTATTTATATAGCGCTTTTTACAATGTAGATCGTTTCAAAGCAGCTTTACAGGAAAAATAATATAAACAAAGTTTGTTTGGCTGAACAGAAGCCCCAAAAGAGTAGGTTAATCAATACAATTGATGAATTTTAAGTGTTAAGTTTCCCCAACTGAGCAAGCCATAGGCGACAGCGGCAAGGGCCCAAAACTCCGGCAAGTGACGTAACGAATGAAGAATAGAATGGAGAAAAAACCTTGGGAGAAACCAGGCTCAGTCGGGGGACCAGTTCTCTTCTGGCCAACAGCCAAACAGTGCATGATTATTATACAACAATTCAAGTCCAAAAAAACATAACAGACTGTAATGATGCATGTCCACAGTTATCATAACATCACAAATCTTGTAAACTATTTATTATTTTAATTTTTGAAAAATGAAACAACCATCTTAAATTTATATCTCATGTTAACCACTACAGATACATCAAAGCCACTAACAAATATCAGAAGGGCATACCAAAGTAAGGCTGTTTTCAAATGAGCACTGACTGAACAGTTGACCTAAAAATTCAAAAAAGTAGAAGCAAATTTTCTTTATAATTAAACTGATAGTTTCTTCTGCATGCTTGTTGTGCTAAAGAGCATGATTTATATATAATACATATCTGTGTTTGTGTGTGTGTGTGTGTGTGTGTTTAGATAGACTAAAAGTGCATCTCTACAAAAAGCCACATAATTTGAGGAATGATTCATATTTGTAGCACAAACGGTGTGTGACGAGTTGCACATGAAAGTTTAAATGAAGGCTAGCAGGTTGTTTAAATCCATAATCCTAAAATGGGGAATAGTAATTCTGATCCTTGCAAACACCTCTAACTACAGTCTGAGAACAAATAAGAGCTACAACAATAAGGGAAAGCAGATGGTTTTTTAGCTGCAAATATTCTTGTTACAGTTCCTTAACGTTTCCCGGGCCTTTATCTCTCAGATGAGGAATGCACCCTTGATAAGACTTATTTTATCAACCCCTGCCACATTCCTTCACATTTTCATCCCACTCTCTTTCTTTTTTCCAAACTCCAAAGCTGTTTTTCTTTCAGCACAGCTCAGCCCAAATCTTTGAGAAGTTAATGTATTCCCTATCCTCTCTTCAAAGCTCAGTATCTCTCCCACCCTGTTCATGTGTGTCTCAGGCCATTACCCTAAAAGATTGTGCTTCATAGATCTGTCCACCAAGACTGATTAACATGGCACATGTTCCTGCTGTACTTCATTATGGAATCTGTAACTCTTGTGTCTGTCAGGGTCATTATCAGGCTGAAACAGATTAGGACCTATGCCAAACATATTTTATGTTTGTTGTATGCAACAGAGGCAAGAATTCCAGGCATTTGTAGGAATACAACTTTTGCTATATGCTGCAATAGAAGCTCAGGTGTTTCTGGTATTGAATGTTTCACTTTCTATTCTAATGGTCTGAATCAGCAGAATTCTTATTTAACAAAATGCAGACAGAGTGCTAATATCATCTTCATGTGCAGCTCATGTGGTGCGCAGTCAGTGAAAAAATGAGTTGGTTTTTTTTACTATAAAATGAACAGCTATATAAATCCTAACAGCTTGTCTTATACTGTAATGGAACCAGGGATAAACACATAAATATTTAATAAGTTATCAGATTTTGTGATGACAATAAAACTGAAGCAAAATGCCATAGACTTGCATGGAAGGAGGGACCTGAGTCTTGAAGGACCTGTGGATCTGGTATATTTGTATGTGCGCGCGCGCGCGCTAGTAGTCGGTGTTACAAATTAGTATTGGTGAGATGGACAACTGGCACCTTTGGGAGATGGAAGGACTTATTTTCCTCTACTAGCTGGTGCCTAGAAACGTAGCTCTGTTATCCAGAAAGTCAATATTACCTATATCCAGTGTCCAAGCTTTGGCATTGTGATGGATAGGGATATGCTTCTAACTATCTGCTCTTGTGTAAAATTATTAGTTTTGCCTATCTTTCTTTCTTAGCCAATGAGAATAATTTAACCTTAAGTAATGACGTTGTCATGATAGACTCGAGGACAGAGGTTAGGAATCGGAAATAGGTTTATTGGAGTCAGGACACAAAACCGTGAACACACAAGGAATAGTGAGAGGCTTAACTTGAATGGTGAATGCAGAGAATATCAAAGAGAATCTTGGAATCAGGTCTATGGAAAGCCAGGAGTAGCACAGAGCAGCGATGCAGTCTGAATAGCATGAGCTGTGACCAGACACTGAGTACAGGGTGAGGACTGGTGATATAGGGAACAGGTGCTTAGTATTCAGGTGAATGGGAACGAGTGGGCGGAGCATGGGAGCCTGGTGCAGGGGGCGTGGTTGAGTCTGTGACAGTACCCCCCTCCTCACGGGCAGGACCGTGGCGGACGACGAGGACGGCCTCGGGCCTGAGGTGCTGGACGGTCTGGGTGGGTGGCGTGGAAGTCGTCCAAGAGCGAGGGATCCAGAATGTCATCCCGTACCACCCACGAGCGTTCCTCGGAGCCGAATCCTTCCCAATCCACAAGATACTGTAAAGAGTTGCCTCGTCGCCAGGAGTCGAGGATGGTGGTGACGCGGTAGATATTTTGGTCCGCTGGGTCCACCGGAGGGGGAGGTACTGCGTCTGCACCAGACTCTGTGGAGGAAGGTAGAACAGGGTCAGTGTAAGGCTTGAGTAGGGACACGTGAAAGGAGGGTGAGATGCGATACTGTGCTGGTAACTGTAACCTGTAGGTGACCTCGTTGATCTGCCTCAGAACCTTGAAGGGACGAATATAGTGGGGACTCAGCTTGCGGCTGGGCAGCCGTAGGAGGATGTCCCGGGTAGAAAGCCAAACCAACTGGCCGGGGTGATACCTGGGGGTCGGCCTGCAACGACGGTCAGCTTGAAGCTTCTGCCAACAGACTGCCCGTTGCAGGTCCCACACACTCTTGCTCTCTTGAAACCAGTGATGGACTGTTGGAACATCTGTGGGCTCTCCTGACCAGGGAAACAGTGGGGGTTGGAAACCTAGGATACATTGAAAGGGGGTGAGGTGAGTGGAGTCTTGCCGAAGTGAGTTTTGTGCATACTCAGCCCTGTCCTGGCGACGACCACAGTAGGCTTGAATATATCTCTCAATCTCCTGAATCATCCGCCCAGTCTGGCCATTGGTTTGGGGTTGAGATCCGGAGCCGAGACTGACAGTGACACCCAGAAGTGAAAAGGAGGCTTTCCAAACTTGTGAGATGAATTGTGGACCCCTGTCAGAGACTATGTCTTCGGGGAGGCCGTAGTGTTGGAAGACATGATGGAACAAGGCCTCCGCTGTTTCCAGTGCTGTGGGTAGTCCTGGCAGGGGAATGAGCTTGCACCCCTTTGAAAACCGGTCGACGACAACAAGGATACAAGTGTGACCAGCGGAGGGAGATAGATCTGTGAGGAAGTCGATACCGACCAGGGGCGGCGTGGGATGGGTAAGGGAACCAGTTTGCCTTCAGGAAAACGAGCTACCAGTAGCATCCTTGAATGAGCGAGAGGGTGCCTGGGTGTCCAGAGCCCGGAAAGGAGTGAGCTTGGTCCATGAAAGACGGCCGGAGACTTGCTGGAATATATGTCCGTCCCTCAGGATACCCCAGCAAAACGGGGTCATCGTGAGTTGCGTCGGCGATTCGTTGATCCAAGGACCACTGAATGGGACTGACAATGACGGCTGGAGGGAGGATGGGTTCTGGATGTGACGAGGGATTGCCGGGCAGGAACTGACAAGAGAGGGCGTCTGCTTTGTTTTTCTCCCCGGGATGGTAGGTTACTGAAAAAAAAATAAAAAATTCTCAAAATGGGTGAAGAACAACACCCACCGGGCTTGTCGGGGGGTTGAGTCCCTCCAGCCAGTCACCACTCCTCCAATGCCAACTTGATGGCCAGCAACTCACGATTCCCGATGTCGTAATTATGTTCTGCCAGGGACAGCTTCTTGGAGAAGTAGGCACATGAATGGAGTTGTGGAGGCTCCCCCTACCGCTGGGACAGTACGGCTCCTACCCCCACTTCCACGATGAATGGGATTTCAGGCTTGGGTTGAACGAGGGCAGGCCATCTTGAGTGCGTGGAAGGAGCCCACCTCGGAGCAGTGCGGCGTCGATGAATAAATCGACGGTAGAAATTAGCAAACCCCAGGAAGTGCTGAAGATCCTTGACGTGTTTGGTTGGGGCCAGCTCCTCACTGCTCGTACCTTCCCCTGGTCCATCTTGACGCCGCTCTGATCCACGATGTATTTCAAGCTTCAGGAACAGATGGGGTTCTTGGTGTCGTTGGAAGACCTGCACAACGTGATTATGGTGTTCATGTGCGTTATGGGAGTAAACCAGGATGTCATCGATATAGACGATTCCAAATCTGTTGAGGAAATCTCGTAGAATCTCGTTCATGAACCCTTGGAAGATGGTCGGGGCGTTGGATAATCCAAATGGCATGACTTTGTACTCAATGTCCGGAGGGTGTGATAAAGGCAGTTTTCCCATTCATCTCCTTCTCTGATTCTGATCAAATTATAGTCGCTGCGCAGGTCCAACTTGGTGAAACAGCGAGCTCCCAGCAGCTGCTCCAGAGTGGCGGGAACCAGGGGAAGGGGGTACCTGATCTTGATGATCTGGACATTGAGCTTCCGATAGTCGATGCTCGGCCTCAAGCCCACAAAGAAGAAACTAGAAGCAGCAGGGGAGTTGGATGGCTGGATGAACCCTTGATTGAGAGCCTCCCGGATGTACTCCTCCATGGCCTGTTGCTCCGGGATGGACAGGGGGTAGATACGGCCGTGTGGATGCAACGCCCCAGGCAGCAGGTCAATAGCACAGTCCCATGGCCGATGTGGGGGGAGTTCGGTGGCCCGTTGTTTACTGAACACATCCTGGAACACCTGGTACTCGACAGGAATGAGAACAAGACCTTCCCAGTTGACCAGTTCATGGTTGGAGAATGTGCAGTAAGCCATGGGCGTCCCAGGACGAGGTCGGTGGTAGATCCTTCCAGCACCAGTAGGGGAAGCTGCTCCTGGTGGAGACAGCCGATCTGTACGGTGAACGGATCAGTGACGTAGCGAATGCACCTCTGACCCAGCGGTTTTCCCAAGATGGAATGTGCTCGGTACGGACTTGATGGGGGGGGGGGGGATGTCTTGACGTGGATCTTGAGTAGCACTTCTGAGGAAATGAAGTTTCCTGCTGAGCCGGAGTCTATGAGGGCTTTTGCTGAAACAGAACCAAACAGGGTAGTTAACAGAACAGTGGTTTCAGGAAGGGACAGCATAACAGGGTCAGTATGAATAGTACTCACCGCTGGGTGCAGGGGTCAGGTTGGGGAAGTGGCTCGTTAATGACCCGACCCCCCGCAGTAGAGACAGAGGTGCAAACGCATACGACGGTCTCTTTCCATGGGACGTTGATTGTCGATTTGCTGCTGGAGGGGTAGACTCCCACGGTGGAGGCGGGGAATGCAATGGATGAACCGGGTTGAAGCTGGCAGCAAGGTTTTGAGAAACAAGTGTGGCTTGATGGATGAAGTTTTCTAGTCCAGTGTGGTTGTCGTAGATAGCTAGGGGAACTGAGTTGAGGGTTTAAACCAGCACGATACACAGAAAGTAGTGCAGTCTCGTTCCATCCGCTTGCGGTCGCTAGGGTGCGAAAGTAGATATTATAATCATGGAGTGATTGAGTACCTTGTTGGAGCTTTAATAGTTGATCGTGAATGGTAGTGGGTCCTGAAGTCCTGCTGAATACTTCACGGAAGTGATGAGTAAAGGCTTCGATAGACTGAGTTACCAGGCCGTTGGCATCCATGATGGCTTGGGCCCATTGGAGCGCTCTTCCAGAGAGGTAGGTAACAATGAAGGCGATTTTGGATCGGTCGGTGAGGAATTGATGTGCCTGCATTTCAAAGTAGAGTGAACATTATAAGAGAAAGCCATGGCATTCCGCCGCCTCACCAGCGTAGGGCACTGGTCGGGCAATGGGACTGGCTGAGGCAGACAACGAGGAAGATCCCAGATGCATGGCGTGCAGGAAGGTTTGGTCTGGTCATCTGTCATGATAGACTCGAGGACACAGAGGTTAGTAATCGGAAATAGGTTTATTGGAGTCAGGACACGAAACAGTGAACTGGTGAACAGGTGAACACATAAGGAATAGTGAGAGGTTTAACTTGAATGGTGAATGCAGAGAATATCACAGAGAGTCTTGGAAATACTTGGAATCTTGGAAGCAGGTCTATGGAAAGCCAAGAGTAGCCCAGAGCAGCGCTGCAGTCTGAATAGCATGAGCTGTGACCAGACACTGAATGCAGGGTGAGGGCTGGTGATATAGGACTTCTGTGATTGGGAACAGGTGCAGGCGCTTAGTATTCAGGGGAACGAGTGGGTGGAGCAGAGAATCTGGTGCAGGGGGAGTGGTTGAGTCTGTGAAAGACGTAGTTAGTAGATTCTGTTAGAATATAATTGCTGTGACAGTGTGAATGTAAGCAGAGCAGCCTGTGAACTCCTCTACATTTAGCTGGCTTCTACTGATGAAACTGCAAACTATTCTTCAGTACATTTTCTTCATTTGACTGCCCTTCTGACTCCTGTTCTTCTTTTGTCATATCTGGTCCTCTGATTTTAACTGTAAATTCTACTAAAGTTAATGGTGGACAATGCAGGCAATTAATTATTTGGTGACATCCCTGGCTAAACAACAAACAACACAGATAATTGTTTATATTACAGTTAGGGCTGTCTGGGTGGAAGACGTGGGAAAGGAGAGTGGCAGAGCCTTACTCAGATGTGAATTCGGAGTACCGCGGGGATTAGTTAGCGGCCAGGGAGGTACATTAATTATACCAACTTTATGGTATTTTATGATCATAAGGTTTTGATGGTATAATAGTCCTTGGGAGCCATTGTAGGCAATGAGCAGCACATCGGACACACTCAAATACAGGGACATATTGTGTTGTTGGACAAAACGGTGGTGCATCGGGTTTGGATACCCCTACAGGGAGTGCAAAGCAAACAATAGAGTATATATATATAAATTTATCTATGTATTAGATGAAGCGATCAGCATGCTATAAAAATGTACATACACTGTATATGTTTGCTAACAACAATAGGCATATGTGCACCAACTAACAGTGGAGATTTACCAGTATACAATAAAAAACACCTTCCATTCTCGATACAAACCTTTAATTATATTCTCCAACATTGCAAACACAATGATCGCTCACAGTATAAACACAGTCACACACGTGTACACACCTTCGCTCATAACATATTCGTGAGGTCATCACGCTGTACTAGATTGCATACTTTCTTGTGTTCTGCCCGTCTAATGTGCTTTCTCAACAAATTCGGCTTCATCCCGTCTTTTAATAACCTTCAATCCATTCTTCAATCCGCAGTGGCACTGAGCAGACCGTGTCAGAAGTGAAGTTGTGTGTGTGTGTGTGTGTGCATTGTGTGGCTGTACTAGATTGCATACTTTCTTGCATACTTTCAAAAAGTATGCCTGCGTATCTTCACCAATATTTTCACACCTTCTGTGTGGCTGATTGTTCCAGACGGACCGTTTTTGACTGCTGCACTGCTGTTTCCTGTCTGCTCGAGTGGATTGCGTTTGTAGCGTCATATAAACTTGTTTTTTGTTTTAGATCTTAAACTCGACGTTCATTTATATTGCTAAATACAATATTAGATTATTTAATACATTGTAATTGTTGGCTTTTATCTAAGTCGCTAAACGCATTAGCATTATGCTATCTTACTGTTCGTGCATACAGCGTTTTTTTCGCTCGCGCCTTTTTCCCCGACTTCATCAAACAACTGGTCAACAAGTTGGATCAACACACGCGGTGTCATGTCATCTTCTCTCGAAATTGTTACTTGCACTTCCTGCTTCATGCATAGTCTTTCTGTCTCTGTCAGCTGTGAAGGCTTCACATGTGATAAATGTAGGGACATAGTCAGGCTGACAGAGAAGATTTCAGAATTGGAGACATGCATCCAAACTTTAATCGAGGATAGTAAGAATGCAAGGGCTTTAGATACTGCTTTGGATGCGACTAGCTTAGCAAACCCTGTACATTGTTCGGTTCCGGCTGTAGAGCCCGTGCAGCAGGGCAACTGGGTGACTGTGAGACGGCATAATCGCGGGTAAAAAAAACACTGTTCCATTCCGATCAGAACATCAAACAGGTTCTCCCCACTCAGTGACGCACCCACTGAGAAACCTGTTGAAAGTGCCCTAGTGATTGGCGATTCTATTACTCGGAATGTGAAAATAGAGACTCCAGCCACCATAGTCACATGTTTGCCGGGAGCCAGAGCGCCTGACGTCAAAGCAAATTTAAAAGTGCTGGCTAAGGCTAATCGTAAATATTCTAAGATTGTTATTCACGTCAGCGCTAATGATGTCCGACTTCGCCAGTCGGAGATCACTAAAACTAATATTAAAGAGGTGTGTGAACTCGCAAGTATGATGTCAGGCACTGTCATTTGCTCTGGCCCTCTTCCTATGCGCAGGAGTGATGAGATGCTTAGCAGATTATCCTCACTCAATGGCTGGATGTCTAAGTGGTGCCCGCAGAATAACATAGGGTTTATAGACAATTAGAAAAGTTTTTGGGGCAGACCTGACCTGTTGAAAAGAGATGGTATTCATCCCACCTGGGATGGTGCTGCTCTTCTCTCTAGTAATTTGGCATATAGTCTTAGAGCTAAACCTTGACTAACTGGGCCCAGGTCAGGAAGCAGACCAATTGGCTAAACCAACCGTCTGCTAGCTGTCTCACATCACAGAGGTCCGATAAATTCCAACACATAGAGACTCTTTCACCTAGATATCATCCTATAGAGACTGTGTCTGTTCCCCGAATTAGCAAATACAAAAAACTCGTTTAAGGGTAAAATTTTTATTGATTTACAAACAACTAAGAACGGATATAACACAAATGAACAAATGATAAAGCTTGGGTTACTGAATATACGATCCCTTTCCTCAAAAGCACTTATTGTAAATGATATGATTACAGATCATAAACTAGATGTGCTGTGTTTGACAGAAACTTGGCTAAAACCAGACGATTACATTACTTTAAATACTTTAGTCCACCCCTCAAGATTACTGTTATAAACATGAGCCTCGTCTGAAAGGTAAAGGAGGAGGTGTTGCTGTAATTTATAGTAACACGATCAGTACTGCTCAAAGATCTAATTTGAAATATAATTCTTTTGAAGTGATGGTCCTTAATGTAAAATTATCTAGTGCAAGTAATAATTCCTGTTTAACTTTTGTGCTGGCTATTCTATACAGGCCACCAGGGCACCATACAGACTTCATCAAAGAATTTGCTGATTTTCTCTCAGAATTAGTAATGTCTGCAGGTAAAGTCATAATTGTCGGTGATTTTAATATCCATGTAGATAATGAAAAAGACGCTTTGGGATTGGCATTTAGAGACATTTTAAACTCTATTGGAGTTACACAACATGTATCAGGACCCACTCATTGTCGTAATCGTACTTTAGATCTAATATTGTCATATGGGATCAATGTTGATACTGTACTCTCTCTTTTCCAGCACTTTAGACACTGTTGCTCCGTTGCGCTTAAAGAAGATTAAAGTGTCACGGTTCTGTCTCTGTTTCCAATGTTATTAGTGTTCTAGTGGACAGAACCGTGGCACTGCTCTCACGCCTGTGTGTTTGTCTCGTTATTGTCTGCCCCGCCTCCTTGTTTCCCTTAATCATTCCCAGCTGTCTCTCATCACTACCTTCCCTCATGTGTCCTATAAATTCCCTCAGTGTTTGCTGTCCGTTGTCGTGTCGTTGTCTATGGTTTCTTCATGTTACCTGTTCCCAGATTACCGTCGCATCGGGTTTGTCCTGTGTTCTGGTTTCTAGTTTGTTATTATCCTTGAGTACTGTTTTTCCCCTCGTGGGTGTTTCATTTTGTTATGTTCAGTGTTTGTTTCTTTGGTTTGTAATAAATTACCTTTTCCCCTGCATCATTGAGTCCTCCTCTCGATCCACCCGTGACATAAAGAAAATAGTCCAACACCGTGGTACAACGAGCACACCCGGGCCCTCAAGAGAGCAGCCAGAAAAATGGAGCGGAGCGGGAAAAAAAAGAAGCTAGAGGTTTTTCGCATTTCATGGAAAGACAGTTATATTGCATTCAGTAAGGCCTTGAAATCAGCTAGATCTACTTACTTTTCTACCCTCTTAGAAGAAAACAAATACAACCCTAGGTATTTATTTGATACAATGACTTAATTAACAAGAAATAAAGCCTCAACCCTAGATGCTTTAAAACAGCACAGCAGTAATGACTTCATGGACTTCTTTACCTACAAAATTCATAATATTAGAGAGAAAATTATAACCATGCAACCGTCTACTACAATATCACAAAATACAGTAAATTTTAGTGTCCCTGAAGAAAAATTCCACTCCTTCATTGCTATTGGGGAGGAAGAATTGTTTAAACTCGTTAAATCATCAACATCAACAACATGTAGGCTAGACCCAATACCAACTAAGCTACTGAAAGAGATAATTCCAGAGATCATAGATCCTCTTCTTAATATTATTAATTCATCTTTGTCATTAGGATACGTACCAAAAACCTTTAAGCTGGCCGTAACTAAACCGCTTATTAAAAAACCACAACTTGATCCTACAGAATTAGTTAATTACAGGCCGATATCGAATCTACCTTTTTTGTCAAAGATTCTAGAAAAGGCAATATCTTCACAATTATGTTCCTTTCTAGAAAGAAACAGTATCTACGAGGATTTCCAGTCAGGAGTTAGACCATATCATAGTACTGAGACTGCTCTCATTAGAGTTACAAATGATTTGCTCTTATCATCCGATCGTGGTTGTATCTCTCTGTTAGTGTTACTGGACCTTAGTGCTGCATTTGATACAATCGACCACAAAATCCTTCTCAATAGACTTGAAAATTATGTTGGCATTAGTGGAGTTGCATTAGCCTGGTTCAAATTGTACTTATGAATCCTGATGAAACGAACAAATTCACTAAATTAACAGAATGCATAACTGATATAAAAAATTGGATGACTAATAACTTTCTACTGCTTAATTCTGATTCTATTTCTGATCTGAGATTCTAATTATTAGACCAAAAAGTTCAGCACGTAATAATCTAGATTACTGCCTAACACTCGATGGCTGCTTTGTCAAGTCTTCGTCGTCAGTTAGAAACCTGGGTGTGCTCTTTGATACCAATCTTTCATTTGAAAGCCATGTTTCTAGCATCTGTAAAACGGCATTCTTCCATCTTAAAAATATATCTAAATTGCGACATGCTCTCTAAGACAAATGCGGAAAAGTTAGTTCATGCGTTCATGAGTTCAAGGCTAGATTATTGTAATGCTCTACTAGGTGGTTGCCCTGCACGCTTAATAAACAAATTCCAGCTGGTCCAAAATGCAGCAGCTCGAGTTCTTACTAGAACCAGGAAGTATGAGCATATTAGCCCAGTTCTGTCAAACCTGCACTGGCTTCCTATTAAACACCGAATACATTTTAAAATCTTGCTAATTACTTACAAAGCATTAAACGTTTTAGCTCCACTGTACTTGAGCGATCTCTTAACACATTATAGTCCTTCACGTCTATTGCGATCCCAAAATACTGACCAGCTTATAATACCTAGAATATCAAAGTCAACTGCTGGCGATCGATCCTTTTCCTATTTAGCTCCTAAACTCTGGAACAGTCTTCCTATTACAGTTCGGGAAGCAGACACACTCTGTCAGTTTAAATGTAGACTAAAAACACATCTCTTTAACCTGGCATACACATAACACATTATACATACATTTTTAATCCAAATCATGTAAAATGATTGTTAGGCTGCATAATTTAGATAAGCCGGAACCGGGAACATTCCCATAACGTCTGATGTACTCGATACATCAGAAGAAGAATGGCATCTACGCTGATATCGGTCTCTGTTTATTCCGAGGTTACCGTGGTCAGCCAGATCCGGGCCGTATCCAGATCAGATGAAGGACCTGGACACGAGCACAGCACTGCCCTGCGGTGTCTGCGGAGACCGTGACTCTACTGGACCCTCCCCTGTGATGATCATGGACCCATCTCTAACCCGACCAAATTGGACTTCATATTGGACTTGAATTGTTGTATAATTATCATGCACTGTTTGGCTGCTGGCCAGAGGAGAACTGGTCCCCCGACTGAGCCTGGTTTCTCCCAAGGTTTTTTCTCCATTCTATTCTTCATTCGTTACGTCACCTGCCGGAGTTTTGGTTCCTTGCCGCTGTTGCCTATGGCTTGCTCAGTTGGGGAAACTTAACACTTAAAATTCATCAATTGTATTGATTCGCCTGCTCGTTTAAAGCTGCTGTTCAGCCAAACAAACTTTGTTTATATTGTTTTTCCTGTGACCACTGTAAAGCTGCTTTGAAACAATCTACACTGTAAAAAGCGCTATATAAATAAAGGTGACTTGACTTGACTTGACCAATAGGCGGCTTAAACCAGCCTTGGAAATCAGGGTTTGATTACCACTCCTTCCTGTATTTCTGAGTGTACAGTTTTGACTGAGACATGATAAGCAAGCCAGCTAGTTAGCTTTTGTCACAGACAGGCGCACACAAACAGATTTTACGTGATTACGTGACTGAGGCTGTGCGAGTCAAACAAATGCAGCGATTTATATTTGTGCAGTGATTTAATTATTTTTTTCAACAAAGAACATTTGACATCCCGTACTGCCATTGCGTAATCAGCCAGCCGCACCTTGCTGGACATGCGCGATTCATTTGCACATGGAGGAGTGAATATCTGCTCTGCCTGCATCTGGGTGGATCTGCTGCATACAACGCGAACTCAGCGCATGCGCAGTGAACTCTCAGTCACGAGATAACCATGTGAAGTGGCGTAAATGTCCCTCGTTTTTGCTCGAGATACTAGGATTCTGCAACATAACAGAATCGACATAAACCACAAGAAAATACTGAGACAAATAGGGAGTTTGGCGGTTCCACTTCAAAAACGTTGACATAATAGTATTGGCGACTTAACCATGACTCGAGATAAGTGATCTCCTCTGTATATATATATTTATATATTGTCAGCAATACATCTGTAACGATTCCACAGGAAAGTAAAATTTTCATGAGTCGAATTGGATTGGACCAGTATATGTGACTTTGTGATTTTGTAGTATACTTTGCAGTTTTATCATGCAGAAGCCAAAGCTGTGTTATTCCAATTTTGTCACCTCCATCTCTTCTTCTCTTGATTTCAGGTGAGTTTTAACTGTGACTGAAATATGGGTAATAAAAATTGAGTAACCTAATCAGTCCTGATACAAATAAGGAAACAGAAGAGAGTAAATGCTGTAAACAGTTCTGCTCCTCAAAAAAATTCTCAGAACTTATTAAAGGGATGGTCAATCTGGGTTTTACTTCTGATTGGAAAGTTGTAAGCAAAGAAAGAGCCTGAACGATAAAAAATTCTACCAGATGTGATAAAGTGACAGAAATTTCTAGTGTTAATGTGGCGATGAAAGTAGATCAGTGTTTAAAATGACAAAATTAAAGTTTTTGTTAGAGAATGATAAAAGATATAAAAATAAGATCATAAGGTTAAAGTCTGAAGGAATTTCTTTCTAAGGAAAGATCTATAAAATAAAAATACTTGCAAAAAGACAAATATAAAAACATTTTATTTTAAAAAGCATGTAATCTGAAGTGGGCTAGACTCAATGTAATGTCTGAAGTGGGCTAGACTCAAAAATAAAGTAAAAGTTGACTTAAAAAAAAATCCATTGTACCACGAATACCTAAGAATCTCTCTCTCTCTCTCTCTCTCTCTCTCTCTCTCTCTCTCTCTCTCTCTCTCTCTCTCTCTCTCTCTCTCTCTCTCTCTCTCTCTCTCTCTCTCTCTCTCTCTCTCTCTCATTTAAAGTCAGCTAAATGCTTTCTGGAATCTTTTTGTGCAATCAAACTTAGTTGTGCTGGAGCTCAAAAAACTACTAACTCACCCATCCTGTTTTATGCTCAGGCTGATTTTCTAGATCTGTGACAAACTTAATAAAATACTTAGATCACCATTTCGGGAATTAATCCCCAAGCATTTGCTGAGGAGAATAATCTGTCAGAAAAGGGGATCCAGAGGAGGAATAAGACGTGAGACAAAGGGGAAGTAGGCTACCATTACCTGCCTTTGTTTTGTCAAATCATCGTAGTATAAAATGGAACTTTCCATGTTGATCAAAACGGGATGAGTGAGGACTCGATGCAAGGAGAGAAGGGCTTTATTGATAAAAAAAAATTAAACAATTAATTAAACAAAAACCGTACCCAAGTCGGAAAGACATGACATGACGAAAGTAAAGATTGACAACAAAACAGCAGCAAACACAGAGAATAAATAGTGAACAAACAAGGCGTGTAATGAGGGCAGACACTTCATATTGGTTTGAGTGGGACAAATCAAACCAATAACAAGAAAACAAGACGGGCAGGGTAACACAATGACAGAAGAGCACATGGCACAAGAAACATGTGTCAAGCCATGTGCTCAGACAAAAACATGGCATGAACACGCAACGAATGAGAACTCAAAAGACGCGTGTTCACACAAAACAAGACAACACGAAAGAGCGCAGCCAGTGAAAACACAAGCTGCCGCATAACACAGCTCAAGGCAAGACATAACATGGAAGCAGGTGGCCAATGAAAACATGAACCGCATGCTACACAACAACAAATGTGGATAATGTATTTGCAGATGAATGCATTGAAGACAGTTATAATAATGCTTTATCCAGAGCAGCTGATTAACCTGTCTTTTTGCTTGAAGATTTTAACAGTTGTAATGTTGGATCATTGCTTCCACAGTTAGAGCAATATTTAATCTCTCCAACTCATCTGAATTGAAGGTTGTGTTTTGGTAATGTACTTTGTACTTATGTCTCTAGATCCTTCCCTCCCCTTGTCTGTACAGTTCATAATGTAGAACTGTTTTTGCCAAAAAAAAAAAAAGAAAGTTTGAAAACACCCCTAACAAAAACAAAAACTATTCAGTTCTGGAACAATGATTCTTTGGAAACCTCAAGGGGACATGTTTTACTGATTGGGAGATGTTCTTTCAGAGCAGTGAGGGAGACCTGAACATTAACACATATGTCTTTCTGTGCTGGCAATGTCATGCCAACTAAGGAAGTTCGACTTTACCCACATAATATGCCATGGATTTCTAAAGAAAATAAAACTTATTGTATTAACCTAAAAAAATGACTTTTATGGATGGTGATAATAGACGTGTTAATGACCTGGAAAAAGAAATAAGAGACAAAACTATGGTAGTCAAGCTTTGATATTAAGACAAGTTCTCAGAAGCCTTTCAAATAACAACAGAAGTCCTCCAAGGAGACGTTTTAGCACCTTTCCTCTACATAATTGTAATTGACTACATCTCCGTACAATCAGAGGTAGACTTTGGATACGTGACTCACAAAGCAAGCGCGCCAAGAACCAGCCAGAGACCAACAAGAAGCCCTTCGGCAATCCAGTGTTTAGCTGAAAAAAAAATTAAACGATAAGGCCTTTGCTGATGATATTGCTCTCCTAGAAAACACAATAGAAAGGGCTCAAAAACAACTCGATGCTTACAAGAACAATGCAGCAAAGGTCGGATTACGACTAAACATAAAAAAAAACGAGCAGATGCAACTGAACCAACCAAAAGACGCTAACATCACAAAGCTATTCGTCGATGGACAAGAAATAGCCGTTGTTGACGACTTCAAATATCTTGGTTCTCATATTGGCTCAGTAGAAAAAGATGTAAAAACCCGAATAGCTCTAGCATGGGTGTCATTCGCGAGACTCAAACCATTCTTCAGAGCCTCAAGACAAACAATTGAATTCAAGATGAGGCTCTTGGGTTCTCACAGAGCCACTCAAGAAAAGGCTAGATACATTTGCCAGGACATGCTACCGAATCATGCTAGGAGTTAGACAAGCGGAAGTCCATATGAAAAATGACGAGTTATACAAGAAAGTATCGCAGCGGCCAATACAAGATCAAATCAGAGAACGCCAACTAAAGTTTATGGGCCACTGTCTCAGAATGGACAAAGAGGAACCAAACATCTACATCCTCTACAAATCGGAGATTGGTCAAAATCACAAAAGCAGACCAAAGATGAACTACCATGATCAAATTTCGACTTATCTAACAAACAACGCTAAAGATAAACTGGATGTCGATCAGATCGCCAGAATGGCCAGAGACAAGAAGGGATGGTTTCAAAGTGTTGTGCCTAAAAAGCCCGCCCAATGATTAAGACAAGATGGAGGAGGGGTTCTTTGGAGGAAACACAAAAAGCACCAATCTGGCAGAATCTTAATGTGATGATGGGAAGAACTCAAAGTTCAGTGTTAAGAAACCACTTCATTTGTTGAGCAGCTGAGTATTTTTTATGCCAGTTTATTATGATTAATGCTGGGGAGGACTGAGACCAGATTGATATAAGCAGTTCCTCTACACCAGGGGTCGGCAACCCGGGGCTCTTTTCACCCCTGTGCTGCGGCTCTTTCATCCCCTGTACTGCGGCTCTTTCATCCCCTGTACATAAGTTGTAGCAGCGGTCCCACTGTGAAAAAGGCCATATGAGAGGAATAAGAGCGCTGTTGCGCTGACTGTTTCAGGGGACTTTTATTCTGAAACTACGACGCGCATTAGTTCAGAAAGTTAAGCGGTTCAGTTCAGAGTGAATCATATATCACCCACCGCGGCAGATATCAATTAACTATTATACATGAGCGCTGGAGAAAAGCCAATAACTTGGTTAACAGCCTCGGAACGAGTGCCTATTGTGTGTTTTGTGCGTCTTATAAGAGTGAGTTCACAATTACCACTATGTTTGCTTATGTACATACTCGTCTTTGTTATGACGCAGTAATGGCTTCATTTTCTGTTTACATTTTGATCTGGTACGTTCAGATAAAGTAATAATAATTAATGACGGTAATTGTTTTCATGTATGAGGGGAGAAGCCAATAGTTTGTATATGTGTAATTCTGTTACTAGAATCTTGTTTTATCTGTTATAGGAAAACCAAACATACACACACCATACTCCTTTGCACTCCCTTCCATCCAAGTCTCCATCCAAGCTCATCCATTTGAACAAGGACATTACTTGATATCTTTGATTCCTTGATATACTTTGAGATCTTTGATCAGATGTGCTTCTTGTGCTCCCACATCTCAATCTCCTTCAGCATTACTGGACATTATTGAAGCTCATATTAATGGTTGGCTCCCCTCTTTGACCCGTTTAATCGAATAAATCACTTTGAGACAATTTCTTCCTTCTCTGTCGTGTTCTGACCGACACAGATGAAAAATCTCAGACCTGTGGCACTCACCTCAATTATCTGTAAGTGCATGGAGAGGGTGGTAGCAGGGGACCTTACCACCAAGGTAGTTGAGTGTCTGGTCCAGTTTGCTTACAAACCAAAATGCCAGATTAACCCTCTTGGATACAGTGACTAGACTCTTGAATCTTCCAAACTCATTTGTTAAGATTTTATTTATTTTACATCTGCTTGCAACACAGCTTATATATATATATATATATATATATATAATTGTTTTTGTATTGCTCTTTTGTAGGAAATCAAGTGTGATATCAATGAAATATGATATCTCTTTTGAAATATGCTAATGACATGGCTTTGTTGGCTTGCATTGACAGCAATCCCGGTTTACTTTGATTCTATAGTCCAAAGGTGACAAGAAAGATCTCGGAGTTAAACATCAGTAATACCAAAGAGTTGTGTTGTGCAAGGATTCGTTCATCTAATACATTACAAAGAATACTTTACACTGAGACTGATAAGCATCCATCCTTTATACAGCATTAAAAGGCTCAACAGCACTTATTTCTTTTGAGAAGGTTGAAGGGTTTCAATTTAAGAAAGGATGTCTTCACAACAGTGTATCGGTCAATTGGCCTGCTCTTCTAGAGCTGCTGTACAGCTAATACAAACTTTGTCTGTTATATCTGTAAAGCTGCTTTGAAACAACTGCTGACAAAGATAGACAGGAACACATAAGGGCTTATGTACAAGGGATGATGGGGAACAGGTTCCGAGACCAACGAGATAAGTGATTGACGCGACAGGTGAGGGGAATGACACAGGGAAGCCCACGGAAGGAAACAGGAAGAGTGAAGAGACACGACACGACTGTGATATGAGTCACAATGGAAATTATTTATTTATTTAATTTATTTTTATTCCTATCCTAACCTAATTAGTGGTTCTGCAATGATTTTTTGTTTTGATATCTTTGTGGTGAAAAAAACAATTGTCTTTCACACAATCTGACACACCCACTGGAACCTCATAAATAGGTCACACATGTGTTGAACACCTCTGACCTAAACTAACTCACAAACATAACCTACTCTGGAGCAGGTTATATTGAGAGAATAAGTTACTATGGCTACTTACATATCCTGAGAGTCACCTATGTTTTTGGAACCAAAAGTTGAGTTATTCGCTTACTTACCTTTTTAACATACCTGGCATGTCACATAAATTGCTTTTGTTTTGTCCCATAACATATACAGTGTATGTACATTTTTATATGTACATTATTGTACATTTTTCGCTTCATCAAACAAATCGTCATATTGGCTTTTGGTTTTCTCGATCCTCGGTTATCTCAACGCATTTTTGCAACCACCGAGGCTGTGGACATAACCGGGTTCCACTGTATACATATATATACACATATTACAAAACCACCAAACAGGTGGCAATATTCACCATGTAAATAAGCATTAAACAAAAGAAAAAGAAAATGTAGTATGGTGCACTTTTTCTTAGCATCTGTATCTATGGTGACTTGTGGATTCATCTCTGTTGGGAATGTTAACCGTGAACATACTCTGGGTTAGATTAACTTACTCTCAGATGCATTTTTGGTACCAAAATACCTTCAGTAAGCAAAGTTTGTATTAGTCAACCAAGAGTTCACGGCATGTTTGATGGTAAGATAACCTCACTTTCTGGATGACAAAAAGTGATTGTAAACAAAATGCCTTTAAGCATATAACATTTAAATTATTTTCAAGATATTTTCTTTGCATGTATGCTATAAAAACTAAGATGACAAACTAACCGGAGTCAAGGAAGAATGTGATATAACATATGGACTCGAAAATGACAGCTTGCGCACAAAACAGGCCTATTAAAAGTCTTCAAAGAAGTCCTTCCCTACACCTCTCTCTCCTCAGTGCTTCTCCTGTCTTATTCTCATAGCATTTGTCTCTGGGGTTCGGAGATCTTGCAGTCTTATTTGGCATTCATGGCAGGTAGACCCACCTTGTATAAAGTGCAAAATATAGAGAGATGGATTTTATTTATTCTGAAGGGTGCAAAAATGTAGCTGAAAGGATGAGATTTGCCGCAATGCTCAAGGATGCAGTTAAATCATTAATAAATTATCTACTGTAAATATTTTTATGCTATTTCAACAACCAAACAGTCCTTATAAAGATTTTTATTTACAGAAGTAAAAATTATCCTTGTGAGAATTGTATTGAATGTTCACTAAAATTGTTGTATGGTCATGATCCCAGCCAGCGTTACCCTTGTCTTAGGTGGAAATTTGTGTTATTTCCACAATGTTTTGTAGTAGGCCTACTTTTTAGTTGAAGCACAGTTCAATGTTCAGGGAGGAAAGAGGCGGGAACCAGCGAACATTCAACAAACTTTAATCACAAAATAAAACTAAAATAAAATAAACATAATGGCGGCAGTCCCTCATGGACGACTGCCGCCCACACAAACACAAGCACACAACATAAAGTCCTGGGGCCTCATGTATCAACACTACTTACGCACAAAAACGTTGCGTTCGCCAGCTTTCACGCTCACGGTCGGATGTACTAAAAGTGAAACTAACGTGACAATGTGCGTTTCTCCACGGCAAGTTCATGTCAGGCGTAAGTACATATCTCATTGTTTTGTCCATTGGCGACTACTACAGGCAATGAAGTGAAGCTGCAAACATTATACAACGAATTGTCCTATAAGTCTGTGTGAAGCAATGCTATTTATTTGCAATGTATAAAATCATTTATATATATATATAATATTCCCATAAGGCTTGTGTGACTATATATATATATATATATATATATATATATATATATATATATTGTCACACAAGCCTTATGGGAATATTCTATAAATTATGCAATTAAGTAAGAACATATAAAAGCACGTGCAAATTGAAGGGTAAAATGAACAATTAGTCTATGGCAATGGCAGCTTTGGCAATATTAGAGGACATTGCTAATGGCAGAATCCGAAGAGAACGAGTTTTAGGGACCACAATGATTTTCTGGCCCAGGATGACTGCCTTATCAGCCATTTCAGATTTCCAAGGGCTATCCTTCGAATCTAGTTGGGTCCGAATCTAGAGAGAGAGACAGCAAGGAAACACGTGATACCCGTTCCGTTACAGGTGCTGACAACGCTTGGTTTCCTGGCAAATGATTATTTTCAAAGGGAACTGACCGACCGCTCAGGAATCAGCGAGTCGTCTTTGAGCCACGCAAAGACAGCTGTCCCCATATGATGCAGTTGACCAGCCAAACATTAAAATGCAATTTACAGCGATAGCCGGTTTCCCTAATGTAAACGGAGCGATCGACTGCACACACATATAAGGCACCATCTGAAGATGAATTTGCATATGTGAATCGGAAACATTTCCATTCAATAAAAGTGCAGATTATATGTGATGCACAAATATTGTGGCAAGGTGGCCTGGGTCAACCCATGATTCATACATCCTTACAAAAAGCTTGGTTGGGTGACAGCTAGCTGACAGAGTGCGCGATGGCTTCTTGATGAGTGATGCATTTAAAGTTATGGTTCTATCTAATAGTACTTTTTATTTTTATTTATTTGCATTTAATTAAATTAATTATATAACAATTATATATAATAATTGTATTTAATTATACAACAACCCTCCAGAAGACCGCGGTTATCCACTAAAGACAATTATAAGACCATTTATTTTTAGGATCATTTACAGTGCAACTTTCAGATCCAAACGCATTGACGGCATCAGCTAAACTCCCCCATATTTTCATATTTTTTTTCCTTTTGTTATTAATTCCGGAGGACAAAGTTCCCAATTTTTTTTTTCTAATTTCTACCTCCGATAGTAGCACCTCCAATTCACTTTCTGTACTTTCACTTTCGTTTTCGTGCCGCTTCCTTTTCCCAAGTGGACTCATTACCATATTTAAATCAGTTTAATTAAGGGAGGAGACTGGGTGGAGTGTTGTGCTCGTGCATGTGCGCTCAATTTCACGTGAATCGGGATGTACGAAGAGAATATGCGCGGGATCCTTCGAACGCAGAGATTGATACATCTGGATTTTTTTGTGCGTTCGCACATTCACAGCTTTGTCCGTAAGTGATGTTTCAGTATGAATTCAACGCAAGTCTTAGTACATGAGGCCCCTGGCCTGGGGATACCGCGCATATTCTCAAGCACGAGCGCAACACTCCACCCAGTCTCCTCCCTTCATTAAACTGATTTAAATATGGTAATGAGTCCACTTGGGCAAAAGCAAGCGGCACAAAACGAAAGTGAAAGTACAGAAAGTGAATTGGAGGTGGTACTATCGGAGGTAGAAATTAGAAAAAAAATTATTTGGAACTTTTTCCTCCGGAATTAATAATAAAAGGAAAAAAATATGAGTGGGAGAGTTTGGCTGATGCCGTCAATGCGGTTGGATCTGAAAGTCGCACTGTAAATGATCTTAAAAATAAATGGTCTGATAATTGTCTTTAGTGGATAACCGCGGTCTCCTGAAGAGTTGTTGTATAATTAAATGCAAATAAATAAAAATAAAAAGTACTATTAGATAGAACCATAACTTTAAATAACATCACTCACCAAGAAGCCACCCATCGCGCACCCTGCCAGCTACCAGCTGCCACCCTGTTTGTAAGAATGTATGAATCATGGGTTGACCCAGGCCACCTTGCCACAATATTTTTTAGGCGTATTTGCGCATCACATATAATCTGCAAATTTATTGAATGGAAATGTTTCCGATTCTCGTATACAAATTCATCTTCAGATGGTGCCTTATATGTGTGTGCAGTCAATCGCTCCGATTACATTAGGGAAACCGGCTATCGCTGCAAATTGCATTTTAATGTTTGGCTGGTCAACTGCATCATATGGGGACAGCTGGCTTTGCGCGGCTCAAAGACGACTCGCTGATTCCTGAGCGGTCTGTCAGTTCCCTTTGGAAAGAATCAGTTGCCAGGAAACCAAGCGTTGTCAGCACCTGTAACGGAACGGGTATTGCGTGTTTCCTCGTTGTCTCTCTCTCTAGCTTCGGACCCATCTAGATTCGGAGGATAGCCCTTGTAAATCTGAAATGGCTGATAAGGCAGTCATCCTGGGTCAGAAAATCATTGTGGTCCTTAAAAACTCGTTCTCTTCGAATTCTGCCATTAGCAATGTCCTCTAAAATTGCCAAAGCTGCCATTGCCATAGACTAATTGTTCATTTTACCCTTCATTTTACCCTTCAATCACATCAATGTTCTTACTTAATTGCATAATTTATAGAATATTCCCATAAGGCTTGTGTGACAATATATATATATAAACGCAACGTTTTTGTGCGTAAGTAGTGTTGATACATGAGGCCCCTGGTCCTCTCTCGTCCTTCACTGTCGTCGCTCTTCCTTTTATGCCTCCTCTGTGAGATACGAGATGTGATTGACGCTCATTATCAATCACACCACCGGCTCTCATGACACTCCCACGGTCCCTCAACTCCGCCACAGTATTTTTTTATTTTTTTTGCTGATTACTTCTTTGACTGTGCCCAGGTGTGCCTTGTTTTGCCAATAACCCCTTGACTATTTAAACCCCAGTGTTTCTTGTATTCTTTGTCGAGTCTTGTTCCACACGTGGATTCTATGTTTGGTACACGCTGTCTGTCTTTGGTTCCCTTTCAGTCACTAAAGTTTGACGTCATGTGCGATATCTTGCCTGAGAGCCAAATGATCTTCGAGTGTAACCTAAATGAGCCAATACACATTGGCATGCAAGATTTCCATCACACTCTCTGCAAACCGATAAGCAGAATATAAGGAAGAGAGAGTGAAATTGCACATTCAGCTTTTTGCTTCAGAGCTGAGCAGTTCTTCTCTTCTGCTCAGCTAACATCCATGAGTGTGTTCTACGAGTCAAATGAAGCTTTTCATTGGTGTTGGTGTGACTGTGCTTCAGTGGTGATGGCTTTCTAAAAAAACATTTCCGTAAACTGCGGCATGGAAAATGCTGGTAAACTGTGAGCTTCAAAACTTGAAAAAGAGCATTTCTTTAAAAAAGCAAATACGACTGTGACACTGCATCTTTTAAAAGATGTCATTTAACCTGTTTGCTAATGGCATGCATGGTAAGCAGCTATGGCAGCCACATAAACCTTCAAGGTAGAAGGGGATAACCCTGCTGTGAATCGTTTCCTGCAGGAACTCCACCACGGTGCCAATCTGACAGGTAACTGGGTCCTGCTGGTGACTACTGCACCAGGAAGTGAAGAGTTTCTGCTTCAAGGCATACAGTTTCCTTGTGGAAAGAGAATGGTCTCAACAGCCTCAGTTGAGAGACCAGAGTCTATATGCTGGGCCCCCTCAGAGGCCAAGTCCACAGTTTTCACAGTTCTGGGCAGGGATAGGCTATTAAGCCTCCCTGACAAGAGATCCCTTTTGATCGAAATCTTTCATGGAGTTCTGTCAAGTGGGGACACTAGGTCAGAGAACCACACTCTACCCGTGGGCGACTAAGGTGAGACCACTGATGTGTTGTCCGACTGGAAAAGAAAATGATGGCCCCTGAGGATTGGGAGAAATGCTCTGAGAGCTAGGAGGACAGTCATCATTTCAAACAGGTTTATAAGCCAAGAAAACTGGTGTCCCCTTCACAGACACAGACCTTCCTGTAGGGGCCTCATGTACAGTATACCAAATGTAATCACATCGGAAGCTGCTGCCATGAGGCGCAGCAATCTCTGTAAGGGCTTTACAGTGAGTGACTGGCCCAGCTTTATGCTCTTGACTGCTCGCAAGGAGAGAGACAAGCTTACATTGACACTGAATCCCAAACAGTGCCTGAGAATGTGGTCCTCTGAAGAGGAGAAAGTAAACTCTTCTTTGTATTCAGCCTCAACCTTAGCTCCTTCATGTGAGTGAGAACGACATCTCACATCTCTGGACCGCTAACTGCCAATCACCTGATAAAATCAACCAGTCATCTATGAAGTTCAGAACACATTTACCTTGGAGGCACATCGGGGCAAGCACTGTGTCCATACATTTTGTGAAGGTCCAGGGTGATAGATCAAGACCGAATGGATGGACCCGATTCTGGTAGGCCTTGCCCCTAAAGGCGAACTTGAGTAATTTCCTGTGTTGTTGAAGGATGGAGATGTGGAAGTAGGTGTCTTTGAGGTCTATGGTGATGAACCAGTCATCAGTTGAATCTGACTCAATGATAACAATTTGAAGTTGAATTGCATAGTTCTTTGATTTAGCTGGTGCAAGTCAAGATTAGGATGCAACGGTCATTTCTTCTTTGGAACTGTGAAGTACCAGCTGTAAAACACGTTTACACGTATATATTATGTGGCACCTGTCCCCAGCAAGGTCTTTACTTCTTGTTCCATGACCAGACCCTGCTCGGGGCCCACCACAGTGTGTAGGACCCCATTAAACCTGGATGGGCGAGATCTGAACTGAATAGTATAGCCCTTCGTAATGGTGCACAAGAACCACTGAGAAATGTTTGGCAGAAGGGCCCACGTTGCCAGAAATTCTACTAGCTCTACTCTCAAGGCTGGCCTCTGGTAGCCCTCAGTAACCCCTGAAACTGGAAAGAGTTGCCTGGGATCTGTGTACCCTGATACCCTCGGGGTGGTAGACACTATACACACTCAGAAGGCTGTAGTGGCAAGTCCTCCCTTTAGTTGGCTGAGGCTGAGAACAATGTCCTGACCCCGTTTCTTTCAAAGAGGTTCTACAAGTAGCGACTATCTGTGTTTGAGTGGTACAATAGGAGGAGCTATGAGGCTGCGGCTGGAGAGTGAGAATGATGGCAGGGGCAAAATCTTTTAGAATGCTGCCTTTTGTTTGGCGGCCACTTGAAACCTCTCAATGACAGTTTTTACTTTGCCGCCGAAGAGGCTATGAGGAAATGCTTGTGTCTTTCTCTGATTCATACATTAAGCCTGGAGAGAAAGATCTGTGGCCCAGCACAGCTCGGCGGCTGCTTATGGGCTGACATTCTGGGCCAGAGCATATTCTGCCACCTGCAAGGCTGCAGCGTGCCTTCATACTGAATACGGAATTGTTGCAGGCCTACCAGGCGGCAGAATATGATCTTCCCACCAAGGAAGATATTACTCGAACTGGTTTGGTGGTCAACTTTGAGGGACAATGCTGACTGGGGACAAAGCTCGCAAGCGCCTCCACCTTCAGCAACGCCCCATATCTGTGCTCTTTAGCTCCTACCAAAGAAGCCTAGTGCGTGAACTTAGCACTATGTACCCGGTAGGATGCGGGTTTCTTCCACGACCTCGAAACCTTGATGTGGAGGTCTGGAAAGAAAAGTAGGCCCCGACGTAGAGGTTTCACTCTAGAGGGAAGGTCACGTTTGTCGAGCTAGCTTTTAGGATGAACATCCTTCCTCTCTTTTGACCGTGATGTAGCAAAGACAGGGAGTGGCGCTCATTAGCTCATTAGCACTCACAGGTGGCGCCTTGCTTGCCACATACCCCCAACGCCCCTCGCAGGCCAGGGGGTACCCGGTACCTGAGGGTAAGGACAGACAAGGCAAGGGAAAAGGAGACTGAAGCATGAGGAGCTACAGAGACGAGAGAGGGGAGAGAGGAAAACAAAGAGAAAAAAAAAAGAATTGGTCCAGTTCCCAGACACACTGATTCTCGGTCCTCGACCAACCGAGAGATGCCGTGTGATGGCACTGTACGCTGTTCTGTGGATGGGCTGGACGAGTCCTCCGTTCCCTGCTCCTCCCCGTTCTCAGCGGACGGCAGTAGGCTTCGGCGCTCTGGCAAACAGGGCGCCTCTTCTGCTCCCTCACGGACGGTAGCCTCCCACCTCGGCTCTCCGTTCCACACTAACCTCTGTAGCTCCAGCACCACCACCGCAGGCAGCTACTGACAGTCCTCTTGGGTTCTTCTGTGCTGCCCGACCTCCGCAGCACCGCAATCCCTCCTGGCAGCAAGCGCTCTCTGACAGCGTGTCCCTCCTACCTCCCGGGTTTCGGCACTAATGTAACACTGTACCCGAACCATGCGGCACTTATCCAATGCATCTGGATGAATCAGGCTTTGATGAATCGAGGTCTGGTTACACCCTGAATCCACCAAAGCTTGATACGTACCCACCTTAATACTAACAGGTATCTGGTACAACCCCGCTTGATCGGGGGCGCCTGTGGCATCCTGTGGACACACTGACTCTCGGTCCTCGACCAACCGAGAGACCCCGATCAAGGTCCCCACCTCCATCACCTGGGATTGGTCCTCAGTGTCCCGGGTCACCGCAATACCCTCAGGCCAGCCCAGGCCTGCCCTTCCCCCTGGTGGCAGTAAGTGGGTCACTAAACTGGCATGGAGAGAGTGGTGGAGCGGAAGAGGCTGTCACGGTTGTCTCATGCCACCCAGGCCCCCGTTGCGCCATTCTCCAACCCTCTAGCATTTCACGGTCTCCCTGTCCCCCTTGTCCTCGGGGAGGAGCACGCGGCGGGAGTGCCGGTCAGGACCTGGGGAAAGGGGCAGGTTTAGGAGAGGAAGAGGGGGAAGAAAACAGAGACAGAGACATCTGGACATCTGGTCCTCCGCCAGCTGGATGGCCAGTTTCAGCCACGCCGGACGGTGACACTGGACCCACTCCGCCGTCCTCTTCGGGAGACGAATTGTTCCAGCACCACTCTGTTGATGCCTGTGCATATGATTCTGCTTCAACACTTGCTACAGGACAAAGTCCCGAGGTGGGCTTGGCGCCGTGGCACATTGCGTGTGGCAATCCCACCAATTTGTCGCCAGGCATTCACCCTTTGGTCAGACCTTGCTTTCCTATGGGATGGAGTCCCCTTAGGACAAGTATTTAGGAATGTTGTTGTCACAACAGATGCTTCCACCACTGGCTGGGGTTCCATATGCAATGGGCTTGCAGGACCCATCTGCACTGCCATATCAATTGCCTCGAGTTGCTAACAGTACATCTCGCCCTGTGCTGGTTCCGATTGTTGCTGCATGGCAAACATGTACTGGTCCACACGGAAAACACGTCAACCATTGTGTACATCGACCATCAAGGTGGTCTATGCTCCCGTCGCATGTTGCAACTTGCCCGCCACCTCCTCCTCTGGAGTCAGCATCGGCTCAGGTCACTGCATGTCCTTTATATTCCAGGCGAGCGCCGCTTTCATGACAGCTTACCCTCCCGGGAGAATGGAGACTCCACCGCCAGCGGTTCAGCTGATCTGGAGTCGGTTCGGGGAGGCACAGGTAGACCTGTTTGCCGCAGTCTTGAACCACTGCTGAGACCAGGATACTCTCTCGGGTCCTACTTCTACCTGGATGCCGTGTGGGCCAGATTTGCCAAATTCGCAAAATGAGTCCGAGTGTTTCTGACACTTGATTTATTATTTCTCAGATGCAATTAAATTAATTGCTGAAGTGTTCATGGTCACAACTCTTTGTTTGCAAATTATCTCCATGCACCATAAAGTTAGCACCACAGCACGCAGCATCATATGAATGGCATCACAGCACATAGCATCGTAAAACTACAAAGAAAACAAAATAACAAAGAAACAAAACATAAATATCAAAAAGAAATAAACTCAAACAACTTTCACAATATAAACAAACATTCACAACATTAACTTACACGTTTAACTTTAACCAAAGAAATACGAGAAAACAAACTAAAATTACATCGCTCTGCTTGCCAAAGGGTTACTAAAGCTTGAACCATTTTCCTGAGCTTGGTGTTAGTTCGAGAACAAACGTGAACTACCTTTGTTCTGTTTCCGTTTTACTTATAAGTATTTATTGCTCCCTCTAGTGGTGGCGCAGAGCAAAGCAAATTTAAAGGGAAAGGTCATTACACCCAGTCCACAGGAAAGAGACATTTGTCACTGTTGAGAGTCAAGTTATGCTTGGTTAGTGCATTGAACACCTTACTTAGGCACTTGTCATGGATATGCATAGTCGCCCCACGCACAACCACATCGTCTAAATAAATGATCATACCTGGTATGCCAACAAGCAATTCATTATTTTCTTGAAGAAGGAAGGGGCGGAGCTAAGGCCAAACAGCATCCTGGTATAACGAAAGCCAAAAAAGCTGTTAGGTTCCTGCTGCTTGGGTGTAAGGGCACCAGGAGATACTCTTCTCTAAGGTTCAGATTTGAGAACACTACAGAGCCATAGAACAGGGCTGTGAGTTCCTCTTCATTCGGCAGCAGGTATTTGTCTGGGATTATTACCTTGTTTACTTACCGCAAATCTATGCAGATATGTAGGGCACCTGATTTATTTATTTTATCCACAGTCACCCCATCACAAAGGGTCAGTCCTTGGATTATTAAGTAGTACACACACACATAGTTAGATGCAAGTAGTACATTTTAAGAAATACAAGAAACAAAAGAAGTAAAACCCCAGCAACTATTGCAGATGTTAGTATCTGGAATTTCTAGAATAGCTCTTAGCTGAGCTGTGTTAAGCCTCCTGTGCTAAATGACTGCTACAGGCCTCTGTTTATGTCTCACACAAGAATAATGTCAGCTATGAGTATAAATGTTCTGCTGTAAATTAGAGGAAAACATACCTGTGTCATCACTCTCCTAAAGTAATGTGTGCTGCATAATTCCAGCACTTGCACGCCACCTTTTCCATCTAGAAATATTGTATTGACAATGCAAGTCTTGACAATCCTACAGTGATAGCTTTCTATTACCCCAAATGGCATTAAACATAATCATGATTCATCACCTACTTGCTTTCCCCAGTAGACGAATATGTTTTTAGGTTTTCAGATCATAAGACCAATGTGCCGTTAACCAAGAGAACACATTTCTCTTCGTACTAAAGCTCTGAATTTAATCCCCCTGCCAACTCAGCAGCAGAGAATGCCAAACTGACCATTCAGACTGATTAAACTGCTAATCAAAAGCATTTGAACGCATTAGAAAAAGTCAATCTGCACTGCTCATTTAGTGTTGTGCGGCACTATGCAATATTAAATGTTTTTTGTTAGATTTCTTCATTAAGATGTCTGATGTGTTGTGGGCTTAAATTAGATTATTTAGGATGACTTGTTCAGACAGCTCACCAACTAGCCAATACAACATTTTATTTATTTATGTTATGTGTTTTATATATGTATTACATATTTATATGTATGCCATATTGCACATGAACAAACCTGAAGAATGTTGAAGGTACAAGTAGAAAAATATTAATAATGTAAAGTATTTATTCATGCTTATAAATGTAAAATGTATTTATTCATGCTTGTAATTTGTTTAATTTGGCATATTTCATTCAGAAAGTGTTAAAATTTATGACATTTAATTGTTATGACCTTTTAAAATATATGCAGTGTACAATTGGCCACTGTAATTGTGATTTAAGTGTAAATATGTTTAATAAGTTACTGGCAGAGAAAATTATGTTACATTCGTACACACAAATCAATATTAAACCACACCCTAACTGCACACTTACAATACAGGTACACGCAAAACATAAGTTAAGTTAAAAAAAATTCTTGACCAATCATATTTTGTTGCTCACTGCCTTCAGCAGATCAGAGCCACCACCGATACTTGTGTAAAGTAAAGACTGTATTCCATTAATTCATAAAATGTAAGATATGTTTGACTAAGTACTGGAAACAATATTGAAACACTCGGCTGATACAGTTCCCCACTACTAATCCTGATTTACCGTTCAAACTGTCAGATCTCTTTTATGTTCTGTTAACTCAGAGTATTCCAGAAAGCAGGTTATGTGACATATCCGGAATGTTTAAGGGTAAACAAGCGAATAACTCGAATAACTTCCAAAAACAGACGTAACTGTGGCGAGCAGGGTGTGCCCGAGGGCCTTGAGAATGGCGCAAGGTCAGTGCTGTGATTGATATCTCATAGAAATACCTCACGAAGAAGCGGAAGCATAAAAGGTGAAGTGAAGAATGAGAGAGGATCAGGCCTGAACTTTATGTTGTGTTTGGTGTCGTGCATAGATATCCACGTCAACTTGTGAAATACATACAGAATACATATTTGTTCACACATACAGAAATATATAATATACAAGTTGGGGATAGCAGGATTATGAGGTGGATAGGACACACATATGTTTACATATATTGTGTGTGTGTGTGTGTGTCAGGAGGGTATTTGGGGTGACAAGATTATAGCTACCCTACCAAACCATAGAAAAAATTATTTTATCCTCATGTCAGCCTTTGTTTTGTCCTATGGGCCGAAAGCGGGTGCTGAGCTCTGGAAAGCATTCTGGAGCAAACTGTGTGCCAAAGTGTGTGTAGTTCCACACACATGTGAGGGCCATGGCCAGAATGATTACTGCTAAGCTGTCCACGTTGGACTCTGGGATGTCCCTCACTGGAGATCAATCAGAGACTTCTCTTCCTGGAGAGCATTCAGGGACTTGTCTCGCTAGGGAAGACTGGGGATCTTTTCTTGTTTGAGCACATTGGAGAGCTTGTCTTGCTGGAGCAGACAGGGGTGTTTGTTTCATTGGAGCGGACTGGGGAACTTGTCCAGTCTCCAGTTCACCAGATTGGCCAGCTCCAGGAATTCCTCAGTGAAATGCTCCAGTGGACACTTGTTCTGGCAGAGGGAGATTCCACACACTTTCTCCTCTCATACAGATCTATCTCCATTTCTTGTTTTGAGTCTGTTCTTCTGTCAGAGTACAGTCTAGGTGAAATAGCAAGACAAGGGCAGTAATGAAAATAGTCTTTGACAAACTCAGGGAATGAAGAAGATATAAGCAATACAAAAATACTAGAACGCTACACTGACATTAACACTACGACATTAAAACAGCGACAATGAGAACAGGCAAAGACTGAGGGAGAATACAGGGTAAATATCCACAGGAAATACAGCTGACATGACTAATAAGGTGATTATTAAGGCGATCAATGTGTATTCAGTGAAAAGGTGAGCTTTTCCTCAACAGTCCTGTGTAATGCTTCAGTAAAACATACTGAGACCATTCATGTGTGTAGCCAAAGAAGTGGGCTTACTTAAATTTTTTTTTTTACAAAGAACACAGCCTTGAATAAAGAATGGTGCAAAAACAACATCCACAGAGAGCAACTTTTCCCAACCATCCAAGAACAGTTTGGTGACAAACAGTGCATTTTACAACATCAGAATCAGAATCAGAAAGAGCTTTATTGCCAAGTGTGGTTGCACACACAAGGAATTTGTCTTGGTGCTGAAGCTTCCAGTGCACATATACAACACAATATGAGTTTACATAGCAAACAACAATACATAAACATACACAGTACATGTGGACACATGATGGGATTTTTTGTATGGAGTGGGAGAGGGGATAGATAAGGACAGAATGTCAGCCATAACATCCGTCTGCATTGTTTTTATTTCCCTGCGCTCTGCCCAGCATTTTATCTCTGGTCCATAACTTCAGATGTTTTAGGCCACGTCCACACGAGAACGGTGCATTCCCTAACCGCTCTTTTTTTCCCTTCGTTCTAAAAAAAAATGCCGTAAACACGGCATCGGCGCAAGAAATCTCAGCGTCCACACGAGAACACTGAAACCGACTGAGAACGGTGTAGTTTATATGCCAGACCAGTATGTGGCGCTGTAATTCTACCGCAGATACACAATATACACGGAGAAGAAGAGTTTGAGCATGCGCACAACCTTGCGCGCTGAATATTTACAGGCGTGCACTGCTGCAAGATGACACGGAGTGACTGCCCTGTTGCATTGTAATTCTTGATTTTATATTGTTTGCCCTGCACTATATGTTGTGCGCACTGCTGCACTTTATACCACTTTTATACATCGTGTACACTCCCGGCCCACTTTATCACAACATCCATAAATCTGTACTTATAATCACAGACCGCCTGTACATTGATAGAATGTTTGCCTTTCCTGTTGATGTAGTCCAGTGGTCCCCAACCCCCGGTCCGTGGATGAAATGGTACACGGACCGGTCCGTGAGCTGCTACAAGCGGCTGTGACGCTGCTGCTTTAGCAACGAGGAAGTGTGTTTAATCTCGTGCGGACTCGCTCAACAAACTGGAGCCGCCACCGATCCGCGGCAAAGTTTTCACGCGTTTACCGGTCCGTGGCACAAAAAAGGTTGGGGACCACTGATGTAGTCCATCGAGTTGGCAGACAGCTGCTTGATTTCTATGCGTGTGCCGTCGACCGCTCCCAAACACTGTGGCATGCCATGATCACGATGGAAAAGCAAAACCAGATCCGTAAAAGGCAACTTTATGTACTTTTAGCCGTCCTACAGCACGAGCACAATCATGTAGTCCGCCATTACTGTTGTTGCTGTTACGTGTGACGCAGCCGACACGTGATGTGATGACATCATCGTTCTCACAAAAGATGCGGATTGGCCGTCCACACGAGAACGCAAGGGTGTCGTTCTCAGATCTTTCCACTTTAGAACCCGTTCTCCAAAGAGAGCGGATTCAGTCACCCAGAACGCCGGATCCGTGTGGACGCAACGCCAATCCGATACGAAATGTATGCGGTTACAGTGATTCGCGTTCCCGTGTGCACGGGCCCTTAGAGTTCAGTTCTATGTTTTGTCCTTGATTGGAGATAAGGCAGTACAGGGAATGATAGCAGACCAAACTGTCAGGCTGACCTCCCAACCGAGAGACAGTGACAAGTAAGTTAATTTTGGACAGAGTATTGCATTAAAAGGCGGCTGGGGGGGGGGGGTGAATGAGGGAAATGGCCTGTGGAAAGAAACTGTTCCTGTGCCTAGATGTTCTAGTGGCCAGTGATCGTAGTCGCCGTCCTGACGGTAACAGTTCAAACAGGAAGTGTCCAGGGTGAGCAGAGTCTGTGATGATTTTACCTGCTCTCTTTTTCACTACGGAAGAGTACAGGTCCTGGAGGGCTGGCAGGGAAGCCCCAATAATCCTCTCTACAGTCCAGATTGTGCGATGTAGTCTCCTGATGTCAGATTTGTTAGCTGAACCAAACCAGACAGTAATGGATGTGCACAAAACAGACTCAATGACGGCCGAGTAGAACTGTATCAACGGCTCCTGTGGGAGGTTGAGCTTCCTCAGCTGACGAAGGAAGTACAGTCTCTGCTGGGCCTTTTTTACAATTGAGTCAATGTGATTGTTCCACTTCAGGTCCTGAGAGATGGTGGTGCCCAGGAACCTGAATGACTCCACTGCTGCCACAGTGCTGTTCATGATGGTGAGTGGAGGTAGAGCAGGGCTGTTCCTCCTGAAGTCCACTATCATCTCTACCGTTTTGAGCGTGTTGAGCTCAAGGTTGTTATAACTGCACCAGACAGCTAGTTGTTCAACCTCCAGTCTGTAAGCAGACTCGTCACCGTTTCGGATGAGGCCGATTATTATTATTATAAGTAATTATTTGATAGAAAAGTGAATTCTTTTTTTCATTTCATAAAAAAATGACAAATTACTTTTACTTTACTTTTCAAATGCAGCACTAAGGTCCAGTAACACTAACAGAGAGATACAACCACGATCAGATGATAAGAGCAAGTCATTTGTAACTGATGAGAGCAGTCCTTCTGAATAGACTTGAAAATTATGTTGGCATTAGTGGAGTTGCATTAGCCTGGTTCAAATCATACTTATCTGACCGTTATCAGTTTGTAGCAGTAAATGAGGAGATGTCATATCGGTCACAAGTTCAGTATGGAGTTCCTCAAGGTTCAGTGTTAGGACCATTGCTTTTCACCCTGTACATGCTTCCTTTGGGTGCAGTTATTAGGAAGCATGGCATTAGCTTTCATTGTTACGCTGATGATACTCAGCTCTATATTTCTTCTCATCCGGATGAAACAAACAAATTCACTAAATTAACAGAATGCATAACCGATATAAAAAATTGGATGACTAATAACTTTCTACTGCTTAATTCTGAAAAAACAGAGATTCTAATTATTAGACCAAAAAGTTCAGCGCGTAATAATCTAGACTACCGCCTAACACTCAATGGCTGTTCTGTCAAGTCTTCGTCGTCAGTTAGAAACCTGGGTGTGCTCTTTGATACCAATCTTTCATTTGAAAGCCATGTTTCTAGCATCTGTAAAACGGCATTCTTCCATCTTAAAAATATATCTAAATTACGACATATGCTCTCTAAGACAAATGCGGAAAAGTTAGTTCATGCGTTCATGAGTTCAAGGCTAGATTATTGTAATGCTCTACTAGGTGGTTGCCCTGCACGCTTAATAAACAAATTCCAGCTGGTCCAAAATGCAGCAGCTCGAGTTCTTACTAGAACCAGGAAATATGAGCATATTAGCCCAGTTCTGTCAAACCTGCACTGGCTTCCTATTAATCACCGAATACATTTTAAAATCTTGCTAATTACTTACAAAGCATTAAATGGTTTAGCTCCCCAGTACTTGAGCGATCTCTTAACACATTATAGTCCTTCACGTCTATTGCGATCCCAAAATACTGACCAGCTTATAATACCTAGAATATCAAAGTCAACTGCTGGCGGTCGATCCTTTTCCTATTTAGCTCCTAAACTCTGGAACAGTCTTCCTAATACAGTTCGGGAAGCAGACACACTCTGTCAGTTTAAATCTAGACTAAAAACACATCTTTTCAACCTGGCATACACATAACACATTATACATACATTTTAATCCAAATCATGTAAAATGATTGTTAGGCTGCATAATTTAGATAAGCCGGAACCGAGAACATTCCCATAACACCTGATGTACTCGATACATCAGAAGAAGAATGGCATCTACGCTGATATTGTTCTCTGTTTATTCCGAGGTTACCGTGGTCAGCCGGATCCGGGCCGTATCCAGATCAGATGAAGGACCTGGACACGAGCACAGCACTACCCTGAAGTGTCTGCGGAGACCGTGACTCTACTAGACCCTCCCCTGTGACGATCATGAACCCATCTCCAACCGGACCAAATTGGACTTCATATTGGACTTGAATTGTTGTCAATATAATAATCATGTACTGTTTGGCTTTGGCCAGAGGAGAACTGGTCCCCCGACTGAGCCTGGTTTCTCCCAAGGTTTTTCTCCATTCTATTCTTCATTCGTTACGTCACCTGCCGGAGTTTTTTTCCTTGCCGCTGTCGCCTATGGCTTGCTCAGTTGGGGAAACTTAACACTTAAAATTCATCAATTGTATTGATTCGCCTGCTCTTTTGGGGCTTCTGTTCAGCCAAACAAACTTTGTTTATATTGTTTTTCCTGTAAAGCTGCTTTGAAACAATCTACATTGTAAAAAGCGCTATATAAATAAAGGTGACTTGACTTGACTTGACTTGAAGATATTGCCTTTTCTAGAATCTTTGACAAAAAAGGTAGATTTGATAAAAAGGTATTACCTTTGGATCAAGTTGTGGTTTTCTAATAAGCGGTTTAATTACGGCTAGCTTAAAGGTTTTTGGCACGTATCCTAATGACAAAGATGAATTAATAATATTAAGAAGAGGATCTATTTTTTCTGGAAGCATCTCTTGGTTATAACTTTCTCTCTAATGTTATGAATTTTGCAGGTAAAGAAGTCCATGAAGTCATTACTGCTGTTCTGTTTTAAAGCATCTGTGGTTGAGGCTTTATTTCTTGCTAGTTTAGTCACTGTATCAAATAAATACCTAGGGTTGTATATGTTTTCTTCTAAGAGGTTAGAAAAGTAAGCAGATCTAGCTGATTTTGAGATCTTTCTGAATGCAATAGAGCTGTCTTTCCATGAAATGCGAACAAACTCAAGCTTATTTTTTTCCCAGCTCCGCTCCATTTTTCTGGCTGCTCTCTTGAGGGCCCGGGTGTGCTCGTTGTACCACGGTGTTGGACTATTTTCTTTAATCTTCTTTAAGCGCAACGGAGCAACAGTGTCTAAAGTGCTGGAAAAGAGAAAGTTAATAGTTTCTGTTGCAACATCAAGTTCTTCTAGGCTATTTGGGATGTTAAGTAGATCAAACTGATCAGGAAGATTTTTTATAAAGCTATCTTTTGTGTTAGGAGTGATAATTCTACTATATTTATAACAGAGAGTTAGTTTTTCGACTTTGGCTAAGGGTAATCTACACGCAACTAAGTAATGATCTGAGATGTCATCGCTCTGCTGCAGAATTTGAACAGTATCAACATTGATCCCATGCGACAATATTAGATCTAAAGTATGATTACGAGAATGAGTGGGTCCTGATACATGTTGTGTAACTCCAATAGAGTTTAAAATGTCTCTAAATGCCAATCCCAATGCGTCTTTTTCATTAACTACATGGATATTAAAATCACCGACAATTATGACTTTATATGCAGACATTACTAATTCTGAAAGAAAATCAGCAAATTCTTTGATAAAGTCTGTATGGTGCCCTGGTGGCCTGTATAGAATAGCCAGCACAAAAGTTAAACAGGAATTATTACTTGTACTAGATAATTTTACATTAAGGACCATCACTTCAAAAGAATTATATTTCAAATTAGACCTTTTAGCAGTACTGATCGTGTTACTATAAATTACAGCAACACCTCCTCCTTTACCTTTCAAACGAGGCTCGTGTTTCTAAGAGTAATCTTGAGGGGTGGACTCATTTAAAGTAATGTAATCGTCTGGTTTTAGCCAGGTTTCTGTCAAACATAGCACATCTAGTTTATGATCTGTAATCATATAATTCACAATAAGTGCTTTTGAGGAAAGAGATCGTATATATTCAGTAACCCAAGCTTGATCATTTGTGTTATATCTGTTCTTAGTTGTTTGTAAATCAATAAAAATTTTACCCTTAAACAGTTTTAAGAGTTTTTTGTATTTGCTAATTTGGGGAACAGACACAGTCTCTATAGGATATCTAGGAGAAAGAGTCTCTATTTGTTGTAATTTATCTGACCTCTGTGACGTGAGACATCTAGCAGACGGTCGGTCTAGCCAGTTTGTCTGGTTCCTGACCTGGGCCCCAGTTAGTCAAGGTTTTAAGACTATGTGCCAAATTATTAGTGATAAGAGCAGCACCATCCCAGGTGGGATGAATACCATCTCTTTTCAACAGGTCAGGTCTGCTCCAAAAACTTTTCCAATTGTCTATGAACCCTATGTTATTCTGCGGGCACCACTTAGACATCCAGCCATTGAGTGAGGATAATCTGCTAAGCATCTCATCACTCCTGCGCATAGGAAGAGGGCCAGAGCAAATTACAGTGCCTGACATCGTACTTGCGAGTTGACACACCTCTGTAATATTAGTTTTAGTGATCTCTGACTGGCGAAGTCGGACATCATTAGCGCCGACGTGAATAACAATATTAGAATATTTACGATTAGCCTTAGCCAGCACTTTTAAATTTGCTTTGAAATCAGGCGCTCTAGCTCCCAGCAAACATGTGACTATGGTGGCTGGAGTCTCTATTTTCACATTCCGAGTAATAGAATCGCCAATGACTATGTACTTTCAACAGTTTTCTCAGTGGGTGCATCACTGAGTGGGGAGAACCTGTTTGATGTTCTGATCGGAATGGAACAGTGGTTTTTTTACCCGCGTTTATGCCGTCTCACAGTCACCCGGTTGCCCTGCTGCACGGGCTTTACAGCCGGAACCGAACAATGTACAGGGTTTGCTAAGCTAGTCGCATCCAAAGTAGTATCTAAAGCCCTTGCATTCTTACTATCCTCGATTAAAGTTTGGATGCGTGTCTCTAATTCTGAGATCTTCTCTGTCAGCCTGACTATGTTGCAACACCTCCCTTTATGAAGGATGTCCACTCTGAAGGTTTGCAAAGAAATAGTACGGTACTGAATAAAAGATAAAACCACTTCTTCAAACAAATACTTTTCCTGTGAGTTTATTCTCTAAATCAAATAAGTTTACCAACAACAAAACACAGTTTTAAGCCAATGTCTTTAAAGAGTCAATGTCAAACTTATCATGATTGTCCAGAGTTAGCCGAATTAGCCAAAACAGATGATAATGGGATGAGGTGAGATGCAGATGATTCCGAATGGTTATTTGAGTGTGATGCAATGATATATTCCCACGATTCCAGTGTGAGAGCTTGAGATGCTGTTCTGTAGCTCTTGCTCAATGTCCGAAGATCACAACAGTCGGCAACCTCATGGGCTGAATAGTTACCCCAGCAGTAGTAGCGTTATCAAGAGGAGTCACAATAGAAGTAGGAATAGAATAGAAGTCATTTTCTACAAAACAAATAAGGCACATACATTTTTGTAATCACAAATACATCATATGGAAAAACTTAGGAACCATACCATACTCACATTTGAGCAGAAACTTAAACAGTTCTCAAACAGGACTCATAGGAAGATTCGGTAGCCGTGAGCTCAACCATGCAGTTTCCCTCTACCAAACAACTCACTCATTCTACTACATGTTTTGGCTTATATACAGCCACCAATTACCTCTAGCGCAGTGGTTCTTAACCTTTTTGGAAGTACTGAACCCCACCAGTTTCACATGCGCATTCACCAAACCCCGGGGCCCATCGCGCCCGAACCCCCGGTACTGGGGGGGGGGGGACTGTGGGGGTGGAGAGTCAAGAGTCTATAATCGTGACTCTTTATGATGAACCTGCACATCAAAAAGCATCTGCGAAATTCGCAATAATATTATTACACTTAAACTTAACGAATAAATGTAACGTTAATCATGCAAGTTTTGCATTTTTAATGCAACAAGAACAGCTGTCTTAGTTAAAGTCTGTGTAATGTATAAGATGCAATCTATAGTAACATCAATCATAAATTATCAGTCTATTTTGCACAATTTTCCATGCGCAGAGGAAGGTGTGGAAATGGAACAGAAGCAGGGCGGTTAACATATTTCGCAGATGCTCTTTGATGTGCAGGTTCATCATAAAGAGTCACTATAATACATTATTATACAACACTGTAATACATCAGTCTGTAATTCCTCTGTTTAAAATCCATGGATCACTGTGCTGCTGCTTGTTCATACACAAAAATACAAATGAATAAAATACTATATACTATGGAATCATCATATCATTCATGTTCTCTAATTATATCATTGATTAACACACTGACTTTAACAGCTGTTTTACACAAAGTGTCATGTTTGCTGTGATCTTGCATTTACACGCTTTGACCATGCGGAGAAGCACGAGAAGTTAAGTCATTATTTCGAGAAAGTTTCTCGTTCTCGTTTCTCGTCGAGATACTAAGTCCATATTTCGACTTACCGTATTTATTCGAGTATAACGCGCAAAATTTTCTACCAAAAAAATAAATCAAAGTTAGGGATGCGCGTTATGCACGAGGGCTGGGCTGGGCTGGGTTGGGGTGGGGTGGGGTGGGGTTTGTTTTGACGGCCGGTCATTTGAGGGCGCCGGCGAATTGTGAGTTCGCGCTGCGCATTTTACAGGCTGTTTAAGTAGCAATCTAAGCATAAAATAAAAGGCAGACTCGTGAGTGCAATTCAGCAACTGTATTCAAACATGAACCACGGCAACAACCGCAACATAGCCCAAAGCAATCGATTGCCGATTACATGATACATTACATCCCGGAACACAGGCTGCAGCCTCTCACTGTACGTGAGGGCGAAGAAAAAAAAACGTCCCCTCGCCGCTTCATTTCCTCACCCACACGTTACGGAGAAGACAGGCATTTTGTGTTTTTTGTGAAGACAGGCATCAGCAATAAAATGGACGGCACCATTTTGTGTTTTTTGTGAAGACAGGCATCAGCAATAAAATGGACGGCACAGAAGACGACCTGCTGTGGAATTCAGACGCAGAAGAAAGCGAAGAAACCAGAGAAACAGATGTTCCTGCCAACTGGGACACTGATGAAAAATTAACTCCAGAAGAATGGGAGCAACTCTTTAGTATCTCTGATGAGGAATCTGACGTCGAAGGATTTTAAATAAATATTTTTACCGGTAATTCTCTTTCGGTATTGTGTTCATTAGTTTATGTTGTCAATAAATATATGTTATATATTTTATATAAGTTATATATGTTATATAAGTATATGTTATACAATAAATAAATGTTTTTTATCATGGCTGCACATGTTCAACAACGTTTTTTGTCAATTACAATGCTTGGTGTGAAACAAAATTTTATACTGATTTTTAATCGAAAATTACGTGTGCGCGATATACTCGAATAAATACGGTAATGTTTTTTTCTCAACTGTGGCAGAAATGGGCTTCCATAAATATTTTTCCCTCAGCTCTAGATTGACAATCACAGGCGTCCAATCACAACTGACCTCTGGAGAAAAGGGAACTAACCAATGACATTTTATATTACTATTACAAGAGCAAGCCCCGCCCCACGACTGACAAAAATAGAAATGCTCGCGCGAGCAAAAACAGCAGTCTTGAGCGGGCGAATGTTCGCGCCTGCGCCCAGATTAGATATCACGCGCGCGCAAGGGATTAAAATGAGCTCGTGGGTCCCCGTATTTACGCGTGTAGCTCTGTTTTCCGCTCGCGGATGTAATTTACACGCTTGCAAACATCAGTTTTGCGCTCGTATATTAATGGCACGGTTTTGCCGTCTTTTTTGGGGACCACTGCTCCACTGAACCCCTAAGACTGACTCACCGAACCCCTGGGGTTTGATGGAACCCAGGTTAAGAACCACTGCTCTAGCGCCATCTAATGGCAGCTAATGGAATTACGGCATATATGCATTAAAGAAAAAAAGAAAAATATACACATACAACATTCTCTAATGTTACATAGTCCCTACATTTATTATATGTGAAGCCCTGAGTGCTGACAGAGACAGACAGACTATGCATGAAGCAGGCAGTGCATGTAACAATTACAGGGGATGATATGACTCACCATGTGTGGTGATCCAACTCACCAGTTGTTTGATGAACTCGGAAAAAAGGCGCAAGCGAGAAAACGCTGTATGCACGGACAGTAAGATAGCACAATGCTAACGCTTTTAGCAACTTAGATTAAAGCTAACGATTACAATTTATTAAATAATCTAGTATTGTATTTAACAATATGAACGAACGTCGAGTTTAAGATCTAAAACAAAAACAAGTTTATACGACACAAATAAACGCAATCCACTCGGGCAAACAGGAAACAGCAGCAGTCCAGCAGTCAAAAAGGTCCATCTGAAACAATCAGCCACACAGAAGGTTCCCAACTATGTGATAGCAATCATTGGAAACCAAAATCACAGAGGGCTGGATTCAAAATCAGCGTAAGAAAATAGAAGTTACAGGCTGATCCAATTTGGATGAAGTTCATCACAGTAACTCATAATGTAAGTTAGTAGTGTGTATGGCCCCCACGTGACTGTCAGGGTTGGGTAGGTTACTTTTAAAATGTATTTCACTACAGATTACAAAATACATGCTTTAAAAAGTAATTTGTAACGTATTTCGTTACATTACTCAAGTTTAGTCAAGTAATCTAAATACTTTGGAATACTTAACACAAACGACCATATTAACTTGATGTCCTGTTATCATCTTTATAGCAGAGGCACATCTAATAGGTTTGGAAAAAAATATGACAAAAGTAATTTTGTGTCATTTTAACTATCCCTAGTATAAATATGTTTCTATTGCAGCAAGCATCAGTCAGTAAGTGTGGTCTTAACAATAAATGAAAGCAAGAAAAAAACAGCAGGTACAATTCTCCAAGTAACACAACAAATTTAGGTAATGAATGGAGAAAACTTTGAGTGACTCTTTCACTTATTATCCTCTCTATGGAAAGACTACCGCCACAACAGAATCGAGAGTCAACAGTCAAACTTAGTCAGGATGCGTTTCGCAAATAAAATTTGGACGCAATGAAGTTCAATGGAATTTATGACTATAGTTATCTAGCGATGCTTTTGGGAAACACACCCCAGATCTATCAAATTCGTGAATAATTAATTGACATTATTTTTGTAAACAAAACAAATGATTCATTTAAAAAGATGAAAAAAATAATTTGTTCACAACTCGGATAATGAACTCGCACAAATGCGCCATTTACCAGAACATTTGTAATGAAGTATTAAGATTTAAAGTTTGTCTGTTAAGTACACAAAGCCATTGGCTTTATAACAGTGGTCCCCAACCTTTTTTGTGCAGCGGACCGGTAAACGTTTGATAATCCTACCGCGGTCCAATGACTGCGTGAGATTGTTGACTGGGGGGTGCGAATTCGGTCCGCAGCCCGGTGTTGTACCGAAATCTGACTCCCCGGACAAATCTCACTCCCCTAAACGCGCATTAGCCTAATACGCGCTGCATCGAGCATATTCGTCTACAAATCGATGTTTTCACACCGCAAACACTTAGAAAGTACACAGAAGTTTTGTGTACGCTTGAATAAATAAGCAGAAAATGAAAGTATATTACATTTATAATGAATTATAGTAGGCCTATCGGTTTACGTAATCACTTTGGTAATCTAAAATACTTTTTGAATGTAACTGTAATTTGATTACCATCAATTTAAAATGAAACTGTAACTACAGTTACTCAAATTTAGTATTTTAAATACATAACGTCGTTACATGTATTTCGTTACTCCCCAACCCTGGTGACTGTATGCACTCACGATAACATCTGGGCATGCTCCTGATTAAATGGCGAATGGCGTCCTGGGGGATCTCCTCCCAGACCTGGATCAGGGCATCAGTGAGCTCCTGGACAGTCTGTGGTGCTAGTTGGTGGCTTTGGATGCTCCAATGCAGGTAGGCCTACTGCCTCATGCTAAAGATGGTGACAAGGACACAAACTAAAGCCAAATTAGTCAGGATTGGTAGTTTGTAAAATCAAGCATAAATCATAAATAAAGAAACTTAAAATGAAAATACACAATATTGCAACAACAGAATACATTATATATTACCACATGAATATATTGCCACATGAATAAACACTGAATTTCAGGGGTGACAAACCATATAACATGCAATAAAACAAATTCAAGTGTTTATCTGTTCTGCTATTCTACAAATAGCAGATACTAACATTTTCTGAATATATCACAAAATATAATAATTGAATGAATAAATAAATGTTATATTATGAGAATCTTTCCACATCATGTCTTTCACCAAACTAAAATACTTTTAAAAAACTCACATTTCTGCTATATTATGCTCTCACTGTGAATTGCCTCACTATTGTACTATAAGTGCTTTACAGTAGATATTGTTCATACTTGTTTTCACATTTGGTCTAGAGTTTCATTTCCATGAAGTAACATTTTCAAGATGTAAAATGTAAATTTCTTGATAATTTTTGAAGGTTTTGTAATACAACATTCGTAATGAAGATTGTGAATGACAGACTACTGCTTAAAAGTTTGGGGGAGAATAAGATTTTGTTACAGAAATTACTGCTTTTATTCAGCAAGGATTTATTTATCAGAAGTGACAGTATGGACATTTGTAACTATTTAGATTTAAGAGAATAAAAGCATGGCTCAAGGTTGTGATCTTCTTATAAAGCACGAGTGGGTGGGGAGTAGGCCTATGTGAAAGATGCCAAACTCAGCATGTTAGAATAGGGCTTTATTCAGTTACTGCCCACATGTCCACATTGCACCTTGCAATAGTCACTGCATTTGCTTATTTTCTTATGCATCTCATTCTTGTTCACTCAAAACTCCTTCCTGGTTTACTGTCAACCTCTCTGGATTCCTTCTGCTTGCCATCTTCCTTCTGTCCTTCATGCCAGTCACCAATCTCATTATAGGCTGTCTTTTCTCTACCACATATATCTTTAGATTTACTCCTCCAAAACACAACACCCCACTGTCCCCTCAAGAGGCTCTTCAGAAGCTGTTCAGTCTCCCAGACATAGATGGCAAACTCTATTTCAAAGCTTTTCTCTGGGCAACCCTTAACTAATCCAGTGATATCGTTCCATTCTCTTAAGTAAACAAATCCACAGTCAAAGCTTAAGACTAGTTCCAGACTAAAACTAATATTTGGGCTGTTTTAATTGAAAGCAACTTGCACTGACATATCTTTAAATATGTATCTTCACTGACATATCTTTTATTTGTCTTAAGATGCACACCTGTAATGTTTTTGTTCTAAGGCATGTTTAAAAAATCTACTTAAATGTCCCATTTGAACTTATCTGACTTAATTTTAGAACGGTCTATGAAACCAGGCCAAAAAAAGAAAAGAAAGTACAATATGGCATAGGCAGAACATTACTAAAGAAGATTATTATTGTACAGCTATCTTAATTGATTAGCAGAACTTTGATAGCGACAAATTAAGATGAGTGGCAGCTTAGTGATTATAAAATGGAGTGCATTTATGTACTTTTTCTAAGCAATAATCCGTTCAGAATTTGAAGGAAAAAAAATGTTGTTGTAACGGTGATGCAGGCGTGCGATGAGGAGAGACAAGGAGAACACGGAAGTAAAACGAAAACACTTTAATGACAGAAAACAAAACGGCACACGGGGGTGCAAAACTCAGGAGTCGATCATCCACTCACACTGACACAGGGGAATATTACATTAACAATAGACAACGACTAAGGGGAGCATGAGACATTAAATAGACAAGATAACACAAAACACCTGAACTGTAAACAAGGGGAATTGGCTGACGTCACAGAGGACGGGAACACAGAAGGGACACACAGGAGGAACGTGATATGATTGTTACAGCTGTAATGCATTTGGTAAGGGTGAGGTAATTGGCCAATTTTTATATTTTTTAACTGGCTGCCTTTCCAAATAATGCATATGCGTGCCTTTTCAAATTATAGTGGTTTTTGAACATACCCACTAATTTACTTACATTTATGCTGGAGTTTGTTAATAGGCAACACGTAACTATTTTTTGACGTTCTATTTAAATGTATCTTTAAGGAGGATTTGCATATAGCCTCACCCTAGAGTTGGTTCACAATCCACCTAAGCAATCTATGATAGTTTTACACCACACAAACAACCACTATGTCAGTATCGCCTATTTATTTTGGTTAACAGCAGTCCCGCTGCCTGTGTGAGCAGCACGGTACAGTGTAGCAGGAACTTATTAGACACATAGGTGTAAACAATCTGTCAAGATTGAAAGAAATTCCACACATTTTAACAATCTAAATTAATCTGAATGAAGCCAGATGGATAAACATACTTTCATACTTTAATTAAAAATGTTATGTAAATTTCATGTAAATTCATGTAATTTCATGTAAGTTTTTGTAAATTATTGTCTTCTAATCACAATGCAGATTGTGAGTGATATAGACTACTGCTCAAACATTTCTTTTTTAAAAGAAATTAATACTTTTATTCAGCAAAAATTTACATAAAGAAAACTGACAGTAAAAGGCATTTATAATGTTAAAATTGCTCTTTTGAACTTTATATTCATTAGTCCTGAAAAATGTATCCTGAATTTGTTTAGTAGCACAACTGTTTTTCAGGTTGATGATAACAAGCTTTAACAAGTTTTTTGAACACTAAATCAGCATATTAAAATGGTTTCTGAAAGACCATGTAACACTGAAGTCTGGAGTATTAGCTGCAGAAAATAAAATTTAGCCAACAAAAGAAATAAATTAGTTTAAAAAATACATTCAAATAAAAATGGTAAAAATATTTCAAAGTATTACTGTTTTTACGCTGTTTTTGTTCAAATAAACAGCCTTTGTGAACATATGAGTTCTTTTAAACACAAAAAATTACTTTTGACACGACATTTGATAGAATGCTTCTGATGACCATTTTATGCATTTATGACTGACAATAAGCTTGTTACCAACAATGGTATTTTGCAAAAGCTTTTTTGTTTTTCTTTCCAAACTGCTATTCAGTGTTTCCACAGCTCAACACCAGAGGGCTGTTGCTAGTATTTTGAATATGTTTTTGTTGGCAAGAATCTGCATGACTGTAATGACATTTTTTGTGTTAGGGAAGCTAGCCAGTCAGCCAGCATTGGACCATGAGAGGTGTTGTTCTTGTTTTGACAAATGACTAGAAGTGTATAAAATCAAAGACTTCCGACCTTTCACTTCTTTCCATATAAACCCAAATGATTTCTGACCTCAGGAGCACACGTGTATAAATTATGTATTTTTGGCATGGGGGAATGGGTGGGAACTAAGGGAATGGGGGGAACATATTGAATGTCTGTATAAGGCAAAAAAATTTAATACAAATTAAGATATAGCTACCTATCTAGTTATGCAGCTGGATTTGAATTACCGTAGGCACGAATATAACCTATAAAGGGAAGTATCTTTGCAAATAAATAATTATGCTTTCCTAACTATGCTAAAAAATGTTTGCTTGATTGTTGATCACAGCACTTCACTTCTCAAGCATGATTTAACTAGGTCATATAATGAAAAAAACTTTACTTGTGTCATGATGGACTCGAGGACACAGAGGTTAGTAAAAGATACAGATTTATTGAAGTCAGGACACAAAACAGTGAACTGGTGAACAGGTGAAAACACAGGGAATGGCGAGAGGCTTAACTGGAGTGGTGAACGGAGAATATCTTGGGGAGGCGCGGAGTAGCGTGAGCTGTGACCAAACACTGAGTGTGGGGTGAGGGCTGGTGATAAAGGGCTTCAGTGATGGGAAACAGGTGTGGGTGCTCAGTATTCAGGTGATTGGGAACGGGTGGGCGGAGTGTAGGAGTCTGGTGCAGGGGGCGTGGCTGAGTCCGTGACAACTTGATATTTTGAAATAAAAGTTTATAACATATACTATGGTCCACAAAGACTATTTAATGAAACTAGGCTTTCTAACACAGAGATTATCCCTTTAAAACATAACCACCAACCTAGTCAAAGCGAGACCCTGATCATTTCTCTTAAAAATGTCTTTAAAGGTCTTTCTAATATTTCACAAGTTGAGATGTAAGTTAAAAAACATTTGTTAAAAGTTTTTTACGCACACATCTTTATCTAAATAAAAATCAACAAAACATAAAGAATACTTTAATGACCAAAAATTACCAGTTCATGTAAATTCATACATACCCAAATGATTATGTTGAAAACATTGTGAAAGTGTTTGTATTTAGGTAGGAATCAATAAAGAGTCAATGAAATGGCAATAATTTTATTTTGGTCTTTACTTTGCTCTAGATTGCTTTTGTTAGCTATATATATATATATATATATATATATATATATATATATATATATATATATATTGGCATTTTATTATAGATCTGTTATTTTTTCACCTCTGTTTATTCATGCCAAAAGCTTTATTGAATTCCTGTATGGCACATTTAAGCAATTCTCTCTCCTACAGGCATCTTTAGGTGCCTTAAGTTTCCCTGGGTCTTTCAATGAGCAACTCATTTCAAGGTTTGCATTCTTCAGCCACCGGGGCGCCATTGTCATATGGGTGGGTGTCCAGAACGCATTGAAAGTTTTCTGTTTTGGTTGAAAATGGTGTAGTGCACCCGGCTTAGTTAATAACTTGAATCAATCAAAACAAATCAATCAAAACTTACTTAAGCTTGAAAATGATTTTATTATAGAGCTACTGTACAGCCAAAAACAATCTTGGTTGCATTAATTTCCTATTATCATTGTAAAGCTGGTTTGAAACAATATGTATTGTAAAGGAAGGACCAGCCCACCGCAGAACAAATGCAAGCAAGGGGGACCCTTGTGAGAAAGCTATAGAGGCAGCCATGCTCCTAGAGGAGTGGGCCAGCACCCTTACGGAGAAGGAATTCCGGATGACTCCTGGCCAGAGAGATAGGCTCAGCTATCTATCTGCCAAGGGTAAATGCAGAGGCCCGCTCGAGGGCCCCGGGCAGAGAACAGCTGGCAGGTCCTATGCCACAGGGAAACCCTGTGAACATAAGGGTCCAGGAATCACACTGACTTTATTCTTTAGATCTGGCCATGAACACCAAAAGGGGGGAGAGGACAAAGCCTCAAGCCATGGAGGAAACAGTACCAAGGAGGTGCCGCCCATGGGAGTATGAGCCATAGCAGGTATGAGGTAAGCCCAGGGCAGCCACGTAGACCTCCCGGGCAGGCTGAAAAATAGCCAAAGTGAAGCTGTCCCACAGGAAACAGTTTGACTTAAGGGTGTACGGTTTCTCCATGGTGGGGGAGAAGAGGGTGGTCCCAGCAACCTCGGTTGAGAGACTCAAAACTATGTGCTAGGCCCCCTCAGATGTCAAGCGCAAAGCAAACTCTCTCCAGAACTCCCTGTGACCAGGATGATCGGGGAAAAATACAGACATAGCCTCGGCCAAGTCCGAAAATAGTAACAGCCACAAGGGGCAGGAAAATAAGAGAGATTAAACGGAGGGCCTCGGGAACCTCCCCAATTTTCCTTGGATCTCGGCCCCTGTCTTGACAGGATGCCTACTCCCACATGAAAGGAGAGGTGACCACCACTGTGTTGCCAAGTTATAAACAACAGTATGATCGTCTGCAAGGGATTGATCACTCAAGACCCCTCCAAACCTGTAAAGGACGCATCTGTCGATATGCATCTACAAGAGCTCCAATTATGGGTCCTACAGTCTAGGAATCTTCTAGTCGCCTTTAGGAGGGAAAGACTCCCCAGAGCAACCCGACTCGGAGGCGGCAAATAAGGAGGATCACCCAATGAACCCATAGCCCACTTCCGGTGAGGAAGGTCCCCAGACCAACCTATTGCCGGGGCTGAGACTAAGAGTCTGCCCGACCCCCCAAATTTTTTGGGAGGTTAACGGGTGGCGACCCTCTGCTTCGGAGGAGTGACCCCTCAGGATCACTCCTCCTGTGTGAGGCCAGACGCCTCGGCACTCGGCAAGACCTCTCACTCTCAGCCCTCTTAGTGGTAAGGACGGTCCTCAGATCCCCTGAAAATTGGGAGGGTAAGAGGTAGTGACGCTCTGTTTGGTGGAGTGATCCCTCAGGATGACTCCAAAACCATAATGGACGCATCCGTCGATAGCATATGTGTCAACAGTGGAACCAATTATGGATCATAGGGTCTTGGATTCTTCCAGGAACCTCTAAGAGGGGCAACTCCACCAGAGCAGTCCGCATAAGGGGCGGCAACTGAAGAGGAACGCTAAAGTGAGGCTGGATGCCTCAGCGTCAGGACCTCTTACTCTTAGCCCTCTTAGCATTGAGGGTGGTCCTCAAATCCAGTAACATGCCCGAGGGCTGAGCCTGAGAGTGTCGGCCCGACCCACTGGAATATTGAGAGGAAGGCATTCTCTGTACACTCTGATAAGGAACGCATCTGTCGATAGCATTATGCGTCAACAAGCAGCTCCAAAACTGTTCCTAGAACCAGATTCCCAACACTACCAAAGGTGTGTAGGCATGCTTTGTGATCTTGATAGTGAGGAGATGGGGTTACTCCTCAGAAATAAAACCCCTATGGTTCTGGCTGCCACTGCTGTAGTCACAGATATAGCAATCCAAGCAACTTGAGAGTGTCAGGAGTAGGCGCCTGGCCTAATTTGAGCTCTCACGGCTGCAGGATGGTATTGATGTGCATGGGGGAAAACGTGATGACATCGACACTAATCCTGAGGAGAGAACATTCTTCAAAGTTCAGCCTCAAACCGAAAAATTCAGGATAGCAAGAACACCATCTCGATGTTGAACCAATAGTATGGCGACTGGGGAGATAGCCAGTCGTCAGGAATGTTCTCTAGAACGCATATGCCTTGGAAAACGCAACAAAGTGATAGCGCTGCATCCCAGCAAATGGTAAATTGTGGGGTGACAGAGTTAGGCCAAATAAGTCTCCAAACAGGTAAGCCTTGTAACCTGTGGAGCTTTGAAGATAGAGTTGTGGGAGTGAGCGTCTTCAGGAAGAAGCTGACAAACCAATCCTCACACCTGGTTTGAGACACGACCTGTTTCAGTGATTGCACTCGTATTTTAAGCGACTAATGAGTGAAAAAGATGTCAATCTCTCACGAGCCCCATCCATTTGGAACCAAGAAATACCCCTTGCCTCAGTAGAGTATTCTTCTTGCTCCATTCGCAGAGACTGCTCGGGGCCCACCACGATGAATGGGACCCCACTGAACAAAATACCCTTGGGTAATTTTGCATAGGACCCACTAGGGCAGTGGTCCCCAACCTTTTTTGTGCCGCGGACCGGTAAACGTGTGATAATTTACATTTCAAACGTAAGCGCAAGCGAGACTGTTCAAACGTCTCCATAGTCACAGCGCCACAGCCACTTGCAGCTGCTCACGGAGTAGCTCACGGGGGTTGGGGACCACTGCACTAGGGCATGTCTGGAACATGGTCACACGGCCAGAAGATCCACTGAAAGATAACGCTGAACAAAACTACCTGGGATAGGTTGCTTTACATATCAGTCAGACTGCCTCTAGGTGGTCCTTTTATTTATTTATTTTAATTTTCTTTTCAATTTTCAATTTTCAACCAACCTCTCGAGGCTGTTCTCTGGTACTCGAAGAGCTATCACCACAGGGCCAGTTTTTTGGGGAACGCCTGGGTTGAAAGCTCTAGAACCCTCCTCCGAGGGGGCAACTCCCACAGAGCAACCTGACTTGGGGGCGCAACTGGGAGAGATCACCTGTGCGACACCTCTTGCTCTGTGCCTTCCCAGAAGTTTCCGAAAACATAGGAGCAGACATCTTATCAAGAGAGGGGCTGAGGCCTGGGTAATGGTTGTTCCTCCCAGAAGTGGTGGAGCAGATTTGGAGTTCCTCAAGGTTCAGTACTAGGACCATTGCTTTTCACCCTGTAAATGCTTCCTTTTGGGTGCAATTACATTAACATTACATTACATTAATGCATTTGGCAGACGCTTTTATCCAAAGCGACTTACATTGCATTCAAGGAACACATTGAATCAGTTCTTGCTTTCCCTGGGATCGAACCCATGACCTTGGCGTTGTAAGCACCAATGCTCTACTGATTGAGCTACAGGAAAGCTGTATTAGGAAGCATGGCATTAGCTTTCACTGTTACGCTGATGATACTCGGCTCCATATTTCTTCTCTTCCTGATGAAATGTACCGATTAACTAAATTAACAGAATGCAAAACTGATATAAAAAATTGGATGACTAATAACGTTCTACTGCTTAATTCTGAAAAAACAGAGATTCTAATTATTAGACCAAAAAGTTCAGCACATAATAATCTAGACTACTGCCTAACACTTGATGGCTGTTCTGTCAAGTCTTCGTCATCAGTTAGAAACCTGGGTGTGCTCTTTGATAACAATCTTTAATTTGAAAGCCACATCTCTAGCATCTGTAAAACGGCATTCTTCCATCTTAAAAATATATCTAAATTGCGACATATTAGTGGAATAATACGGAAAGGTTAGTTAATGCGTTCATGAGTTTAAGGCTAGATTATTGTAATGCTCTACTAGGTGGTTGCCCTGCATGCTAAATAAACAAATTCCAGCTGGTCCAAAATGCAGCAGCTCGAGTTCTTACTAGAACCAGGAAGTATGAGCATATTAGCCCAGTTCTGTCAAACCTGCACTGGCTTCCTATTAATCACCGAATACATTTTTAAATCTTGCTAATTACTTACAAAGCATTAAATGGTTTAGCTCCCCAGTACTTGACAATCTTGTAACACATTATAGTCCTTCACGTCTATTGCGATCCCAAAATACTGACCATTTTATAATACCTAGAATATCAAAGTCAACTGCTAGAGGTCGATCTTTTTCCTACTTAGCTCCTAAACTCTGGAACAGTCTTCCTAATACAGTTCGGGAAGCAGACACACTCTGTCAGTTTAAATCTAGACTAAAAACATCTCTTCTACCTGGCATACACATAACACATTATACATACATTTTTAATCCAAATCATGTAAAATGATTGTTAGGCTGCATAATTTAGGTCAGCCGGAACCGGGAACATTCCCATAACATCTGATGTACTCGATACATCAGAAGAAGAATGGCATCTACGCTGATATTATTCTCTGTTTATTCCCAGGTTACCATGGGGTAACGGGCCATATCCAGATCAGATGAAGGACCTGCTCCTGGACACGAGCACAGCGCTGCCCTGAAGTGTCTGCTGAGACCGTGACTCTAATAATCCCTCCCCTGTGAAGATCATGAACCCATCTCCAATCGGACCAAAATGGACTTAATATTGGACTTGAATTGTCAGCAATATAATAATAATCAAACTATCAATCAATCAAATCAATCAATAATCCAAACTTAACACTTAATATTCATCAATTATATTAATTCGCCTGCTCTTTTAAGGCTACCGTTCAGCCAACCAAACTTTTTTTTATAATGTTTTCCTGTGACCACTGTAAAGCTGCTTTGAAACGTATTGTAAAAAGCGCTATATAAGTAAATGTGACTTGACTTGACCCCTGGACAGAACGGTGGAAATTATGGGCTTGGCCTCTGAGGGGGCCCAGCTCATAGAATCTGCTCTCTCAACCAAGGTTGTTGAGACCATCCTCCACTCCAGAGCTCCCTCCACAGGTAAACTGTATGCCATGAAGTGGAGACCCTTCTCTTCTTGGTGCAGTAGTCGTCAACTGAACCCAGTTACCTGTCAGATAGGCACCGTGCTGGAATTCCTGTCGGAGCGTTTCACTGCAGGGTTAGCCCCCTCTACCCTAAAGGTCTATGTGGCTGCCAGAACTGCTTACCACATATCTTTGGGTGACATGTCTTTGGGGAGAGACCCTCTAGTTACACGTTTCCTCCGTGGTACCCTAAGGTTGAGACCTGCAGCACGTTATAAGGTGCCCAGGCCCACTTTGAACCTATCGAAGAGGGTCCAGTTTAGTTTAAAAATTAGAAAGTTCTGTTTGTCCTCACCATAACATCACTAAAAAGCCCTTTAGCATGGCACATTAAACCCTCTAACATGGCACACTCTATCAAACTGCAAGCTTTCTGTCCTCCCCATTTCATGACCGTCACCAGGAGCAGAGAATCTGAACACTTAAGTCTGTCCAGATCTACTGTTTGCCTGCCGCAAAACAGAGAATGAGTGAGTGGATAATTGATGCTATCTCTCTTGCATATGAGTTGGCCAGATTGCTTTCTCCTATGGTAATCCAAGCCCAAAAACTATGAGTAAACTAAACTATGAGTTTGGCAACTTCTAAGGATCTTCTGTCAGCCAGCCCAAGATTCAAGAATCTGAAACCTGACACTCTCGAGTCTACTCACCCACTAATTGTGAGTATTCCGTGGGGTCTGTTTCTGTTTGTTCCAAGTTCAAGTTCTTCTCTGAAACTCCAATAGGGTCCTGCCTTACCTGATAATGAGGTTTCTAAGATGGTGCATTAAAATCAATGCTATGTTGTGACATTATTTTTAAGACACCGAAAAATTGGACAGGTATGTTTTAAGTACATATGATATAAATATTAATCACAACCTTTTCTTAGACTTAAAAATAAAACATTTACTGAACTTACAATTACATGAACTTAATTGATGAGTGACATTGTGGATTATTTTGTGATAGTTACACAGCGGTCTTAAAGGCACAGCAGAAAAAAAGCCTGATTAATTCTAAGGGCTAGAGGGAATGGGGAATATAGTCCAGTAAAAATGATCTCTCATATTTAAGTGAAAAAGGTTGACTAACATTAGTGAATAATTTTTTTAAATTATGTAGCTATAAAGCTATTTTATGGTTACAATATGACATCTGCAACAATGTTATATATGGTATTACCCTGAACATTTTTCAAGGTGTGTGTCTGGTTTTTTGTTTCGACTGTTTTTAATCTTAACCAGAAAACTCAGCGAGAACAAGAGAACAAAAAGAGTGGTGGTTGAAGTAAATATTTGCCTGCAATCCATTGACACAAATGTCAGCGATGAAGCAATGATAAGCCGCTTGTGAACAACTTTGTAGTGCAGGTAACCAAACACTAACTGTACACAAAAGCACTTCAAGTATATATGGTATATATGGTGGATGGTTCCAGTATATAACATGGTACAACTACTGCAGCTTAGTGTAGCTACTTTACCTTAAGCCTAAAAAGCCTACTATGTCCTTGGGCCGCGGACCGTGGGTTAGGGACCACTGCTCTAAATGATCAACATGATCAGAAAAAAACTGTTGTAACACCTGCTTTTTTTTTTTTTTTTTTTGCAAAAACTGATTATTATAAGGTGATTATATATTTATTTTATGTATGTAGTATGTTATAGAAAGGCATATATATTTCATCATAACATTGTAATATAAATTGTGTACAAAATCAACCCACTATATATTGCCATATGCACCCAATTTTTACCTTTCTCTTTGTCACAGTCATGTCCAGTCCCCACCTTCTTCCTGTTTCCTCAAATGATCTTCCCTGTGTAATTCCACTCATCCATCTGTCGCATCAATCACTCATCCGTTAGTTCTGTCACCTGTGTTCTATCTTCCCCACAGTCTTCACCCATTGTTGGAAATGTTATGTGTGTGTTTGCACTTATTAGATGTTCTCTGTCTCTGCCTCTTTATCCCGTTGTATTTTCATTTTCAGTTTAATCAATTGACAAATTGAATTGACAATGAATGAATGTCCTTAGTTTTGTTTTATAGCTGAAGTGTGTTTGAGTTTATCATTAAAGCTACTTCAGTTTATTAATCTCTGTGTCTTAGTCATCCTCCTTCACTCCACATGTAACACTCTTGTTAAAGCTGTTCTGATGTTCACTGTGTTAAAATGCCCACAGAGCAATAAAACATTTTGCAGGGAAATGACACCGGAACGATGGTAAGAAAAGCCCCGTCCTTCAAATTGATGTGATTGGCTACATATTTGTGAAGGCAGGAATCAGTTGGTTTCAAACTGCATTTTTGAGATTGTCTTTGGTACACTGCAGTTTTAAAAAGAAATTACTAAGCAATTTTGTTGACTGATGAATTTGCACATGGTTTGACTTAAAGCATATTAAAATACCACATAGACATATAAACAACATAAAAGAAAATTGATGTTCACCACAGTGGGTCTTTAATATTTGGTCTAAAAGGTTCAATAAACTGTTCCAAAAAATCCCCCCAACATTTTAACAATTATAAAAAAACAGACAGTTTTTAAGTCAGACTTTACAGGGTTAAATGACTTTTCTATGAAGTATTAGGTAACTTGCAGACAACATTACTCCCTCATGCCCCATAGTAGCCCATGCATTATATTCTTGATATATGCATTAGATTTTGAAAACAATAACCCAAGCTTTTCAGTATACCTCCAAACTTCCTTAGCTTTATGTTGGTTTTCTTTCAGTGAATTTTGAAGCTGCACCATCAGTTTCAGGCATTTCTGGATCTTTACCTCCAGCAAAGAACTAATGGATGAGTAAGACTGTCACTGTGGGATGTTTACAGTGAGCTTTGTGTGGAATCTTATTGCAGACATGAATCATGTCGTGTGTTAACAGACGACAAGCTAAATTCCCCAGCACTGAATCAGACCTCTCTGCTGCACTAAATGAGGTTAGAGAGAGTGTGTTTATATATGATGGTAGAATCTACACCAGGCTACATGTGAAAAGATGATCTAAACTCCAAGGCCGTCATTATCTCTATTTCATCACTGACTCTGTTTATGACTGCAGGCATCAGGCTTCAGGCTGGTCTCTATGAACTCTGCTGGAATGCTGATCTATAGCCAGTGGTCTACACTAGTTTTTTTTATTACTATCAACTATAAAGATATGAAATAAATCCACAAGGAACCATTTAAAAGACCATATCCAACCCCCGGCCTTTCTTATCTACATCAAACCTTTTTTTGCTGTTATGAATAAGAAAAAAATAATAGAACAGATCTTCGTTTCCTATTCTTCTTAAATCACTATATGTGGGTGTATGAAGAATTATGCGAGTAAGGAAGTGTCTTTAAAAGAGAAAAGAGGAGGTGAACGTATTTTTACCAATTACAAAATGTTACTGGCTTAACATTGTTGATCTTGGAACAACATTTCAATCAATCTACAGAGTTCACTTATCTCGAGTCACGTTTAACTCGCCAATACTATTATGTCAACGTTTTTGAAGTGGAACCGCCAAACTCCCTATTTGTCTAAGTATTTCTAAGTATTTTCTTGTGGGTTATGTCGATTCTGTTATGTTGCCGAATCCTAGTATCTCGAGCAAAAACAAGGGACATATACGCCACTTCACATCGTTATCTCGTGACTGAGAGTTCACTTTAAAACAACTGAAGTAGACCAAAGTTCTGTACAGAAGAAAAAAAAGAAAATTGAAGAAAATTTAAGAAAATTGAAGAAAATTGAAGAAAATTGAAAAGAAAATTAAAATAAATAAATGGACCACCTAGAGGCAGTCTGACTGATATGTAAAGCAACCTATCCCAGGTAGTTTTGTTCAGCGTTATCTTTATGGGCTTGAAAAAAGTCGATGTCTCTACAATAACAGACCAGCGTGTAAAACATATTTTTTAAAATCCAGTGTGTAGTTGATCATGATAAGTGCTCATTGTAAACATGATAGCCTTTTACAGCTTAGCTTAGCTATAGTTTTTTCTTTTTCTTTCTATAGGGGGGGTTTGGCGGACCATTAAAGAACACAACACACAAGTCCCTCAGAAATCATGACTTCAGCCAACCTTTTAAAGTAAATACATACGTAAAATTTTGCATAGAGAATGAAAAAATTAAAATGTAGACACATACAAATTATGTGCACTAATGATAAAACACTTTTTTTGGTGTACACCTAAATGATATACCTAAAAGAATTATATTAGCATAGTGCTGTGATTTTTTTTCATGGAATTTGTTGCAATGCAAAAAGGGATTATCTTTTCTGCAAATTATACATTGGATACTGCCTTAGAATTTGGCCAAAATTATCTTTCACATGAGGAGCCTGCCTAGGATGACTTAAAATGCAGCCAGCGTAGGCAGTTCACTAGGGTTTTGGAACATAGCCATGGTGTCACTATGTGTGGGTGTATAAAGAATGAATGAAGGAGAGAAGTGTGTTTAAAAGAGAAAAGAGGTGGTGAGGCAGAGGATAAAAGATGAGATAGTGAAGAAGATGATGAAAGGAGTATATAGTTCTCTCCAAAAAGCTCTTTTCCACCGACTGGCCCTCATGTTCCCCAGACCTAAATCCAATTGAGAATCTCTGAGAAATTATGTATCGGAGAATCCAAAGCATCCAAGTAGTATCACTATGGCTTGCTCAATTGTATTGATTGGCCTGCTCTTTTGGGGCTTCTGTTCAGCCAAACAAACTTTGTTTATATTGTTTTTCCTGTAAAGCTGCTTTGAAACAATCTACATTGTAAAAAGCGCTATATAAATAAAGGTGACTTGACTTGACTTGACTATCACAGAATGTCCAAGAGCTCAATGAAACTGTGATCCTGGTCTGGGAGAAGATTTCCCAGGACACCATTCACCATCTCATCAGAAGCATGCCCATACATTGTCGTGAGTACATATAGGCAAGTGTGGGCCATAAACACTAGGATATTATTATGAGTTGCTGTGCTGAACTTCAGGTTGGATCTGTAACACTGTTCCTGTCTATCTGGGTCTTCTTTGTCACTTCCTGTCAGTCTTGCCTTTGTTTCACTTCCTGTCTATCGGGTTATTGTTTCACTCCCTGCACCTGTCTTGTAATCACTTGCTCGTTAGTCTCCCAGGTGTTGTTGATTCCCCTTGTGTATAAATCACTTGTGCATTTCCCTGGTGTTTGTCAGTTGTTAAAGAAGTAATGTTAGTCGTGTGTGGATGTTGCCTGGTCTCCTGCCGTGGTTCTTGTTTTGAGTTTCATTCTAGGTCAAGTTAATGCATATGCGTGCTTGTTTTTTTGTTATTTAAAGTCGTTTGTTTTGTTTATTATTAAAGTGACTTTAGTTTTGGAAATCTGCCTTGCGTCTGTCTCCTTGTTCCCGGCATCGCACACCAGTTCGTTACAGGATCAGTCTTACAACTTGTCACAATTGCTTCTTCGTATGACTTTGAATCAAGCATTCTGTGTGTTGATGATTTTGGTGTAGAAAGGTTTTTCCAAATTAATATTTAATTAATTGAGATCAAATTGTGTGATTCTAAGTGTAACCCAGTGGGAGGAGGGAGAAGATAACGGCTGGAGAAGGAGGTTAAAGGGATGTGAGAAATGTTAAGATTGTGAAGACTTTAGTTTTGTTTGTGACTATTGGGGAAGATTACTTTGAACAAAAGTAAACGGGAGAACTATTTTCCTCAACGACTATTTTTAATAGGGTGTTGCTTTGTGCGATAATAGCGACAGTGAGTGAGAAGCCTGGCAGTTTACTACCGGTAGTTATTATTCGAAGGAGGTTGAGGTGGAGTTCGGGAATAAATCCTCACCAATATCATCAAGGTTGTCATGGGAGCTGCCGTCGTGGGAGAGACTCGCACGGCCTTTCTGCCGCCACCTGAAAGACAACAGATCTACCACGTCAGACAAGGAAATTGTGGATTTCAGCTGTGGTCAGGTGACTTCTATTTTGTTTACTCTTTCGAGTGAAGAGGCCATTTTCTGTTTTCAAGGCCCCAACGCTCCCCAGCAACGTAACGGTGTGGTTTGTGTGACTTGTGTGTGTGTGTGTGTGTGTGGGTCCACGCTTGTATATTGAACTGGTATTCAAATGTTTGTTTATCTGTATACTGTAAGAGTACGTTGGTGTTTTCATACTATGGTTGAGGTTATTATGGAGTTACTGATCTTTCCCATCTCATTCTTTTATGGTTATTACTATTGGTAAGTGGTTCCCATTTAATTGGAGAACCTTTAATTCGGGGTTTACTGTATGTCTTTTTTCTGTGACTTTAAGGTACTGGAAAGTCATTTAATGAAAGACACACTCCTCAGTACATTACATTTTCCACCCTTTCTTTTTGTTGTTGTTATTCACTGTTTTTATTTTATTTATTTGTTTATAAATAATAATATAATACTGTTAACTTTTTCATACTTTTTGTTATTGACATTGTTCTTAATTGGGTTCAGTGTCTTTATGTTGTACTATTACATAGGTTTATATAAATAGTTAATCTGGGTTTCAATAATTAATTTGGAAACAGGAGGTAAATTATTATAAAGTTGGGAGACACTATCGGAACCTGGTGCTCCACTCTAAAAAAAGTTAAGGGTATGGGTCACTACATAAGTATTCCCTTAATTTTTTCAGCAGTGATTATACATATGTGTCACAGAATCAACCACAACCTCAGCACCAGACTCCTACGCTCCATCCACTCGTTCAAAATCCCCAGAATTCTGATCACCCGCACCTGCAACCACTCTCTACTTAATCAGTCACCTCACAATCCCTTTTTGTCTGTCTTTATTGTTGAAAACTGTGTAAAAGTATTTACATATGTGATCGCATCTGTATTCATGACAATACGTGTAAAAAATTATATTTTAGTTTTTTATTAATATCTTATAAATAAGATGGAATTCAGGATTACTCAACTAAACATTGATATATCTAAACTATTCTTAAGCTGAAATGTTAGTATTGTGTTTAAAAATAGATATAAACTTGTTTTCTTTGCACTATTCAAGGTTGGAAAATATGGCTTTTTTTGTTGCTGATACTATTTTGACCAGTTGTCATTTTCTGTCATTTTACTCAAACAGATACATATACAAAATAAATCCAGAGACTATTTTTGCAGTGTTGGGAAAAAGAGCTTGCTTTCTTCCTGATATTTCTTTTGCATGTTTGTCACACTTATGTTTCAGATCATAGAACAAATAAAAAAATTAGATAACGTAAACACAAAGTGCAGTTTTTAAATGAAAGTTATTATTAAGAGACAACAAAATCAAAGAATTTTGGGAAAATACTTTTGAAAGGTGTGTCCCATTATATCAGCCATAAAAGTAACACCATTTTAGAAAAATAACATCATACCAACAGTATAATATGGTGGTGGTAGTGTAATGATGGATGGTTTGCTGCTTCAGGACCTGAAAGACTTGCTGTGATAAATGGAACCATGGATTCTACCCAAAAATTCCTGAACGGAGAACATCCGGCCATCTGTTTGTGACCTTAACTGAACTTGGCTTCTGCAGAAGGAAAATTATTCAAAATACACCAGCAAGTCTACCTCTGAATGGCTGAAGAAAAACAAAATGTAGACTTTGGAGTGGCCTAGTGAAAGTCCTGACCTGAATCCCATTGAGATGCTGTGGCATGACCTTAAAAATGCAGTTCATGCTCGAAAACCCTGCCATGTGGCTGAATTACAACAATTCTGCAAAGATGAGGGGGGCAAAATTCCTACACAGCGTTGTAAAAGACTCATTGCAAGTTGTTGATTGCAGTTGTTGCTGCTAAGTGTGGCCCAACCAGTTATTGTGTTTAGAGGGCAATCACTTTTTCACACTGGGCCATGAAGGTTTGGATTTTATTTTCCTTTACAGTAATAGCTTGAGACACGAGTGTCCCGACATAAGAGTATTCCGAGATACAAGCAATCGTTTGAGCAGAATCTTTCCGTGTTCTTCAGGCCATCTTGGGTGTTTATTTTCAAAGGAATAAAGTATATTTATAAATATATATTTTTTCTAATTGAAGCATTAATTATACATAGAATACTTCAAAACAATATAGTGTCTCCCTCTATGATAAGAAGCAACTTCAGATCCTGAATGGAAGTAATTTAAAAAACTTCTTACATTATGTGTGAGTTTGGAGTAAAAACATATTTGGTTAGATTTTACTACGGATCCAGTGCGCTCACTATATATCGGCTAAGCTGTCTTGAAGAATAACTAAGGTTCAGTCTCCTCTCATCGTTATGTAGAGTACTCCACTCCCCCAGAGCTAAGTTCTGTCTACGTTCTCCCACACGCAATGCAAGTTTTCATCCAGATGAGAACAAATAGAGAGCTTTCCTGTAGCTCAATCAGTAGAGCATTGGTGTTTGCAAAGGGTTCAATCCCAGGGAAAGCAAGAACTTAATCAATGTGTTCCTTGAATACAATGTAAGTCGCTTTGGATAAAAGTGTCTGCCAAATGCATAAATGTAAATGTAGAACACCTCAGGTTACAAATGATTCCCTGAAAGCGGGAATGAGACACTGTGTCTTGATGCTTCTGAGCTGCTTGCATGTTCCCTTCAGACAAAGAAGTTGATGACATAGTGTCACTAGCAGGGACGTCATAGGTTGTCACTTGACAATACAATTGTTGCATTTTTACACGTGTTTCAGACACTGGTCACGCTGAGGCGTACCCCAATAGCATCTTTCAGACGCAGTGTCTCGTTCGCCTTCTCAGGAAACTAAGGTTACATTTTTAACCTGGGACCTTAATCCACAGACATGGATTAAAGCTCACAAAAGTCAAGTTGTCGATGTCATGATTTTATAGCCTTAAGTAAGAGAGAAATGTCATTTACATCCTGTGTGTGCATTCTTGTATGTGTTATTGTCCTTGTTCTGTCCTTTATACATGCACATTCACAGTCACAGGCGCTGATCAAATGGTATTGCTGTCCCCAGGGGCACTGAATGCCTGAAGTGAGCTGTTACTGTCACGTTACATTAGTGCCTTGTGTGAGTCTGCTCTCAGAGGCAGCACCTCATCATACGACTGCCTTTTCTCTCAGTGTCCTTCCAGTTATTCCTCAAATACACACACCAGTCACAGCCTCACATCTGTAATTCTAATGCATCTTTAGAAGCTAATGGACACTGCATCACATGAGCACATCTTCCTGACAGCTCATGGGAGCACTACTTTTCCCTTTCCTACATTTAACATCGCTATTTTGATAATGACACATCAAATTTTCTGTCATCTTGCATATTAAAATGAATTGAGGCAAAGTTACTGTTGCAGCGAAAGCTAGTGATTTTACAAAGTGCCAGAGAGATGTAGACAAAACAGACACATCTGCCTATATCACCTTGAAATTCATGACATGTATGCCTGCTACAGAGTTTCTCCATATTCCTGAGCTTTGAAATTATGGGAGTTTATGAAATAACAATCTATTGAGATGAAACTAGCATTCATGAAATCTTACATTTCTTAGCAGCACAAATGTAATATTAACGCATACAATAAAGTAAGGTTTAATTATTACAAACAATGGGGGAGGGCATTTAATTCTAAGGTTTTAATGGTCTGTCAGTGAAATTAAGTTTGAACCCTACAGCACAAGGGTTATATAGTTATTCAGCTCTATTTAAGTAGCTTACTGAGAGTCAGCTCTGTCTGTCTGATCCTCTTGCTGCTTTAGTGAGTTGCTCTGGCCTCATCCTGACACTCAACTGGGATCTCTAACGTGCTTGGATTAGAAATGCGCTAAACTGAGTTTGCAGCACTGCTAGTGTTACATCGCTGTTCTCTTCCTGGCTCCTCCTAGCCTCTCCCAGTGACTTTCCATTCACCTGTCTCATAATCAACTACCTCGTCAGTCTTGTCACCTGCATCTTATCACTCCTGTGTATATTCCTGTGAAACCACGTTTCCCTCTGTCGTTATCCGTTGTTGCTTGTGTTAGTACTTATGTTGGAATTGTGTCTATATCCTTCTTCATCTTCTTGTTTTGCACAAGACATGCCTTTTGTTTTTTTATTAAGAAAGTGTTTGTTTTGAGTTTTTTTAAATTAAAGTACCTTTCAGTATTTTTTCTTGTTCTGACCTTGTTCTGGCCTTATCCACCTGCACCACATGCCTGACAGAACGCTGGATCCAGTTTGTTGCCGCAAAAAGCCAAAAAAGCCACTGGAGATGAACTACGGTGAACACCGTAAACACAACAGCCAGAAAACTGCAGCCTACCACAAAGTCCACTCCTGAGCTCGCTCCTATGCTTTAACCTTCCTCTGTGTGCTCTCCAGTGCCCGAGCCCTTCCCTGAGCGTCCCCAAGTGCCTGAACCCTTTCCTGTGTTTGAGCATTTTCCTGGGCGCCACCTAGTGCCCCAAATTGCTCCTGGGGTTAGTTCATGCGTTCACGAACTCATGATTAATTATTGTAATGCTCTACTGGGTGGTTGCCCTGCATGCTTAATAAACAAATGTAAAAGGGTTAATAAACAAACTCCAACTGGTCCAAAATGCTGCAGCCTGAAATCTTACTATAACCAGGAAGTATGAGCCCATTAGCCTGGTTCTGTTAACACTGCATTGGCTCTCTATTAAAGACCAAATACATTTTAAAATACTTACAAAGTCAAGTCACCTTTACTTATATAGCGCTTTTTACAATACAGATTGATTCAAAGCAGCTTTACAGTGGTCACATGAAAACATGATAAACAAAGTTTGTTTGGCTGAACGGCAGCCTTAAAAGAGCAGGCGAATTAATACAATTGATGAATATTAAGTGTTAAGTTTTGATTATTGATTGATTTGATTGATTGATAGTTTGATTATTATATTGACAACAATTCAAGTCCAATATTAAGTCCAATTTGGTTGGATTGGAGATGGGTTCATGATCTTCACAGGGGAGGGTTTCTGTTTCAGAGTTTAGGAGCTAAATAGGAAAAAGATCGACCACCACTTTGATATTCTAGGTATTATAAGCTGGTCAGTATTTTGGGATCGCAATAGACATGAAGGACTATAATGTGTACTATCAAGTACTGTGGAGCTAAATCATTTAGTGCTTTGTAAATAATTAGCAAGATTTTAAAATGTATTTAGTGATTAATAGGAAGCCATTGCAGGTTTGACAGAACTGGGCTAATATGCTCATACTTCCTGGTTCTAGTAAGAACTCGAGCTGCTGCATTTTGGACCAGCTGGAATTTGTTTATTAAGCGTGCAGGGGACCCACCTAGTAGAGCATTACAATAATCTAGCCTTGTCTTAGAGAGCATATGTCGCAATTTAGATATATTTTTAAGATGGAAGAAGGCCGTTTTACAGATGCTAGAAACGTGGCTTTCAAATGAAAGATTGGTATCAAAAAGCACACCCAGGTTTCTAACTGACGACGAAGACTTGACAGAACAACCATCGAGTGTTAGGCAGTAGTCTAGATTATTACGTGCAGAACTTTTTGGTCTAATAATTAGAATCTCTGTTTTTTCAGAATTAAGCAGTAGAAAGTTATTAGTCATCCAATTTTTTATATCAGTTATGCATTCTGTTAGTGAATTGGTATGTTTCATCAGGATGAGAAGAAATATAGAGCTGAGTATCATCAGCGTAACAGTGAAAGCTAATGCCATCCTTCCTAATAATTGCACCCAAAGGAAGCATGTACAGGGTGAAAAGCAATGCACTAAACAAAGCACTAACTGGTTTAGCTCCCCAGTACCAGTGATCTCTTAACACTTCCATTAGTCTCTTTTTATCCCGAGGTTACTATAGTCAGCCGGTTCCAGGTCAGATGAAGGACCTGCTCCAAGGCATGAGCACAACCCAGCCCTGAAGTGTCAGCAGAGACCGTGACTCTACTAGACCCTCCCCTGTGAAAACCTCATGAATCCAATCTCCAATCAGACGCGTCCCGATCTCAATCTGACTTCTGACCTGATTTGTTGTCTATATTATAAATATGTACTATTTGGTTTTTTTGGCCAGAAGAAAACTGGTTCTCTGACTGAGCCTGGTTTCTCACAAGTTTTTTCGTCATTCATTCTGTCACCTCCTTTAGTTTTGGTTCCTTGCCACTTTCGCCTCTGGCTTGGTTAGTTGGGTACACTTAATATTCATCAATATTATTGATCAGCCTGCTCTTCTAGAGCTACTGTACAATGGAGGCGGAAATGTGCGTTTCTCCACGGCAAGTTCATGGCTGGCGTAAGTTCATTTCTCATAGTTTTGTCCGTTGGCGACTCCTACAGGCAGTGAAGTGAAGCTGCAAACATTATACAACGAATTGTTCCTCAAGTCTGTGGGAAGCATTGCTATTAATTTGCAATGTATAAAATAATTGATACCGTATATATTGTCACACAAGCCTTATGGGAATATTCTATAAATTATGCAATTAAGTAAGAACATATAAAAGCAAGTGCAAATTGACACAACCCTTAGTCTGGCAATGGCAGCTTTGGCAATATTAGAGGACACTGCTAATGGCAGAATCCGAAGAGAACGATTTTTTAGGGACCACAATGATTTTCTGGCCCAGATTGACTGCCTTATCAGCCATTTCAGATTTACAAGGGCTATCCTCCGAATCTAATTGGGTCCGAATCTAGAGAGAGAGACAGCGAGGAAACACGCAATACCCATTCCGTTACAGGTGCTGACAACGCTTAGTTTCCTGGCAAATGATTATTTCCAAAGAGAACTGGCAGACCGCTCAGAAATAAGCGAGTCGTCTTTGAGCCGCGCAACGCCGCGAAACGCCACGCAATGCCCATTTGATGGTTCATATATGATGCAGTTGACCAGCCAAACATTAAAATGCAATTTGCAACGATAGCCGGTTTCCCTAATGTAAACGGAGCGATCGACTGCACACACATATAAGGCACCATCTGAAGATGAATTTGCATATGTGAATCGGAAACATTTCTATTCAATAAATGTGCAGATTATATGTGATGCGCAAATACGCCTAACAAATATTGTAGCAAGATCAAACAGCATGCGTGATGCATTTAAAGTTATGGTTCTATCTAATAGAGGAGCGTGGGGCACAACGTAACACTTTTTGGTTTTAGCCAAATAATGAACAAAGTAATAGGGTTAGACAAACCATATAAGCCTCTCCTACAAATGAGCACTGTTTTCATGTTCGTCGTACCTGCCGTTTCTGTGCAGTATCGGCAAAAGCGCAAGGAGTAAAATGTTACTTCTTACCTGTGAGCGGGGCTCGTTTTAACAGACAGCGGGTTAGTTTTAACACCATGTTATCCAATGCATGTTCATTCACGTATTTTTATTTGTTTAAAAAAGTTGCGTCTTGATGATCATAAGAATAACTTGTGAATTAAATATATTTGTCCCTTTATTTTTTACATTTGTTATGCTTTGAACAATGTAATGACATGAATGACATGCCGTTTTAATAAGTTAATACAATGCAAAATATATGATTAATGATGCAGCCTATTCAATGTGGCTTAGTTGTAACATAGTGTTACAACTAACCCCGCGCTGTCTTGTTTACCTCAGGACGGGCTAGCAGTCGCTATGTGTTTTTCACGTCTTTCAAAATGGTACCATCATTTAGCCAAGAAGATGGTAATCACAACAATATAAGATTAGACTAACATACTTTCACACATTCTTTGAAAATCGAAAAATAACTACTAGCCTATATAAAAAAATATTTACATGCTGCCAAAAGAGTTTTTCCTGTGGTTCTCATCCAAACTTCGCTGCAATTTCTCGAAAGCTGGCCAGAAGACATGTGAAAACAGTGTGATGAAAAGCCCGTTAGCACGTCACATTTAAGACCGTGCAACTACCGGTATCTAAAAAGTCTATGTTACTATTTACCCCGCGTTACTTTGTGCCCCGCGCTCCCCTAGTACTTTTTATTGTTATTTATTTGCATTTAATTATACAACAACCCTTCAGGAGACCGCGGTTATCCACTAAAGACAATTATAAGACCATTTATTTTTAGGATCATTTACAGTGCAACTTTCAGATCCAACCGCATTGACGGCATCAGCTAAACTTCCCCATATTTTCATATTTTTTTTCCTTTTGTTATTAATTCCGGAGGACAAAGTTCCAAATATTTTTTTTTCTAATTTCTACCTCCGATAGTAGCACCTCCAATTCACTTTCTGTACTTTCACTTTCGTTTTCGTGCAGCTTCCTTTTCCCAAGTGGACTCATTACCATATTTAAATGAGTTTAATTAAGGGAGGAGACTGGGTGGAGTGTTGTGCTCGTGCATGTGCGCTCAATTTCACGTGAATCGGGATGTACGAAGAGAATATGCGCGGGATCCTTCGAACGCAGAGATTGATACATCTGGATTTTTTTGTGCGTTCGCAAATTCACAGCTTTGTCCGTAAGTGATGTTTCAGTATGAATTCAACGCAAGTCTTAGTACATGAGGCCCCTGAACTCCAGGCCCCATCCTGGAAGGCAGCAACACCTTTGCTCCCTGAACTCCTGGTGCCACCATGGAAGGCAGCACTGGCCTGGAGAACTCCCTGACTGTTCCCTGGGTACCAGGGTGCCTACCTCTGCCCTTGTTTAATGTTCTGATTCTTCTGTCTTGTCCTCCTCTGGTTCCCCCTCCACCACCTCAAGGTGTTCCTTTATGGCTCTGTTCTCTTCCTGGCTTCTCCCATTTTCTCCCATCTCTGTGTTCTGGCCTTCCTCATCCTCCTGCACCACACGCCTGACAGTTAGAGCCATCATCAGCCTCTTTTTATGCAACAAACTAATGAACTTAATATTATGCATATTTGTCACTCATACAGAAATAAAAATGTATGTTGTACTGTTATGTTCAGTTCTTTTGCAAAATATTTCCATGTTCACACTACATACATTTTTTGGAACTCTGACATATCTGATAATATAATTTAAAAGTGTGACAACATCTAAAAATGTAAAATGTAAATGTACTAAAAAAATTATTTGGTAATGTTTTTAGTATGGATAAACATTCCTACAACACACCTCTTGTTAGACTTGACTTTCAATAGTCTCATCAAACATATAATTCAATATATTTGCATTCTAGATGACCATGTGACCATGAATGTACTGTATAGTCCGTACTGTCTGTCAGTGAACCCATGTTTGATTGATTTTGTACATGTATAATAATGTCCCTGAGCAACTGAGCAAAGAAATGACCTTGTGTTTGTTTATGTGCCCAATGGTAGTACATGCAGTCAGACAATTTTATTGCTTCAGGCAACTGCCTTAAGTGAAGGTTGATCAAAGTGGTCAACACTTATGACCTTTGGCAAAACCTGTTTACTGTAGACCACTTGCCATGCACTTCCTGAGTCATTACTGATAATATACAGTACATACTCAAAAATTTTGCAAACGTTTATTTAGTAGTAAACTTTCTAAAAACTTTTTCTAGAGTTTCACATAAGGATTTTGTCAGTCGCTGTCCCAAGAGGAATCTCAAAACATGCATCACTCAGCCAAATGGTGAATATTTCAGCATCTGTCAATCTGTCAGCACAGGCAAAATATCTCTCTGTTGAAGCCATCCAATACAATTTCATTCATTTGGGCTGTAACAATATATATATATATATATATATATATATATATATATATATATATATATATATATATACCCTTGTGTTTTTGAAGGCCTTTGTTGATTTTGATGAGGATGGGGTAGGACAAGGAAAATGCAACATGTCCTCAATCCTCATCTCACATTCTCTTTCTCTTTCTCCTGCAGTGTCTCACATTTCAGTGGAGCTTTTTTTTGTGAGAGCAGCATGTTTTTGGAGATAACCAACCAAGCATTGGAGACGTTTTAGACTTCAGGTAGCAGTGTGTGCATGTCCCAGTACCCTCGGGGTGTAGCGGAGCTTATCTGATTCCATGTAACACTATCAGAATGTTGCCCTGACCCTTGACACTGACTAAAAAATATATATAAAGTAAGTGTGATTGTTATGATCAGCTGAGACTTGAGGTACAAAAAAGTGTAATTGATCAAATAATATGCAACCATCACATGTGTTATATGTGTGTCTTATTAAAATACGTGTTGTATAAATTCGAAATTGAACAAATTCAGCTGGATTCGACTCAAAATCAGCTGAACTGCACGGGGATGGAGTTTTCCCTCTACTGGGATGTGAGTGGCAGTGACTAGAGGTGAAGACGTTGGACAAGTTGAAACATGATGTCAACCTCCTTAGTAGATATATATGCTTCTGATGCCGTGTTGTCCGTCTGGACCAACATATGCTTGCCCTTAATTTACTGTTGAAACCTCCACATTACCAGCAATATTTCTAGAAACTCGAGGTAGAAACCCAAGGCTGCATGTCCATTGCATACAGTACCCCAGTCCATCTTGGACTGACTCCATTGAGAAAAAGGCCACGCAGAGGTTGTACTTCCTTCACCAATTGATGAAGTTCAACCTTCAGTGGAGCTGAGTCTGTCCTGTGTTCATCTATAACTTTCTGGTTTAGATCAGTTACCAAATCAAACATAAGAGCCTGAGGACTATAAAGGACAGTCCAGACTGCTGAGAGGATTATTGATGCTGCTGTGCCCACCTTCAAGGACCTGCACTCTTCCAGAGTGAGAAGGAGGGTAAGTCAAATCTTCACAGACTCCAATCACCCTGGCCACCACCTGTTTCAACCTTAACATTTCAACACTCATTTTAAACAGATTTAAATTCACATTGTTTTAATTTTACTTTGTCACACTTCATTAACTTGTTAGCATTTTCACCCGACAAGCTTTAGCCCATGTGAAAATTAGCTTTGGCTCAAGCGTTATGCATGCAACCTATATAAACATATTAATATCACACACATATCAATTTGCTGCAGAGTTTAAAACACTTTTCTTGCATAATGTCAATTGCATTTTTGAAATATAACTAACCAAGGCAAGAATTTGTTATCTATTTGAAGAAATAAGTTTGTTGCAATGAGTCTGCATTGGCCTTTATTTGTAAGTCTTCACCTCATCCATTTCTCACTCCTGCGACAGCTTCAGCTACATTAACACAACAATGATGTAAAAAGAAATTAAAAGTTTTTCGTTATCAAAACTATACCACACAGATCCATTTAAACAATTAAAATGGCTATATTATGCAATCCAGGACAGTAGTTGGTGAGGTCACTTTGTAAAGAAAAACTATGCGCCTATAGGTTGAACACATAATATGCATGTGCATGACGTCAGATTTTTCACAAATTTGCATTTTTGTAGGTTAGACAGAGACAATAACCCGACAATAGTTTACACGGTTTCAAAAACATCTACATTGAAACCTGCATTTTTAGGCCCCCAAAATGCTGTTGTTGTGTAAATGAATAGCCAAAATACATAAAAAGTGTTCTGTTTTTATTTGAAAATGGTTTTTCATTATCTCAAAATCATTACCTCAATTTTACTCTCAAAGTCTCATTACTTTTACGTTGGTTGCTAAATCTCACTATTTCAACCTTAGATCCAGATTCAACTTAATTTCCTCAACCTCACTATTAATCTCAGTTTAATTACCTCAGCCTCAAGGAAATAATTTACTTTAAAAGGCTCACGTCAACCCATCCTTCATAGGCTTTAGACAATCATTTATCTTTAATGCTGCTAAACTGCTGAAAAGTGCTTTAATCCAATGAAGCAGCTATGATATCATTCATGGGTAAAGTAAAAAAAAATGAGTTGAGTAAAGAAGTCAGTCAGAGTACTTGTAATTTTAAGGGAACTCTCTCTCAGTCCAGCCACGGGAGTTTAAGGGCAATAACAGGAGGAAAACTATGTCATTCTGAGGTGTCCCCTGAGGGGCCTGACTCCACATTACATGCCCATTCAATTAGCTTAATCAGGATCAAGGGTCTGCCTCACACACACACTAAAGAGTCCAGTATTCAATTACAGCTGAAACAGTGTCTCTTCAGACTGTCTATTGTTCACTGACTGATTTAGTACAATCATCTTTACAGATAGTTTGGGACTTGAAATCTCCCTAGTCCTTATAAAAAGGAGCTTTCATTCTGTCTGATGCCAGTGGACCCTCCATTGTTTTTCTCCTCTGGTCTCTCGTGAAAAAGACTAACATTGCTGCTGAAAATGGAGCTTGATGTTTCTCAAGTCACACTCTTTTTGCGCATGGAGCTCCTGTGAGGCTTGTTAAGTTGCTAGTTGTGGTATTTCAGTGGGTATTGTTGGGTTGAAGGGTGCCAGGAATGCAGGCAGGGAATGGTTGAGTTTGAAATACCACTGTGCCACTCCGGACATTGTTTGTAGCTACATAGAATCAAGATGTTAAACAAAAGACACAAACCAATGACATTCATACCACAATGGAGTTTCTTAGGGTGGAGACTGTGGGACAAAGGAAATATAAATGATTTATTAAAACACTGAATTGCCATCACACAGAAATCTGCATTTTTGCTGAGAATGGATGCTCACTGGTAAATTTAGTTAGACCCCCTCACATAGTGAGTCATCCTATCTTGGAATGAGTTATGAGCTCTTGTTATTAAAGTCACTATACAATATAACAAGTTGTGCCTTTCTCTTTCTGTGTGGTAGTGGTAAAATGGTTCTCATTTTCATGGTGAGCTTTGTATCATAGTTCTGTGGTCATGAATTCAGAAAGTTAAATATATACTTATTACTGGGTTCACCAATTTATTTTTCAAAGAACCCTTTTTCCACAATTTCACAAAAATTGAGCGAGCGACAGCGCCACAGCCGCTTGCAGCCGTTTGCAACAGCTCACGGACCGGTGCGCGAATTCGCTCCGCGGCCCGGTACCATTTCATCTAGGGAGTTGGGCACCACTGGTCTATACCACCTAGTGGCTGGGAGAGTCACTGAGATGACAACTGCTCGTCACTGATTTGAATTCAATTTAATTGGATTGTGATCGTGTGACAACAATTTACAGTAGCATACTGCTTGAAATATGTACTTTTGCATAATGCTTTACATACTTCACTAGTGGAGTACTATATTATTGTATTTGTATGACATATGTTTCCACATCTTTCTCCCTAACTCTCCCCCTGTCTTCCATTGCTTGACCAAACAGAATACCAAAACATACCGCTGGTTGAGTCAGAAGTTGATGTCAGACTGACTTCAACAAACAGTGTTTACACTTTTCATAAGTAAACCTGCAAATGGCTTACATAATTTTTTTTTTCTGCACAGACACGAGAGAGCACCAAACAAGTTACACACCTCACCTTTAAGCAACATGAGCAATTCTGACTAAATTACAAACACTGAACAATAAATTTGTTGGCAGAACCTCTCAAATGATGTAAAGTGTTGATGTAAGTAAGGTAACGTAATCCTTTCTGCCTTTTAAGGAGCTGAGGTAAGTGAGTTCCTCTTTCTAAGCGCTAAGATTCAAGTGTGACAAATTATGGTGTGGTTTGGAAAATCTCAGCAGTATCACTCCAATGTACACAATGACATAAGTTTGATATCATTGCTGACTCTCTGCTTGCCAGTGAACGCCCAGTCTTTCTTTAATCTTTTGTCCTGTTCAGTGTTTTTATCTCTATGTATTTTTAGTCCTACATACTGTTGGCTTCAGAAAAGTGACTCAGCAGCCAGTACAAACACAAACACTGAATCAGACTCCAAGATAGCTTTGTGTATTAGGAACAATAAAAGACGTTCCAGCTATTTTTATCCATCTGCAGTGTGAGTAGATGAAGATATCTGAATGAAAAGCCATGGCCAACTTTTAGTGTTAAAGATCAATGACTTTAGGTAGAATTCTAGATTGAGATCAAAGATTTTTGATGAAATCGTGTCCATCATGGTTCACTGAGAATAAAAACTGGGCACCAATAAACTTTAAAAATGAAGATTTCAAATAGAATATGCTGCATTTAAAACTGTACCCTCACACTGGAGTTTCAGGAAAATCAAGATGTTTTTTTTTTTTATTCTACATAAGGTGAATCAAATCCTCATAGAGGTGCATGAGGTTACGTATAACTATATCATATAAATGAGTCATAAAACTCAGATGTGTGAGATAGGATACAAATACGCAAACTTTTTAAAAATATATATTGTCTAAAGGTTCAATAAACTCTCATAAATTATTTAAATAATTCAGGTACTTTTCCAAACTGCTTTCACTAGTTTGTCTCGAAAGTAGCATTAGTTTTACTTCAGTGAATCATTTTAATTTACATTCCACAGATGTTCTCATCTTGGTGGAATCATTTGTCAGGGGATGGTAAATGGCATGGTACTTCCTGTGTGCTGTGTCTGCCTGCTGCCTGCGGACCACCCAAAAACACATGCAGATCACAAATGAGACGCTGATTGCCGACTTCCAACCTTCTGAATGACCACAACGGAATTTTCACAGAAGGAAATCACTAGTGGCATCACTAAAAGGAAAATAACAATGTTTCTAAAAGCACATTCACATCCAAACAGGATGAAAACATTCAAAGTGAAAATTAAATTAAAAATATAAAATTTTATGTACGTGTGTATAAGTATATTCTCTTTTGGCTTAGATGACAGGTTTATGGTCTTTTCTTATGATTTTGTATTAACTCCTTAACCAGTTAGTTTATGTATGCACCGGGGTCTTGTGTCACAGTGTTTTTGTTTTTTTTACCATATTGAAAGAGACGATTTGGAAATCGATTGCCGCTTGTATATATATTATTTTCTTTTTCTTATTTCTTCATATATTATTTTCTTTTTCTTATTCGAAAGTCTTTCTTTGCTTTTCTGTAGTTTTCCATAGAATAGAGATGAATATTGTATGCATGTCTCACCAGAACATGTTATCAAATTGTTTTCGGTAGTCTCTTTGTTGATAGTTTGAGCCTGAGCCGAGTTCAGCCTTGGAGAAGTTGTGTATCTGTGTGTGCGTTAATATGGTCTGTATTGGTGAGGTGATCAACTGGCACCATAAGGAGACAGAACCCGTCAACCATGTGATCAACGAAGATATGCATCAGACTGTCTGCTCTTGTGTGGAAAATTACTAGTTTTGTTTATCTTTCTTTCTTAGCCAATCAGAATAATTTAACCGTCATCATTTACATAGTTAGTACCCTCTATTAGAGTATAATTGCTGTAACAATGTTATTGTATTTGGGGTGGCCTACAAACTCATTGTGAGACCTGAAGCTGGTTTCTGCTGATGAAACTGCAAACTAAATTTCACTACAATGTCTTCTATTGACTGCACTTCATTCAACATATCTGGTCTTAACTGTAATTCCTCTACAGTATATTATCCCATTTATTCCATGGTGTCATGAGGAAACCACGGACAACAGACATAACCACAACAGGTGATCTTTATTGGAGACAGGAGACAAAACAGTGAACTGGTGATAAGTGGAGACAATGTGAATACTATGATGAGGCTTAACTGAGGTGGCTGAACATGGAGATAGACTTGGAGATCTTGGAAGTAGACTTGGAACTCAGAAGGAGGATTTCTCGAACCGCACACTGAGTCTGTGTATCATAGCTGAGACCAGACGCTGAGTGCTAGATGAGGGCTGGTGATATATAGGGAGACACTGATTGTGAACAGGTGCAGGTGCTCAGTACTCAGGAGACTGGGAACTGGGAACGAGTGGGCGGAGCGTAGGAGTCTGGTGCAAGGGGGAATGGCTGAGTTCATGACACATGGCTACTGGCCATTTAAATAAATTTCCATGAAATATTAATTTGAGAATTATTTTATCATGTGAAAAGAAATAAAGCATGAAGGAAATCTAGGATATATACATATCCTGTATTTCCTTCATACTTTATTTCTTTTCACACGATAAAATAAAAATTCTAAAGGATATATTTATATCCTGTAGATATATTTAGATAGATGTATTTCCTTTGTACTTTATTTCTTTTCTCATGATAAAATAATTCTCAAATTAACATTTCATGGAAATTTATTCTATATTTATTCATTATTATATATATTTGGGAAAATATAAGCAGTGCTAAAGATTTTTTTTCTTCCTGAGTTAGCTGATAGGCTGATCAGAACTCCAACATGAAGCAGAATAATACTATATAGATTTTCTTGACTGACAATTCACATGGGCATTCTTTGGTTTCTGTGGATTAAATAGTATAACCACATTAAGACCCAGTGGTTGTTTTTTAATAGTTGGACTTGTTCCCAGGATTAAAAGTATTTTTAAAGGCTAATCACTTAAAGGTCATTATAGTTTAAAGCTCTTCAAAAAATTCTGTGCTTGCACAACTGCATGCTCATATGTATTGATTTTCACATCATCAGATTTTTGCTGTAGATATATAGTGCTGTATCTGCTCAGTGAGACAATCGATGTGGAAATGTTATAAACTTGGGGTGACATTAAGACATTTTATCATTATCAAAAATGCTTAGAAAGGTGCTAATTTATACAACAGAATGGATCCAGTTGTGGACACTCCCAGTGGCTTTAGTCTCAGAGAGGATGAAAGAACCTGGCAAGATTTAAGTCATCTATCAATAAGGTGTAATATTTCCCAGGAATACTAATTATACTTATTATGGTAGATAATAGCTGTTATCCAACCATTAGTTCTTGTGCTCCAAGAGTCTCCATACAAGAGTTCACATTTTGTATCAATCGAATTTTCCAGTGGGCATTTGACAGTTACTCTTTTTGCATGTTGTCATTATGGAAGTCGGTGCCAACAATTGACTTTCTATGAGTATATAATGACTAAGTCATTGAATCATTTACTCAACCAGCTCTTTCAAAAACAGTGACTCTGTAGTAGCTTAATTTAAAAAGCTAAACTGCTGTTTCATGACTTTCATGTCACCATCACTCAGCTTCTGACAACTCTCATTATATTTTATATATATTATAACAATTTGGTAATGCTTTATATCACAACCCGGAAAGTGCTGCACAAGTACAACAAATTTACAGTAACTTTCAGTAATTATAGTGCATCTATAAACTATGTAGGAATAAGGGAACAATATGTAAAGTTTGGGGAATAAAGGGGTAACAATCAGGAAAACTACAAATAATCTACATCTAACTAAGGTGTCATGGATTCTACCACACCCACAGCATCAGACCGCTACTCTCCACCTACCTGATCTCGATCACCGGAATACTAATCACCATCACCTGCAACCACTCTCCTCTCACCCTTCACAAACCGCCTTTACTCCACTTCTCATTGTCTGGTCTACAAGTTCTTAGAGGAACCCTCATCCGACTCGCTCTTAGCTATACACTAGCTATACACTGTGACAAGACTGTTCACTCACCTCATCGTCAGAGTGCTGTTCTGTCTGTTGCTCAATAGTTAAAATTATTCCCTGTCTGAGTTTCCTTCTGCATCATGACATAAGGTGTATCTATTCTAATAGTAAACGGTATGTTTGACCTACTATGCTAAACAACATAGAAAGCTAAAAAAATAAGTGCTAACTATTCTAATATTATGTGGCATGTATGACCTAGGCTACTATGCTAAACAACTATTTCATAAGAACATACACATCCAGTGAATTTGCTTGATCAGTCTCTCCCCACCCATGGCCGGTGTGAGGTGAATGCATGCTGCTCGTTGCTAGTTATTGAAGAGAGACCCCTGACATGATTGTAAAATGTGATGGGTATACACAATTAGAAAATACAATCAGTGCCCTTTCTTACACTGAAAAGATTCTTGTTTACAAACAGTTCAATTTAAATCTTCAGAAAACCTTTTTTCACCCCTTTTCAATGTTCACTTTTGATTCAGTTCAAAAAGATCAACAGTCCAAATACAGAACCAAAAATATTATAATAATTTCAGTCCAGTCCATGGAAATATTCCTCATTGTGCACAAATAGTTAATGAATTCCACTGCAGGAGAATTTACTATCCACTGTCTCAGGAATGATAACTGTGCAATTTAACAGTTCAGTTCTGATCATTCACAGAGAGAAAAGTACAGTGTCTTAGCCGTGTTTAGTGAAACATAATGAAAACAGTAGATCACCACCTTTAGTTTGTGGAAGAGGCACTGACTGATGTTCAACGGAATGCAGGGTAACGTTTCTTCACCCAATAACTCTACACGGTTGTTGCTGTGGTCCTGATGAAGCAGATTGATACCCCAAAACTGTTGTGAACCCAAAACTAATTCTGTCTATTTTCCTTTTACTTACATACGTATTTAGATCATCCTGTACCCTTTCAATGGAACTCACGCTGCGTCGAAACGCTAGGGGAGCACAATTGTCTCGTGAAGCACAATCGAATCAATAGTGTGAATGCACGTCACGGGATGATGATGTCATGAACCAGGAGGATAAAGGTGAGCTTAAAAACGGAAGCAGTAGCTTTTCTGTTTTCAGAAAGCACTGTGAAATCGTCGAAATGAAATCTTGCTGACAGTATGTGTGTGTGTGGCAACATTCCCAGCTAGTTTAAAAAGAACAGGGCAACGAACAGCGGACAGCAGTTTAGATTGTATGTTTATCCCTGCCTTCGCTACAGTCACAAGCAGGAATACACACAGTCTTTGTGTTATTAGTTTGGGAGCTCCCACCTGGCGGTTTTTAAAAATAATGCTGCCCAGGTTTGTGATCCTCAGGTTCGTGTTCTGCTGCTGCCAAGGCATGGTAGCAATTTTCGTCGTGGGGTTTGCAAATAGACCTGTCAGAGGGGTTAGAGACGGGCCTGGCCTTATCTTTGTCCTCACCTGTTAAGTCCAATATCCTCTCCCGGGATCTGGAAGCACTCGCTACGGTTACTTCCCCTCCGGTAGAGGCACCGGTGCTTCAGTTATCCAGCTCTGAAGAGCTGCATGTTGTTAGCATCGAGGCTAGAGATGAAGATTCGCCACTTCAATCTCCAGTTTAAGAGTCATGACTCAAGTATGTCAGGGCCTCCTTCTTTTTGATCCTGACACTAAGGTGTTCAGGTAAAAAAAAAAGGTACAGCTATGGGAAAACTGAAAATATGCTACCTCACTCCACAATCTTTATCGGCAAAAACATTTTGGTCCCGACGCGCCAGTTAGAAACTGCGAGCCAGCCGCAGCCTTTTAGCCCCACGCCGTGCTACTCAAAAATACCCGAAACACCCCCCCACAGAGTGATGAACGACAATTTCAAGAGATCAATTTCAATGCAGAGATCCCCGGCGAGTCTCCCAGATGCCGGCTATGTTATTACATTTACCAAATATTTATTTTTGGGTCCTGTGAGCAGGCTCTGGTAATGGACAAAGAAGTAATCTCTCCTGCATTAGGGGTCATCAAGTACTTCTCCCAGCTATGAGATCGGGTTTTATTACCGGTACAACAGTAGTCCAAAGAAGGATGGAAGGTTGATTCTGGTCTGGAGGAGAGCACGCACCATCAGCGCATGAAGGCACTGGCTGTGCTCACTCAACTCCCACCTTGTAGTCTTAAGGAGGCTGCCCAGCTCATGATCTTCACTCTGACTTCTTGTTCTGGAGATCGCAAATGAACCCATTGGTGGGGCTAGAGATGGGCCTAGGCTGTGCCTACGCGGTTATGTGTGTTATTGGTTATGTGCAGAAATTCTGTTTTCTCTCAAAGGGCAGCTCCGTCGAGACATGGTTTACACCTCAGCACACAGTGCCCATATCTCTTCAGTGCCCTGTGTGGACCTCTGTGCCATCCCTAGTATCCTGAGGTATCTAGAACGCACAGGTCCAAGGCATTTTTTTTATTTTTTAAGACATTCCACTGTGGAGGTCGCCCCCTTCGAGGAGAGCCCGAGAGCACTCACTCCCGGTGTTCCCTGCTGGAAAGGGCCCTGGAGGGAATGTTCAACAAATACCAGAGGCCAGCCTCGAGAGGCTGGTTCACCAATTATAGTTTCTGGTCGCATAGACACACCTCCCAGATGTCTCTCAGTGGGTCCTGTGCACCATTACAAAAGGTTCTTCCATTCATTTCGGGTCTCGCCCACCGCTTTCAGTGGAGTCCTACCCACTGTGGTGGACCCCAGGCAGGCTCTGGTTATGGGACAGTTCACTCATAAGCAGTTGAGACTGCTGGGCCTCATGGAAACAGCTTACAGTGTTAACCACTTGGTCATCTGTATATGTGTCCCCTTCAGTAGTGGCTCAGAACCAGAGGGTTTTTCCCCGAGGGGCAATCCCCTTTTGCAAGGTCATCAAGGTCACGAGGCAATGCCTACCGTTAGGTATGTGGAAGAAAACCTAGTTACCTTTTTACCTAATCTAGACTAAAACACATCTCTTCAGCCTGGCATTTACATAACATTATATATATATATATATATATATATATATATATATATATATATATATATATATATATATATATGTGTATATTTTTTAAATTCAAAACATATAAAATGATTGTTAGGCTGCATAATTTAGGTCAGCGGAACATTCCCATAACATCTGATGTACTCGATACATCAGAAGAAGAATGGCATCTACGCTGATTTTAGTCTCTGTTTATTCCGAGGTTACCGTGGTCAGCTGGATCCAGGCCGTATCCAGATCAGATGAAGGACCTGCACCTGCACCTGGACACGAGCACAGCACAGCCCTGAAGTGTCTGCGGAGACAGTGACTCTACTAGACCCTCTCATGTGAAGATCATGAACCCATCTTCAAACGGACCAAACTGGACTTAATATTGGACTTGAAATGTTGTCACACTGTTTGGCTGTTGGCTGCTTTGAAACAATCTGTATTGTAAAAAGCGCTGTATAAATAAATGTGACTTGACTTCTAGTGTTTGTGTAACACTACGGAGAGCAGGAACGTGTGCGATGTGGAGAGGATGAACGATGAACTCTTTATTCAAAACTCGAAAAGAAACAAAACACTTTAAATAGACCATAAACGGCACATGATAGTGCAAAACCTGGAGAACTAAGAACACTAGGAATATTGCATTCACACACACAAACTTACTATGGCAGGAACACGGAACAAAGTCATGTTAACAACTGACAAAGACCAAGACAGACAAGAGGGCTTATAAAGACAAGGACATGAGACACACCTGGAGACATAAGACATTGACACAAGACAGGTGTGGAAGGTTCTGGAAAGGCCCGGAAGTGAACAGGAAGTGAACCCATGACCTTAATGACAGGGAAGTGACAAATACACAGAAAGACAGGATCAAGGGTGACAGTTTGTATATAGAAAAGTAAAGTAAATGCTTTAACTAAGCTGTGGTCTTTGCCAAGCTTGATTATTGCAATGCTCTTCTGGCTGGACTTCCATCATGTATAATCAAATCCCTACAACTGATCCAAAACTCTGCGGCATGTCTTGTCTTTAACAAGCCCAAAAGGGCCCATGTCACACCTCTCTTTATCTCTCTGCACTGGCGACCACTTGCTGCTTGAAAAAATTCCAGGCATTGATGCTTGCTTACAGATTTACAGGCTCAGCACCCTCCTACTCGCTACTATGAGTCTATACTCCCATCAGAAACCTATGATCTGTAAATGAGCAACTCATGGGCTCATGGTTCATCACTGAGAGGAACACACACGCACATACCACCTCAACCACATTTATAAAATAAAAAATAAAAAAATCCTTGCTTTCACATTTCTTTTGCTGAAGCATCTATTCTCCAGGCTACTTCAAGCAATGTTCGAAACTTTGTATTGTAAGCTCTCTTGTGTATTTTTGTATCTTCAGGATGAATCACTTTCTGTATTACTCAAATTGTAAGTTGCCAAAATTAATAAATGTAAATGTCAACAGTGTTTTGAGGTCATTATATAGTATTATGTACTATGCAAAAATAAGTCTATTAATTGATAATTTGTCCCATAATCATAATTTGTGTGAAAAGGAATAAAAGTTGTTGGTGTTTTACTCCCAATAGTGTTCATTACAGCTGGAAGGGCACTGCAGTGGATTTTATATATTAGGTACATTTTTGGAGTTTGGAAAAAACGTAGGTGTCGAGCTATGCTTTTCCAATCTATGTGTGAGTTTTCACACTGGTTTTGTAAAGTCATATCTTTACTTGTTTGTTTTTTTAATTTACATGAAGTGTGTTTTGGAATAAAGCTAGCAGTTCACTGATTCCCTCTTTCAGCTCAGGAGGGGGTGAGCCATTCAAACCCATGCTGTCAGAAAGCATTTCTGCCTTGCCAACGGCTCTCTGATATGACAAGTCAGCGTTTCATGCTCCCATTTCATTGTAGCACAGATAACATGCACCAAAGACTCTTTTTAGCGAATCAGCCTCACAGACAACCTCAGCACTTAAGCGTGATTGTTTTGAAACCCAGTATGTAATGTAATGTAAACTCATAGTTAATTGTTATGGTTGGACAAGAAACAGTCCTTGAAAAATAGTTTTTTCCCATTCTGTGATGTTCCCGCAGAGAATTTCAGATGGAGCATGAAGATCTTTGTTAGTATTTGTTGAAGTTGTGTAATGGTTTCTGGAATGGTTAGGGGTGGCCTCTTTTGGTTGGGTTGAAATGTCACCCTTGTGGGAAGTTTAATGGGGTAAACCACTGCATGTAATGACATAGGCTTATTCGCTCGAACTTAACTCAGAGTGAAGACCACAAAGGCTTGCTTCCCATTGAAACTCAATGTGTATGGACAGATCACAGAGATTGCAGATGAAAGCTCTTGCAAGGAGAGAATCGTGAGAATGGGATATTGGGAAGAAGGGTGAGAGAGATGGTTGAAGATGAGAGCTAAGATAAAGGAGGAAGGAAGCCTGAACAAAAATCTTTGAAAATGTATATGTTTTACTTTATAGAATGATAAATACAGAGACATAGGCTATATATGTTCCAAAACCTAGAGAATTATGTACATAGGCATATAGTGTGTTTGCATACAGATTGTTAATTCGGTTATGCTTAATGAATGTGTCATGTAAACATGTTAAACCGTTTTCCTTTTTTGGAGTAAGATAAAAAATGGCTTAAGCATAAATTAAGTTAAAGTTCAAGTTTTTTTTTTATTGTCACATTACCACAGCACATGTGCCTTGGTAAGTGAAATTCTTTGGAGCATGCTCCAGAAATTTGCAGAAACAGTTAACATATAACCATACAAACTTCAACAGGTAAAATGTGCAATGTGCAATTAATCAACACAGTTAGGTTTTTGCCCCATACCCTGATTTTGCCTGGCATGAAAACACTATAACCAGCATTTTGTCTGCTTATTGAAGTGCGCGTGTGTGATATGTAACAGTAAAGTAAAGAATTGAATATAAAATTCAAGCTCCCAAATTGACTAGTGGAAATGACTGTGAAATCACTGCTGAAGTCCACCCTCATTCTGTCAGGGTTCTGTCACTTTGGTCTAGTTTATTCTTGGTTTCATGACAGAACCCTGACACTGCCGTATTGCCTTATCTTTGTGTGAGCATGTGGCTTCAAGTCTTTTGTTCTTGTCCTCGTGCCCTGTCTTGTGTGCGGGGCGGGGTGTTCATATCCTGACACTTCTTGTGTTTGGATATGGACATTCACGCTCCATGTGTCTGTCTTGTACACTCTCTTGTCCATGTGTGTTGTTTTCTTCTGTGTCGCATGTGGTTCGTTTTTGCACCCGCCGCATGCTTTCATGTACTGTTTGGTCTTGAGCCGTGTAGCATGCAGCTTGTGTTCTCATTGGCTGCGTGTTCATGTCTCGTATTGTTTGAGCACATGGCATGTGTTTGTGTTTGCTAGTCTTGTGCTTATGTTTTGTCATGTTCGATGTGAGCACATGGTTTGCCACATGCTCTCCTGTCTATTGTCTGGATCCCATCCTTCTTGTTACCTGATTATTGGTTGATTTGCCCCACCTGCCCTCCCTCATTACATGCCTTGTTTGCTCCTATTTATTTTCCTTGTGTTTGGGGTCCTGTGCAAGACTGTCGTCGTAGTCATGTCAGGTTTCCCCCTTGGGGTAGTTCTTGTTGTTTATTTCATTTTTTGTTGAAAGCCCTTCACCTTGCATCTTTTAGTTCTCACTCTTCCATCCATCCCTCACACCTGACACATTCAGCTGGTTGGCGGGTGTTGATGTCAAGCCCTGATTATTTCAGTTATTTACATTTAATCATTTAGATAACGATAGTAACCTTCAAAAAAATACCACAATATTACCAGCTGATACCATTACTGTACCATAGTAACTCCAGTAGGCTGATTTTAAATTAAAAATATATAAAAAATGGAGAACAGCAAATTAAAAATTAAAAAGAAGAATCTCTTTTAAGTAACTTCTTATTTCCATTTAAAATTGATAATCTTATATAAGAGCAAATGGAAATGAGACTGCAGAGTTTGTGTCTAAGGAGAGAGTGAAAGAAAACAAGGATAGACTTACAGAAGCAAGAAGTGACTTAGTAAGGAATTAAAATGAGCTACAGGGGTTTGATTATTCTGTTTGAATAAATATTAACATTATAAGTGCACCTCAGAAAACACAATAAAAAAATAATAATAATAAATGCACTTCAATGCATTCAAGTGGCTCAAACAAGATTCATACTCTTAAGCTTTGTGAATTGAAAGATGATAAACAATCTTAGACAGAAATAAACTACAGCACTGTTACACACAAACATACAAACATTTTATTACTATATTTAAAAAAAAGTTTCATTTTATTATATTTTTTTACATTTAATTGATTCCTGTGATGTCAAAGTTGAATTTTCAGCAGTCACTACTCTGGGTTTTCCACAATTTGGGGACAAAGTACAGCTAAATAAATCCACACACAAACATCAAACAAAACAGCATGTCATGTTACATAAGCACAAATCCTTATAATCCTAACATGACAGATTTCTAGAGCAAAATCATTCAAAGCAAAACTCAAAATGTGAGTTTATAAACCTTCATGCAAAGTGAACACAATGACCTCAGATTGTCAGGGTTCTGCCACATTCTGTCCAGTAATTTCTTGTTGTTGTGGCAGAGCTCTAACACTACCTTAATGTCTAGTGTTTTATATGTGTGCTCGCGGATTCGGTGTTCGAGTAACGTCTTGTGTGCGGGTTATGATGTCCAGTCCCGATACTTTGGTCTGGTTCAGTTTTGGTTCAGGATTCAGACATTCATACTCGTAGCTTTTTAATTAAAAAAAGGAGAAATGGTTGCACAAAACCATAACTCCCAAATAACAGCAGAACCTTGTCTGTGTGGAGAATTTTGTTTGGTCCCCATGAGGAAAGTCTCATAAATTAAGCTAAATTATGTTTTTTGAAGATATAAAAATGCAGAAAGTCTTCTATATTGAAAAGGTTTAGGGTTAGGGAATAAAAAATTGTTTGTATAGTACAAAAAATGATTACGCCTATGGAGAGTGTCCACAAATGTAGTGAAACCGAATATGTTTCTGAGTATGTAGCTCTATTGCATTTAGAAAAGCCTTAAAATCCATTAAATTGTTCCACCCTCTTAGAAGAAAACAAATACAACCCTAGGTATTTATTTTATACCGTGACTAAATTAACGAGAAATAAAGCCTCAACCAAGATGCTTTAAAACGTCTCGGTCACGTATGTAACCTTAGTTCCCTGAATAGGGAACGAGACGCTGCGTCTATCGCTGCGGGAACGCCCCTGCGTGAATGCGTCATGAAGCACCTATGTAATCTAGCCAATCGCGTGAGAGGACATCAGAGCGGGTGACGTCACGAACCAGGAATCTATAAATGCATGCCCTGCCAAACAGCCAGTAGCTGAAAGTGCCTGAAGTAGATGCTGTTGACAGGCACATAGGAGGTATGGCGAAGAGACGCAGCGTCTCGTTCCCTATTCAGGGAACTAAGGTTACATACGTAACCGAGACGTTCCCTGTCAAGGGAACTCGCGCTGTGTCTATCGCTGCGGGAACGATATACCATAGCGACAAGTGCATGTCAGATGTGATCACCCTCAGGTGAAGACACCTGGGCCCCAGGAGAGAAGTCTAGGTCTAAGTTGTAGAGCCTAAAGAAGTGTGCGAACAGGAGAGAACAGCCTGCCGCATGACAAATATACCTCCTGACAGAAGGGCCTGAATGCTGGCCATACCCCTAGTGGAGAGAGCTTGGGTTGACAAGGGTGCAGTCAACCCAGCTGGCTTAAAACTAGTGAGATAGCCTCGGCTAACCACTCACTCTGCTTGGACACGAGAGACCCCAATTTTGTTTTCGTTAGGGGGCCTAAACATACGAACAGTTGTTCAAACCTTTGTAAGCGTCCAATGCCCAAAGGGCAAGCATAATAGTTCCTGGCGTGTGCCACAGAGGAGACAGGATACCAGGGGGTTTATCCACAACCGTCCACCCAAAGGGATGTGGAAGTAACGAACCAAATAAAACCCAGCAGTGAGCCGGCGTTGCAGGATATCCAGCGCTGTACCATCAGGGCAGCCAACTGGGTCCTGCAGCCGACCACCACATAAAGAAGCTTACTTCAGGGCATAGTCTCCTCATGGCGGGAGCTCTGGAGAAGATAATGGTCCCGACAACCTCAGTTGAAGGACCAGAGTTATGAGTTCGGCCCCCTCAGAGGCTGAACCACACTCAAACAATCTCCAGAACCCCTGGGAGCAGAGGGATCAGGGAATTCTTATGAGGTACCGACAAGCCTCAGCCAAGTCTGAGCCCAAGCATCCATTCCAGAGGAGCTGGATGAGGAAGAGACAGAGTGGACAGAGATGTATCTCGAGACGCCAACAAATCCACCTGTCTGAAACAACCACCTGAGGTGGGGTGATATTCCCTGGGCCTCGGCCCCTGCCTCGACAGGATGTCTGCTCCCAAAATGGTGGGAGCTCTGGAGTGGAGAACGGCCTGAGCAACCTCAGTTGAGAGACCGGACCTTATGAGATGGGCCCCCTCGGAGGCCAAGCCCACACTTCCCACTGTTCTGAGCAGGGGTGCAGTATTAGACCCCTGCTTGGGACAGGAAGTCCCTCCTGATCGGAATCTCCCAGGGAGAGCCGTACAGGAGGGATACCTCATCCCGGTGAACTTCCAGAACTCCTGGGAGCAGAGCGATCGGGGAAAAACATACAGGGGGTAGCCTCGGCCACCCCTGAGACATAGCATCCAGTCCACCAGGAGCTGGATGAGACAGGGAGAACCAGAGTGGAGAGTGTGAAGTCTCTCAAGACGCAAACAGAACCACTTTGAGCCTGGCCAAATATCTCCCATGTCCGCTCCACCACCTTGGGGTGGAGCCTCCATTCCCCGGGCCTCAGCCCCTGTCTCGACAGGATGTCTGCTCCCAGATTGTGTCCCAGGGATGTTAACTGCCCTTGGCGACAGCACCCTCCCTTGGGACCACACATTGCCCATCCAGTGAGGGATGCATCCGTCGTAAGCACTCGGCGACGACAAGGAGCTCCCAACACGGGACACTGGGCCAGAACCCGGGTTTCTCCCACATGTCTAAGGCACGAAGGCATAGCCACTTGACCTTGATCACGTGAGACAGGTTGCCCCTCGGGGAAACCCCCAGGTCCTGAGCCACCACTGTAGAGGTCTAATGTACAGCAGACCAAAAGGTGGGCCGTTGGACGCTACTGTCACCAGACCTAACAGTTTCTGGAACTGCATCACAGTGAGTGACTGACACATTGCCCATCCAGTAAGGGAGGTATCCGTCGTAAGCACTCGGCGACGACAAGTAGCTCCCAACACGGGAGACTGGGCCAGAACCCGGGTTTCTCCCACATGTCTAAGGCACGAAGGCATAGCCGCGTGACCTTGATCACGTGAGACAGGTTGCCCCTCAGGGAAACCCCCAGGTCTTGAGCCACAACTGTAGAGGTCTCATGTACAGCAGGCCAAAAGGTGGGCCGTTGGACGCTACTGTCACCAGACCTAACAGTTTCTGGAACTGCATCACAGTGAGTTACTGCCTCGAAATATATTTGGCAGAAGTCCCCACGCTGCCAAGAAAAACGACAAAGGGAACCAGCCCCTCGGGACTGGCCTCTAGTGTCGTACGAGCGGTCAGCATAGTGCCCTGAAGCGGCAAACCGGCAGGGAACAACCGAACTGATGGCTCAAGGACCCTCCTCGGAGGGGGCAAACATCCCGGTGCCGCAATTTTTCCGGGCGGACACTGGGACCAAGTTTGCTGGGGGCCGCTGCGCCCTGAAACACACGAGGTGGCAGGGTCAGCAAGACGCCCCCCCCCCCCCCCCCCCGAGGTGCATCGAGAAAGGACGGGCACTGTAGACAGAGGTGAACACCGCCATGACTCAATGGGGCCAGAAAAACTACAGAGGGAACCGGTCTCTCGAGACGAGTCTCTGGTATTTCCTGAGCAACCAGCTCAGTGCCCTGAAGCGGCGAACCAGCAGGGAACAACTAAACTGGCGGCTCTAGGACCCTCCTTGGAGGGCGCGAACATCCCAGTGCCGCAACGTTTCCGGGCGGACACTGGGAAACAAGCTCGCTGGGGGGCGCTGCGCTCTGAAGAACACGAAGTGGCAGGGTTAGCAAGACGGCCCCCGGAGGGGCATCGAGGAGGGACGGGCACCGTAGGCAGAGGCGAACTCCGCCCGGCCTCGATGGGGACAGCCCCTACATGTTTGTGAGCAGGACCCACTGAGAAAATTCAGCAGAAGTATCACACGCTGCTTTCCTTTTCCTTTATTCTCTGGTGTTTCCCGAGAAACCAGCTCGGTGCCCTGAAGCGGCGAACCGGCAGGGAACAACAGAACTGATTGCTCTAGGACCCTCTTTGGAGGGAGCGAGCATCCTGGTGCCGCAATGTTTCTGGGCGGACACTGGGAACAAGCTCGCTGGGGGCCGCTGCGCCCTGAAGCAAACAAGGTGGCAGGGTTAGCGAGACGGCCCCCTGAGGACATCGAGGGAGGATGGACACCATAAGCGGAGGTAAACACCACCTTGCCTCGATGGAGACACCTGAATAACAGCTTAGAAGCCGGACTCATTATCTGGGAGGGGCCCTCTACACAGGCAGATTTACACTCCCTGTTCCATAACCAGAGCCTGCTCGGGGGTCGCCACTATGGGCAGAACCCCCGTTGTGAGCAGGACCCACTGAGAATATTTAGCAGAAGTATCACACGCTGCCAGAAACTCTACTAAGGGAACCAGTCTCTCGAGACTAGTCTCTGGTGTTTCTTGAGCAACCAGCTCGGAGGCCTGAGGCGGTGAACCGGCAGGAAACAACTGAACTTATGGCTCTAGGACCCTCCTTGGAGGGACCGTAAACCGTTTCGCTGGGGACTGCCCTCAAGGACCTGACGCTAATGACATCAAGTCTAATATTTATTTATTTATTTTACAGTGTGAGGAGCTGAAATTCCTGGGACTGCTCCCGCTCAGCAGCCCCTGAGACCTGAGTGTGTGTGTGTGTGGGGGGGGGACTTCGCAAGCACCCGTATCTCAGTCTCTGAGATAGCATGTCCAACTCCTCAGAGCTGGATGGTTGCAACACTGGCGCCTCCCTCCTGCGTGGAAGTACCACAAAACATGCTTCCAGCCCCAGGGAGAGCCATTAGATCTGAGTAATGGAAAAAGAGATGAGGAAAACCTGTCTCTAAGCCGAACTACAGATCTTGAAGTGTTCCATCAAATAATAAATATATATATATATATATATATATATATATATATATATATATATATATATATATATATATATATATATATATATATACATATATATATACATATATATATGTGTATATACACACACACATTCATTCATTCATCGCATATGCATAGATGGAAAGCTGGTTTTCATTTCTCTTGTTTGTTATATATACATATATCTGAGAAAAACCTGTTCTCCGCTGGCCAGAGTGTACTTTAGTTTAAACCTGGCAGCATAGAAACGATCTAAATCTGCTCCTTCATATTATTAGTTCGTGTTGGAGAACTCTAGATCCTCTTAATTATATAACAATATATACAGACACACATTCTATGTATTACATTGTAGTTTTATGCATGTATGTGTACATCTTGAACGATCCAGATCAGCGTTGAGCATAAGCAGGACCGTCAAAGTTTATGCTGACAACATCCAGTCCCTATTGCTGTTAGAACTGGATTGCTGCAGCGCTGGTACTTCTCCATAGGCGGAAGAAACCGCATAGCGTGCTTCCACCCTGAGAGAAAGCACTGGATCAAACGGGTGAGGGCAGAGAAAGGGCGGCGCCCGTCTCAAACCCCTCCGACAGATCCATTTGCGATCCCTATGTTCTGAAACAACGCTGAGCCTGGGCTGCAGCGGGAACAGAGCTGCGAGGACCGCGAGCCCGAGCGCTTAGAGCGGCAGGCGCGTGTGGAGCGTTTTCAGCGCGTAGCTGTCATAGTAACACACAGACATCACCCTCGAGTGCTGTCTGCGCCGCTCCACATTCAAACAAGCACACCAAACACATGTGTGTCCCCACCCGAGATTGCGAGGGCAGGGACGAACACATGCCTAGTATACTCTTGTTCTCCATATACTCTCACTTTTAGTTGGTAGACAAACAACAATAAATATGACAGACAGATCGCATAGCGCTACTGAAGGCACAAGAGCTACTGGCTGTTTGGCAGGGCATGCATTTATAGATTCCTGGTTCGTGACGTCACCCGCTCTGACGTCCTCTCACGCGATTGGCTAGATTACATAGGTGCTTCATGACGCATTCACGCAGGGGCGTTCCCGCAGCGATAGACGCAGCGCGAGTTCCCTTGAAAGGGGACAGCACAACAGTAATGGCTTTATGAACTTCTTTACTTCAGAATCAGAATCAGAATCAGAAAGAGCTTTATTGCCAAGTGTGCTTGCACACACAAGGAATTTGTCTTGGTGTTGAAGCTTCCAGTGCACATATACAACACAACATGAGTTTACATAGCAAATAACAATAACAATACATAACATACATAGTACATGTGGTCACATGCTGGGATTTTTTGTATGGAGTGGGAGAGGGAATGGGTAAGGACAGAATGTCAGCCATAACATCCGTCTGCATTGTTTTTCTTTCCCTGCGCTCTGCCCAGCATTTAATCTCTTATTAATTCAACTGTTCAAGAGTGAAATAGCCTGTGGAAAGAAACTGTTCCTGTGCCGAGATGTTCTAGTGGCCAGTGATCGGAGTCGCCGTCCTGACGGTAACAGTTCAAACAGGGTGTTTCCAGGGTGAGCAAAGTCTGTGATGATTTTACCTGCTCTCTTTTTCACTCTGGAAGAGTACAGGTCCTGGAGGGCTGGCAGGGAAGCACCAATAATCCTCTCTGCAGTCCGGATTGTGCGATGTAGTCTCCCAATGTCAGATTTGGTAGCTGAACCAAACCAGACAGTGATGGAGGTGCACAAAACAGACTCAATGACGGCCGAGTAGAACTGTATCAGCAGCTCCTTTGGGAGGTTGAGCTTCCTCAGCTGACGAAGGAAGTACAGTCTCTGCTGGGCCTTTTTTACAATGGAGTCAATGTGATTGTTCCACTTCAGGTCCTGAGAGATGGTGGTGCCCAGGAACCTGAATGACTCCACTGCTGCCACTGTGCTGTTCATGATGGTGAGTGGAAGTAGAGCAGGGCTGTTCCTCCTGAAGTCCACTATCATCTCCACCGTTTTGAGCGTGTTGAGCTCAAGGTTGTTATAACTGCACCAGACAGCCAGTTGTTCAACCTCCAGTCTGTAAGCAGACTCGTCACCGTTTCGGATGAGGCCGATGACGGTGGTGTCGTCTGCAAATTTCAGGAGCTTCACAGAAGGGTCTTTAGAAGTGCAGTCATTGGTGTACAGGGAGAAGAGCAGTGGGGAGAGAACACACCCCTGGGGGGCGCCAATGCTGGTAGTGAGAGACCTGGATGTGAGTTTCCCCAGTCTCACTCGCTGTTGCCGGTCTGTCAGGAAGCTGGTGATCCACTGACAGATTGAGGATGGCAAGGAGAGCTGGGTCAGTTTAGCTGTAAGAAGATCAGGCATGATGGTGTTGAAGGCCGAGCTGAAGTCCACAAATAAGATCCTTGCATAAGTCCCAGGTCTGTCGAGATGTTGCAGGATATAATGCAGTCCCATGTTGACTGCATCATCCACAGACCTGTTTGCTCTGTAGGCAAATTGAAGAGGATCCAGCAAGGGTCCAGTGATGTCCTTCAGGTGGGCCAGAACCAGTCTCTCAAATGACTTCATGACCACAGATGTGAGAGCGACAGGTCTGTAGTCATTAAGTCCAGTGATTTTGGGTTTTTTGGGGACAGGAATGATGGTGGAGCGTTTGAAGCAACGGGGAACTTCACACTGCTCCAATGATCTATTGAAGATCTGCGTGAAGACTGGAGCCAGTTGGTCAGCGCAGGCTTTCAAACAAGCAGATGAGATGCCGTCTGGGCCTGAAGCTTTCCTTATCTTCTGTCTTTTGAAGATTTTGGATACCTGCTCCACACAGACCTTAAGCTCTGGTTGGATGGCGGGGGGGTGGAGAGGGGGTGCAGGAGGTGTTGGGGGACGTGTGAAGTGCAGATCAGACTGGGTGTGAGGTGTGAGATTGGGTTTCTCAAACCTGCAGTAAAAAGTATTTAACTCATCCGCCAGATGTTGGTTCTCAGCAGGTCGGTGGGTTGGTGGCTTGTAATTGGTGATATTCTTCAGGCCTGACCAGACAGCAGCAGGGTATTTGAAGAAAACTTGTTTCTCAGCTTTTCAGAGTAACTTCTTTTAGCAGCTCTAATCTCCTTTGTCAGTCTGTTCCTGGTCTGTTTGTACAAAACACCATCCCCACTTCTGTAAGCGTCCTCTTTGTTGTGACGAAGCTGTTTGAGTTTCCCAGTAAACCATGGTTTATCATTAGGAAATGATAAGAATGTCCTTGTAGGAATGTGTGTATCCTCACAGAAACTGATGTATGATGTTACAGTATCCGTTATCTCATCCAGATTAGTGCTGGCAGTTCCAAAAACATTCCATTCCGTACAATCAAAACAGGCTTTGAGATTCTCCTCTGCTTCATTAGTCCATCTTTTCACAGTCTTTTTTGCAGGTTTAGCTGATTTCAGTTTCTGCCTGTAGGATGGTATAAGATGAACCACACAGTGATCAGAAAGCCCCAAAGCTGCCCGTGGGACGGAGTGATATGCATTCTTTATTGTGGTGTAGCAGTGGTCAAGAATATTACTGTCTCTGGTGGGACATGTAATGTGCTGTCTGTATTTTGGCAGTTCACGGGAGAGATTTGCTTTGTTAAAATCCCCCAGAATGATTAAAAGAGAGTCTGGATACTTCCGTTCAGTCTCAGCTATTTGTTCAGCCAGCTGTTGTAATGCCGTGCTGACACACGCGTCTGGAGGAATGTAAACATTCACGAGAATAAACGAGGAAAACTCACGCGGTGAATAGAAAGGTTTACAGTTTATGAAGTGAGTCTCTATGTTAGGAGAGCATATCTTCTTCAGCGTTGTTATATCTGAACACCAACCTTCGTTGATGTAGAAACACAAACCTCCACCTCTCGTTTTCCCGGTTAGCTCCGTGATGCGATCTGCTCGGAACAGCTGGAAGCCCGGCAGAGATAGTCCATTGTCCGGTGTGTTCACATTTAGCCAGGTCTCAGTGAAGCACAGAGCAGCAATTGTGTCAACAATATGTATGCTAGACCCGATACCAGATAAGGTATTGAAGGAGATGCTTCCAGAGGTCATAGATCCTCTTCTTAATATCATTAATTCATCTTTGCCATTAGGATACGTAGCAAAAACCTTTAAGCTGACTATAATTAAACCGCTTATTTAAAAAAACACAATTTGATCCTACAGAATTAGTTAATAAACAGGCCGATATTTAATCTACCTTTTCCTAAAAACTATGTTCCTTTTTAGAACTATCTACGAGTATTTCCAGTCAGGATTTAGACAGTATCATAGTACTGAGACTGCACTCATTAGAGTTACAAATGATTTGCTCTTATCATCCAGGTGGATGCTGCACTCTAGTGGCGGTTGAGGAGATTCCCCTTCCATGTAAAGCGCTTTGAGTGTCTATGATAAAGCGCTATATAAATATAATGAATTATTATTATTATTATTATTATTATTATTATTATTATCATCCGAACGTGGTTGTATATCTATGTTAGTGTTACTGGATCTTAGTGCTCCATTTGATACAATCGACCACAAAATCCTTTTGAATAGATTTGAAAATTATGTTGGCATTAGTGGAATAATCGCATTGGCATGGCATGGTTCAAATCATACTTATTTGACCGTTATCAGTTTGTAGCAGTAAATTAAGAGTTCACAAGTTCAGTATGGAGTTCCTCAGGGATCAGTACTAGGACAGTTGCTTTTCCCCCTGTACATGCTACCTTTGGGTACAATCAATCAGCTGTCACAGTCATGTCGTGTCTCGTCACTTTCCTTGTCAGCCTTCTGTGTTTCTGTCACTGTCAAGTCAGCCACTCCCCCTTGTTTGTAGTGTCAGGTGCTCTCCGTTATCCTGTCTATTTAAACCCCCATGTTCTCCCTTGTCTTTGTCGATTATTGAGCTGTTTCAATGTTGGTTCTCCGCGTGTGGATGGGTTCCTTCCGTGTCTCCTTGTACTCCGAGTTTTGCACTGTTAAGTGCCATTTCAGTGCCGTTTCTGTTTACGTTTTGAATAAAGTTTTGAATAAAGTGTTTCTGTTGGATCTCCGTGACTCCTCGTCTTCCTCCGCATCGCACACCGTTCCCTCTCTCCTCGTGACAGAAGCATGGCATTAGCTTTCACTGAAACCGGAAGCGACAGCTCAGAGAGTGTCTGAAGCAAGTCCGGAGGCGCAAGGAGCTGAGGCAAACGATGCGGCGTCTCGTTCCCCCTTAGGGAACTACGGTTACATACGTAATCCGAGACATTCCCTTTCATGGGAACTTGAGCTATGTCGAAACGCTAGGGGAACAATATGCCAACGCCACCTCAGTGACTTCGGCCGCAGGTGTGTCGCAACCCACTACGAGAGCACCCTCGTCCCTGGAGTAGAGTAGAGGTCAAGCTGGTAGAACCTCTGTTATGTGTGGACCAGCCTGCCACAGCACAAACAGAAGTAAGGGAGACCCCTGCAAGAAAGCCATAGAGGCAGCGACGCTCCTAGTGGAGTGGGCACAGACCTAGTGGACATAAATGACCTTGTTCTTGAATCCTGGCTGTAGATCATTGTGACAAATGATCTGTACAGAGTTGTAACTGTGTGTGGCCCTTTAAGAACATTAGCCCGAGTACTATGTTGTACGAGTACACACGTGAGTTTCACTTGTTTCTAGTGTGTCGTGTTGGCAGCACACGCTCCGTTAATAAAGTTTAATCACACGTAATGGTCGTCATGATTATTAACGGAAGCAACAACATGGTGTCAGAAGACATACGAACTCGCCTGTGAGTAAACCAATTAGTAGAAGAAGAAAAGACGGAACAGCTCGTAAAAAGTTTTCTCGAGACCACGCAGCGAATGACCGTGCACTATGATAAACCTCCAAAGACCTTGGCATACATCCTCCTCAATCTCGCAGGGCCGGAAGCCATTGAACGGGAGCGTTCATTTGTCTATGCAGCGGAGGTGCGTGCGCCGGGCGAGAACGGCGCAATCTTAACTCCCGCGGAATCCAGGGAAGATCCAGAGTGCTTGAAGAGGACATTTTTAAAAGTTAAAAAAAGCTAAAAGTTGTCATTTTGGAGAATTGACAGACGAGCTGATCTGCGATAGAATTGTATGTGGCATCAACAATGAAAGCTTGAGGAAAGCACTATTAAAAGACAGTGATTTAACTCTAACCAAAGCCATATCACTTTGTCGCATACATGAAATGACTGAAGAGAATAACAAAATGTTGGCTGCACAAAAGACTGCAACTAATGTCAACGCAATACAGCCATTTTCCGGCAGGAGGCGCCAACACACAGTGCATAAACAAAGAACAGAACATGATTCACCAGCCATAACCAATTGCAGAAATTGTGGAAGTAATCATGCAGCAAAGAAAGAGAAGTGCCCAGCATTCGGACAACAGTGTCATAACTGCAAGAAAATGAATCACTACAAGAAATGTTGTAAAGCACGTGGTCAGTTTGGTCAGAAAAAAATTTAACCACAGGAAAGTGGTGCATGAACTTGAAATATGCAAATCCTCTGACCATGACGACACCTTTTATGTTGATGGCATTGAATTTGACAAGTGCGTCAACACTGTTAACCCTCACATGGTAGAACTGGAGGAGGGATTTGTCACTTTACACATAAATAAAACTCCAATTGAGTTGAAAGTCGACACTGGGGCAAAGTGTAACGTAATGTCACAAAAGACTTTTGAAAAAATTGCCAAGAATGAACAGCCATCTATTCAATCAAAGACACCCAACCTGGTTGCTTATGGTGAAGTAAAATTAAAACAAAGGGCTTAGTTACACTGCAGTGTGTCCTAAAAGGGCAAAATCACTCAATCGCATTCTTTTTGGTGGATCAAGATGTCCAACCGTTGTTAGGATTTTGTGCATGCCTCGACATGTGGATTGTTACAATCAGCCCGGATGTGCATCATGTCAATATGGAGAGCAGCACTGAAAACATTTTCACTGAGTTTAAAGATCTGTTTACCGATGAGCTCGGAGAACTTCCAGTTACATATTCCATGACGGTGGACCCTAACATACAGCCAGTGGTTCACCCCGCCCATCGCATTCCTCTGGCAATGCAAAGCCGTGTTAAAGCGGAGCTGGACCTCATGCAGAGCCTCGGAGTTATAACTGCAGTTTCAGAGCCGACAGATTGGGTCTCATCCATGGTGGTCACACATAAGAAGGACAGACAAGAAATCAGGCTGTGCATCAACCCAAAAGATCTAAACACCGCCCTAAAGAGACCTCACCATCACCCTATGCGCAGCATAGAGGAAGTAGCATCCCAGATGTCAGGAGCAACTGTATTTTCTCTGCTGGACGCAAAGAACTCTTTCTGGCAGATTCGTCTCGACCACAAGTCCTCCATGATGACTACGTTCAGTACTGTATTTGGGCGTTATAGATTCCTTCGTATGCCCTTTGGTATAAATTCCGCAAGCGAAGTGTTCCAGCGCTCAATGGAGCAGCTCTTCTCCGGATACCCCTGTGCAATTATTGTCGATGACATTATCATCGGAGGCCGCAACATTACTGAACATGACATTAACCTGAAAAGGGTGTTGAACAGAGCACGCGAGATCAAGCTCAAGCTAAACCCGGTCAAATGCAAATTTCGCCTGGACCAAGTCAGCTATGTGGGCCATATTTTTACAAGTGAGGGCCTAAAGGCCGATCCTTCCAAAACAAAAGCAATCTCTGAGATGCCAGCACCCAAGGATGTTCCCGCCTTACAGCGTTTCCTTGGAATGACAAACTATTTGGGGAAATTCATTCCGAACTTCAGCGACATTGCTGCGCCCCTCAGAAAGCTGACACACAAAGAGACAGTGTGGTGTTGGTACCAACAGCACCAACAAGCATTTGCCCCTCAAATCATGTTTGTCCACCCCACCTGTCTTAACATACTATGATGTAAAGAAGCCAGTCACTCTAACCTGTGATGCGTCATGCTTTGGGCTTGGTGCTGCATGCATGCAGGAGGGCAAACCAATTGCCTATGCGTCTCGCACACTTACAGATACAGAGACATGGTACACTCAGATAGAGAAAGAGCAGTTAGCTGTTGTATTTGCCTGCACGAAGTTAAGAGACTATGTGTATGGGAAACCTACACTCGTTGAGACGGACCATCAGCCCCTTGTTTCCATTTTAAAGAAACCAATCCACACAGCTCCTGCACGACTACAGAGGATGATGCTCAGATTACAGTACTACGACATCACTCTGGTATACAAGAAAGGCTAGCACATGTATCTCGCAGACACCTTATCTCGAGCTCCAAACACTGAAGTCCCTCCAGAAACTGAGAATGACACATTTAAAGTAATGTCCATCAATTACATCTCTACTGTTCGATTGGAGGAACTCAGAAAGCATACAGCGGAGGACGAGGTGTTGCAGGCTCTCAGCTCTACGATTCAACAAGGTTGGCCAATTAAAGAACACAGTGTGTTGCCTGTGTTGCGTCCGTACTTTCCCTAAAGGGATGAGCTGTGGAAGATGGAATAGTGATGAAAGGTCTCAAGACAGTCATTCCTCGCTCTTTGCAGAAAGAATACACTGCAATAGTCCACAGAGGACACCCCGGTCTGGACGCTACCAAGCACAGAGCAAGAAGTATAATTTTCTGGCCAACGATGACGGCTGATATTACAGCAGAACTCCTCTCAGTCTGCAACAGTACAAAGCCACATCAACAGAAGGAACAACTAAAACCATACCCAGTCCCAAATCTGCCTTGGTCTACTGTGGCAACAGATATGTTTGAGTGGCGCACGCAAAATTATCTAGTGCTTGTGGACTCATATTCAGAATGGTATGAGATTGACCTTCGTGATACAACGTCCTCAGCTGTGATCACGAAACTAAAGAGACATTTCTCTGTGTACGGGACACCGCACACACTCATTTCTGACAACGCTAGACAGTACACGAGCCAGCAATTCAGAGACTTCGCCAAAAAGTGGGACTTCACTCATGTCACCAGTAGTCCAGAGTTCCCACAGTCAAATGGCCTAGCAGAGAGAGCGGTTCGTAGTGCAAAGCAACTGATGGAGAAATCTCACAGAGATGGCACGGATGTATTCCTCAACCTCCTGAACCTGAGGAACATTCCCCGTGATTCAACACTGGGTTCCCCTGCACAATGCCTATTGTCACGGCAGACAAGGTCAGCTATCCCTGTTAATTCTAGACTGTTGGAACCAGCCCCAAAACATGCCCAGCAGGTCTCCACACAGCTTCATAACAAGAGGATGATCCAAAAGCGATACTACGACACATCAAGTCGTCCACTGCAGCCACTGGTAGAGGGACAAGTCGTCAGAATGCAGACCCCGAAAGAACACGGCCACCTTGGCACGGTAAAAGAGGTGAACAAGGAGCCTCGCTCATACACTATCCAATGTAATGGAGGAACATACAGGAGGAACCAACGCCAGATCCTTCCTGTTGCTGAGCCCCCTCCATCACAGCACACCCACGAGAACATTGACTCTCAAAATACCACTACACACACAGAGGACTTTACTCCCCCTACACTACACTCATCACAAACACACATTCCCCAACCAGAATCCACATCTACTGACATGTCAAAGCACACATCACAGTCTCCAATTGAGGACAGTAATGCACCTTACAGAACACGTTCTGGTCGCATATGCAAACCGAATCCAAGGTACAAGCAGTGAATTCCATTAATGGAAGATTCAATGACACTTTGATTCTTATTTTGAATATCTGCTAAATGCATCTATTATGTTAATTTCCATATCGTCATTTTATGTTAGTTGATATTTCTTCATGCATGCAGAGAATATTTTGAGATTTGCATCTGTTATTATTTAGTTGTTTACTGTAATGCATACATTGTTAAAATGTAAGTCATTCATAATTTTTGGTTGTGATTAATTTAACCTTGGTACTAACCACTGTTCAATATGTTCACTTCGGGAAGTTTCAGCTAAAGGAAGGGGATGTAGATCATTGTGACAAATGATCTGTACAGAGTTGTAACTGTGTATGGCCCTTTAAGAACATTAGCCCGAGTATGTTGTTCGAGTACACACGTGAGTTTCACTTGTATCTAGTGTGTCGTGTTGGCAGCACACGCTCCGTTAATAAAGTTTAATCACACGTAATGGTCGTCATGATTATTAACGGAAGCAACAACACTGGCCATGATCACCAAGGGGGGAGAGGACAGTAGCCTCAAGCCAGGAAGGAAACAAGTACCGAGAACGAGTCACCCGGAGGTACATGGTAAGCCCGGCAGCCACAAAAACCTCTTGAGTTGGAGGAGAGAACTCTGTAGTGAAGCTGTCCTGCAGGAAACAGTACAACTTAGGGGTGTACAGTTTCCTCGTGCTTGGGGCTCTGGAGAGGAGAGTGGTCTCAGCAACCTCGTTGAGAGATCAGAAACTATGCGCTAGGAGCCCAAGCACAGAGATACGCACTCTCTCCAGAACTTCTAGGAGCAGGGTGATTGGGGAAAGGTACAGGCGTAGCCGAATATTTAAATGAGGATGCAAACTGCTTGGCATCTTGTTTGTGTATTCAAACTACTATCTGTCTTTTGGAGTACATTCAGTCACTTAAACTGCATGAAGTTAAGTGTAGATACCCACAAATATTCATGTTTGTTTGATTATTCTTTTTTTTACATATACGTTCAGAAACAAAATGGACCCTTTATATGTAATCTAATTCGACATCATTTCATATTATATTTATATAAAAAGATCAGAATTAATGCTAAAATTAAAATAAAGCTTCACTTCACCGGTTATGTCAACATTTCCCTCAGGATAAAGTAAAAAGGATGTTCAAAGGTCTTTTTATGTTTATTTAATAGCATCCTGATGCTTGAGGCTCAACATAATCATGCACAAGAGTACATTATGTAGATATAAAGGTGTAACCTCCAGCGAGGTTAGACGAGACTATGATTTACACAGATTTACAGATACTATGCTGCAACCTAGCTCATTTTAATGTTGCTTACACATTAGGAGTCTGTAAAAGATATATTTAATTTCATAATACATAAATCACTTCCGCAATTGTTCACTTAATGTAACTTAATTGTAATGTAAACTTGATTCCTTAAAGGAAATTAAAATCTTCATTTTACAGAACACAAAAGATATGGGGTCTAAACCAACACTGTAAAAACCCTGTGACATTTAAAATGAGATATCATTCCATTCAAACATGTTTTTAAAATTTATTGACTGCAAACATGACACTCAGGTTTGTTTAAATGTGCTTTACTATATGAAATAGTATGAAATAAATTGCACTTAATTTTTTTTAAATAGTATTCTTTATGTGATACTGAACAACAATTATTTGGCTGAAGTATTATATAATGCACTACAGTATCCTTTTCATTTACTTAAATATATTATTTGAAATTAAATTTTTTAATAAATATTTTTAGATTTTCAATTAGATGTTAGTATACAAATTTAAAACGCTTAGTTGTCTTTTTCAAAAGCTTTGACAAAAAATGTCTAAAAACCTCATTCCAGTACAAAAGGTTCATGACATTTGCCACTTCACCACAGTTATATATTTTGTGTGTGTGTATATAACTTTTAAGACCAGTAAATAAAACGGGGGTACAGGGACAGTCCCTTTCCAGCAACTAATACAAGGACAAGTTCCCCATTTATTATGATTTTTCTTATAGCTTTTTCATAACACGTGGCGCAACGTGATGCAAAGAAAATGCTGAACACATTTTTCATGTGGCATCTTATTGTTATGTCAGACCTTTCAGACATGTTTGCCTTACACTGGCTCGTTAACTAGTAGTGGTGTGTAACATATTTTATGTTCACCTTTGAATACGGTTATCTTACCTGCTGTTAACAGGACACTCCATTATTTCCACTCGCGTCCACCTCCCGACATAGAATGCTAAATGTACTCACCATGGTGATGCATGAGTGACCACACAATACATGGTCCATATCAGCTTCCTAACCGCAAATGGACTTCATGGCGTACATCATCCACACTTACACCAGGTAATGTTTCCGACATGCTCTTCACCCCAAACCAGCGGGTTCACAACTTTTTTTACCCATAATGGTAGTATTATTTGGTCCCCTCGCATTATCGGCTCATATGTATAAACAATTTGACTTATTATTAGCTCAACAGTACTTTCAACATGGTCTCCACTGTGCACCAAAAACTATAACAAAACATCCTTTCTTCTTTAAAAAATGGTTGCATTAATCGTATTTGTTGGTATATTTAATATTCTTTAAGGTCCAAATATGCTCATCATATGAATGGGATTCTTTTTGGAGCGTCATCAGACCTGTTGTTATACAGTACAAGGAGATATAAGGAGATGAAGCAGGAAATAATGAAGGGATTGCAGCTGACAAGAAAAACGAGGTGACTGATGACGCAACAGTTGAGGGACACATGGGAGAACACGGAAGGGAACAGGAAGTGCATGACTGACATAACAGACAGGAAATGCACGACTGACATGACAGACAGGAAGTACATGAAAGACATGACTGACGGGTAACACCTGTGGGACTCTCTATAAGTAACACACAAAAAAAATCATTCTCCTGAAGTTCCATCACATAATTTCATCTTTATTTAAAAAAAATGTATTTATTTTATTATTTATCTTCTGTCAGATTTGCATAAATTTGAAGATGTGTGCTCAGAACTTCTCTCTAGAAGTAATCTCATGGGTATAGAGTGCCACAGTAGGGTTTGGAAAGTGAAAAAAATATTTTTCTCTACAGAGATATTTATATATAAGCCTTTTAAGACAGATATAAGAGATAGCAGATATAAGAGACGATGTATGCTTCTGCAAAAGTCTTTCATTTGACCTTCATTTAAAATAATAATAATATTAATCATGTTTGATAACGTAATTTCAAGGACTACATAAACAGAGAGGTTGATGGACTAAAATGTGGTCCAGACTGGTTTATGCTGGTTAGTGACAAAGTTAAAACACTTTAAATACAAACAGAAAATGGCACTCTTGTACAAAACCTGGAGAAACTCAGAAGAGACAAGGAGATACTTAGGAGAACTAGGGAGGAGAAATGGCATCCACACACAAGGAAACAACACCGTCACAAAGACGTCAACAACTGACAAAGACAAGGGAACACAAGAGGGTATTTATACAAGAGGGAATGGGAAACACCTGACGAGACTAACAAGGTAAGTGATTGACAAGACAGATGCAGGAAGACACCACGGAGGGAAACAGGAAGTGCTGACATGACTGACAGGAAGTGTACCAATGACCTTACCAACAGAAAGTGCACAGATGACACAACAGACAGAAAGTACACAAATGACACAAGACAGGACTAAGGGTAACAGCAAGAAGTTTTTTTTGGAGAAAAATCATTGTTTATATGTTCACATTCCTATGTTTAACACATTAATGATGCAAAGGAAAAACAATATGACATTGATTCATTGATTATTTCTCTCTCTGTGTTTATGTGGTTTTGTTGGAGGCGTGGTCACTGATTGCCGCAGGCCTTGAAATTCGTTGCGATAAGGGCACTGCCAAGTTGCCTTAGAAATTATATAAATTTAAAGGGAACCAAGACATTTTTTGTTGTCTAATAAGGGCAACATTATTAGTTAACATACTACGAGTAATAGCTCTTTTTAAAGGAAGATTTATTGTTAAAAGTAACTTTTCTGAACATAACTGAACATAACTTTCAGCAGTAACAATACAACATAACACTGTATACAAGAAACACATTGACACAGCACAGCACGACGAAACGGGTTATCGATAGATATAAAGTGTGGTATCAGAAAGCACCAAGGTCACGCGGACCTAGTGTGATATAGCTGACACGTGCTTGACCTGGGTATATGGTACTTCAGTTTTCGGCAAAAATGATGCGGATAAAAATCTCTTTGCGGATTATGTATAAACATTTCGCGCACTGATATATACTCTGCATACTGCCATCTAGAGAAAATGTGGCTTTTTCCGCAAATTAAGTAAATTTTATTGTGAAATATTTGTTACAATGTAGTATTTTCTGACTAACAGAGCAATATGAAACTGTAAAAAAGCCTAGCAGAGACAAGAGATTATCTTAATGATTGTAATTTCCAAAAGTGAATCGCCATAAGATTCAGCCTATAAGATAGCTTTTTACATTTAGATGCCCCGGTCTCTAAATAACTTTCTTTCGTTTAGCTGCGCGTTCTTTCCACGGCATCTCTGTGCTTGACAAAATTAGAAATCGTACAGTGACCTTGAGACACAAGTCACCAAAACGCGCGTGCATATCGTAGTTCATGACGTCATTTTGGAGTACCGTATTTTCCCGCATATATCCCGCGGGTTATACAAGATTTTACAAACCCCGCAGGGGGGGTGCGGGATATATAAGGGTGCGGACTATATCACCAATTTATTACATGTAGTAATATTTCAATAAAAAAAAATTTGCAGTATTTTCTTTCTGTTTTTGTTTCTTGCACGGGTTGTCTGGCCTCTGTACTGTCAGTCTTACAGCCGGTGCTGATAGGCTGTCTGACCTGTCAATCATGCAAGAAGATTGACAGGTTGGCTGTCTAGTAATCTGATAGCTGGTACTGATAGGCTTTCTGACCTGTCAATCATGCAAGAAGACGTCATTGGCTGTTCTGCCATGACAGCGTGCTCTTCTCATCCGATCAACACGCTTCCAGGGGGCGAGACTGCTCTTTCTTTTTCTTCTGATTTTGACTTGTGTTTGTTTGTACACAATCCCTTTCACTTGTAAGGGATAGGGGCAAAAGGCATTTCTGAAAAAGGGCACGGCAATGTTGCCGTCGATTTCATAAAAATTATAGGGGCAGTTCGGCAAACATTAAAAGGCACGACGGCATTTGCCGTCGATGCCGTCATGAATTTCAAGGCCTGTTGCCGCATCATCACAACCACCAGCTGAACCTGATCACCTCTCCCTATGTAATCACCTCTCTCACTCACCTGTTTGCCAGATTGTTATAGAACTCGGGTGTTTGTGCTCTGCCCATCTGTGATTCTGCTGGACCGGCCATTTCAGATCTTCACTGCCATGGAGTTCCCCATTGCGTCCCTGTGTATTTCCTTTGTGTTTTTTCTCTGTTTGGACTTTCAGTTTATCTTCCTTTGTTATCAAGTTAGAGTAAATAAACTTTCTAACTTGCTATTGGATCCTGAGTTTCTTTCCTTCACCTATCACCCTAACACACACGAATTAGCCAGCAATTCACCAAAATGTAAAATAGTTATGAATTGCCATGTTGTCACACCTGGATCTCATTGACTGCATGTGCACGAGCCAACGAGACTGTGCCTCTGGGACACGCAGCTGTAAAAAACAATTACATCCAGGCCGTTTATACAACCCTCTTGCTAACATCCTGAACACACACATTTAAACAAACTCAAACAGCATGTTCTGACCCAAAGTGCTGAGTTACATGATGTGATGTTAAAAACTATAATCCACTTTATTAATACTGTAACCAGCAGTTCTTTGCATAAGGTAAATAGGCTGTATTATGGCTCACAATGTTTTCCCAAACTCTGCATCTGGCTGTGTTTAGCACAAAGATGTGATGTTTTTAACAGACTTCTGTCACATGTTAAAGGTGCAGAGAGGACCTCTGAATCTGCGCAAGCTTTTACTAATCTTTTTTAATGCACTGCAGATGCTGATGGCGGCTAATAACCTTGTGCCAGAGGATAATGTATCTGGTAAAGCACAAACTGCAATGCTGTGCCAATTTATCTAAGATGAAGACCATGGTCCAAGATTACCATAAATCTCATCAAGTCTGCAAAACTTAATTGCCACATAGTTGCTGACAAAGAAACTAGGTGAGAGTGGTAAAGCCAAAATCCTATATCCCAGTTTAAAACATATTTATAATGAAGAAATTATAAAAAGATGAGAATATATAATATTACATACTGTGGAAATTACGTTTTTTAATCAAAATTAATCAAATATTGAAATGAAATTAAAAAGTTTTTTTTAAATATATAAAAATATACATTTTAAAGAATGTTGGTAACCAGACAGTTGACAGTAGAAGCAGTCCTGCCTTCTGATTTGTACACATATATTATGCATTGTTTGAAACATCATATTCAAATTCACACACACATACACAAGACTGTTTTGTGCTTTAGTCCTCTGCTCTGCCCCCTTTCCACCTACATGCAACTTTTTTGGCAGAAAAAGGCCTGGGTCTTGCTTGCTAGCTTTACAAGCTGTTAGAATCGCAGAAGCCATCTTATAAATGACCAATTAAATGAGAAGAGATCACGAGAGACTGCATACCTGCCCGGAAGGAGCCATAAAACCCAATAAGGGGGGGAAAGTTGGCCCCTGACAAAAACACTGCTGAGGATAATTACAGCTGGGGAATTTCTCTTCCCCTTTTTCACTACAGAAACTTACTGAACCAAACTCACTAAGTTTTTCTTATAATTTATTTTGATAATAATTTTATAATTTTATTTTTATTTTCTTATATTTTTATTTTTGGTTTTGCAGTTATATACAAAGTGGGTTGTTAGAAAGTTGGTAGTTGGCAAACCCAGGTTATTATAATATGCCAAATTATCTGATTTTTGTACACGGCAGTCCTACACTGAAAATAATTTTTGGTTTAGGATTTACAATTGTCTTTCAGAAATTCCAAGTATCACAAATAATATCGCAACGATACAGCAAGAAACCCATTTACCATTGAATTAAAAATGAAATTGAAATTTAAACCAAAATTTTCTATAAAATGTACTCTAATGATATAATTTATTTAATGTTTCAAACAAAATTTATTTTACATTAAAGATGAAATTTTATTGAATGGATACATGGTATTTTCTGCCTTTTCAAAAAAAATCTTTAAATAAAATGCTATGGATTTAACTCCCTCTCTCTAATTCCCAAATAAATGTTCAAATTCAGTAAAAACATTGACCTTTTCCTTCAAGGTAAATAAAAATGAACTACAATTCATATAATAATATGAAATTTAAATGATTTTATTATATTTAAATAATTTAGATATAAATATTATTATATATAATATTATTTAGATATCATTTAAAATTATAATTTTAGAATCTTATTTTAGAATCTTCAGGATTCTTCAACAAAAATTACATTTAATGAGAAGTCATTATTGCTGGCAGGCTAATTAAATACAGTGGGTTTAAAAATTATAAGACAACTCTGAAGTTAAGTAGATTTGTCAAAGCTGTGGTGGTGCTCAAAATTGTTCCTGGAGGACCACAGCACTCAACATTTCGGATGTCTTCCTTACATGACCCACTGAATGCAGGTATCTGAGATCTGGAAATTAAACTTTCAAAATCAGCTGTTAAATCAAAAGGAGAAATAAACATTGTACAGTACTGTGGTAGTCCAGGGACGAGTACATGCTCTGATAGAGACTTTTGTAAGTGATATGAATCTGAGTTGTCTTGTCATGACCTCTTCCATTGCCCTTAACAATAATACTGGCAAAAAAACATAAACTTAGATTCACATTTTTTGATAGAAAAGGAAGCAAAATGAGAAAGTAACATAATAGGTAGAAAGGTTGTGAAAACAAAAAATGTAGATAGAGTGGGTATAAATATGCACATTGTGTTAAAACTGCTGGTATTTGAGATGTAAAAAAGAAAAGCTAAAGATTAAATGTATCAAAACTTATCACTGATTTCAGAGAAAAAATGAATAAAAACGAAAACCATGGAATTACTAACTGTATAACTGTGGAGATCCTGAAATAATTCTTAGAGGAAGCACCCTTTGATTTTATTAAACCACTGATTAATAAATCTGTTTGAGTCTATCAGCTTGGCATCAATTTTGTAATAACTCATTTCCACAAATATCCCATATCAGTAAAATTGTGAGGGCATCTCCTGCGCACAGCTCAGGTCAAGTCAAGATGTGCGTCAAGGATAGACTCCTATCCAAACAGACTGGGTGCTGAAATAAAATCAAAGTGTGCTTCAATTCAGTATTATTTCAGGGGTGTGTGCACACTTCTCATATCCACTATAAAAGAAACAGGGAGAAAGACATTGATAATAATATGCAGTGAAAACTGTAAAATGACGTAGCAAAAAAAAAAACACAATCATGATTTGGCATCTTATTATTATTATTATCTTTTTAATGGGTAACAATTAAAGAAAGAAATAGGCTTAAATTGGTTGAAAAGTATAAAGATGGATTGGAGTCTTTACAGTATGTAGTTCAGACTGAATTCATTTCTTAAACTTGGGTAGAAGAAAAGTTGAATATCTGAGTCATATCAATACAAGCACTTTGGAAATGTGGGGGATGATTCAGAAATCCACTGCCACTTGTATTCTTTTCTTTTTCTTCCAATGATTTGTAATGAGTGAATTATTTTCTATTTCTTTTAATGATTTGTAATGAGTGATTTATAATCAAGTTAGTGATTTCTAATTTATGTTTTTGAATGATGGTCTTCAAATTTATGTATACTTTAGTCTATCACCAGTTTTTACTTTGCTTTTCTGTATTTTTCCATAGAATAATAATGAATATTTTCTGTGCTTCTCATCAGATAGAACATACTTTCAGAATGTTTTGAGAAGTCTTTCTGTTGATAGTTGGAGCCTGACCAACTTCAGCCTTGGAGTCATGTATATCTGTGCGTGCGTTAATATGCTCTATACTGGTGAGGTAATCAACTGGCACCATAAGGAGAAGGAATGGCTTGTTGTTCTCGACAATCTGATGCCTAGAAACGCTTTTCTGCAACCTGGAAGGTCACTTAACGCGTAAACCAGAGGCCTTGTTGTCAACCATGTGATCGACAAAGATATGCTTCTGACTATCAGCTCTTGTGTAGAACATTACTGTTTTTATGCACCTTTTTTTCTTTCTTACCCAATCAGAATAATTTAACCTTCAGTAATGATGTAGTTAGTAGTCTCTGTTAGAGTATAACTGCTGTAACAATGTGCATGTAAGCAGGTCGGGCTAACAAACAAACTGAAACTGCAAGCTATTCTTCACTAAAATACAATTGACTGCACTTCTGACTTCTGATCTTCATTCATCATATCTGGTCCTCGGGGTCTTTAACCGTAATTCACCTACAGAAATATATTTTCACACTTAAGTAAACGTCTTGTACAATACTGTCATCTATCATCTTTGAAACAGAGATTTATTTTAAGGCAGTATGTTTGAGTGGTTACAGAGGCGAAACATCAAACATCCATAATTCCTGCACATATACTTCTAACAAAGTGCATTGCTAAGCTCTGCTTCAATACGATAATCAATTGCCTGTTCTCAGCTATTTCTGAGGGGAAAAAAGCCATCTTTCCTACATACTGTATATGAATTCATATAGAACTATAAAATCAGTTCAATTAGTTTTGTCATTTTAATTAAAATAGTAAAGTTAAAGATTTAGTTTTTGAGCTAAGGTTTGAGTATTTTTAAGCTTTGGGTCAATGTAAATTAAACAATACATCAAGAATTGCTTTGCCAGTCATAGTCACACACAACTTTTTTTTTTGTTGCCTGTGCATGACAACACAGAGAATGACAGACATGACAACTCCTACTCCTTTGTTGACTGTAAATCATTAAAAAGATGCAAAAAAAAACATCCAGTATGCAAACAGATATAAGAAAGAAGACCATAATGCAGAATGCAAAATATTACAATAATTGACAAATATATGTCGATTATGTTCAATAGATTTTGATTGTCATTCTAATTATGTTTTTTTTTAAGTCAATGGGCGATTTTATAATCTGTATACTGGCACATTCATGAGCTCTCAGATCTTTTTCTTTCTTTCTTTTTTTGTGAGACAATCTCTGAACTGAAAATGCCATATGAATATTCATTGCATCCTAAAACTAGGAAAAAAATGTTTTGTGTCATGTTGCATATGAATGTCCATTGATGGAGAAAAAAAGCTGTTGGCCTGCATAATTTTAGTAATATACCAGCAAGGGCTCACAGACGGCAAACAAACACTTGCATTCAAAGTGGTCCTTTTATTTGCAATACAGGCATGGAATTCAGTTCAAAGGTGGTGTAAAGTATCTGATAATTGATTGGTCAGTCATACTGTGGATATTGCTCAGTATACATGGAGAACACACAGCAATTAACACAGCTTACCAAAACAGACAACACAGACAAAATAGAGACAGGTGTCAGCCTTGTTTTTGTAAACAGAGTGAAGTTACACATTCTCACTGCAAAAAGGAGGGGCTCTGTCCAGCTCCACCCTTTAAAGGGAAAGCAATTATATACCCGCATTAGTGCATGCAAAAACACTGATCATCTTGGTTAAAGAAGCCAATAGGGCACTGCACCCTCATCATGAATGCTTATGTTTCACTGCTGTCAGGCAGAGATGAAAGAAAGAATAGACACTCTGGGAAACCATTGACAGAGATTTACAGACATTGCAACTGAGGTTGCTTTACTTTATCTTGTAACCAGTTAAATTAATTCTAATGGACAATTCAATAGTAAACACACTGTTTTGACTAATCAGTTTTTTTGGTCTCTATCAAATCTGGTCTTATCTCTATCAAATCTGGAGCCATGGCTGACCACATTTTGGCTGACCTGAATTCGGAAGTCAGAAATGTGTTTACTTTGAATATAGTCACTGCTGAGGTCTTAGTTTATTCTGCCTTGTATATTAAGGAATGCTGCTTGCTGTGTCTTAGTTACAAGTAGGACTTTAGCAACAATAACAAACCGCTCCCACCAATTGGCCTTTAACACATAAGCTTTGGGATCCATCCAATCATCTGACATCACAAACTGTTTAGGACATTCCCATGACTGTAAAATACTTCCATCCCTAGCATCTTTCAGGACTTGTGTTAATATTTCCATACCGTCAAAGGTAGCAGGGACCATGTTGCAGGTGTTAATGTTCTTTCAAGCGACATTTCCATACTCTGCGAATCTCCAAACAAACTGCTTACAAAAACTAGTCAAGTGAGAAAAATGGCCAGGTCTTGGAAATGAGCAAATTAGTTGGCCTCAAGGGATTCCAGAAAATGTGCAAACAATATCCACTGGAAACAAATTAGGTTATTCCAAGTGTACGTCACTTAGTGAGACTCCTCGTATTAACCATGGGATCTGTCAATCCATTAATGTAATGATTAAACCTAGGCTCATTGGAAGGGACCTGAGCCATAGCTTTTGTTCATCTGTAAGCATTGCTGCTCAAGCTGGTCCAGTAACTTGTCCACAGAGTCCTCTTTGTTCTCCAGCTTGAGATACCTCCTGGCACTTCCCAGGTCTAGCCGAGGCCAGCTGCGGTGCCTATGCTCTTCCACAGGTATAAGGTCAAGGGTTGTAACACCAACTCCAACCATGTTCACACACACCTCTGAGTTGGATTGCCTTGGAAGCAGTCTATGGTGACCAATAGAAGACACAGACTTGTCCTCTGGGAGAACCAGATCACTGGGCAGTATATGTGGTTTAGTTCTGTGACTCATGCTGTAGGAGCGTCTGGGTGGGATGGAGAAGATCTCGCAGTCATCCCCACCTAGTGTGGACATGGAGCATGCAGTCATACAGTTGCTGAGTCCAAAGTGACTTTCTTGCCGCAGATCCGGTGCAGAGTTGGGGCCCTGTTCTTCTGCGCAAAGCACCTCTTTATTGTTGTTGCAAGAGTTGGAGGAGTGGATAGAAGAGGAAGAGTCCTGATGATGAAGAACTTCAGTGTGCACTGTGTCTTGCTGCTGAATGCTGTCCTCCTCATCCATGCTCTTCACTTGCAGTAGAGGCTCCGAACTGGACATTTCATGCAAGCAGAGGATGTTCAGATGGGCTGCAGGTAAAGTGCTTACCCATTGGTAGTGCCTGGCAAGAGAGTTCACCTGCAAGAGGTCAGCTGAAGGCATGGCTGCAGAAACAGAGCAAATGACACTCTGCATCTGAGCCAAAAGCATTTGAGTTTCCCTGTCCCGATTTTCATAGAGTACTGTATTGGCACAAATAAGTATGAAAAGTCCAACTCCCATTATGACAGGTCCTAGAAGTTTCATCCTTTCACTATGAATCAGACTTGCAGCAGAAAACAGTCCTTTGGACCCTAATCCCCATCCTGAAGTGGTTCCAGAGGATCCTTCCTCTATTGTGTCCACTGATGATCGATGGACCCTGTATGGCCAGTAGCCCGCCACGGCAAGTGCAGTGCCAACAACAACCACCACCACCCCAAGCACTAGAAATGCACCTGGCATGGAACGGATACGCAGCTTTCCCTGGATTACACATTCCTTCTTTCTCCTGGAGTGAAGACTGAAACGAGGCATTCGCTGGCGGGAAGGTGTGCCTGACGTCCGGCCGTGGGACTTCGGAGTCCTCATGGCATAAGCTGGTCTGTAATGATCCCTTATGGGAATCTGTGAAGGTGAGGAGGAAATGGAATATCAAGGTTGAGGTCAAGTGGTGACATGCATTCAGTAATTTATTCAAGTCAAGAGATTTTTTCACTTTAATGGTTGCTTCAGACCCCTAAACCAATATACATCTTGGATGATCTATATGCTACTACTATTATAATCATTTGTTTAAACAGTGTGATTGAAACATTGATGCTAATGCTCCTGGATTTTTTTTCTTTTAGTCCTACTCAGACTGTTTGTTATAATGGATGGCTTCTATTAATATTTAATCCACAGGGGCTTGTCTTGTTTTAAATAATTAAAAAAAACAAATGCAGTGATTTCTCCTTCACAACCTTCAAAAAGCTCTTAATACATAGTAATAAATTACAGGAATGTGTCAGGTTAAATACAAGTCAAGCCCTTGACTCACTGGGATGTGTAAACAAATAAAAGGAATTGTTGATTTACCCCATGGAAATTAATTGTAATTCCATAACTATTGCATATCTTTTTTACTGGAAGAATCTAAATTGATTTAAAGAGAGAAAAGGCTGCCTATTTCTGAACCAGTGTATCTTGCCCTTTGATGAGAAATTCAAAGATAATGCTACAAAAAAAAGAATGGAATGGAATTATTCTCGGCCAGCAGATGATCAAATGATTTTGAAGTAACTGGATGTATAACCCCTCTTCTATAACCCCCTATATTATATAATTAATTGGAAATCATAGTTTTCTTAAAACCAGTATATCTATTCTGATGATATACACAGGCAATGTCTGTATTTGGTATCTGAGGGTCTGAGCCTTGTCGGGAATGCAGCAACACTGCATTTACTCTATTTAGCACGGCTTCCATAGAATAGGGAAAAGGGAAAAGATATGTTTTATATCATTGTGTTTGCAAGGGTTGTTTATTATTATGAGATGCATGTGACCATGCCAAAGGAATAGTCTCCAGGAGTAGTCAACAGTGTCTCAGATCAGAAGAGTCCGACTGGAATTTATGACACCTCTGACCCTTACCAAAATTTGATATGTATAAAGAACAATGATAATGTCAAAGATAATGTCTTTAAATTACTTACTTAAATAAAGAACAAAATACTATGTTCGGATGATACTAGAATTGTCTGTACTGTTACCCTGAACCTGTATAAATGATACTCATTTATTTCTACGGCCTCTTTCAACTTCATTGAGCATTTTGGTCTTGTTATGGGGTTTAATTGTAATTCCCCTACAAATTAGTTAAAATTTCAGAAAACATAACGAAATTTTCAGAGCTGTGTACATACAGTACAATAAAACAATTGTTTCCTCTGGATGGGGAACATATTTAATTAAATATATTTAAATTAATTGTATTTACTCTCATCCAACTCCCAAACTCCCATACAACCATCCTAACAAGTGAAGTGGCTGATGATATTTTAATTGCAGCAAGAGTATTCTCAAACAATTTGTAAACTGTTGCATTAGTTTTAACGCATATTTTTACAATGACAGATAAACTACCCAGCTGGACTCCCAAAGGAAGCTCCAGATTGTAAATGTGGTTAGCTGATTTTAGATCATATAAGACAATATTTAGTTATGTTGTTGATTTTAAATTGAAGATGAAACAGGTGTTCATGTGAAGCCTTGTGCTGATTATATAGGCATTGACTACAAAATTTGAACCACAAAGAATCTCTGAAGTCAATGCCACTTTTGGCCAAATAAATGTCCATAAATGGGAAACTATATGTGGCAAATCCATTCTGGAATAACAAACGTTTAATTGGCAGAGGTTTCTCAACAACTCTGAAAATGTAATTTACAATTCTGCAGACTCACTTGCTTTGTTTAAACTCACAGGAAATGCTTTGGATGTTTTGCTAGAGTACTTATATCAGAGAGAATGTGTAAGCAAGATGTCAGCATTTAAAGAGGTAAAGTAATATGGCCAAATGTAAGCAAAGAGACAGTGGCCAAAACCGTGTATAATAATAATAATAATAATAATAATAATAATAATAATAAGTAGTAGCACTAACTGCCTTTCGAAATCAATGCATCACACACAATTAAACATATCTTTTTACAGCTATGCAAATGCCAAACTGTAGGTTAAATAAGAGCCATATAGAAAAAAACAACGTATAGTGCCATGCATCTTCGAGCATATGTTTGGACTGATTCATCAAAAGACTGGACTGATTAATTCCAGACTTCTTTTTTCCATTACAAATTTCAGCTTCACTTTTAATGGCTGTTCACTCTGGTTTCCAAATGGGTGAAATTAATTATACAAGAATATAAAATATAAACAGCAGATGTAGATCAATTGTTGAATCTGATTTGTGTTGAATGTTTCAAATGATTGTTTTATCATCTGTATAGATAATTATGTCTGCACCCAATACAGGCCTTTCACTGTCGCTCTGAATACTATGTTACTGGCATCATTGACATAGACTGCATGTACAGTCTAAATGGATTCGTTGTGACACCTCTTCTGTATTTATCACATTACACATCACATGTAAAAAAGGTCAATACACAATCATTTCTGATATTGCAGTAAGCCACATTAAAACTTTTTTCTTAATATAGGACTCAGTCGCCAATTTATTTGTACATGCTAAGCATAATGCACCACATAGAAAATGTCCAATAAAACGCACCAGAAATTATACATTAACATTATATGACTTGCCATTTCACACACATCTCAAGAAGCTTCTCAGAGATTGTCCAGATTGTGCTAATTTAGCCATTTTTTTTCGTGACAGTGGGTTTAATCTCAAATTCATTCATTCCAGTACATATATGCCTTTCTTTTTATCTCACATTAAATAACATGTTTGAGGCACAATTTCTCGATTTGCATCCAAACTTATCATTAGACTTCATCAATAGCATTGGAATTCTATCGACCTCTTATAAGGTCAAGACAGTTGCTGTATTGATATTGGCGCCTTGGTGTTACTGGTAATAATGTATCAAACGCGCCTCAGGAGACAATGCGTTTACTTGCCTTTGTTACAGTGTATTGCGTCCGCGTTCCGCGTTCTACCGCGCTGGACACGCGTGTCCGTGATGTTTTTCATCCACTGTGAAGTTTCGCGGTTCTCCATCAATAATCCAGTCGCGTGCGAAGTGCCGCGCGTCTCCCATAACAGCTCTTCATCTCCAGAAAAGGACACTGAAGGGTTAAAATAACTGACTTTCTAAAGACAGATAAGGTAAATATCGCTCCATTATCAGTAGTCACCGTCTGTTCGTTCTCAAATGTCCACATTTCGCGTTCTCCCCTCAACAAAGTGTTGAGGAGAGCGCCTCCTTCGTCGTGTCTTTTTATGAGACTCAATGGGGTGACCAGACTTCAGTTCGCTTTTCATGTAATCAGACAGGGCACACAATACACAGTCAACAGGCTATATTACTGCCTTTAGAATTTTGAGAAGTAAAGCCTCAAAATATGTTGGTGGTTGTGTTTAAAAATAGGTTTGCTATGAAATATTTAGGGAAAAGAAGAAGAAATTTCTGTAAAAGCAGGAACACAGAAGTAAAACCAGACACCGGACACTCTTTTTTCTGTTATTTGAATGTTGGCGACATCTTGTGGAATTATCTTTACACGGAGAGGCGGGAAAATAATTGTCAGCAAATTATCTCCGTAGATTACGATATATTCAAAATTGATAAACTGCTGATGCATTTTATAATGGGATTAGTATACTTAGCAATGATTATTGTCTTAATTTACTCATCCGTCTGCCGTTCCAACCCCCTGTGGCCTAATTTTCTTTCCTCTACAAATTCAGCTGATTTTTCATTCGCACTTGTACATCCACTTCTCAAAGCATTACTTCAGGTATAAGGTGAATGATAAAATATTAAGATTATTGTTTTGATTCCGAAACAAACACTAAGATATATTTTTTCTTTATTCCTATTTAAAAAGCTTTTCCTTTTCATATAATGGTAAAGTTACATATTAAGTCATATAGATTTTACTTGCCAAGTGTACTTAATTTAAACACTTTTTGTACTTATATTCCCTTAATATGAGGAAAAGGCACAACAAAGCACCTTTGTAAATGAACCGAATGGACACAAAGTATTGTGAGGCAGTTTTTTATTATTTTTTATGGAGAAATTTGTAAAAAGACCATAAACTCTGCCCCATCTTAACAACATATAGGGAACATGTCTAAAGTATACAATGCAAAGGTTAGGACATCTATTGTGGGCTCAATTTTACTCAGTCTTTATGAATAAAATATTTGCAAGCTGTTTTCAAATAAAAACACTACTAAAAATAAAGCATAAGGTTAACAATACAAGAAAATACTGAACTGTGAATAAGCAAGCACTTTCCCTAATACCCCATCTTATCTATTTGATGAGGAGAAAAAAAAAAAAAAAACCTTAAGCGATTTGCTTCAAAGAATAGAAATGAAGGGCAGAACAACATTTAGACATCGACTGCAAAACATAATTTTCAGTCTATTTGTCATCTTATTTTCAAGAAATAACATCTAAAAACAAGATACAGTTTTGCTTCTCAAAATGTAACTTATTCAGACTTGTTTTCAGACAGTATACCTTCAATTAAGTTTATTTTACCCCAATAGCAAATAATTTCCCCTTGTTTTAGGCAAAAAACTCACAATTTGGTGACAAAAATTGTCAGTGGGGTATTAAACAAAAAAACAGTAATTTAAGATATATTCTTGTTTTAAAGAATTTCAGTTAGACTGGAAAACAAGATGAAAAATACTGATTGAGAAAAACTTTTCGAATTAGACTTAGGAACGAGACCTTGAGTGGGATCGAGAACGAGAATACGATTTTGAACGTGAATGTGAGCGGGATTTGGATCTGGATTCCCTGCGCAGATCAGCATCTGGTGGTGTTTGTGATCTGGATCGAGAATGAGCTCTAGAACGGTGCACCCTTTCAGCCACTCTGCCTTCATCACTGCCCTTGGTTCCCTCTTGAGATTTGGAACCAGATTCCCTGGAGAGATCCCTGTTATTGCCCGATTTGGACCGAGATCTGGATCGAGAATAGGAGCGACCCCTCTTGTTCTCCCGTTTGCTCTTTTTGTTCTGGGGGCTGCAGCTCAGGCTATTATCCCTGGCGCTTTCACCTCCCCTGCGAGCTCCGTTACTGCTCTCCTCCATCCTACTGCTCCTGCCCTTCGCCTTCTTGCTGGTTGACCTGCTGCGTGATCGTGAGCCAGAGGGTCTGGAAAAGAGGGGAATATACATTAGCAAGACACACAAAACTTTTATATTTATTACAGCAATTACTGTCCTCTAGTGAACTCAAACTGTGATCATTCTACTTTAAGCACAATTAAGTTTTATTTTCCCACCTTGAGCGGCTACTGGTTCGACTGTGGCTTCGGCTCCTGCGAGACCTCCTGCTTCTTGAGCGAGACCTGAAGGATGTGCGCAAGTAGTAAGAAACTTTACACTATGTTCTCTGTGAAACTCTAAAGTAGCTTTTATTACAAGCAGTTAGTTTAGTTAATCTTTTGACACCAAGTAACTTGAAATTAGCTCAAACAAAATCTAACTTAATTATCAGTTAGACGTCTCCCACAATTTAATCAAATTTATTTGTTTGCACCTGGAGGCACTGCGAGAATAGGAGCGTCTTCGTCTGGCACCAGGGCGGTCCTCAATGAGACGAATTTTCCTTCCATTGACCTCAGTTCCATCAAGTTTCTCCAGGGCTCTTTTCATGTCCGAGTACTGTCTGAACTCTATGACACCCTCATTCTTGCGGCCCTTATTAGTGTCTGCATAGGTTACCTCACCAGCCTGACGCATATAGTCCTGAAATGAATCAATGACATTAGTGACAATTAAAGATAAAATAGTTAACTTTCGAACTGAACAGAACTTCCGAAATGCTTAAAGTTGGAATGAAACAGTTGCGATTTGTCTTTTCTGCATTGTTACATTTAGCAATACAGTATTCGACTAAAAGCAACTTACAAAAGAGGAACAAAGCATTCATCAAAGAGCCAACAGTCGTTGTAGTATTAGACAACTAGATTATGAAAACCTCTAGAGAAGAAAATAAATAATTTTTTGTGTGAGTTTGTGTAAGTGCACTGGATTTAGAGTGTGAGGGAGTTAAACGCTTGTGGAAGAGGTGTTTTCAGCTGCTTCTTGGAAGATGTGATGTTCTCAGCAGTTCAGGTGGGGTTTGGAAGTTCCTTCCACCAGAGGAAGAGAAAGGGTGCACGTTTTGGAGAGTGACTTTTAGTCTCATTGTGAGGAGACAATTCAGTGACCTGAGGTGCATTTCCCTATTGTGAAAATGGCTTCTCGAACACGGGGGGGGGGGGGGGGGAGAAAAAAAGCAGGACTTGAGTTTGTCTATCTAGATCTGATTGGAACATCGTAGTTTGTGGTAGTCCTCAGGCCAATAAACGTGAAAAAAAAAAGTCTTTGCGAGAAGCAGCAGAAATTATTTTGATTATGGACTACAAGAGCACAATCATTTAATGATTACAGCAATATTTCATAAATATAAACAGTTTGATATGGAGGGGAAAAAAGGAACTCAGCTAGTGGCTGCCATATTTGATTTTAAAAAATAAAATATGAGTGGTAGTTGCTTGAGCAGTAACTCGTCATGATGCTAAGGTTGCCAGGGAATTGCTTGAAGTCTTTAAACTGTTTTAGCATTTAGAATGTTGAAAGCTAGTCCCATGAAAAAAAAAAGCCTGTGATATTCTGGTCTTCAATTCTGGATTCAAGTCACTCTTTTGATGCAAATGTATGCATATTTTTCATCCACCAAGTGAAAATCATCTAAATCAAAACTGATCACTTTGAAAAGTAATAGCATTCCTCTCCTCAACAAGTGGAGTCATTTGTGTCCTTAAGTGAGGGGTTTGATCAAAACCCTGACCATAAGCAACAGTAACAGTATTGTTCACCGTAGCAAATATAAGACAACTGAAAATAGAGTTTTTGTACCTTCAGGTCCTGCCAGCTGCAACGACTAGACAGATTTTCCACAATCAGTCTATAATCCGTACGTGTAGGTGGGCCGTACCTGTCCCCTCCTCCTCCTGCTCCGCCTCCACGCCCATACCGATTACCTTCAAAATGAGAATAACACGCATAGAGTTCAGGATTGGTAAAAGACAATGGAGTGCCCACACAAGCCTTTAACTGTGGATTTCACGCACATTAACACTAAAAGATCAAACTTACATCTACTAAAATCTGTAAATTTCAAGAAAAAAAAAAAAGAAAAGACATTTAACATGAGGTTTAAACAACTGGATTCTACTAGTGTAATTATAAACTGAATTTTACCCTCTAAATTAAAGAGACATTTCACCCAAAAAGGAGTTTATCATTTATTCACCAATATGTTGTCTGTGTAACAAAAGATGATATGTTGGAGATATGTCACTACAGAATCATATTGTTTGTTTTTCACTCGACAGGGTCCAATTAAGAAAATTGTATGGACAAAAATAAAAAATCATATTTAAATTATAATGACATAAGGGTGGGTAAATGATGACAATCATTATTAGGTGAACTATCACTTTAATAGATAGATTTATTCTTCAAGAACTGAAAATATTCCACCAAATAGCATACTTACGCTGTGCTTAAATTTAATAGATTATTTAACAGGGGAAAAGGAAAATGTGAAAAGAAATTAAATCAAATGAAAACATATTACAGGCACCTAAAACAGCTCAACCCACATCTCCTAAACCCATTGGTATCCTCACCACCCGGCTTAATGGGAAAAGCGGTCCTCATTCACATTGGCTCGCTTTAATGGTCTGCCCAGGGGCCCAGTTTGGTCAAAGAGCCACACGCATGGAAAGGGGGACACCATGGCCAGCAAAAGGGGCAGGCGGTCAGACTCTTTTAATAAAACATTGAGGGTTAAACTTCTAGCTTTGACATTATTTCGAATTAAATTACTTCATTTAAAAAAATAAAATCAATAATATTGCAACAATAGATATCTGCATATATCAAAGCAGAAATGACAATATTTAGAATTACTTAAAGTTTATCAGGGTGATTCTTCATTTAGGGACACTTGAGAAACTTCCTTGAGGCCATTCCTTTTTTCCTCCCTAAAAAGTACACCGTTTATTATATTGCTTCAAGGACACCAACTGAAGAATCACCCATCAATAGCATTGTAAAGATTACCATCCAAACAATTTCACTCCCTACAAAGTTAAACAGTAACTGCATATGATGTTACAAAAGGAAATAACCAAACATACAATTTTCAGGCTTCTCAGAGACTGGGCGCTCTCAAACATGCTGTTCCATCTGTTTTTAGATCAAGTGAGTCAATGTGAAGATGAAAAACCAAAATCAATCATGACATCAGGATGCCTAAGGACAAGTGACTCACTGCTTTTAGACCACCAGTGTCTTACTCAACTGAATTGTAGATGGAACAGAGGAAACCATGTCAGAGCCGATCTCCTTTACCTGCAGTGACATCACTGGAAACCTAAATTCTGGAGACAACTAATTCTGGTGTAATGACAAAAAAAATCATAACGGGCATGTTGAGCACCAAACTCTTCAGCTGAGAAGCCTGAAAAAAATCTGTATTAGCACAATCCAACATCTACCAAATAAATTGAAGTCCATTTGATACAGTAGTAGTATTTGGTATATTAGTCTAAAAGAGCAGGAAAAACATCTTACTTCTTCCAGCTCTGTTTCCTCCATCACGGCGCTGTCCTATAGTGTGTTCCACTATCACTCTCTTCCCACAAAGATCTTTGCCGTTCAAATCATACACGGCATCATCTGCATCACGGGGATCATCAAACTCTACAAAGCCATATCTAAAGAGATGGAAGGAATTTATAAGCTTTGATGAAAATGTGCATTGTAACGTGCATAAAACCAAGTTGTTTAGTCAAAAAAATAGTTTAATTAACCCATTGATTATTCTTTTGACCATATATAGTCTAATTCAATGGTTAAAGTCATGAATAAAACATGACTTAAATTTTAACGTAATTTTTTCAAAAGTTTTCCTTAAATTTAACTATGTATAGACATAACTCCATTTGTCAAAACTGATGATTATGCAACTAGAATGTTTATGTGATTAATATAAGTTTCAATTACATTAAACTCTTCACTAAAACTGTTGGGGAAATTATTTGTTTTTGAAAATGGGGGAGGGGGAGAAAAGTGCAAAATTTAAGCATTTTCGCGAGGCCTCAAACCATACTGTACATGTATTAAAAAGAATAATATCAATTACAATTTCCTTTTAATGGACGGGACAAAACAAGACAAAATGAAGAACAGAGTCGAGGCCAGCCTGGAAACAATGGGTGTTAGCATTAGCATGATAAGCTAAAACAGCTAAAAAATATTTAAAATGGCTGCTTAAAAGCCGATAATATTTCCAAATATAATTTTAAGCGTAAATCATTAATAATCCTACTACTGAATTCAAAATATAGTTATCTTTTAAAGCATGTGGGGCAGGAGTAAAAACAGTTTATCCCTCTTAATGACTCAATCGCTGTTCCGGCTGCACATGTTATTTGCTCATATAAAGAGAAAATTACTTACCCATTTTTCAGGTCCACTTCCAATATCTTCCCATAACCTTTAAAAAACCTTTCTACATCTTTCTCTCTGGCGCGATAGCTCAATTTTCCTACGTAAACTCGAGACATTTTCCCGGTGCAGTAGCTCAGCGTGCAAAACCAGCAACAGCATAAATGATATTCAAAATAAGGGACACACGTTGGTGTTTTCCAAAATAAAAGTCCAAAAGGCTGTAGTCAAAATAAGGGACCCGCATTGGTGTTTTCCAAAATAATAGTTCTAAAGCTTGCGGTCGTGAAAATTATTAATATTATAATTTGACCTTTAAATAATATTAACTTTAAGATATGTAAATCCTGTAGCTTTCAAATCTCTGTAAACGACATTTACTCTGTGTTTACTCCTCCCTCGCTATATTTTCTTTGGTTTTAACAGACGATTCCTGCCTTGGATTGTGCTGTTGTTGAATTTCCTGAGGCACCTGCATCGTTCAGGCTTCAGGAAGTTTTACTGTGAGAAGTCACTCAACAGATCAATCCCCTAATACCAAGTCATTGTTTTGGCTTGGATGCTTACTTGGAGGCACTAAGAGGCGCTGTTTAGTGCCCAAGCAATTCTCAAGTAAGGAATCTGTTTGTTAGCTGATAAAAAAACATGAAAGTAACTTATACCGTTAACTGTTACCTTATCTCAATCCACTTATCTCAGCCTCGGTTATCTCGCCAACCCTGCTATGTCGACGTTTTTGAATTGGAACCGCCAAAATTCCTATTTTTCTTAGCATTTTCTTATTGGTTATGTCGATTATTTGATGTCGCCGAACCCTGATATCTCGAGCGCAAAAGAGGAACAAAGTCGCCACTTTACATCTGTGATCTCGATCCCCGTGACTAATGATCATACCGAATTCACTGCGCATGCGCTGAGTTGCATCACTCTGTATGGTCGCTCACTCCAATGACGCTTCACTCACTCTTTCACTCAGGTCTAGTTTGAAATATGATTCTTTTGAAGTGATGGTGCTTTATGTAAAATTATCTAGAGCAAGTAATAATTCCTGTTTAACTTTTGGGCTGGCTACTGTATACAGACCACCAGGGCACCTTACAGACTTTATAAAAAAAAATTGCAGATTTTCTATCAGAATAAGTAATGGCTGCAGATAAAGTCATAATTGTTGGTGATTTTAATATCCATGTATATAATGAAAAAGACGCATTGGGATTGGCATTTAGAGACATTTTAAACTCTATTGGAGTTAGACAACATGTATCAGGACCCATTCATTGTTGTAATCATACTTTAGACCTAATAATATAGCATGGGATCAATGTTGATACTGTTCAAATTCTGCAGCAGAGCAATTACATCTCAGATCATTACTTAGTTATGTGTACAATACCTTTAGCCAAAGCTGAAAAACTAACTCTCTGTTACAAATATAGTAAAACTATCACTTCTTACACAAAAGATAGCTTTATAAATAATCTTCCTGATCAGTTTCATCTACTCAACATTCCAGATAGCCTAGAATAACTTGATGTTGCAACATAAACTATTAACTCTCATTTTTCCAGCACTTTAGACACTGTTGCTCCATTGTGCTTAAAGAAGATTAAAGAAAATAGTCCAACACCGTGGTACAACGAGAACACCCAGGCCCTCAAGAGAGAAGCTGGAAAAAATAAAGCTAGAGGTTTTTTGCATTTCATGGAAAGACAGCTATATTGCCGTCTACTACAATATCACAAAATAGGATAAATTGTAGTGTCCCTGAAGAAAAATTTCACTTCTTCATGGCTATCAGGGAGGAAGAATTGTCTAAACTTGTTAAACTCGTTAAACTCGTTGTAACAACGTCTTTGTTCAAGGTGGAAGGAGGCGGAAACCAGCAGACGTTCAACAGACTTTAATATAAAAAACCTAAAAACAAAATAAATCGCGGCAGTCGCCCGGACGACAGACGACTGCCGCCCACACAGACACAAAACTCAACATAAGGTCCAGGCCCGGTCCTCTGTCGTCTTCCACTGTCGTCGCTCCTCCTTTTATGCCTCTGCTCCTCCGTGAGACGAGAGACCGATGGCTCGCAGGTGACGCTCATTACCAATCATGCCACCGGTTCTCGTGACGCTCTCACGACAGAGAGCGACCATAAGCAACACTTACAGCTAGTGCATGTCAGAGCAAATGAGAATCATGTGGTCAAAGGAACTGCCTGATGAGCTCAAAGATCAGGCCAGGCACAGATCTGGCCATGGTTACAAAAAAAATTCTGCTGCACTTAAGGTTCCTAAGAGCACAGTGGCCTCCATTATCCTCAAATGGAAGACATTTGGCACGACCAAAGTCAACCATCATTGCAACCCTCCACCAGTCGGGGCTTTATGGCAGAGTGGCCCGACGGAAGTCTCTCCTCAGTGCAAGACATATGAAAGCCTGCATGGAGTTTGCTAAAAAACACCTGAAGAACTCCAAGATGGTGGAGTTAAGATTCCAAGATAAGATTCTCTGGTCTGATGAAACCAAGATAGAACTTTTTGGCCTTTTTTCAAAGCAGTATGTGTGGAGAAAACCAGGCAATAGGGATGTGGGAATGAAGCCTCATGAAGCAGTGAGGCTTTACCGTGACTGTTTCGGGGAAAAATTCAAAGCTTCGAGAGTGTCGAGAACATCGCCATCTGGTGCTTATTTAAAATAAAGCAAGCAGAAGCCTGTGGAAGAAGCTCTGTCAGATGTAGCAACCACAACACACTCCATCGTTTCAATGCTATGTGTACAAATAAAAGTTGTATATTTTTGTGCTTAATGTGTCCAGTAAATAAATTAATTTACCAATTAAAGTGTGACAATAAAATATAATATGAGCTTATATGATTCAATAAGATCTATAGGCCTACTCTCTCATGTCCACACACACACAAAATAAGGACATTGTGTGATAGAACCATCTTTAATTAAATGTACTTATGACACTTGCTTGCCTGATGCTATAGTGAAGGAAGTTCATAATATACATACATTAATTAAAATCATGATAATGTTTTCACAATTATGAATAAAAATCATTAAGCAACAGTGTGTGTGTGGACATGAGAGAGTAGGCCTATAGATCTTATTGAATCATATAAGCTCATATTATATTTTATTGTCACACTTTAATTGGTAAATTAATATATATATATGTATTTTATAACAATCCTATATATACAGTATATATAATTCCCTCCTCCCGCCTTTTTTTAGAAAAGCATACATACATTGGAAGCTATAAGCTCAAAATGTTCCCAGATAGGGGAAGTCTTTATTTTTTCCCTGTTGCCATTGCTCTAAATACAAACCCTTCACCAAACACCAACACAAATTACTTAAAAACAAAAAAAGTGCAAAGATTGTACCAAACTACAAAAACAAAACAACAACAAAAAATAATAAATAGTGACAAATACATTTTTATCTAAATTTAAAATATTGATTAACTTTCAAAGCACAACACTCTCCTTCACAAAACAATCAACCAGACTGAGCCAACAAGGACTTGTTAAGGAAGATCTGGGGGTTCGAAGCTTGTGACACACACAGTGAAACACGCATGTGATTAGACAGAAAGTGAGCCATCATTTGTTATCTATCACGTGACTCAGGGAAACCAATACATACAGAGCTTCACTACAAATTGTGTCGCATGCCTGATACGCATATCAAAGCTTCAGTGTCATATGTAACATCATTACCAGGCACTGCTCATCACCTGTACAATACAGTCTCAACAGTGAAGCATGGTGGTGGCAGCGTCATGCTGTGGGGGTGTTTTTCAGCTGCAGAGACAGGACAACTGGTTGCAATAGTGGGAAAGATGAATACTTTCATCAGTATATATATATATATACGCCTTTCGCCCTTCTGCATACCTGTCTCAATGCAGTAAGTGGTGTTTATCAGCCATGCCTCAGGGGTCAACTTGTAATGTTTGGTCCTCAGTGGAGCCGCAAATTGTAGTGCAAACAGAATTAAAACTATAAAGAAGTTCATCAGGACTTAGAGCAGATGAGAGGTGAGTGCAGAGGACTGGGAAAACTCCACAAACAATGAAGAAAAAGAAGTAATAAGTAGTCATTCTCCAAGATAAGTGAGCTTTTAAGTGAGGTTTGAAGTAATTCAATGACAATGGCATATTATATATAAAAGGTTTATTAACAGAGAAACTGTGGTCACATATCTCAATATCACCCATAGAGAATCCATGTGACATTATAAGATCAAGTAGTTCCTTTTACAAGCTCCACTGACTCAAAAGCTTCAGTTAGACTAAAAAAGTATTTTACAAAGGAGTTTGAAGGGTAGCATATATGAACATAAAAATCCCCAATGATTAAAAATTCCCCCCAAAGAAATCTGAAAAATCAGTTAGAAAGCAATTTTGTGACTTTGGCCACTGCAATAATCACAGAATGTCAAGAGTCCACAATCAGCAATTGCAATAAAAAACTGTTATATAGTTCGTTGTAAAATCTGACATTAAACATGTTCTTTAAACATTCTCACAGATCGAGGGGAGTTAAAAAATGTACAGTTGGTTGGTAAAGGTTCAAAGAAAGAGTTAAATCTCCATTGGGAAGGCACATTTCAGTGATAAATAGAAAATCCAAAGCTTGAGAAATTAAGAATAAAAGTCTTATCATAGATCTCATTGCATGACCAAATGCATCTTTATCTGCACTGATCCCTCAATCAGCTGCACGCAGTTGATGGATCGCTTGAGGGCCACTCTGCTGCACTTTCCCCCCTCTTTTCCAGCGCTTTCCCCCCCTGAGAACAGCGTAGACAAGCCGGTAAGGATGCTAGGAAGGAAGGGGAGAGTGTTGTGACCTTCTCTGTTTTTGATTGAACAGCACATTCAAGGTTCGAATGTGTAGGTTCGAAGGTTTAAAAGCATTATACGGTCATACTCTAAAAGTAGCGAAACTACTTGCGGTAAAAAGCCATAAAGATTCATAAACATCTTGTTGTTTACGCTGCACAAAACTCTGCATTTGAACAGTCAATAGCAAATACTTTATAAAATAATGAAACATAGTCAAGTCAAGTCACATTTACTTATATAGCGCTTTTTACAATACAGATTGTTTCAAAGCAGCTTTACAGTGGTCACATGAAAACATTATAAACAAAGTTTGTTTGGCTGAACGGCAGCCTTAAAAGAGCAGGCGAATTAATACAATTGATGAATATTAAGTGTTAAGTTTTGATTATTGATTGATTTGATTGATTGATAGTTTGATTATTATATTGATAATTCAAGTCTAATATTAAGGCTAATTTGATCCGATTGGAGACGGGTTCATGATATACACAGGGGAGGGTTTAGTAGAGTCACGGTCTCAGCAGACACTTCAGGGCAGTGTTGTGCTCGTGTCCAGGTGCAGGTCCTTCATCTGATCTGGATACGGCCTGGATCCGGCTGACCACGGTAACCTCGGAATAAACAGAGAATAATATCAGCGTAGATGCCATTCTTCTTCTGATGTATCGAGTACATCAGATGTTATGGGAATGTTCCCGGTTCCGGCTGACCTAAATTATGCAGCCTAACGATCATTTTACATGATTTGGATTAAAAATGTATGTATAATGTGTTATGTGTATGCCAGGTTGAAGAGATGTGTTTTTAGTCTAGATTTAAACTGACAGAGTGTGTCTGCTTCCCGAACTGTATGAGGAAGACTGTTCCAGAGTTTAGGAGCTAAATAGGAAAAAGATCGACCGCCAGCAGTTGACTTTGATATTCTAGGGATTATAAACTGGTCAGTATTTTGGGATCGCAATAGACATGAAGGACTATAATGTGTTAAGAGATCGCTTAAGTACTGTGGAGCTGAACCATTTAATGCTTTGTAAGTCATTAGCAAGATATTCAAATGTATTCGGTGATTAATAGGAGGACAGTGCAGGTTTGACAGAACTGGGGTAATTTGCTCTCACTTCCTGGTTCTAGTAAGAACTCGAGCTGCTTCATTTTGGACAAGCTGGAATTTGTTTATTAAGTGTGCAGGGCAACCACCTAGTAAAGCATTACAATAATCTAGCCTTGAACTCATGAACGCATGAACTAACTTTTCTGCATTTGTCTTTGAGAGCATATGTCACAATTTAGATATATTTTTAAGATGGAAGAATATGAAAGATTGGTATACGTGGCTTTCAAATGAAAGATTGGTATCAAAGAGCACACCCAGGTTTCTAACTGACGACGAAAACTTGACAGAACAGCCATTGAGTGTTAGGCAGTAGTCTACATTATTACGTGCAGAACTTTTTGGTTTAATAATTAGAATCTCTGTTTTTTCAGAATTAAGCAGTAGAAAGTTATTAGTCATCCAGTTTTTTATATCAGTTATGCATTCTGTTAATTTAGTGAATTTGTACGTTTCATCAGGATGAGAAGAAATATAGAGCTGAGTATCATCAGTGTAACAGTGAAAGCTAATGCCATGCTTCCTAATAATTGCACCCAAAGGAAGCATGTACAGGGTGAAAAGCAACGGTCCTAGTACTGAACCTTGAGGAACTCCATACTGGACCCGTGATCGATATGACATCTCCTCATTTACTGCTAGAAACTGATAACGGTCAGATAAGTATGATTTGAACCAGGCTAATGCAACTCCACTAATGCCAACATAGTTTTCAAGTCTATTTAGAAGGATTTTATGGTCGATTGTATCAAATGCAGCACTAAGGTCCAGTAACACTAACAGAGAGATACAACCACGATCGGATGATAAAAGCAAATCATTTGTAACTCTAATGAGAGCAGTCTCAGTACTATGATATGGTCTAAATCCTGATTGGAAATCCTCGTAGATGCTGTTTCTATCTAGAAAGGAACATCGTTGTGAAGATATTGCCTTTTCTAGAATATTTGACAAAAAAGGTAGATTTGATATCGGCCTGTAATTAACTAATTCTGTAGGATCAAGTTGTGTTTTTTTAATAAGTGGTTTAATTACGGCTAGTTTAAAGTTTTTTGGTACGTATCCTAATGACAAAGATGAATTAACAATATTAAGAAGATGATCTATGATTTCTGGAAGCATCTCTTTCAGTAGCTTAGTTGGTATTGGGTCAAGCAAACATGTTGTTGATTTTGATGATTTAACGAGTTTAGATAATTCTTCCTCCCCAATAGCAATGAAGGAGTGGAACTTTTCTTCAGGGACACTAAAATGTACTGTATTTTGTGATATTGTAGTAGACGGTTGCATGGTTATAATTTTCTCTCTAATGTTATGAATTTTTGCAAGTAAAGAAGTCCATGAAGTCATTACTGCTGTGCTGTTTTAAAGCATCTGGGGTTGAGGCTTTATTTCTTGTTAGTTTAGTCACTGTATGAAATAAATACCTAGAGTTGTATTTGTTTTCTTCTGAGAGGGTAGAAAAGTAAGCAGCTCTAGCTGATTTTAAGGCCTTTCTGAATGCAATAGAGCTATCTTTCCATGAAATGCGAAAAACCTCAAGCTTTGTTTTTTCCAGCTCCGCTCCATTTTTCTGGCTGCTCTCTTGAGGGCCCGTGTGTGTTCGTTGTACCCGTGTTGGACTATTTTCTTTAATCTTCTTTAAGCGCAACGGAGCAACAGTGTCTAAAGTACTGGAAAAGATAGAGTTAATAGTTTCTGTTGCAACATCAGAATCAGAATCAGAATCAGAAAGAGCTTTATTGCCAAGTGTGCTTGCACACACAAGGAATTTGTCTTGGTATTGAAGCTTCCAGTGCACATATACAACACAACATGAGTTTACATAGCAAATAACAATAACAATACATAACATACACAGTACATGTGGTCACATGCTGGGATTTTTTGTATGGAGTGGAAGAGGGAATAGGTAAGGACAGAATGTAAGCCATAACATCCGTCTGCATTGTTTTTCTTTCCCTGCGCTCTGCCCAGCATTTAATCTCTTATTAATTCAACTGTTCAAGAGTGAAATAGCCTGTGGAAAGAAACTGTTCCTGTGCCGAGATGTTCTAGTGGCCAGTGATCGGAGTCGCCGTCCTGACGGTAACAGTTCAAACAGGGTGTTTCCAGGGTGAGCAAAGTCTGTGATGATTTTACCTGCTCTCTTTTTCACTCTGGAAGAGTACAGGTCCTGGAGGGCTGGCAGGGAAGCACCAATAATCCTCTCTGCAGTCCGGATTGTGCGATGTAGTCTCCCGATGTCAGATTTGGTAGCTGAACCAAACCAGACAGTGATGGAGGTGCACAAAACAGACTCAATGACGGCCAAGTAGAACTGTATCAGCAGCTCCTTTGGGAGGTTGAGCTTCCTCAGCTGGCGAAGGAAGTACAGTCTCTGCTGGGCCTTTTTTACAATGGAGTCAATGTGATTGTTCCACTTCAGGTCCTGAGAGATGGTGGTGCCCAGGAACCTGAATGACTCCACTGCTGCCACTGTGCTGTTCATGATGGTGAGTGGAAGTAGAGCAGGGCTGTTCCTCCTGAAGTCCACTATCATCTCCACCGTTTTGAGCGTGTTGAGCTCAAGGTTGTTATAACTGCACCAGACAGCCAGTTGTTCAACCTCCAGTCTGTAAGCAGACTCGTCACCGTTTCGGATGAGGCCGATGACGGTGGTGTCGTCTGCAAATTTCAGGAGTTTCACTGAAGGGTCTTTAGAAGTGCAGTCATTGGTGTACAGGGAGAAGAGCAGTGGGGAGAGAACACATCCCTGGGGGGCGCCAATGCTGGTAGTGAGAGACCTGGATGTGAGTTTCCCCAGTCTCACTCGCTGTTGCCGGTCTGTCAGGAAGCTGGTGATCCACTGACAGATTGAGGATGGCAAGGAGAGCTGGGTCAGTTTAGCTGTAAGAAGATCAGGCATGATGGTGTTGAAGGCCGAGCTGAAGTCCACAAATAAGATCCTTGCATAAGTCCCAGGTCTGTCGAGATGTTGCAGGATATAATGCAGTCCCATGTTGACTGCATCATCCACAGACCTGTTTGCTCTGTAGGCAAATTGGAGAGGATCCAGCAAGGGTCCAGTGATGTCCTTCAGGTGAGCCAGAACCAGTCTCTCAAATGACTTCATGACCACAGATGTGAGAGCGACAGGTCTGTAGTCATTAAGTCCAGTGATTTTGGGTTTTTTGGGGACAGGAATGATGGTGGAGCGTTTGAAGCAACGGGGAACTTCACACTGCTCCAATGATCTATTGAAGATCTGCGTGAAGACTGGAGCCAGTTGGTCAGCGCAGGCTTTCAAGCAAGCAGATGAGATGCCGTCTGGGCCTGAAGCTTTCCTTATCTTCTGTCTTTTGAAGATTTTGGATACCTGCTCCACACAGACCTTAAGCTCTGGTTGGATGGCGGGGGGGTGGAGAGGGGGTGCAGGAGGTGTTGGGGGACGTCTGAAGTGCAGATCAGACTGGGTGTGAGGTGTGAGATTGGGTTTCTCAAACCTGCAGTAAAAAGTATTTAACTCATCCGCCAGATGTTGGTTCTCAGCAGGTCGGTGGGTTGGTGGCTTGTAATTGGTGATATTCTTCAGGCCTGACCAGACAGCAGCAGAGTTGTTGGAATAGAACTGGTTTCTCAGCTTTTCACCATAACTTCTTTTAGCAGCTCTTATCTCCTTTGTCAGTCTGTTCCTGGTCTGTTTGTACAAAACACCATCCCCACTTCTGTAAGCGTCCTCTTTGTTGTGACGAAGCTGTTTGAGTTTCCCAGTAAACCATGGTTTATCATTAGGAAATGATAAGAATGTCCTTGTAGGAATGTGTGTATCCTCACAGAAACTGACGTATGATGTTACAATATCCGTTATCTCATCCAGATTAGTGCTGGCAGTTCCAAAAACATTCCATTCCGTACAATCAAAACAGGCTTTGAGATTCTCCTCTGCTTCATTAGTCCATCTTTTAACAGTCTTTTTTGCAGGTTTAGCTGATTTCAGTTTCTGCCTGTAGGATGGTATAAGATGAACCACACAGTGATCAGAAAGCCCCAAAGCTGCCCGTGGGACGGAGTGATATGCATTCTTTATTGTGGTGTAGCAGTGGTCAAGAATATTATTGTCTCTGGTGGGACATGTAATGTGCTGTCTGTATTTTGGCAGTTCACGGGAGAGATTTGCTTTGTTAAAATCCCCCAGAATGATTAAAAGAGAGTCTGGATACTTCCGTTCAGTCTCAGATATTTGTTCAGCCAGCTGTTGTAATGCCGTGCTGACACACGCGTCTGGAGGAATGTAAACATTCACGAGAATAAACGAGGAAAACTCACGCGGTGAATAGAAAGGTTTACAGTTTATGAAGTGAGTCTCTATGTTAGGAGAGCATATCTTCTTCAGCGTTGTTATATCTGAACACCAACCTTCGTTGATGTAGAAACACAAACCTCCACCTCTCGTTTTCCCGGTTAGCTCCGTGATGCGATCTGCTCGGAACAGCTGGAAGCCCGGCAGAGATAGTCCATTGTCCGGTGTGTTTATATTTAGCCAGGTCTCAGTGAAGCACAGAGCAGCAGAATTGAAAAAATCCTTATTAATCCGGGTGAGGAGAAGCAGTTCATCCATTTTATTAGGAAGAGAACGGAGATTAGCAAGATGAATACTGGGGAGAGGAGTGCGGAAGCCCCGTGAGCGGAGTTTGACTAGTGCCCCGGCTCGTTTCCCACGCCTGCGTCTGGCTCGGTTTAAAGAGACAGTCGCGACTCCTCTTCCAGGCTATCTGGGATGTTAAGTAGATGAAACTGATCAGGAAGATTATTTATAAAGCTATCTTTTGTGTTAGGAGTGATAATTCTACTATATTTATAACAGGGAGTTAGTTTTTCGACTTTGGCTAAGGGTAATCTACACGCAACTAAGTAATGATCTGAGATGTCATCGCTCTGCTGCAGAATTTGAACAGTATCAACATTGATCCCATGCGACAATATTAGATGTAAAGTATGATTACGAGAATGAGTGGGTCCTGATACATGTTGTGTAACTCCAATAGAGTTTAAAATGTCTCTAAATGCCAATCCCAATGCATCTTTTTCATTAACTACATGGATATTAAAATCACCGACAATTATGACTTTATATGCAGACATTACTAATTCTGAAAGAAAATCAGCAAATTCTTTGATAAAGTCTGTATGGTGCCCTGGTGGCCTGTATAGAATAGCCAGCACAAAAGTTAAACAGGAATTATTACTTGTACTAGATAATTTTACATTAAGGACCATCACTTCAAAAGAATTATATTTCAAATTAGACCTTTGAGCAGTACTGATCGTGTTACTATAAATTACAGCAACACCTCCTCCTTTACCTTTCAGACGAGGCTCATGTTTATAACAGTAATCTTGAGGGGTGGACTCATTTAAAGTAATGTAATCATCTGGTTTTAGCCAGGTTTCTGTCAAACACAGCACATCTAGTTTATGATCTGTAATCATATCATTTACAATAAGTGCTTTTGAGGAAAGGGATCGTATATTCAGTAACCCAAGCTTTATCATTTGTTCATTTGTGTTATATCTGTTCTTAGTTGTTTGTAAAGCAATACATTTTTTACCCTTAAACAGTTTTGAGAATTTTTTTTGTATTTGCTATTTCGGGAACAGAGACAGTCTCTATAGTATGATATCTGGGTGAAAGAGTCTCTATGTCTTGTAATTTATCTGACCTCTGTGACGTGAGACAGCTAGCAGACGGTCGGTTTAGCCAGTTTGTCTGCTTCCTGACCTGGGCCCCAGTTAGTCAAGGTTTAGCTCTAAGACTATGTGCCAAATTACTAGAGAGAAGAGCGGCACCATCCCAGGTGGGATGAATACAATCTCTTTTCAACAGGTCAGGTCTGCCCCAAAAACTTTTCCAATTATCTATGAACCCTATGCTATTCTACGGGCACCACTTAGACATCCAGCCATTGAGTGAGGATAATCTGCTAAGCATCTCATCACTCCTGCACATAGGAAGAGGGCCAGAACAAATTACAGTGCCTGACATCGTACTTGCGAGTTCACACACCTCTTTAATATTAGTTTTAGTGATTGGAAGTTGGACATCATTAGCGCCGACGTGAATAACAATCTTAGAATATTTCCGATTAGCCTTAGCCAGCACTTTTAAATTTGCTTTGACGTCAGGCGCTCTGGCTCCCGGCAAACAGGTGGCTGGAGTCTCTATTTTCACATTCCTAGTAATAGAATCGCCAATCACAAGGGCACTTTCAACAGGTTTCTCAGTTGGTGCATCACTGAGTGGGGAGAACCTGTTTGATGTTCTGATCGGAATGGAACAGTGGTTTTTTGACCCGCGATTATGCCGTCTCACAGTCACCCAGTTGCCCTGCTGCACGGGCTCTACAGCCGGAACCGAACAATGTACAGGGTTTGCTAAGCTAGTCGCATCCAAAGCAGTATCTAAAGCCCTTGCATTCTTACTATCCTCGATTAAAGTTTGGATGCGTGTCTCTAATTCTGAGATCTTCTCTGTCAGCCTGACTATGTCCCTACATTTATCACATGTGAAGCCCTGGCTGCTGACAGAGACAGACAGAGTATGCATGAAGCAGGCAGTACATGTAACAATTATAAGAGATGACATGACTCACCGAATGTGTGTTGATCCAATTCACCAGTTGTTTGATGAACTCTGGAAAAAAGGCGCGAGTGAGAAAACGCTGTATGCACGGACAGTAAGATAGCACAATGCTAACGCGTTTAGCGACTAAGATTAAAGCTAACGATTACAGTTTATTAAATAATCTAGTATTGTATTGTATTTAGCAATAAGAACGAACGTCAAGTTTAAAATCTAAAACAAAAACAAGTTTATACGACGTAAACAAACGCAATCCACTCGAGCAAACAGGAAACAGCAACAGTACTGAGAGCCTGTCAAACATACTGACAGGCTCTGATTTAGAAGTGTCAGATTGCCCTAGCAAAGTTGGAATTACTTGATTTTTTAAAAATAGACTTATACTCTACCATGTTCAGAAAACTGTTCAACATAGAATACACTACACACACAAACATTTGTTTTACTGTTCTGGAACCTTGTTCTAGATAAATCTTAATCATTAACCTAATTGAGTCCACTTTTGGAAGGTCAAATAAAGTGTTGCTTTTGCATAAAAAATAGCCTCTCCACAAAATTGGCTGCAACATAATATTACAACGATAACTGAAGCCACTTCTTTCTTTGTGTATGCATTTTGGAGGTATTATGCAAATATTTCCACCTAGTGATGTAAGTCGTTGAAGGAGAATTTGATCGAGATGTTTTAGCTAGGCCTGGATCTGCCAGCTCTTTTAGATAGAACAAATCTTTTTTGTGGGAGACTTTGAGCATTGTAAATTTGCAGATTTTATACATGCACAAACAGCTAAATTACACAACTAAGAAAAAGGAAAACATGAAAACGCATTGTACCCCTTTTAAGAAAAGGTAATAATTGTATGTCTTGAATTGTAACTAACACTAGGTGGGGCTAGTGCTTGCACAATTGTAGTTATAAACTCTTACTGTCCTGAATGATGCAACTATAGAGTTATATGGGTATTCAGTATGTCCTGAAATAAACTTGTGCATTAATAAAAAATAAAAAATGATGAAATATAGCAAATTCATTGACACTGCTGTCCTGAGATAAAATGTTTAATTTTTATGCCACATAAAATAACATTTCCCACATTTCTGGAATTTCATTCCATACAGGTACATGCATAGCAACACATTTTTGACAAAAAAAATTCCACTTTTTTCATGAGCTTATTTTGTTTTTCTGTAGGAAATATTACAATGAGTCATCCATACCAAGTGTAAACCCTTCTCCAGATGGACTTTAGTAAACACTTCACACAGACAATTTCTGGGGTTCCAAGTAAAAAATGTTATGCTTTCATAATACTGCTTTAAATAATGTTTTATCTTTTAAAAAGTATTGCATTAGAAGCCAGATATTTAAAAAAGAGATAATGAATCAAACACACAAAGTTCACCTTTTTAAGAAGAGTTCTGCATTGACAAGAAAAACATTTTGTAGCATAAAGAAACATCAAGAACAAACTAGACTCTACATGTATTGACAATTATTAATTCAGAAAACTTGATTGCAAGTATTTAAGGATGTGTTGACAGTAAGATGTTGCTCCACCATCTGTATATTTTTTTATTTTTGAATCAATTTCTACAATTCATGTGGCTTCTTTCTGTAATTTTAAAACTTTCATAAACTTGTTTTCATATCAGGTCTGCATTTTTTAGAGCGGCAACTATTATTAAATAAATAAATAAATACATAAAACACACACATACACAAAAACTATCAACACAGAATATTCCCAACAAATATTTAAAAATTTTCTAATAAATGACTGGTAGGATAAATCTCCTGATTTGATTGTCCTCCTGCTGCTGAGTACACCAGCATGGTATTGTAAAAATGTCTTGTTTTTAACTGTAATGGGAAAAATCAGTGCTTGTGAAAAAAGTAATATGACTGCTTCAAGGCTTGTGCCCACTTTAAAGAGGGGGCATATTGTCACTTTTAATCATCACAAATGATAGCCGAGCAAGTGTCAACTGCAAGCAAATGGTGTCATATTCAAAGATTCAGATTCAGCAGTTCCGATATCAAATGGTTAAAAATGGGGATGTCGTCCTGGGCCCTGTGTCAGGGGTGGGGTGGGAACTGTCTGTGCCTGGCGGTTGGGACCCATGTGAATTCTAGAGGAAGCGCTGGTTAACAGCACCACCTTTTCTACTACTGTGAACTAGAATTAAGACAGCAAATGGTGGCAGGTGCACTATTTAACATGCTCAGCTGTGTGTGATGAGCAGTAAAACTTCTTGTGTGTTATAAAGTTTGAGAGGTTGTTGAACTGGATGTCACATGGGCGGCAGTATTTCACATTACTTGTGCTGGCAGTGGACCCGTTCAGCATTCTCTTGAAGCTTGTAGAGGCTTCTTCTGTCTTTGGAGATGGCATCAGCGTTGTGCTTTCCTTATAGTTGACGGAACTGTCTACAGGGCTGTCTGGTGTGGTGGAACCCTGTTGTTTAATTCCAGCATCTTCCAGCATCTTGTCCTCAAATTCACAATCGTCCTTTAAGGATGAGGACTTTTTCTGGCTCTCAGAATCATCTGTGCTAAGATGGCTACCATCAGGCATCGGCTGGTCTTTCTCTCCTTCACTGCCCTCGTTTGGACTCTGCCGCCGTTCACTTTGTGAGACCAGCATCCCTGTAGCATAATCAGTAGGTTTGATTTCATAGTAAGGCCAAATTTGCTCATCAGCTCTCATTTTCTTAGCAGGGCTTGGGTAACACCCAGAGGATTGAAACACACTCCTCAGGTCATCTTTTATTGGTATTAGTTGTTCCTCGCTGGAAGTTTGGATATCAGTTGTCACTACATTTGAATGCTCAGTCTTTCCATGCAGAGCTGGGAGATCAAAGAGGGGGTTCTCCAAGAGATTGTTGGTATTCCTAGGACCTTCTTTTTTGATGGTTTTGTTCTCATTATAAGTGTTTTGCAAAATAGTACCAGGGCAGAAGTTCTGTTTGTGCTTAAGATAGTCCTCAACTTTGTTAAAGCTTATCTTGCACACAACACACTCATGGTAATCCATAAGTCTTTTAGGGGAAACCGAAGTGTTGCCAAACTGTGGCATGCATTTTTTACTAAGATCTATTGGTGCATCACCTTCTTCCTTTGAGGTCGTATTACATTTTGACACAAGAGCTGATTTTGCAACTGTCAGTGAAGCCTCTGGATATTTGGGTACTAACCCCTGGATCATGTTGTATCTCTGATGGTCCCTAAAGCTATCCAATGAGTCCTTTGATATGTATGGACCTCCAATAGTGGGTATTCCAAGAAATGATGGTATACCCATAGGTGGCATTTGTTCTTGTTCAGGAGTGGCCAGCTCATAAGCCTTTCTTCTTTTACGTGGACGTACTGACTTCTGATTGGCTGCTCCTTTATTGTTTGCACGTTTCACTTGAGGATCATGACGAGTGGCACAGTAATACTGCTTGTGCACCATGTAGGTCTCATGTCGACTAAAGGTGATTTTGCAGGCTTCACATGTTGTGTGGTTGGGGTCAGTTTCAGTTGGTGGAATTTTCTGGCTTTGTAAATCTAGCTGTGTACCATTTGGTCTTTCCTGTGCACCTGATGGAATTGATGCCTTTTTAACTTGGACGGACAGTTCATCTGTCACTTTTCCACCTGCAATGGGATTGCAAGGGTTAGTCTCAGGCCCTTTCACTTCAGAGGGATGGCCGGTATTTAGCATAACAGCCAAACTGGCACCAATTTTAGGGCTTAAAGTGCCTGCTGGTTTATCCAAAAGTCCAGGGAAGTCATGTGGCTTGTGTGTGTTTTCCCAGCGAGTGTTGCAGTAGTGTTTCTTGTGCACCAAATAATTATCAAGGTTGTTGAAGGTGATATTGCATTCAAAGCATGTTGCTCCTTTTGGCACAAGTGTGCTGTACATGACTGGCGGATAAGTGTTTCCACCATGACGTAACCTGCGATGGACCAATTCAGACATTTTGGCCAGTATTTCAGATGCCTGAGGGCCCACCGTAATATCCTGTGAGAATGGGACATGTGGTATGAAAGGGGGTATGGGAAAAGCAGGAGGCAGGTGGTGCTGAATGGGTGAGGAGGCTAAACGGGGGCTAGAAGGTTCTGACTTCACTCTAGAGTATGAAACACTAGCCTTGTTTCCTGAGTTTCCCTCACCCTTATTGGATGTCTGGCTACTTTCTGTGCTTTCCAACTCTGAGATTTGACTTATATCACGCTGTACTGTTCTTTCCTGAAGGTCTTTTATGTTTGCGTTAGCTCGGACTTGTTGAGGGCTGACTGCAATGGTGCTAGAAGAGTTATCAGCTTTGTCTTCTTTGATGAGTTTATTGACCGTACAACTATGTCCATGTAGCTCCTGGTGTTTGGCCAGTTCTCTGGGGGTTTGGAAAGTGAAGTGGCAGTGACCACATCTCAAGCCAGTTTGGGACAGATGGGAGAGGATGTGGTGTTGGAGTACCATAAGAGTTTCAGCAGTATAGTCACAAATTGTGCATTTCAAGTTGCTTCCAGTTGATATCTCATCTGACTTGAGAGCTTTAAAAAAACACAAAAAAAAACATTAATGTTATTAATAACCAACACTACCATACACAGTTTAGTCTAACCAAGGCAGTTTATGCACAGGCTCCAACACATATTTATGCGGATAACATTAGTTTGAATGCAGTTTTCACTATCCCCACTATATATTTCACTATCCCCACTATATATCACTATATATCCCCACTATATTTCCACTATCCCCATCATAACCCCCATAATTGTTGCTGGAAAAATGTTTATTTGAAATAGGATGTCTTACTGGTCTACTCACAGTTATGTGTGGATAAGTGCATTTCCAGGGCATGTGAGCCTGCAAAGCTCATATTGCATTGTGGGTATGTGCAATGGCGGAGCATTTGATGGCTGATATTGGCGTTTTTCTCTGGTACCATCTCAGGGTCCCTTTGTCGCCCACTGCAGTAATACATAAGGTGAGCCTGAAGGTTTCTTTCACTCCGAAACCAGATGCCACATGCCTTACAGGGGAAGATGTCTTCTACAAAGACAGAAATTGACACAAGCATATCCATATTGAAATATCTAAAGCTTGTGAAAGCCCAACATCTAAAATTGCAAAGTTAAATATAGAGGAATCAAGAAGTCTGAGGCCACCAGAGAACCTTTTTGTAATTAAAATAGTGTAGAAAATTTATAAATATTAAATATTTTATATCTCATTTCTTTGTTTTAAAATGTTTTTTGTTCATGTCCAGGTTTAAATGTTTTTTTTGCCATTTAAAACAGAAAATGATCATAAAAAGGAAAGGCTAAAAAATTAGGCTCAAGAGCACATCGGTCTCAGATGGAAGCTGCAACACAATAGAACTAATTTTGATTGTGCAGTAATGAGATGAACCACATAACCCAACCCTATAGACCCCATCAAAGCAAATGTACTGCTGTTCTCATCAAATTCTTGTTAACTGTGATTAGAAAACGCAAGAGGCTAAATATCTAATTCCTGCAAACTGAAGGTCAACCTTGACCCTTGGTAATTCTCTTATCCATGGCAAACATGCACATCAGAGCTGTGATGACTCTTTGACATGGATTTCCATTATTAACCAAGCACATTAATCAGTCTATCCACTGTGGCAGAGGTCTGATAATGCATCACTTACTGTTGATGATAGCACCGGGCAGTATGGACGCCATGGCGGCTTGCTGAGGAAGGAGTTGGATGCCATCCAGCTGCCGGGCCGGGTACATCCCTTGGCTGTAGGGAGTTTGGGCTGCCGTTTGAAGATGCAAATCCACCACACAGGCTGCAAGTTCGTCTCCTTCCATGATGTTTTTTGTTGTGGAACACCATACATGTCCTCCTGTGAGTAAAGCAAAAATGTGGGTTTAATTGAGTATATTAACCATTTAAAAGCAGTTGTTTATGCTATCTGAGGTTACTTGAGATTTAAGTAATCCAACATATATATGCAATATCACACAAGTAGCCATGCAATATGGCAATATATACAGCCACATCACATAGCTACGAGTGTGAAATTGCATTTATACAACAGTTCAAAAACACAAGTGTGTAAATAAATAAGAAGTCTTTAATAGTCTTTAAAACCCCTCTTTAGTGCAGAACTACTTCCTTTCACCATGGATTCAAATCTCAAGATAACAGTTACTAATTCTAAAATGTCACTTTAGAGCTATTATTGAAGGAACACTTACTGTATTATGTAGAGAAGAGAATTATAATAGAGAGCTCAACTAAATCATTGCATTACCTGCATCTACCTATTCTTCTGGCCAATCTTATATTCATAAGTTTGAATATCTGCTGAAGAAAGCGATATCTTTGTTTTTGTCCTTTTAACAGTTTTCTCATGACAGCATTTGTAAGTTGCGTCTTAAGGAATTGGTTTAAAGTAAAAAGTGTTTTCTTGTTTCAGTCCATTTCAATATAAAAGTCTTTGCTACTGACTCACTCATAAAGACAATCTTTGCTGTCATCTAATGGTGTAATAATGTAGCTAATGTAGCTTTCACTGAAGTGGAAATCACAAACGCACCCTTTCTCAGTACCAAATACGACATGTTCTATATAGCATATATTACTTGTTATTACACAATTTTATCCATTATAAAAGGTATAAAAAGTTTGTACAACAGGAAGTATGCAAACAGATCAGTCAAAAGTACAAAAGCAGCACTAGTTATAGTACCCAGCAAGATTTCAGTTAAATAAAAAATACCTTATACAAACCAATTAAATTTGCTCTGGAACAAGTAATCGATGAATAAGACCAAAAATTGCTTGTTTGATATACTCAAAATGAATTATACATAATGTTTAAACACTATCAACCAATGGGCCAATGGAAAAATCCCAAAGGACTGGCCGAGATAAAGCTGTTCTCAGGGGTTACATGAGTGCTAAATGGCCACTGATGGTTTGGAGTTCAATCTCTGAAACATTTTTAAAAATGGTCAAACATACACATATGTTTAAATACAAGTTGCATATTTGAGTTCTAAATAACTATATTCTCGCCAAAAAAACTCTTAAAACTACATTTTGTTACACAACAACAGTAATATTTGTAAAATTATAGTGGTTTGCTTGTCCACCATGACACTGTCTGTGATAAATGTTGAAAGTGGAGTGATACAAACAGTGTCCAGTGCTAATACTAGCAGAATATCACATTGGCTGTAAATCAGATTTGAGAATAATGTTTAAATGCGCACACACACACACACACACACACACACACACACACACACACACACACACACACACACACACACACACACACACACACACACACACACACACACACACACACTATATATATGTATGTTTGTATATATTTATTTATATTTATATATATGCTTTTTTTTTACTAATTATTTTTCTGGCAGTGTGGTATCAACCTCATAAACTTCTCCTTTTATCTACTTTACACCACATACATAGAAAGCAGCATAATGGTAAATACAAATGTAAAACTGTTTAAACCCACATACAGCATGCTGTACACACAAATGTGTCCATTGCTTTGAAGCCACAACAAACATGTGAGGGACAAGTGTATTGCTGAATATTTTCCCTGCTGCTAAAGAGAATGGACATCTGGGATAAAAGTACAGCATTATCAAATTGAAGGGCTGTGGATGAAACATTCCTCTGGAGTCCGCAGAACAAACTCATTAGCCAGTTAAAAAGGAGAGGGAGTGCTTTGTGACTGAGATAACATTTATCTGTCTAAATGACGGACTTTCTGTCTGCACATCATCTTCCATTGAAGGGATTAAAGTTTTAAATATGACTATTTACAAAAGTCTGGAACGCAAGATAACAAGAGGAGACATGATATGCCAACACTAAATGCTAGAATTAGGACGTGGACTAATTGAGGAGTAGGACAATGAGAATGAAGTACACTACCTTTCAAAGATGAGCAAGCGCTCTCTGACAACATGTCGAAGGAGAAAAAAGTGACCTGTGATGCGGTTGTGCCTTGTAGAGAAATGCTAATTGCAATTGCTTGGATGGGACTTTTGGTATTGTGGGTATTATGGCTGTGCTTTCAATGTCAATACAATGAAACAATGTTTTAATGCATTTGTTTGCAACTGGTTTTACTTCAGGACCCAGATTTTACAATGGAAATCAAATGGCAACACAACTGAGTTCCAACATTTTTATCATACAAAAATAAACAAAATTAATAATATTAATTTCTTAACTGAAATAATAGTATATTAAGTAATTACCTTTTTTTGGGAACATGAGATGAAAATGATTAAACCAAGTTACCATTTTAAATTTAGCAAAAAATATGTTGTAACTGCTATTTTGTAGACAAATGGGGCATTTTTGTAGATAAACAATATACATATAAAAATTGCATTAAATTGCAAATTGCATTAAATTGCAAACCAATCCCATGAAACAAAAATGAAGCAAATTAAAAAATACTGTTTAACATCTGGTCAGCCTATTCTTGTGTTTTTGCTATTTTATTTCTGGCAGTGAAACAGAGCATTCCAGGGTTTATTTTAGCACGACACACTGTAGTAAAGACAATGAGAGGTATAAAAGAAATACAAGTGTGTTTTTTCTCTCTGCCTCTTTAACATATGAATCCAAGCAAATATTTAGATCTGTCATTGAGTTCCTTACTCATCAGAGCTGAAAGAAAAGTAGTGATTTGTTGTGTTTGAGCTTCCAACATGACTACAAAAATATCAGTTACAGACTTTAATAATAAGTTAATAATAAGTTTTATTATATAGCGCTTTTCCCATGCTCAAGGGACCCATGCTAACCCATGCTCATGCTTTAGGGAACTTCATAGCAATAACAGTGGGCTTCAAGGTGCTGTATGGGATGAAGACTGTCGGCAAGCTTCATTTAAATGGTGCTTTCTGAGCAATCTGTGAGAATATGAGGAACATGGCATAACTATCAAGCCTTTGCCACAAGGTGGCAACATCCTATCTCTGAATGTGAGGACTTTCATGATCATTCATAAAAGTAGTTTGATTGCTTGTCTGTTAAATACCATTCAGTGCTGTTAATTATTAATTAATATATATTATCTGTTTACCTGTCAGACTTTAAAGTTGTTTTGGGATTTAAAACACACATTAAAAAAGTAGTCTTAACATGCATTTTACAGTAGTCATTTTCATTTTACCCCTCATTTCCTGAGAGTTTACATCTGTTGTTGTGTAATGACAGCCTGAACATGTGTTGAGTTACAAATATAAAACAAAAAGACTTTACATTTTCAGCATTAAAGACTGTAATTGTAGAGACATTTCTATTTCAAAAGAATGCTGCTCTTTTGAAATTTCTATTAAATCTATTTAAAAACAATTCTGAAAAATATACATTTACACAAAAATATTCAGCAGCACAACCATTTTCAATTAGATGAAATGTTAGATGAAGAGCACCAACATTAGAAGAAGAAAAAATCTTACCGACGCTGAACCTTTGAATAGTTTACAATAAAGAAATGGATTTCTACACGGGTTTTCTCATATGGTTTACATCAAACTAGAGCGTGAAAGTTTCTGTTACTGTATAAATAACATGAATATTTAATGAAGCTGTAACAGTCTATCACTGCATTGTTTCCCACTGTACAGGACTACTGTTGACACCCCAAAGGCGTTGGAAATTGAAGCTTATACACATTTAAACCTCTTTTAGAATTACAAGTGTGATTAAAAAGAACATTAAATAAACTATGACTTTACCTCCAACTTTTAACTACACCACCGTGACTTAGGAGCTTGTTCAAATCCCTAACCACGAGTATACTTTTATAGTTGTAAATAAAACAAAGATTTTTTTGAAAATGTTATTACAAGAAAAAAAACTCGAATTCAAAGTGAAAATTGTAAGAAAAGTAGCAACAGTAATAGTAGCCTTAGCAAACATCACTAATAATAAAAACAAGAATTTTAAAGAGATTTTAACCTCAGCTTCACCACTGAGAAACACACACAGATGCACACAAACAAATCTATCTATCTATCTAAATATGGGACAATTTGTTTGCTGCTGCATCTCCATTTGTGTCAGAATACAAGATACATTAATTGGTTCTTGGGCCACAATCTTCTGTATTTCATCCAGCAATTGTGTTTAATGAGAAATTTCCAAGAAAAAGTAATACACTAGGCAAAAAGTCTCCCAAAAAACACATAAGAGACTGAGATCTTGCAAGCACAGCAGCAGTGTGTGTGAGACAGCGGGGAGCTCACTTTCACTGCTCCATTCCATAAATCACATCTCTGCCTCGCTGCATCCCAGAGTGCATCAGTCATATGGCTCTGTTCCCCTGGGGGCCGCCCTCGTGGAGCTTCTGTGTTCCTGGCCCGGCTGAGTTTCAGCGCCCCGGGTATCACCTCTCCACCATCTGCCCCGCACACCTGCACCCTCATTGATCTACTGGCCCACGCGCTACATCAAACACACACCAGAGGGGCATTGTGTGGCTTCCTGTGAGGCACAGCTAGTCATCTGGCTGGGTTAGCAGGGTGTGAAGTTATGTGCCTCTTTTTGTATATTCATGAGGCTGTGCAGTCAGTGTTTATTTTCTCGCAGCACACCACACCCCCGGCTTTCAGGTTCAAATTCAAGAGCACCAGTAGCTTGACAGGTCTGCCAAAAACATTATCCCGCCTTTTTCCAATTTTTAAATATAAGCTTTGAGAAATGAATCGTCTTCCTGACAGCTAGCTTACTGGTCCGGTTAAAGCGAATGCCGAATGCTGGCAGAAAGTGAGATTTTACTGGCTGGGTGAACTAAGCTCCTCATGAGTGACAGGTCAAGACCTGCATCTGCCTTGCTTTTTTTTCCCATCAGTCCAACGGATTCATTATGGTATCTAAATGGCCTTGAAGAGGTCAAACTTTGATTTCCACAGCCGTTTTCTCATAGAGGAAATTATTTGGAATTTCACCACTTTTCACTTACAGCCAATATTCTAACAGCAAAGTTCTTTTTAGTTTTTCTGCTAGGGGTAATAAGAAATTTGCAAGGATATACAGCAGCGAACATCCCAGCACTACCCGTGTTGCAGAGAACAGCGATCAGGTGGATATATAATTATGAGCTATTCGTTTCACTCAATAACAAAACAGCACAACAAAAATTGCAGCATTCATATTAGTACTTTGAAGGTATATATTACTAATCTGCACTTTTTATGGGTAGATAAGGTAAAGAGTTGCCCATTTTAATTGTTTACCAAGCGAAAACCATGTGTGATATCAAACCTCTTCACAACAAGGCATAAGGTTTGATTCATGCATTGAAGTTTAAGACTTTGGAGTTTGTTCAAATCCCTAACCGCAAGTGCACTTTTAAAGTTGTAAATAGATTATAGTATGTTTTTTCAAGAAAAAAAAAACTTGAATTCAAAGTTAAAAATGTACTAGTATTTTCTGAGTGAAAATAGTTTCAAAGTATTTTTTTTTTCAACAGTAATAGTGATGTGTGCCTTAACAAAAACCATTAATAAATACTTCTTGTCTCAAGCTGAAGATTCTAACTCCAACTGCACTTCTGAGAAACACACACAGATGCACACAAATAAATGTGTCTAAATATGGGACAATTTGTTTGTTATTGCACCTCCACACCCCTATGGAAGCCCCCTGAGATTGCCATAATGAAAAGCAATGTCTCCCACTTAACACCGGGATCCAGGCGCTCTCTCTGATAGAGGCCGGGGCTGTTTATTAAATGATGGAATTTGGCTGTTTCTTCTGCAGAATGTTATCAGCTGGAGAACAATCATGCCCATGGTCGCACCCTCACTGGCTCGCCCGGCTGCTCATTAGCCACAGCATATTTAATCCAGAAGTTTCTTATCAAACGTGACACCTGCATCTCCGAATGGCACTTTCCCTGTTCATTGGCATGTATTTGGGTGAGTAGACTCCAAGGTGCTTTGTGCAGATTAAGAGAGGAAGAGAGAGAGAGAAAGTGAGCGAGAGAGTGAATGAGCGCTTATTTTATCATTTAGCGGGTCTGGACCATATCCAAGCAGTTTTTGTCTTGTTGTTGTAATTAGAAAGCCTTTTAAGCGATAACAGCTGCTGCTGAATATGAATATGGATAGAACCACATCAATTCTGCCTGAGATAGACCCCCCTTCCCTGCCATTCCTCCCCCGTCATCCCTCCCCCTCACTTACTGTTTTTCATACTGTGGAGATCTTAATAAAGGAGGAAAGTGTAGCTAAGCGTTCAACTCAGTTATTTTAGCATTTTCGATTGAAGTCTTTCTTGACAGTCTCTGTGTTACATGTGAAGCATTCAAATCACAGAATCACTGACAGGCAGCAACTCATTTCCATACTAGAATATGTAATTAAGATTTGTGACAGCTCTTTAATAGCTGTGCGCTACCCTGTCAGTGCTATACATTGCCTAGTTGACGTGTTGTTGAATTCAGATGCACATACAGCATATAATATATATATATATATATATATATATATATATATATATATATATATATATATATATATATATATATATATATATATATATATATATGTATATATATATATATGCTGTATATACACACACACACTTCAAAAGGTAAGCATTTATTTAGCTTACAGAATAGAAAACAACAAAATAGTAAACATGAAGTGTAAACTTAACAAATATGTAAACATAAAAGTAAATGTTAACATTAAAAAAAGATAAGCATAAAATAAAATTAAAAAAAATATATAAACATTACCTAAGCTGGTAAACAAAGGCAAACATTAATATAATTAGTAAACTAAATTAGTAAATATAAAAATAAATGTTATCAAAATAAGTAAATGTAAATATAGACAAAAAACAAAAACAAAAAAAGGCAAATCTAAGCTAAAGTAATTGTTACTAAAATTGTTATTTGTAAAGGAAAATGTAAAGGTAAACATTAACAGATTATTCAAATATAAATGTAAATGTTAAAATTAAACAAAATACAAGGTTAAAAAAGGTAAGGGGGGTATTCCAGAAAGCAGATTATGTGACACATGAGGCTATGTTTAAGGGTAAGAAAACGGATAACTTAACTTTCGGTTACAAAAACAGAGGTAACCTGCAGAAAAGGTTCTGTTTGAGGTTTAGTTTGGTTCAGAGGTGTTCAGCGCATGTGTGCCCTATTGATGAGACACCAGTGGGTGTGACAGATTGCGTGACAGATGTGTGTGTGTGTTTATATCCATAAAAACACACACATCTGTTAATTTTTTGCATGTTTGTCACACTTAAATGCTTCAGATTCAATTCAAATTCAAACAAATTGAAAAATTAGTCAAAGTTAACAAATAAACACAAAATGCAGTTTTTAAATGAAGGTTGCTGTTATTAAGGGAAAACAAAATCCAAATCTACATGGCCCTGTGCGAAAAAGTTTTTCTCCTCCTGTTAAAACATAACTTAACTGTGGTTAATCACACTTAAGTTCTATTTCTCTAGCCACACCCAGGCCTGATTACTGCCACAGCTGTTCTCAATCAAGAAATCACTTAAATAGGACCTGCATGATAAAGTGAAGTAGATGAAAAGATCTTCAAAAGCTAGACACCATGCCAAGATCCAATGAAATTAGGAACAAATGAGAAAGCAAGCAATAGTGCTCTGGGAAAGGTTACAAAGCGATTTCTAAATTTTTGAGACTCCATTATCGACAAATGGCAAAAACATGGAACAATGGTGAACCTTCCCAGGAGTGGCCAGGCAACCCAAATTACCCCAAGAGTGCAGCGACAACTCATCTAAGAGGTCACAAAATACCCCATAACAACATCCAAAGAACTGCAGGCCTCACTTGCCTTAGTCAACATCAGTGTTAACATCAGCAAAAATAACATTAAGGCTCATCTTATTTTGTGCCAGAAAACATCTTGATGATGCTAAAGACTTTTGGGAATATACTCTGTGGACTGACAATACAAAATGTTAACCTTTTAGAAGGTGTGTGTCCCATTATATCTGGCATATAAGTCAGTGGTCCCCAACCCCCGGTCCGTGGATCAAATGGTTCCGGGCCGAGGAGGAGGTGTGTTGAAACAATCTCGCGCGCACCACACAACACCCCCCCCACCCCGTCAATTTTGCGCGGACCCATCATCCATCTCGCGTGTAATCGCATATGCTTGATTGCAGTTGTTGCTGCTAAGGGTGTCCCAACCAATTACAGTAATACCGCGGTTTACAAGTTTAATTCGTTCCAAGAGCGAGCTCGTAACCCAAAATTCTCGTACACCAAAACAATTTCTCCCATAAGAATGCACTAAAAATCAATTGATTCGTTTCACACGACCATAAATGCCCATTTTAAATATTTTTGGGGTTTTACCCTATTAACTACAGTTAAAATTATAACCATTAAGATCTCATTTAAATACTATTTAATAATTGACAATTAAACTCTAAAAATTCTTGACAATTTACTGTAATGCACTTCAGCTTTGAGCAGCGTCGCTGCTGGTGTGAAGGAGACGAGAGGAGGGGGAGTGGGGTGTTACTGTCAGCAAGGGAAAACACAAAACCCGGATTCAAGTTCAAATTAGTGAATTTATTATAACGGTGCAGAAAACAAATGAAGTGATAATCCAGAGTGAAAGTCGTGGAACATGGAACGCAGGAGACACGCACCAACACGGGAGACGGGGAGACGTGAGCACGGGTGAAACGGGGAGACACGAGAACGGGAGACGCGTGCAAACATGGGAGACGGGGAGATGCAAGCACGGGAGACGCACGCGAACACGGGAGACGCGAGCACGGGAGAGACAACGACTCAACAACACAGGAGTGGGGAGAAGTGAACTAAATAGGCAGATGAGATGAGAATCAGGTGTGTCAGTGATCAGTGACCACGCCCCCACTCACACACACATACATACACACACACACACACACACACACACACACACACACACAGGCAGAACTAGGAGACAATGAACCGTGACAGTTACTGCTTAGAGGGAGGATTTCGTACCTTCTTTCTATATGCTGTACTGTACGTATATATATTTCACTACGTGAACAATAGCGATCACAATTAATTAATGGTAACAACACGAGGTAAAACCGCTGTAAATCACTTATAAAAGTATGCACTGTGGTGAATGAACCAAACCGGGTGACACTGAGAGAATGAACGAGTTAAGGGGTGATAAAGGGGTTGGAACCGCGTGACTGTTTTATGAGAGGCTGTCCATAGGATATTTCCAGTAAAAATGCGCGCAACGATACTGAGTGTTAGGACTTTTGCAAACAAAAATGCGCGTGGGTGAGGGAAAAAATTTCTCGCACTCTGATACAATGCTCGTATGCAATGCAGTTTGACTTTCCATGCTCGTACACCGATTTGCTCATATACAAAGTCACTTGTAAACCGAGGTATTACTGTATTAGGTTTAGGCGGCAAGCACTTTTTCACACAGGGCCATGATTGATTGATTGATTGATTGATACCCCCACATACCCCCAATGCCCCTCGCTCTACTCCCCCCTACGATCACGGTGGCCGTGGCACCAGAGGGTAAGGACAGACGAGGCGAGGGAAAAGAGACGGAAGCATGAGGAGAGACAGAGACGAGAGAGGGGAGAGAGGAAGACGACGATCCTTATGTCGTCTTCTGTGCTGCCCGACCTTCGCAGCACCGCGATCCCTCCCAGAAGTGAGCAATCCCTCTTACCTCCCGGGTTTCGGCACCAATGTAACATAGTTCTTTGTTCAGGGAGGAAGAAGGCGGGAATCAGCAAATATCTAACAGACTTTAATTATGAAATAAAACATAAATACAAAATAAAAGTACTGGGGGAAGCCCCTCGCGTACAACTACTGCCCACACAAGCACACAATATAAGTCTAGGCCTGGCCCTCTTCTTTCATCCTTCACCTTCACCTTCACCTCTCATCACTCCTCTTTTTATGTCTCCGCTCCTCCGTGAGACTCGTGACCGGTGGCTCACAGTGGCACTCATTACCAATCACTCCACCGGCTCTCGTGACGCTCCCACGGTCCATCGACCCCGCCTTGCTTGTCACATTTGTAAAGCGGCATTAAACACAAGAAGAAAAAAATGCAGTATGTCACACTATTTCTTTTCATTCGTCGCTCTGCTGAGACTTTCTTGCGTGTTAACCATGAACGTACTCTGGGATTGATGAACTTACAGTGCAGTAAGTGCGCTGGTATGCAGTTTTGGAACCATCATACCTTGATTAAGTAAGAGTTGGGTTAATCAGCCAAGAGTTCAGGATATGTTTGATGGTAAGATAACCTAGCTTTCTGGAATACCCCTCTGGTAATGCTGAAAGTTACATCAGATTTCTTGTTCCCAAATCTGTGGAATTCTATTAAATACACAGCTGCACTCTTACACGTATCCATCACATTCTCTTTCTTGGGTATTGTTACATACACAACAGAACACTGCTGGAGCCTCACAAGGGATTATGGTTGATATATTATGCAAACCACTTTGTTATTTCTCTGAGTAGATCACGCTTGTCACACTAGGAAGATCTTTGCCACTCAGTCAAGTTTCCTCAGATGTTTATGACCCTATAGAGTCAAGAAAAACAACTGCATCTATATGTAGATAAAAGCTTTATTTTATAGATAAACGCTGTATATATATATATATATATATATATATATATATATATATATATATATATTATTTGTAAAATTCTCATAAGAAAATTTTTACTTTTATCTTGGGGTATATTCAGTATTGTAGCTTGGGACCCTCTTCTTTTTTCCAGGTAATGGGATAGAGTAGGAGAGAGGGTGGGAGGGAAGGAAGGAGGGAGAGATTGGGAGAAAGGAAGGAGAGATACCCCTCAAGCAAGTGCCTCAGTGGGAAGAGGATTATGTGCTTCTGCTTTTCTACCTTCGAGCAAAACTCCCGATTGGTTTCAGGAAAACTCAATTAAACTTTGTCTCTGTCGACTTCGTCTTCAGTGAGAATCAAACTGAAATCCCTCTAACATAATGCTGTAACCCCAAACAAGGCGACACAATAAGTCGGATGCAAGATTGTCATTTTAGAACCCTCAAAAACAAGGGTTTAAATTGTTTTTAATTTAAAAACACGGAAAGACCCCCCCCCCCCCCCCCCGCCCATATTGTGCATATTGTTCAAAATCCATTAACTGTTATTTTTCTATAGGAAAAATTTGAAGAATCTTCATGCAGCGATTTTCCACACAGTGAATTCAGAGTGGTCATATCTGTCAAAAAGGAATGTGAATGTGTGTGAAAAAAAAATGGATTACCAACGTTTTAGACTAGTCTAAGCAGTTTATACAGTCAGCAATCATATGGATTTTTAAAAGAGTTTAAAAACAATAAATAAATGAAAAGTTCGTGATTTTTTTAAAAACACTAACAACAACAAAAAAAGTATTAACAATGATTACAATTATATCTGTAAGGTTGATTGAATCATTCCTTTTAGGTTGAAAAAATTTTCTAGCTGGAGGAACTTATAATTTTTATAAATTAAATATAAGATATATACAGATAAATATATAATATATAGATAAATTATATATTTAAGCAACATTATAAATGTTCCACGTGGCTTTCTGGCTACTAATACTATCACAGGAAACTACAAGTGATAAGCCAACGACCACCGTTTCCCCTTGCTGCGATGTGGCAGGTTTTTATTTTATTTTTGTTGACCCCAGATTCACCTTAATAGAGCTGCTCATTCCCATCACAGACAGCCATAAGCCTGTCAGATATCAGTCCATCAAGAAATGAGACAGAGGGACAGAGAGAGAGAGAGAGAGAGAGAGAGAGAGAGAGAGAGAGACAGCAAGCATGAAATATGAAGGGAAGAGAGTGAAAGCCAGGGGGGGGGGGGTTGGGATGATAAATCAAAAGATGAGGTCTACATCGTCTAATGACCAGAATAAACCTCTTTCCTGTTCAGTGACAGAGCTCAGAGTCTCTGCAGTCCTTAAGCCGTGTCCCTCCTGATCCAGACATCCACTACCATCAAACCAGGATTTATGACGCATCACAACCCCATGACAACATCCAGCAGCTTCATAATCTCATATTTTTTTCTGCCCGTGCCTGACATTTCCAGCCTCGACATTCACTCAAGATAAGCCAAAAGCCCTCTGACAGGATAGAGAGCACATATAAAACACACGTTTAAGAATTTTACTGCCCCCTTCGCAGGGACTCATCAGTTCACGAGACGCAGTGAACCATGTGCTGACTGCAACTGGCAAAACATTTCAAATCAGACCACTCAGCAAGCCATATTCTGTTATAGAGAACACCCGTCTTAAACCACAACAAACCCTCATTAGGGACACATTGCCAACAATTGCGCAGAATGCGTGGTCAATAAGTATGTTTAAACAAAATTGAGATTTTTGAGACTCTTTTAAGAGAGAGTTTAATGTCAAAAAGTTTCGTTTTTCATTGAACTCTAATGCGCATCAGGCAAGTAGACTTGAAAACAGTGGTATGGTCTGATGGACCGTGCCCAAGGGAACAATTGTACTCATTAGGACTCATTAGGACCCGCAAACTAGGGCTGGGTTGACAATGTCGAATAATCTTCATTCTGATGAACCCATATCTAAAACAAAAGATATATCTTCTTGTCTTTGTCGTTTTCAGTAGATGTGTGAACAAAACTTCACCAAAATATTATTTGTAGAGTGCCTCCTACATCTCTTCACTACTAGTTACAGCACAAAATAAACATTAATGAACATCAAAAGGTTGAAAGATACAGTACAACTTATTGAAAAGTAATTGCTTAATCAGTGTTTTAACCTTGGAAACAGTTCAATAAAACAGCTTATAAACAATGTCGCATTATATTTGATTTACCTCAGAAAAGGCATACAATGTCCAGAAACTTGTTATCAAATAAAAATTACTGGGAGTATTTGTAAAATATATGCTCTGAATTATATATTCATTTTTATTTCATGATGTTGGAATACATTTGTCATGAAAACACGTTATTACAGTAAATTACGAATTGCAGTAAAGCATAATTATATCAATTTAAAAGACGGATAATAGCCTTTTGTGCAATTTAAATGTTTGTATACAGCTCTGTTTTTATTTGAGTGTATTACTATTATTATTATTATATCTACAAATAAACAAATTAGACTTGTTAATTTTAACCTTTATAGTATTATAGAAATGTACCAACTGACAGGGATCCAAATATAGTTTACAGCATTATTTGATAAAAATTTTTTCCTTTACATTTCTAGCATCTTTAAAACAGCATTCTTCCATCTTAAAAATATATGTCTAAATTACAACATGCTCTCAATGACAAATGCTGAAAAGTTAGTTCATGCGTTATTGGAATGCTCTACTGGGTGGTTGCCCAGCACGCTTGATTAACAAACTCCAGAGGGTCCAAAACATAGCAGCTTGAGTTCTTACTAGAACCAGGAATTATGAGCATATTAGCCCGGTTCACTGAACTGGCTTCCTATTAAACACCATATATATTTTACAATCTTGCTAATTACTTACAAAGGACTAACTGGTTAAGTGCCAATACTTGAGGGAGCTCTTAACACATTATAGTCCTTCACATCTATTCCAATCCCAAAATTCTAGCCAGTTGATAATATCTGGAATATCAAAATAAACTGTCGGTGGTAGATCCTTTTCCTATTTAGCACCTAAACTCTGGAACAGTCTTCCTAGCATTGTTATGGAAGCAGACATACTTTGTCAGTTTAAATCAACTTAAAACACATTCTTCAACCAGGCTTACACATAACACTTTATAAATTTTTACAATTCAAATCATGTAAAACGATTCTTAGGCTGCATAATTTAGCTCAGCTAGAACCGGGAACACTTCCCATAACACCCGATGTACTTGTTACACCATAAGAATAATGACATTTACGCTGATATTAGACTCTGTTTATCCCGAGGTTACTGTAGTCAGCTGGATCTGGACCGTATCCAGATCAGATGAAGGACCTGCACCTGAACAGGTCCACAACACAGCCCTGAGGTGTCAGCAGTGACCGTGACTCAGCTAGACCCTCCCCTGTGAAGGCCTCATGAATCCAATCTTCAACCAGACGAAACTGGATTAATATTTTGAGTGTCCCGATCTCAATCTGACTTCTGTCCTGAAATGCTGTCTATATAATCATGCACTTTTTGTTTTCTGGCCAGAGGAGAACTGGTCCCCTGACTGATTCTGTTTTTTTTCTCCTTTCTATCACCTGATGGAGTTTTGGGTTCCTTTCCACTGTCACATCTGGCTTGCTTAGTTGGGGAACACTTAACACTTAATATTCATCAATATTATTGATTAGCCAGCTCTTCTAAAGCTGCTGCACAACCAAAACAAACTTTGTTGCATTATATTTTTTGTCTATAGGCTCACTGAACTTAAATGGGACTGTACTGATGATGCAAAAATATCATGGTTCAGAGCCAAATAATGTGAAAACAGACTAGTAAGGTACTCGGGTTCAGACTAAAATAAATACATGTGAAAACCGCTTTGAAACTATAATATTTTATCCCCCAATCCAGAATATGTAAATATAGCCTTGTAATATGCAAACAGTATATAATTCTCACCCCTGAAAACCTCTGATGTGACCAGCATTGGGAGAGCTAACTACTATACTCAACAATCTGGTTGAGTATAGTAAGTCAGGGAGTTCGAGAGATATCCAGCAGCCTGGCCTAATCGATCCCAGCCCTCTTTCAGTTCCTTAATAACTTCTCTTTTGAAAGCCCTTCAGTTCATCAGCGTTGTCTTTTAATTAAACGCAATCGCTGTGCTGCTCACTGGTGGAAAGTCGACTCCTCCAGGGGGGCGGTGCTGTTTGAATACACTGATAATGAAATTTGACATTGCTGGAGATGTTCAACCATTATTCCATTTCTCTGTGTTCTCAGATAAGTGTGATAAAGCCCTTTAAGTCTTTCATATCCTCAAGTCTTTTTTTTTCAAAATGGAGAAGGGATTGTTCTCTGTTGAACTTACACATGTACTGTAAGTAGATTAATCAATTAAGCCCCTGCAGATAATAAAAAAAGTGAAGTACTTTAGCAGAAATATCACTTTTAGTCAAGGAGAGAGAGCACCAGCAACAAAGAGTTATCTTTCTGCTCTTTAAACATCGAGTATTTGTTCATGGAATGGCAAGTTATTACTGCTCACTTTTCCTACTTGTGGTAAAAATGGGGCAATGGTCTTATCTTGGAAAAGGACCCATGGTTTTTTAGATCAACTATACATATGAAGTCAAGACATGGGGGTTTTAAGACCCCATGAAATCGAAATTATGAGTTCTGTGGCTTTTAGCCCATATGTGCTAAAAGATCATCTACAGTATATGGTAGTGCAGGGTTTTTAGAGTTCTTAATGCCACAGAGCCCTAAATTTTATTATCTCATTGTGAGGGGCCCATTCTAAAAATACAAATGCAGATGAATAGACTGTTCAAAAGTTTGGGGTCGGAAAGACTTTTTAATGTTTTTGAAAGTAGTCTTCAAGGCTTTTTTAAGGCAAATTTATTTGATCAAAAATACAGTAATAACAGTAATGTTGCGAAATATTTATCAAATTCATTGAATTCTGCGGATTTCCGTGTTTTCACTGTTATAGGGTAGGGGGTTCTATAACGCATCTTCTGAAAGAGTACAGAATCTCCAGATCAAAAAACAGGCAAAAATGAACAGAAACAAGTAATAAAAGCATTACTTATGCACTTTGTAGTCTTTGAGGAAAAATCGATCTTTGTTCAAAATGAAATAAATGCTTTTCTCAAAACAAGTTGGCCACCCTTTTATTAAATACTTTTTGTAACCCTCTTTTGCCAAGATGCAGCCCTGAGTTTTCTACTATAATGCCTGATGAGGTTGGAAAACACCTGACAAGAGATCAGAGATCATTCCTTCATGCAGAACCTCTCTAGACCCTTCAGATTTTCAAGTCCATGTTGTTGCTTCTTCTCTTCAGTTCACCCCACTCACAGGGTTCAGGTCAGGGGACTGAGATGGTCATGGCAGAAGCTTTATGTTGTGCTAAATGCCATTTTTTGTGTTGATTTTGATGTTTGTTTTGGATCATTGTCCTGATGGAAGATCCAACAACGGTCCATTATAAGATTTCAAGCAGAGCTGTCAGGTTTTGATTTTTTATTTGTTGCTATTTGCTAAAATCCATGATGCCATTTAACTGAACAAGAAGTTCAAGACTTCCAGCAGAATTATTTTCCAGCCCTTATTTTTAGGAAAAATAAAACACAAACAAAAACTACCCCGAGAGGGAAAAACAAACTAACTTGACCAACTTGAATGGACTGGAGAGGACTTGACACAAATAAACATTCACTTTACTCCAATAAACGATGACAACGCAGCACAGGATAGCAAACACAAAGATATTAATAGTGAACACGAGACTGGGTGAATGAGGTTGAACAGGTGGGGCAAATCAAACAATAACGAGGGAACAAGATGGACGGGGTTACACAATGATAGGACACAAACACGCAGCCAACGAGAACACTCATAAGCCACGTGTATATACAAAACAAGACAGCGCGCAGCCAGTGAAACACAGACCGTGCGCAACACGAGACAACATGAAAGCACGAGGCCGATGTGAACATGACCTGTAGCTCGTAATCACGCCCACTCACATGACGTAACAAAAGCACACAAGCACGAGCACGAGCGAACATTTGTCTTGTGCGTTCACAACACAGGATAAACACACAGATTATGAATGTCCAAATCCCGGCATGAAACTGAACAAGATCGATGTGCCAGGATCAAACATCACGCCCCACACACAAGACACTTCACAGTATCAGAGCTCTGTCACAGAAACACTAGAAAACAAGACCGAAGTGACAGAACCCTGTCAGACCATAGAATCCGGTCCTGTTTGAAGTTCCAACACGTAGTGATGTGGGGGCTATTTGACTTTTTTAGCCTTTCTGACCCCAAGACCAATCTTTGCAATTCTCCATCTGTGACCCTTGAAGAGTCTTTGGCCACTCAAACTCTCCTCCTACCACGCATTGAGACAATACAGACACACATCGTCTTGCAGAAACATATTAACAGTTTTAGTTGATTAGAACTATTCTATTATTGCCCTGGTGGTGGATATACAATATTCAATATTTTAGCTATTTTCTTTCAGTAACATTCTATTTAGTGAAGCTTACCAATCTTTTGCTGCACATCAGAACTATATTCTGTAGTTTTACCTATTGTGATAGACAATTAAGGAAATTTGTCCCTCACATTTCTACTCCTGTGAAAGTCATGGCTTGACAATTTCATGTTCCTAGTCACCCAGGTGTCCTACATTTTTTTATTAATAATGAATATATACATAAGAGATATTTTACACATAAGAAATTCTAGGGGTCCCAATAATTGTGGCCAACATGTTTTGGAGAAAAGCATTTATTTCATATTTTATCTGCACTTTCAATTATTTTACTTTGATGAAAGATTAGATTTAACAATGGATAAACAAAGGATATACAACGCAGATTTATTTTTACAGCCATCTTTTTTTCATGTTTACCTGGGGTGCCAATAATTCTGACCATCACTGTATAAACCTCAAGATAAATCGGTCAATAGAACAAAATAATTACAGAATAATTAAACTCGTGATTTCTGTTGTTAGGAAGCAAAAATGGAAGTACTGTATTAATTTCCAATTATGTACATTTTAATTCTGTATTTATTTTCAAATTAACTTTACTATTTACCAAATTAATTAACCCTAAGAAATAGATTTATTTATAATAATATTTTCACCATATTTCTCCGAACTTTGAGAAAAAAAGAAAAGAAAACTAAAGCCAACAATGTTTTGATCAAATGCTCTCTAGAATTGGAAAAAGTGGTCCTAAAACCACCTGCAACTGTCCACATATGAGTCTCATTCCACTCACTTGTTCGCTTTGATGTGAATCAGTATATCATAAACTCGACTTCAGGCACTAGCAAGGGCCTTGATCCAATAAACACCGATAACTCTATATTACCCACAAAACAAATTACAAAGTCATGGATTAAAAATAGTTTGTATTTATCAAAAACATTTCTGCTGATGGATATCCTTGTGCTTTCAATTGTTGTCAGTTGTTTTGTCCTGCACAGAAGCCTGAAAGAATTACAAATACATTTATTAGCCCAATTCTCACCTTTACTGTAAACAGCACAGTTGCTCTTTCCATCCTCTGCACTGACCCACATCATGTCCATCAGCCAGCGAGGACCTCCACTCAGCACCAGCGAAACCTTCAAAACAAAACACACACATCAGTTGTTTCTAAGAACCGGCAACTTGAACAAACAATCTGACAGACATAGAAATGAACCAACCACAGCCTAGACCCGATTTTCACCCAAAAGTTTCCATTTGTGTGTGACAAATACATCAGACGGTCGGTGATGGACTGTGGATATGCTATCCGACGGAGAGACTATGTCTTAGTTTGATTAAACCACATGAATTTCTTATTCCCAAAAGCCCTCCAAAGCTTTATCTCCTTGTATTTGAGGAGAAGAGAGAGGTGAGCAGGAAGCCACACCCCATCCCATTCGCCCTCTGAATGGCTGTATTGTTAAGGACCCTCTGAATGTTCCACCTGATCAGATCTCATCCTTTGGGAGTTTTGGAATCCAGAATGAAGCGGCATGGACTTGGAGACAGAAGAATCAAAATGCTGAGCACTGATCTTTAGACACATTGTACCCCTCTATCAGCAGAATCACAGCTTCCTGAGACCGCTACACTGGGATTTTAAAGAACCGGCATGGGTTTCAAAGAGATGGACAGCAGATCTGATTTCATAATTGGAAGCAGAATGACTGAATTGAATTTATATTTCTGAAAATATAAAAATTAAAACTGCTCACAACTGTGTGATATCTGTAATGTCTCCAAGTACACCCTTGCGAAAATGAAGTGTGCCTAATTGCATGCACTTAATTAATGAATGTGCACTTTCAGTGCACTTCAAATCTTCAAAGTACATTTTTTAATAAACTACCTGCATATAATATAATATTAATAAAATAAAAGGCCACTTAAGTGTACTTAGAGTACATTTTCTAAATGTAACACTCTTAAGAACACGTTTTAAAAACAGTTTGTAACAATGTCAAATTAAACAATTCACTTAAAAGTACATTTTAATTAATTATGGTTTAATAATTTTTGTGCTTTAAAGAAGTACACTTATTTCAATGTACTGATTAACATACGAAAGCACACAAAGTACTTAATTACTGTATAATTGTAATGTGCTTTTAAATTACATTTAAAGCCAAATATATTTTAAATGTGCTGAATTGCAAAGACATCATCACAAATGTGTAATTAGGCATTTCAGTTTATCATAAATGCTCGTCAGTATACATTGGGCAGTGCACTTTAACCATATTTCAAAAACAGTACAAGTAATTCTAAAATGACATAAAGATTTATTAAGTCCTACTAAAAAATTTATAATTTAGTCATTGACATATATGTTAGGGTAAACAAAAAAAGCCACTATTAAACTATTTTGACATTTATGAGCACCTAACCCGACCCCTAAATCAGTGTTTTTCAACCCCTGTGCCACGTACACTAGTGAGATATCGTCAGGTGTGCCGTGGAAAATGATTTAATTTCACCTAATTGGTCTAAAAAAAATTTTGGGAAACAAATCAATCAATCAATAAAATACTTTTTTCTTTGTGTTTATTTGATTCCCATTCAAAACATGTTGATAAGAATGACTGTACAGAGTTTCATTTTTTCAACATTTTCGGTTGTTGGTGTGCCTTGGCTCAAAATATGTTGAAAAACACTGCCCTAAATAACAGGTAGATACAACTAAAGTCATAATTTATTCAAAAAGTCTCCTAAAACTAAATTTCGTCATGTTGAGGTTTGGATTTTTTCTTTTGAATGTCTTTGTATTTTGAATGAGAGACAAGAAGCAGGATCATTTTCAGCAATTAAAACCTTAAGTTTCATTCACATAAAGATAGTGTATGGCTTCAGAGGACTCGGAATGCAACAAGTCTTTTGTAATACTTTTAAACTGTTCGTTAGTTCGTTTTTGCAATAAATAATTACTAAATAAATAAATGCCTGTTGAATGTTTTATGTTGTACAGAAGTGGTTAGGTTTATAGTTAAAAGTAGGGTTAGGCGCTCAAATAATTTATGAAAATATAAATACATATCTTTTACAAATACATGCAAAATTTAAACGCTTCTTAATCTGACACATAAGCCAAGCAGTTGAAAGCAGCTGGTTCTCTATTTTGTAGATATAGCGACGCCCAGGAATACATTTAAGGTCTTATAGCGACACTAAATGTGCTTCAGTTTTTTGATGTCTTAGGAGTGAGACTTCATTGTCCTAAGTAGCCTTTTTAATGTATATTAGACATTAAAAGTCTACTTCTTTTATTCACAAGTGTATATTTCCTCTTTGTGTCTGCCTCTCTATTTCTAATAGGCCATAAGACAAAGCCTTGCCAGCCATGTCTGGGATTGACCAGTCGGCAGGAAGATGATACGATTCAGCAAAAATCCAGATTTGGCCCGAGAGAGAGGGAGCGTGTGCTCCTGGAGAGATAAGCACAGTGATAACAGTCTGAGAGTCTGGAAAGCATTTGGTTTCCTTTCCTCCCCCATAGGGATATAAAGGGATGATGCTGTTTTAGAGCTGGATGTCTCCTGATCCCTACAGGTAGCAGAGATCATATCCACTTTATCTCAAAGGGCTGTGATGACTTAATCTGAAATTAGTACAAATTAATGACATGGGGCTTTGCTTGAGGTCCCTGTATATAAATGTAGACATTTATGCCAAACTAAATGCCAACCCTATTGTGGCGAGCAGGGCAGAAGGACATGAGAGCGCCACGAGAGCCGGCGGTGGTATTGATAATGACCGCTACCTGCACGCCGTATCACCCTCGTATCTCACAGAGGAGCGGAGGTATAAAAGGAGAAGCGACGACAGTGAAGGACGAGAGAAGACCAGACATGGATTTATGTAGGTTGCTTGTGTGGGACTGCAGCCATTACTTTTATTTTGTATTTGTTTTATTTCATATTAAATCGTTGAATGTTGCCGGTTCCCGCCTCCTTCTTCCCTGAATAAAGAACATTGTTACACTGGCATAAATCCAGGCCTAGTACTCTCTCGTCCTTCACTGGCGTCACACCTTCTTTTATGCTTCCGCTCCTCCGTGAGATACAAGGCCGGTGCAGTGCACAGGTGGCGCTCATTATCAATCCCACCGCTTTCACGTCCCTCGACACCGCCCTGCTCGCCACACCCATAAATCAACTTAAAGGAATATTTATTCACCCTCAAGTTGTTCCAAACCTGTATGAATAGCTTTCCTTCTTTCCCATAGTATGGAAGTCCGTCAGGGGTGTCCAATCCTGCTCCTGGAGGGTCACTGTCCTGCAAAATTTAGCTCTAACTCCAAATAAACACCTGAACCAGCTAATCAAGGTCTTATTAGGCATACTAGAAACTTCCAGGCATGTGTGCTGAGGAAAGTTGGAGGTAAATGCTGTGGGACAATGGCCCTTCAGGACCAAGTTTGGCCACCCCTGACCTTAGTCATCTTGCAGATCCCTTGAAAGTTTGCTGAGGCCTCAGGCCCCAGTCCCAGGGATAAAAACCAGTGCTTAAAGTAATGTTTCATCATGTCTGACATTCTGGTATATATGATCGTCTTCTCTATAAGCAAAGTTCACAAGTTGTGTAAGGCCACTCAACCACCATTGGGCCCTTGCTCTCAAGAGTGATTTAGGGGTGTTTTAGTTTTAGTAATTTTTGATTCTGGCTTCCAAAGATTATTAAAACACGATGCTTCTTTCCGTTCCTTTCCATTAAAGCAGTGTGCTGTCATCCATACGTAACATCCTGTTTGATATAAACAGTTGAATCATGCAACATCATGGTAAAAGAATATTGAGCTGCGAAAAAGATGCTGTTCAACAGGTGGCTTGCTGTATGCACGATCCAGGATGGAGAGAAACACGGACAAGAACAGGCTACTTAGGGCTTTGGGTGTGGGGCCCTGGGGTATATGCTTTTTTTTGCCAGGGAGTAGATTTTCTTGCACTGAACAAGAGCAGCATTTATGAAGTTCAGATAACCGTCCTCTCATCCTTTGACGTGTACGATCACACCGGTGTTCATATGTGTCACGTGATCAACCACTAAATTCACACGCGTTTTCACGCGATATCTGGCACTGATCCAAAAAAAAGACACGCTCAGAGCTTGTCATGTATCACAACAATTCAGTGTTTTCAACCACATAAGGTTTCTTTTAGGTTTCACAAGTTGATCCAAAAAGTTGGTGACTTTTTGAATTATCTATTATACAGCGCTTTTTGTGACTTCGGTATGTCAGGTCACAAGCATGACGCGTTGCCATGGAAACAATAAGGCGAAAGATCTACCTCTTCCTAGGGGGGCGTGACAGAAAATAATTGAGAAGCACTGGCTTAAATGGACAACTACATTCAGAGATATGTATTACAAACAAATCCGTCTTGGGGACTAAGGGATCCATTAAAGCACATTCAGTTATGTCTTTACTGAACATAAACAGACAGGAAAGTAAGGAACCAGAACTGGTCCCAGGTGCTCCTTTCAGTGAAAGTTGAAAGTGCAGAAATGTAATACTTACAGATAGAGGTTTTTATATCACAAACCTAAAGTATGATAGATAGTAACAGTGACACTTGCCTTGTCTTACTAAACACCAGTAAGAACATGTGAGAACCAAACAAACATCTTGCATGCTTTGTTTACCTTCCATGTACGACCTGTGTACTCACTTACAGTACGAATAGTGTCTCTTTTTAAAGACTCGCCCTCAGAACGGAGCCAAAGAAAGAGAGAGAGGTGTGTGCAGATCTAACTGTGTGGGAATACTTCATGAAAAAGACAGAGTCTACACAGCACTCCACTCTCCTTGAGTCATTTCTTTCTCTTTCTGCCTGTCTCTCTCTCTCTCCGCTGAATCCTCTTTCCCCTTATCAGGCCAGCACAGGCCTCCATCGGCCTCTCCCCACTCTGACAGGAGCAACAACAATGGGCCTGCGATACCAGTCCGCTTCACAGGGTAAACCTGCCACGGGCACAGATTACCCGTGACACACACACTCACTCTCTCTCTCATACACTCCAAAACACAACACCACCTTCTCCAAGGCCTCAAAATACAAAATGGACAAAAAACCTTTTAAATGACTTAACTTCTCCCCCTTGCTCTCTTTTCAATCTGGCCGTCTCGTCTCTGTCTGTAGTCTTCCTGTAATTACCCACAATTCACTAAGACTGCATTCCAAGTAAAAATTATGTGGACAAAGCAAAAACACAATAGTACAGACTTATGTTAAGTCACATGATAATGAAGGTATTTATGAGATGAATGCACTAGAACAAACACCACAACAATAATTTTAGGGCATATCATTAAAGAATCATTATGGATGTAGGTCATAATAACAAATTTATTATGAAGATTGATTGTATACTGTAGTTTGCACGTTTTCATTTTTGAAGACAAAGAATACTGATAAATAAGGAGTTTAAACAGACAACTACACCTCTCTGTACACTTGTCATGTTTATTTTCATCTTGTTGCAAGCTTAAAAAAGGAATCAAAAAAGTAAACAATTTTTTTTTACTCAACTGTGCTTTGATTCGTCAGTCACATTGCTTTGAATTATGAACTAATTAGAAAGAACCAGCCCAAGAAAATCAGGTTATCATGTAATAAACAAAACACCCACCTTGTCACTTCCTCCTGTGGCCACCTCAATCTTCCCAGGGAAAGGACCCCACGTGGTGCCCAGTAGAAGTGCCTGACAAGATAAAATCCTTCTTTCCCCTCCTTCACCAACCATTTTCAGCTCCCCTGTAGAAGTTAAAACAAAAAACTAATTCAGCCTGATTCTAACTTGTTTTTGATGTTACATTTAAAACGTCTCTTCCAAGTACACTATGGTTCAAGTATGGGATTAGTAAGACTTGTAAATATTATTCCAGTTTAAAATATCTGCTTTCTATTTGAATATAGTTTAATATGCATTTAATTCATGTGATTGCAAAGCTGAATTTTCAGCATAAGTTCTCCAGGCTTCAGTGTCACATGGTCATTCAGGAATCATTCTAAAATGCTGTGCTTCCATTATACATGTTGAAAACAGATGTGCTGTGTTTTTTTTGTGTGTATAAACTCTGATACAAACATGTCACTTTTGATTACTTTCAGTGCATCCTTAATAAATTATAGTATTCATTTAAAAAATATAGATTTATAAAACCCCAAACCTTTGAACGGTAGTATACAGGGCAACAGGTAGTATATAGTTATATAATATAATATGATGTAATGTATTTTATTTTATATGATGTTCATTTCAACTACACGGACAACCCATCTGGGGTAACCCGGGGTTTAGAGTCTTGCTCAAGGGCACAATACTGATAGTTCATCAGGTTCAAACCTACATTTTTTACAGTTACAGTTTTTTACACAACACCACTTCAGGGGAAGACTAAGCCCCAGTGTGAGCACATAGGAGCTCAATTAAAAATCATACAGACATCCTTTGGACCCTCTCCTGGGTGACCCTGCCTGTCTCTTTGATTAGGCTTTTGCTCACTGCTTTGACAAGTCTTCAGATAAGATGGATTATGCCTCTTTCTGCTGAAAGTTTTGATATGAACAGTGCAGAAGCTTGTTAAATTATCCAGTTTCAGAAGAGATGTGAAATGCTGGCAGATGGATTGATAAATAAGAGAATCTTGAGGCAGTGCTTTCAGGAGATCAGGGTTAATCCTTTACACCCATCCCCTCTTTGGATTAATAGATGTATTTAGCTACAGAAGAGCACCAGTGCTCAAAAATGTTTAATGGATATATATATTTATATTAAATGTATATATACATTTAATATAAATTATGAACAACAATACTTTACATATGATGACATATTTATACTTTAAGGAAAAAAATTCAAATACCTCTTGTAAATTACTATATTATAAAATAGTTTTTATGTCTGAAATAATGTGCATAGATCATTCACAATAACAACAGCAATATGTCTGTAGAAAATAAAAAGGGTCCATTTTGATCAGGGGCATTTCCAAGGAGGCAAGGGAGCCAGTGTCTCCTCAAAAAAAAAAAAAAAAAAACTGGATGAGAAAATTATCCACATCACTAAAAAGGGTTAGGGTTAGGTGACATTGAAAAGTGTAAAAGTGACTTGTTTTTATAAAGTAACACTGCCCAACAGTGATATCCGCATTTAAAGTTATAACAGGAGTCCGCGTCTCTTGTGCCTCCCCTGAGCCCAACAAAAAGACCCCCTAATGTGTGCGGTGGTTTTAGAGCGGGTTAAGGTTAGTTGCGGGGTAATTGAGAATGAATGGTGGAAAGTCACCTGAGAGAAGGCAATGCCAACCTAACATTATGAATGAATATGATCGATTATGATTGAATAAGATTGGTTTGTTAAATCCTGTGCATGTTCTTGAATTGGCCCGAATGAAAAAGTTATACTTTTTATGGGAAGACTAATTAAAAAGTAAGTAAACAACTCAGTAAGTTAAGTAAGTTAAGTAAGTAAACAAACTCTTAGATACAAACGCTTTATTTCACATCAAAATCAAACTTGAAATGGCCTGAAAACATGATGACTGTGGGGGGGTTTAGTGAGCAATGAGCTTGGGGAGGATAAAAGTAAATCTCTGTGTCTGTCTGACAGTGTGTATAAGCTTGATGACTATTACAAAAATAAAGGCTGAACATTAGTTCATAAATAATATATATATAGTTTAAATTGTTACTGCCTTTAGTTATTATTTTGGAATAAATGCAAAATGCATAAAAACACCAACTTTAATCAACAGGACACTAGTTTTAAATACAAGATGTTTACTTTTAATGTAATGTTTGTTTATCCAGGAAAATGAAGTGTAACGGACATACATTTACATTTGATATTGCATATAAAAAAATATGAGGACTTATTTTATGTTGATTTTTTTATGTTGACTTTACAACTAAGAAAAGATTTAGAACTTAATTCAGTGTTTAAGAAAATCCATGTTAAAAGCTACTATGTCAAATTGTGGAAAAGATTTTTTACTTTCAAAATATTTTTTGCACCGTTCCACTTCAATACATCAAATAAGAATTAGGACACTCACAATGAACTTCGTTTAATCTAAAAAATGTAGTCACAGTCCAAAGCACTTTGGGAACATTGGCGTACTAAAATAAACAAAAGTCATTTTCCAAAAAAATGACAGGGACTATAGCCACTGTTCTTCTACGTCAAAAGTGAACTAATCAAAAGCTCTGTCTGCCACAGAGAAATCAGCAAACCGCCCTTTTCTGCACCTCTCTCCTTCCATACTGTCCCTCTCTTCCATCTCTCTCTCTCTCTCTCTCTCTCTCTCTCTCAGTGGTCTAATCTGTGAGGGACTTAAAGGGACCTTATCTCCGGGCTCTCCTGCTTCATTTCATGCTTGATTTACTTTAATTTGTCTGATAGGGCAGCAGGATTTGGAGACGGCCCATCTTTGGCTTGGGTGACGAGTGAAAAAAAAAGCCACTCTGATATTTCTCTGGCACATTGTCGCGGGTTTTTGACTTCTCTCCTCTCTCTCTCTCTCTGCCACGATTTCCTGGAGAGAGAGAGACGGGAAAAGGGCAAGAGAGAATGCGTGAGAGAATGAGAAAGATCTCAGTGTGGTGTAGTAGGCTGTTTGAGTGTGCTTCGAGTCAAGCAGCCAGAGAAGAAAAGGATTGTGGGAGTGTGGCATGATTGTGTGATGTAGTCCTTCGCAGGCAGAGATGTCGGAGGCAAAGTGCACTACGGGAACGAGTAGGGTTCAAACAGACCATCTGCCCTGGATACACAATGGACAATGGATACTCAGTTTATTTAAAAATATGATGGACAAAACACAATGGGTCTTATTTATGAAAAACGTATTTTGGGTAAATTATTGCTATGTAAATTGTGAGACACTATACATAATAATAGTTTTACAAATGATTTACACAGAAATGTATTCTGCTTGTCTTTCATGAATGTGGCCCAATAAGTCTAAAATATAATTAGGAGGATAGAAAGTATAGCACAATTTTTATTTTGCATATTAATGAAATATTGTGTACATTTAATCACCATAATTTTGTATATGGCTCAATTGCGATCAATAAATTGAACCGGGCACCGGGCATAGATAAAAGTAAATGGATAAATGTCAATTTAACGGTACATTAAACAATCAATATGGATATTAGGATGGAAATTATGATAAAAGTATTGGACACTTTTTGTAAGGAACAGCATGTGCATTTGGGAGCTTGATATTATGTGCATTAATATCAGTCTGATGTCAGCCAAACATCCAATCATTCATCATATTAAACTCCATTCAAAAGTGTCTGTCTGACTATATTCCCCGCCGAGGCCCTTAAAAGGGAAGTTTCTACTTCCTCTTGCGCGTGTTTCGGGCTAAAGCGATTTACTCTCTGGGTTCTTTTTTTTTAGCTGAAATAAAACTGACGAATAAATTCATCTCCCAGCGGTGAAGGGCAGAGGGCTTCACATTGACAGTCTCTGTATTTGAAACTCGCAAAATCCACCTCCTCCCCTCCCAAAAACCAGCTCCTAACCAGAGAGCATTGAAATTCCCCTCGCAGCGCTGCACGGGATTTGCTAAACGGCGGGGTGTGTGTGTGCGCGGCTGATAAACGGAGTGATGATCCAGCAACACGTCTTTATCCTTGCGCTCCGCTTTAATTAACGCCGGCTTGTTTGTTGAAAAGATGATTAATATGCCAGTGAAAATGGCCTAATTGAATACCGCAACAACCCACACAATCAGGGAGGAACACGCTGTTTTGTTTTGTGTAGATTAGCCCTTTTATCAATGTCATTATTTATATTATTATTATTATTGCGTGGTATTTTAATTCAACTGACAGCCCCATCCCCCACACACCTCCTCCAGGCATAAGGAGGGACAGGCGTATCGTACAGACAATGAATGAGCCACATTGTGTCCGTTTGAGGAGGGGTCAAGAGGAGCCAGAAACTTTTGTCAGACAGTCAAAGATCTCCTGGCTCTGGCTGATTTTTTAATTGAATGCCGACCTATTGAAAGGTCGCTTATAAAGGTATATTTTAGTTATTTTAATTTCTATTTTAGACTACCCAAGAAAATAATTTTCACTTATTACTCGCTTATTGTTTTTTATTTCAAAGGGAGGGTTTAAAGTCACAGTGTACCAGAAGTAATGGCAGATATTTTCTTCCATATTGCGATGTACATCCAAGTGGTACAGAAAATAAAAATATTCAGGGTGGTTCTATTCATCGATTGTTTATTAGATGGAGGCAGAACTAAATGCAAGTCAAGTTGTTATTTAATATTACTGTTGAGCAACTTGACTTTTTTTCATTAAAAATGTTGCAAAAAAAATGAATAAAATGAACTGAATATGAATAAATGATTCGTTCACAATAAGATCAGCAAGTTTAAAATTATAAAATTAAATGAATTTCCTTCCATGGCAACTTTAAAAACTTTATTTGAGTGAAATGATTTATGAAAACCAGCTGACAGAAAAATGTTTACTGATTTTGTCATTCTAGCCTCAGGTTAACATGTATAATGTTGAAGTTTTCTCGCTGTACTTTGAACGATGAGAATTTGGGGGAAACTGAAATGTCTTGCCCCATATAGACCATTGTATATGAAGCCTAAAGGGACATTGTGGTTGGAAAAAAATAAATAAATGGAAGGAATAATCTATGTTTTTGCGTTCTCTCATAAATGCTATGCATTTCCCAGAGAAACTTTGCATTCGCTAGAAAAACCTTTGCATTCCCTTGTTTTTCTGAGGGAATACAAAGTTTCTCGGGGGATCGCAAAAGCATTGACAAATAATTTTTTCTCCAGCTCCTATTTTTTTCCTTTAGGGCTTCATATTTATAAGTGCATCAATACGATTCATCCTTGTTTTGACGGGTGACTTGAAATTATTTTCTGTAGCAATCAAAAGTTTACCACAGATGCTGTCCAACAGTTTAGACTTGAATATCTGCATAAACAATCTGAAAACAAGAAGCCCATGTAAGATGATGAATACCCTCAGTTTGATTCAATTCATATCCCATGATGCTCCATCTAAATGTCAGAAGTCTGGAATCTGTACATGTATCTCTCTCATTCTCATCTCTCATTCTCATCTCCCTCTCTCTTCCATTTGGCTATGAGCACAGTGGTCAGCCGCTCTCAGCTCTGGTTTACATGTTCTCTGCTGCATTCCCGCTCCCTGTGTGAAAAGGCTTTAGGGGGCTCAATCAGTGGGACTTTGATGTCGACTGCAGCTGTAATGATTTCATATTGTTCCAGGGATTTCTCTAATCCACTACACTTTCATTAAAATCCCTCACTCCATCCTCCCTTCTTCTGAGAGGCATCGGACAGAATCGGCCTCCTTTCCTTCATCTCTCACTCTTTTTTGCCATTCCTTCATTCCTTCTTCAGCAGCAACATTCATTGGGAAGTTATAACTGTAGATGCTAATTCACTTTGAGATATTGGACGTCATTCCATGCAGTGCTTTAATTAATAAGTTATGAGATCCAGGAACAAGGACTAGTGATGGATCCAGCAAGTTGAAATGATCATGAAACAAAAAATAAAGTGTGTTCTGACATGATAAGACGTCATCACTACCATCAACAAAACAATTCAACTTCAGACAGGCAGATCTAGTTGTACTTGTTGAAATCCAAATTGCTGTATTAACTATATTTACACATTCTCAAAAAGTATCTTACATATTATTGTGCTACTGTAGCAAGGAAGATTCCCTACACTATTAAAAAACAAAACTAGTGAAACAAAAGAAATAGTGTGTGTGCTGCCTCTGTTCTATGATTAACAAAAGCTGCATTGCTACTAAACAGGTTTATGGTGATATCATTTTGACAACATTATAATTATTATTTTTCTCATGAAACATGGATAATCATTTGAAAATTTGGGGTCAGTAAGCTTCTTCTTTTTTGAAGAATTAATACTTTTATTCAGGAAGTACATTTACATTATATAAATATTTACAATATTTCTGTTTTTATTGTACAATTGTTTTAGAAGCTTATGAGGTGAGGCATCCACTAAAATTGCCAGATCCAAATCCAAAGGTGCCAGAAATGAGACAAATTAAGCATCAATTCTAGATGTTCTGTGTCTACTGGCTTGGCATACCGAGGTTAAAACTTTTCAGAGAAGACAAAGGCACTCTTTCCAGATCAGATAAGAAAACACAGTGCCTCATTATTGCTAGAATGAGTCTGTAACCTAACTAATCATGTTTATTCAGAGGACTGGAGGGAGAGAAAGAGAAATCCAGAGATAGAGACCGCAACAAAGAGCGTGAATATCAGAATGCGGTGATATCTCACCATCAAGAAACTGATTACAAAGACCCGTGATCATATATAAAGATAGCAGAGAAGTCAGCTCAGTTTTTCTTTGGCTCTAGTGACTGTATTGTGTAAATCTAGTGTGAACACGCAAGATAAAGCACCTCCCAAAATGGCATTATTACATTATCAGATTTCATGCTTTTAAAGGCTTATAACAGTACATCATTTGGCTGCATCTTTCAGACTCACTGTAATTTGTCCTGCACTATTGTTTCTGTGCAATTGTGGTATTTAAAAGGTGTGTTTTATTTTTCTGTGGAATTCAACATGCATGCAGACCACTATTTGAAATGTTTCACTATGCATTCTCTTCCACAAAAATAGAAGGCTGTTTACAGTGTTTACCTTAAAGTATAAGCAGTGTGCAAATATTCCATTCTGAATGTATCCCAAGCAAGCTGCCTACTAAATGCCATTTATAACCACAGATGATTTTGACTTGTTGTTTTTTTTTTACAAATGATGATGTATGATTTATAACCTGTATAAACCTACTACCTATTTTATCATATTCTGTTTTGTTCATATTCAGAGGTCCTTGCTCACCCTTGTACTGAATGTGCACTTGCTGTGTGGTTCAAACCTAAAATAACTTATTTTTTTAAAAAGATAAATAATATATCAATGAAATAAAAGAAGACTTAAATGTACTTAAAGAGAATCCACTTTCGTGACTGTTTCTTAACACACTTAAGAACACTTTAAAAAAAGTACTTTGTAACAATGTCAAATTAAAAGTTTTAACTTAATATTGATATTAAATAATTGTTTTAATAATCTTTTGACACGCTTTAAATAAGTACACTAACTTAACATTAAGCCCATGTAAAGTATTTGATTAAAATTTTAACTATAGTGTATTATTTAATATTGAATATTTAAAGTTAATATACTTGAAATGTACTAAATTGCAACACCCTTATTACAATGTGTAATTACAAATATATTTGAATACTTTCAAGTTTCAAAAGAAATTACATTAAAAGTATATTTTAACATACCATAAATGCTTGTCAGTACATTCAGCCATGAACTTTAACCATTTTTGAATAAGTAATTATAAAATTACATATGAAGGTAAATTAAACTAACTGCACTTGATTTCCATTTAAATTTTCATTTAATTGTAAATTGTCTGAAAACCTCACATTTAGTGTGCACTTAAAGTCAATTGTTTCCATAATAAGAACTATTTTTAAAAGTCTTCTAAAGCATACTTCTTTTTCACAAGGGTATGTTGCATTTTATAAATGTAAGATGCGTTAAGACACTTGAGACATTATTGGACAACTGTCTTACTTGGGCCGTCCCATTCCTCTGTTGTGAGTAGGCTGGGCTGTACTCTCTCTTCTTGTCCATCACTGTCTTGTTGTTCTACCTTTAAACTTCCCCCCATATCACCTGTAAAAAGACATCAAAGCTTAGCTACATGTGAACAAACAGCTGAATCGTAGCACAATCAGTAAACCGGACAGAGACGGCCGATCTGGCTCTCGCACTGGCAGCAGCTGTTCATTTTCTTTCATTTAAAACCCTTATTCCTTGTAATTCAAATATGCAGTTTCTCATTTTGGATTCTTTCAAGTGTCTGCTGTGGGATTTTATGCTCGTTTCATTGGAGAGAATGGAATAGAGACAGAGAGCAAGTCCCTGGACCCACCTTGATCACAGACTCGCTGCCTGTGTTAAGCCCTGTGACGAAACTTATTGGAAATGTTTAATTACAGTGTTGGGAAAGAAATTAAGCTACAAGATGATTCCTTAATTAAGCTGTGATTAAGGATTTTCTGCCTTTGGCTCTGACACCATGGGCAAAGTACTATTTAACACCGTCACAGGCAAGAGAAGTTAACTCCAAGAACAGACCTATTTACCTCAGATACTCATACAACTTCTCTCACACACACACAGAGGGAATCTGTCCATGTCCTCTGCAGACAGGAAATTCCTCTCTAGCGACGGGAATGGATAAAACCTTATGATCTTAAAACTCAAGCTGAATAAATACTAGGACAGAGCCAAGTATTAAACCTTATTCATGGGACAAGACAGCCAAAATACCACTTAAAAACTGGTATGTGTTCAAACAAGGAGGTTTAAATGTATTTGGACAATTTAAGAGGTAAAAAGAGCAATATATTAACAAAATATATTGCAAATTAAGATCCAATAGGAGTCTAGGAAATAGAAGAGCCAGTGCTGACATATTATGAATACATCTTAACTGGAAACGTGAAATTTTGACAAATCCATCTGGAGTGTTCTGGAGTAATTCATTCATTTGTTAATTATAAATATGAAATCACAACTTATCAAGGTGTCATGATCTATTCTGTTATCTGAGATTTTCATTATATGGTCCACAGATTAACTATTCTATTATATAACTTAACACATGGTTAATGAACCTCAACCGGACAAACTGAAGTTTTTACATATTTATTAATTCGTGCTCGAGTAACTAATAAGCATTCCTGTAGTCCTGAGAGCGAGACGAAATGACCCCTCGCAGGAAATCATACACGCTAAATCATAACTAATTTCCATCAGGTATAGGTGTCATGATCTATACTTTTATTTTTGGCATTTCCATTATACGGCTCACAGATTCATAAAGCAATTATGTGCTCTAGTTGGGGGGGGGGGGGGGGGGGTCAAGAAAAACAATAAATATTCAAAAATGTTTCTTTGCCATTGCCCTTCAAAGCTTAATAGGTCAAAACATGTGAGAAAATGAAAAAGAATCGCCCCTCTTCCTTTTCAACAAGAACAAAAGAAAACCAGCACACATCGTTCCGACAATTTCGAACAAAAAAGGGAATGTGATTGTTCTTTTGAAGATTGCATGCTCGAAGGCAAAGCAGGTAGTTTACGCAGTTCACTTTGCTGTTGCAAACTTTTGGACGTTGGGGATAGCGAGACAGGCATTTCAAAGAGAAGATTCATCGTTTACAAATAGAAAAGCATAACGTTGGGACGCTGAGTGAATTTCAAATGGCTGGGGGGTGGGTGGGCTCTGAATTATCCCGTTGTGACGGTGAGGTGTGGCCGGCAGAAACGCCTGTAATTGAATTTCAGTTCAAAGAGCTGATGCTATTTGCTTGAGTTTGATGGTGGAAGCCTGCAGCAAATACCAGCAACTCTGTTGTTATTTATTATGACCAATAACCCTGTTAGTAACATATACAGTAGGTCTTCCCTCAAAATGCCATATTTCTTCAATCTTCTCTTTCATATTCAAATTCAATTTCAGCACAAAACCAAACATTGCTTTGAGCTAAAGGGGCTGTGGTGGGAAGGTGGGAAAAGATTGTGTGTTCTAGAAAATGTCTGATACTTTTAACATTTGCAGAGGATTGTGGAATACAATATAAAATATATATTCCTCTATTGGATTACAGTAGAGATGTCTTTGTTTATATATACAAACAAACCCACACATGTCATTTAAAATTATCCATAGTATTTCACTGAACTGTATGTGTATTGTGGCAGATTTCCAATCAGATACATACTACCTTTCACCACAAAACATAAACATGCTAATGTGTATTTATTTGAAAAGTCTCCTGAACTATAAAAAGCAAGCTCTGAGCAATAAAAGTTTCCTTCTTCATGTCTTTGTAATGGGAAATGAGCTCACCATTCTTCAAGTGATCTCCATCTTTAGAGATGATGTTCTCTGGGTCAGAGAAGTAAAGCGGGTCATCCTCCACAGACCTGTCTTCTTCTTTCAATGTCTCCTTCTTCTCACACACTGTCTCCTCAGACTCTATCTCTAGCCCATTTTCAAACATTCCTGTCAAATAATGGACAAACAAGAGCAGAACTTTATCACTTCAGAAGATGCTTAAGTGAATTCACCTTTGTACTAAAATGCATGTCAATTGCATTGAATGTTATAATCAAATACTTTACATGTGCTACAACATTTAATACATCAAAATAAGTGTATTTTTTTAAAGCATTACAAAATATTATTACTTTTTTTTAATTCAAAATGTAAGTTTTTAACTTAAGTGTTTTAAGAAACAGATGCTGTATCCGAAATGGCACACTTCCCTACTATATAGAAGACAAAAAAAACAGTATGTGACAATAAAAAAAGTCCGAATTCACATCTAGGTGAAAAGTACCCGAGAATGTAGGCGAGAATTTGTGAATGGTGGTGAATCAAGGCAACTGACCCACGTAGGTGACATGATAATGACAACATGGCCAATGTAGTATGTCTGGATCACAACCATACTAAACACATTATGCTATATGGAACATACGTTTAACATAAAGTCATAAAGTAATTACTTAATAAGAATTAGAACTTATTTAAGAAAGTATGTGTTTTCGGCCTGCAGCCATAGTCATGAAAGTATATTAAGTACTCTTAAGTGGCATTTTATTTCATTAATATTATGCTATCTACAAACAGGTAATAATTCTTTTTAAGTTAAAAGAAGCACAGTACTTTTTCATAAGGGATAATCTGGTAGCTTATTAAATAGCTAAAGAAAAAAGCTAAAGAAAACATACGTGAACTACTGCAGAAACAAAACACTATTGTTTACAATCGTTGACTATATTTTAGTGATAGATGCTAGTGGGAAAAATTTTGCTTACTGGCCCAAATCAAAGTAAGTCTGTTTAAAATAAGCAACAGTACATCTTTCTTCACCAAGCAACATGACATAATGTCCATCAAACACTGCAAGGATGCAAATGCCACGAACAAGTCATAAACTACTATGCACCTTGCAAAATATGTCAATATATCTAGTTTGTAATGTCTTTGTACCTTTCATAAGCATAAATGAAGGCAACTGCAAAGTGTTCAAGCAAAGCCAACACAGGAACAGATCCAAAGCCTAAGGTTACGTCTGCTCCGAGATAACTTGTTCACGCAAGCAGCAGCATTGAAGGTAGACATAGCACACTTTCTTATTAATTTGCCTTATCAGTGGGTACAATGTTGATTTTTCATTTGCTTGCCATGCCTTTGGGTGGTACACCCATGCAATCACAAAGTTCATTTTTCTCTGTTTGATTAATTTCTTTCCTCTGTCAAAAAAAGACATTGGCTACATTCCATCAAGAGAGTCCTTTTCCCTTCCAGCTGTACATGTACTTTGATATTTGCATATTAATATTTTTTTTTCCTTCAATCAGGGGGCATGACGAGTTGCACCCACCTGAACGAAATTAAACAGACGCATTTTTTCACCTTTGATATTAAAAATATTCTGGCTTCGACGTTTCCATGTTTACAGGAATGAAAACTTTAAGGATGAATGTATATTCAGTGAGAAAATCTGTGTGCAAATTTGTCTTGAGAAGTGAACTAAACCTGACAAAACCTCCCTTTGGAGATGGCCTAAAAATTTCACTTAGGGTTAGGTTTTGACTGTGTTTTCTGTTTATATCCTTAGTAAAGAGTGTGTGTGTGTGTGAGAGAGAGAGAGAGAGAGAGAGAGAGAGAGAGACAGAGAGGGGGGGGGGGAGCTTTAATGTTGTGATCTGGGTGAATAAACTCTTTCTTTTCATTATATTTATGAATGGACCTTTTGTAGGAGTGCAGCACTGACTGTGCGCATGAAAGGAATCAAGCCACAGATGTAGTGAGAGGAGACGTGTTGAACAAGGTCGCAGTTTTACCATATTTGATCTTTGTGGCAAAAACAAAAATGTTAAGCCTTCCCCAAAGGACAATGTTATTGCTCAGAGATTACTCCTCCACAGCTGAAGAGAATCAATGAAGCTTTAACTTGGGCATAAACTTTAGCATAAAAAGATTTTTTTGAAAATTCCTTTGGTGTTTAAATAAATGTGTATAGCGGATGATTTAATCTTAATAATGTATTGGCAAATCTTTAACGGAGCTGTAGGAGAAACTATAAATACTGAATACACTTTTATTATAAGTTAATATTTTAAGTTAACAGTTTATAGGTTTTAAGGTAAATAACTGCAAAACGACCAGTAAATTACTATAATATCATTCAGTACTTCACTGTAATATGCATTGCATTCAGTATAGTTTGTCACATCACAGTAAATTTGTAAATTACAGGAGTTAGATACTATAATTGTAATTGTAAATGAATCTGTGAAACTCATAACAACTGTCTATTTTTATAGATATTATTATAAGAATTATTTGGATGGTTAAAATAGGCTTGGTGGCGTAAGCTAGAAAGGAAGGGCAGTTTGAAGGAAGAGTGAGTTATTACATTTTGATTCAAGTTTAAATGTTTTTTTTGGAATAATATGAACTATAGACTATAAAGAAATTTCTGTTGACTTTTAGATTTGACAAAAAGGTCACTAAGTAAGCCCCCACGCTGTGTGCAAACTCCTAACCTCCTTCCAACAGAACACCAGAAGACACTGAACTTCAAATCCATCCTGCCACTGAAACACTTCCTCTAAAACACACACATACACAAAGCTGAAAACACACTAAGTGAAATATGCAAGTATGCGGGCATGATCTGAGTGACTGCTAATTTCATGCTTGGATTTGCTGCTTGCAATGTTGGAGGCGTGTGTTTGCATGGTGATAGCGGCCCGGCTCGGTATCAGCTGGCTTCAGTGTAGAGCCATGCTGCCCCGTCGCACACCGCAGCCAAAGCAGGACGCTCTCCAGCGCTCTAATTACACCTGAGCTAATTCAATCTGACAGCACCGAGCCGCATGGAAATCAGCCTTCTTTTTCTTGTCATTCCGGCTGGTTCCTTCTTTTCTGGTATTTTACAGTATAGTTCTTGCATCTGACCAAAAACTGATGAGTTGAATAGGTGCACAAGATGCAAATGTTCCAAAATGTGTCAAAATATGCAGCAAACAACACAGAATACTGTGCAGAATACTGTGTCCCACAATGCAATGCACTTAACTTGACCTTACAGTTCCAGATAATGACAGTAGCAACTTATGTACATTTGTTTTGTATTTATTTTATTTTTTTATTGGAGTGTGAAAAGTTAAGATGCATTTGCAAGCAACATGGACGTTTTTTTAAAGGGGTCATCATGAGGCGATAAATCAAATTTTCTTCTAAGAATACCCTGAATATTAATTTTAGTTAAAAGTTAACTAAAAACAGCTTTTATTGTAACCAATCCCATCGAAAAACCTGTTGTGTGCCTATCTATGACGCAATATAGCAACTAAAGATCATCCTTGCAACACTGGCCCCGCCCACCGGTGTGTAAGTGAGATGACGAAGAGAGGAGAGTTGAAACAGGATCACTGCACTAAAAATAACATTACCTTCCAAAGGATGTGAATGTATAAGTTGAACATTATTTATTTGTATATATTCTGTTTACTTCACTGTGGATTCTTTGGTAAATCAGTAGCAATTTCAGCACAGGCTTTGCAATTAAATTATAAATAGAAATCGATCAAAGAACGCTCCCTTCAAACAGCGCAACTTTATTAGTGACTCTCGTCAAAACGCCTGTTAAAATCGACAAATCTATTATTTACTTTGTGTAAACTTTGTGTAACTTTGCACTGTTAGTTATGATGAAATGTTGCAAGGAAAATCGAGTTGCAATGGCGAGGTCACTGCATTCATGTGCTCAACATGTCTGTGATCGGCTACAATGCTCATCACTGCAACCTTTCGTGCCACAATCTAAATATAATGTCAGCATTTTTCACAATTAGTTAACATTTAGAACTGTAATAGTAAAAACTTGATAAACGTTTTCCAGAAGTTTCCACGTGTAATACTTATTTCATATGCCAAAAAAAAGTCTGTCTTTTGTCAAACATGTCAGCCACAGCAGTGGACATTTACACTGAAGTCACAGCAGACACATCTTTTCAGACAGAGCGTTCAAATCAGAGGACTAAAATCGGGGTAGGAAAAATGTCTTTTATTACTACATTATGACAATTTTTTATGTAAAAATCACACTAACATTATAAGTGCATAAGGACAACATAACACAAAAACTGAGATGCTTCATATCTAAGATGCATGCTTAATTACAATTCCAAACAGAATCAAATGTTCCATGTGTTCCTCTGTGTGAATGTCAGATTTGGATTCCTCCTCCTAAACATCAAACAACATCAAACAAACAGCTGTGGCAGCCTGGCACTGTATTGCATGCCCAATCACCTCAGTGGCATAAAATCTCAGTCATTCTGCTGGGTTCTACCCAGGAGTAGATGGACCAGAGAGATGTAGTGAATGGAAAGAAAATTGAGAAAGAGACAAAGAAACAGAGGGCTCAGAAAAGTGTCTCAGGGCCTAGGAGAACATCTAATTTAACCTCCAGGAGACCTTAGTCGGAGTAGATACATGCAATATTTAATTTGATGCAATAATAAAAAATAGGCTGAGATAGATAGGACTACAGCATTTTCACTATGGGGTACTATTGCATATCTGGATATTAATTAATATATTAAAAGATATTAATAAAAAAAAGGCCAGTGTACTTAATGAGAGTCCCCTTTCATGACTGTTTCTTTTCACACTTTTAAAAAGCGCACTTTGTAATCAATTCAAATTAAAAGTTTTACTTTGAAATCAATTTTAAATCGTTATGTTTAAATAACCATTTGTCGTGTTTTAAATAATTTCACTTATTTTGATGTGTTGACAAATATGTAAAGCACATGTAAAATTCTTGGGTAGAATTTAACTGTAGTTTGTTATTCAAAATTACATTTAAGTTAAAATATTTTAAATGCACTAAATTGGAAATGTATATTTAAATACACACATACTGTTACATGTCAGTCGTGTCTTTGTCTACTTCCTGTTTCCTCCTGTGATTTCCCCCAGTATATTTCCACTCACCTGTCACGTCATCAGTCACCTCGTTAGTCTTTTCAGCTGTGTCTAATTTGCCTTCAGTGTTTGCCCTCCTTGCCGAGGTTTGTAGTGTTATGGTAGTTTTCCATGTCCATGTCCATGTCCATGTCCATAATATAATTGGACATCCAATTATATGAATCCACTTCCATGTCCATGTCCCCAGATTTGCACAAAGAAGTGCCGTTTTGTTTTATTGTTCTACAAGTGTTTCTGTTTAGTTTTACACATGCAGTGCTGTTTTGGTTTGGTTATAGTTAAAATGTTTTTGTTCAAGTTTATTAAAAGAATATGTCCTTGAATTCCTGTGCCTCCTCGTCTCCTCATCCTCCCCTGCTACCGTGACACATACAAGTTTCAATAGAAATTACTTTTAAAGTATATTTTAGTTTACCGTAAATATGTCAAAAACTTTAGCTTTCTAAAGTTCAGCTAATTGCATTTAATATAAACGATAATACCTTTTATTCCATTGTAAAAAAAAAAAAAAAGTGTCCGTTACATACATTACATTCAGTTCCCACATAAGTACATTTCTTTAAGTATTATTTCCTTAATTCCTGAAGTAATAAGAGCTCTTTTTAAAAGGACACAAATGTGTACTTTTTTTAACAGGGGTAGTGTTGGTGCAGTTTCCACTCTATTTTCTTCTTTCTGAGCAGTTTACCTCAGAACCTAAAGCTAAGAATATAATATTCTGCAACACTTTATTTTACACTGTGGTTAAAATATATTACATGAATTTACTGTAATAATAACAGTAAATTAGCCATAATTACTTGCATGCAATTAACCCTAAACCAAACCCTACTCCTAATTAAACCAATAATATATTGTAATAGGGACACCTTAAAAAAAAGTGTAACGTAATAATCTCTATACACTTCTTAGACCAGGAGTGGGCAAACTACGGCCCGCGGGCCATATCCGGCCCGTTAGGCTTTTTAATCCGGCCCGCCGAATTTGCCGAACCTGTATTAAACCTCCTTCATTTTACATTTCCCTGTAATGTCACTCTGTCGCGGCTGCAAGCGGCAGTGGCGCTGAAGGTGTGCTGGAGAGTAGGCGTGTGTCGCAAACCCCTCTACATCCCCCTTTATGGCAAAACTAATGTTTGCGCGCACGTAAATTACATCCGCGAGCGGAAAACAGAGCTACGCGTAAATACGGGTACCCTTGAGCTCATTTTAATCACTCGCGCGTGTGAACATTCGCCCGCTCTCGACTGCTGTTTTTGTTCGCGCCAGCACTTTTATTTTTGTCAGTCGTGGGGCGGGGCTTGCGCTTGTAATAGTAACATCAAACGTCATTGGTTAGTTCCATTTTTTCCAGAGGTCAGTTGTGATTGGACGCCTGTGATTGTCAATCTAGAGCTGAGGCAAATATATGATTCAGTCACATTGCATTTTATGGTTTTTCTGTTGATTAAATTGTATTAATATTGTTTTGTTGTAATTTCACGTGTCCCAGTCGAGTGATTTAAGACCAAACTATACTTTATACAGGTTTTCTATGATTTCTTATAAGTAAATGCACAGGTACGACCTTCACCCCGGCCCCTCTGTCAATTTTAAGAAACCAATGTGGCCCGCGAGACAAATAGTTTGCCCACCCCTGTCTTAGACCATCTCAGTGATATATCTGTTTGCGCTGTGATGGCTGGGAAGATTTAAAAATAAATCCATAACTAATCAGAAATACAATAAAGAACTTTTTTTCTGCTAGCATACAGAAGCCCCTTTAGTGATCACAATGTTATACCCCCCAGGATACAGATGCTCAGTCCTTTCCATGAATAGCCTTTGTGTTCCTGTATCTTTAAATTAGATTAGATGAACAATTAGTACACAGCCTAGAAACAAGAATAAGATTCAGATCCCATTTTATAATGCCCTCTCTTATCCTTGAACTAGTATTTTAGGGAGAAGTGTAGGAACGATGGCTCGTATAAGAGCTGACATCTGGATGGAGAAGCTGTGTTAACTGAGACTGGAAAGGAAACACAATGACCTACAGCAAAATGTTCTCAGAATACAAAGATCTGAATTATCTGTTCACAATCAATGAAACCCGAAAAGAAATCAATCCACTATAAGCTAATCAATTATATCAATCAGAGATAAAGTCTCCATTATCCAGGCTTTTACTGTCCTGAACAGTAAATAAAGTAATTTTTCATACTGAGATTTCTGGCTTTTAAATGGCAACTTCACAAATTTTTTCTGAATGTCTACTGGAGATCTATGTGAAAGTTTGGGTGGTTTTCCCAAGAGAAAAATCTAAGAAGTGTCAGACTTACACACAAGTCTCCATTTGCTAATTGTTGATTTACTGAATGGGAGAAAAAACTGACATTATTGAGATCTCGTTGTAATTGATCTGTCATGATCCTCATTCTCTTAATTCTTCATGGCAAATAAACAGCTCCAAACAACTGGCATGTTATTTTCTGAAAAATCCTTGATATAAACAGAAAGCACAACCAATAATTAAGCATTTAACAGAATTCCAGTATCCTGGAAGCGAGCTGTGCAATCACTAAGGTAATTAAAGAACTTAAAGGCTGTCATTTGATATCAACAGCTTTGCAGACTGAACCCCAAAAGCACTTTGAATTATGAACTTTTAAGCGCAGTTCGCAAAAGATGCTTGTACAAACTTCAGCTATCACCTATTAGTGCCCTGGATTTGTGCCATTAGCGATTTTCCACTCCGCATTTAAAAGCATGCCATCACATTTGCTGTGGAGGTGCTGAAGTTAAAATTAGACCACAGAGCTCTCTAATCCCAACAAACATCATATGTTGTGGCACTATAGCAGCCACTGTACAAATTTTGCTTTTCAAATAACTAATTTATTAGGCAATTTCTAAGACTATTATGTCAAATACCACATTATTTGACCATTCCACATGTTTAACATCCTTCTTTGGATAGACACTAACCATTATAAAAATTGCTGTAAAACTGTAAACAAACTGTTTCTCTCTCCATACCATAAGTGACATTTAAACCACCTAACCTAATCAAAATCCCAGCACTTCCCAGCAAGTTACAGACTAAGTAACATGTACCAGAACTATTAACAATCAGAGAAGGAAGATATGCTTCATCTCCATAACTGACTGGAAGAGAATTTCCTCGTTTTGAGACATTTATCAATCTACAAAAGAAAGTAAATTCCACGATAGCTCATTTGAGTACATTTAGGTTACATAAATGCTTTAGTTTTTAAAAATATTAATATATATTAAAAATATTAATGAAAGTCCCTTGATTTATTAAATAAAATAGTAAAGTAGAGGAGGAGACTGAGCACTTTTAGGACAATGAATGTCAAGCACTTCCAGTGAGTGCTGGGTCTTATGACAGCAGCTTCCTGAATCACCCGGTTCGGGTTGCTGTACATAATGGGCACTACAGTGGTGGCTCAGAACCAGAGGGTATTCCCCGAGGAGCAACCCTTTCCGAACTATCATCATCACGCGGTGATGCCTGGTTTCTGTCTCAAGAACCCAGATTGCAAGCCCCTTGTCAACGAGTAATGTTATCAATGGATGCGTCCCTTACGAGCTAGAGAGCGATCTTGAGGGACTGCTCCGCCCAAGGTCTGTGGCACGAGCACCAATTGTCTTGGCACATAAACCTGCTAGAGATGACGGCTGTTCGGCGGGTGCTTCAGGCGTTCGTCCCAGACCTCAGGGGCAACCATGTTGTTATCCAAACCGACAGTACAGCAGTGGTTTCTTATATAAATCATCAGGGGGGTCTACGTTCTCAATCACTATACAAACTGGCACGACAGATCCTTCTTTGGTCTCAAGTAAAACTGCTCTCTCTCCAGGGCTGCCATGTGAGACCCAGGGACCCAGAATGTGAGAGCAGACTTCCTGTCATGGTTCAGACATGGCCGAGGCTACGTTTGTACACTTTTCCCCTGATTGCTCTGCTCCCAGGAGTTTTGGAGAGAGTTTGCTGGGACAAGGTCCAGATCACTCTCCACGCTGGCCGGGCAGAGTGTGGTTTGCGGATCTAATGTCCCTCCTGGACGGAGTCCCCTGGGAGATTCTAGAAGAGATCCCAGAAATATGGAAATTGTGGGCTTGGCATCTGAGGGGGCCCAGCTCCTAGATTCTGGTCTCTCAACCGAGGTTGTCAAGAACTTCCTGCGCTCCAGAGCTCCCTCCACGAGGAAACTGTATGCCCTGAAGTGGAGACTCACTTCACTTCTTGGTGTAGCGAGAAGCAGGTGAACCCAGTTACTTGTCAGATTGGCAACGGGCTGGAGTTCCTGCAGGAAATAATTGCTACAGGACTGTCCCCGTCCACCCTGAAGGTTTACATGGATCTTTTCAACCGCCACTAGAGTGCAGCATCCACCTGGATGATGCGACAGCAGCCATATTGCGCCAGAACGCTCACCACACACCAGCTTATTGGTGGAGAAGAGACAGAGTGATAAAGCCAATCAGGGTATGGGTATGGTTAGGAAGCAATGATGGACAAATTTGGCCAGGATGCCGGGGTTACACCCTTACTCTTGCGAAGGACATCTTGCTGACGCCATAATGCTGAGGCCTGCAGTACAGACCAAGGTTCCTAGTTGGGACTTATCCCTGGTCCTCCAGGGTCTGTCCTAGGCACCCTTTGAGTCTATTGAGGAGTTCCTCTCTCTGAAGACTCTTTTTCTTTTAGCCATTACTTCGCTAAAGAGAATAGGGGATTTACAGTCTCTATTTGTAGCCCCCTCCTGCTTTGAGTTTGCGCCTGGGATGGACAAAGCTTTTCTCCATCCCAGGCTAAGCTATGTTCCTAAAGTGCCCACTAATATGGCTTGGTCTATAGTGATGCAGGCCCTCTGTCCTCCCCCATTTGGTGACCAGGACCAGGAGTTTAAGAAGAAGGTCTGTCCAGTGTGAGCACTGGTTGCTTACGTCCACAGGTCTTCCCCTTGGCGTAAAACAAACCAACTGTTTGTTTGCTTCGGGATCCCCAAGGGGGCTCCAGCATCTAAACCAACTCTAAGCAGATGGATAGTTGAGGCTATCTCTCTCTCTCTGGCCTCTAAGGCACTTTTATCAGGGGTTTCCCTGTCTGATGTTTGTGATGCGGCAGGCTGGTCCTCCCCACACACATTCCGAGGTTCTACCAGCTCGACTCCGGGAATGATGGTCCTCTTGTAGTGGGCTATGAGACACTCGTCGGCCTTCGTCACTGAGTTGGTATATCGTTCGCCTGGCATTCGACGCAGCGCGAGTTCCCTTGAAAGGGAACGTCTCAGGTTACGCATGCAACCTTAGTTACCTGAAGCGTGAACGAGACGCTGCGTTTTTGGCCTCAGCTCCTCGTGCCTTCTGGGCAAGCTATCGTTTCTGGTTTCCGGCACACCTTTATCATCCAGGTTTGTGACGTCACCGATGTAACCTGAGACATTTTATTTGCTGTATGATACCCTTCTTGTCCGATTGTATTGCTGATTTAAAATATATTACTCAAATCTTGATCAACAGTTTGGGGTATTTTTGTCTTTTCTTATTTAAGTAGACAACTTGCCAACTGTTGACAAAAAAATAGTTACCAAGACAGCCAACAAGTAAAATTACATGACTTAAAGGGACATTGGTGTAACTCGAAGGACAAGCTTTTTAGTACAAACACCCTAATTGAGCAGTCTTTTTGTTTCCATTCAAAACCAATCACCAGTTTGTGCATCTGACAACAGTTATTGATTTAACATCATTGAACTCTAAAGGCTCAATGAAGGTGAGGAGAATAAAAGTGCCGTGTTCCCTTAGAGCCGCTGGACCTCACTGATAGGACATCTAGCACAGCAGGGGCATCAATGATTAAGGCTCATCAAATAAACATCTTGCTTATCTTGTTTTTGGCATTGATTCTGTCAGCCTCTTTTAAAGCTACTGTCCCAGAGGCTGCCTACAGATGCCTTTTAAGGAATGTCTTTTGTACATTTGTTTTTGTATTGGTTAACTGGTATAGATGTTTCAGTAATGGAAGCCAATATCCACTGAACAATTTATAATGTTACAAAAAAATTATATTTAAAATAAATGTTTTTAAAATATTTTCAAATAAAAACTTTCTATTATCAAAGAATCCAGAAAAAAGTGTCACAACTTCTATCAACTGTTTTCAACATTGATATTATAGATAAATCATCAGCAGCAAATCAGTGTCACACCCTCACACCGCACAGATTTTAGTTTTCATTCAGTCAAATGTGTTACTTTGTTTGAGTTTTCCCACCACACTAATCATCACAACTGTTCGTCATTTTTGTTCATCACCCTGTGTATTTAAATTCTCCTCACTCACTTCTTGTTTGTTTTTGTTATTTGTGTTTACGTTTCATGCATGCTGTTAATTCGTTGCCTTTGTTGTGGATTACCTCAGTATTGTTTGCAGTAAAGAACCTTTTTGCTTGTAGAAACCATTTGAACTCTTCTTCTTCATTATTGTGACAGAACAACTGACCAGAAAATGGAATATGCTGCAAGATTTTCTACTGTGGCTCAGATGAGCCAAGATTTGTTTTGTGTCCACAGAGCGCTTCTGTCATCTTGCCATCACCAGCCCCTTTGACGAGACCCTGAATTCAATGTTCTGGATCATGGAAAACTATCACCACCCTGTAGATCTCCCAAACACCTCAGGACTGTACTGGAGAAAGCCGATCATCAGGTGAACGTCTACCCCCAATCCGAGTCAGACCCAGAGCCCAACCCACCATCAGCATCGACCGTGGAGATATCGCGAGAGCCCCCCGCAGACAGAGAGTTGGTGGCACCAACTCTTCTTCATCATTGTGACAATCAGCATATTAGAAATTATTTCTGAAGGATCATGTGACACTGAAGAAAAGACCTATAACTTTCCAATCTATTAAAACAGGAAAAAGTTATATTAAATTGTAATAATTTTATAATTTTACTTTTATTTAACTGAATCAAAGAAATGCAGCTTTTTGTTGAGCATAGAAGAGACATTTAAAAAATATTACAGATCTCAAACTTGTGTAAAAATGACAAATTATCATCCGCCATGTTTTTATTTGTATGGTTTTAATAAATGTAATTCATACGTTTTTGCTTTTATACTTTTTTAGTCCCTCAAGGCCGTGCATTACAGCAATTTTCACCCCTTTTACCTTTACTGTAATGCACAGCCTCTTGTTGCTTTAGAAAAAAAAAAGAGCTTTAGACTAGAATCCAGGCATTACTAATCACTGAGCTTTGGAATTATTCTGTGCAACTAACAAAGACAAACAGTAGCTACATCCCTAAACTGCTCGGATGTCTCCAAGCTTTTCCAAAGAAGCGTAAGCCAGGCTCATGGCGCTCCTGTCCTGTCCTCTCAATCTCCCCTTTTCTTTTTGCAGGCTAGTGAGCCACAGCACTTCATAGCTCATTAGTGCTGAACAGATGCTGGGGAGAAAGTTGGCACGCAATAAGCCCTCTCTTCATATTGCACTGATCTGTGAGAGATAGCTTACGAATGAGGGATGCCTCACACTGACAGTTGGCAGATGAAGTTAATCAAAACGGATTAAAAAAAGAATAAAGGAGAGGCAACAAATCTGACATCCTTGATAGGGTATAATAATGAAATAAATTATCATATTCTGACAGCACAAAGTTAGCGCCGACAACTACGAATGACAGCCACCAAATAAACAATTGAAATATTATGAACAATGAGAGCAAGAGTAATACTATGACAGTTCACTGCTGCAAGAGCTGAAATTAGCTTATGTCACAAAACTTAATTAGCAGTTAGACCATATTGAAATTTAAAGGTTATCACATTCAATAGTTGGAAACATATACAGTGGCCTCATTTGGACACTTATGTTTCACTTGTGGTGCATTTCATTTGTCCTCAGAAGTGGGAAAGTTCCAGTCCCCAGTAGGAACTCTTAACTGGAACGTCCCCTCAATTTGGAACTGAGACTGAGAAACTTAAGGGGAAGCGCAACAACCTTGACGTAAGAATTCAATATGGCTGCTTAGTGCATTAACCATAGTGAAACAATAGTTTTTTGTTTATTAGCACTTCTGTTTGTCTGTGTCTCAATAAACCCAGTGGTGCACACAATATCCAACTTCTTTTTGTGAACATGATACTCTGCAGAATCTATGCAGAATCTGTGCTTTTTTGAGTGTTTGTATAAAAAAAAGGTTCTCCTGGATGGTTTACATCTTAGATTTTTGACCCGTTTACTGGAACGTGGTCAACTCGGTTGTGATGTCATTTCCAGATATGACAGCAATTAAAACTAGCATCACTGAATTAAATATCAAAATATCAATTTCTGCACACAAATGCTGATTGACTGAGCACTTAACTTTTCTGTGTCATTTCTATTATTACTTTTTTACTGTCAGGTAATTTTAGTGGATGTATGAAATCAGTTCACCTCATGTTCAAACAAGTATCCAAACAAAGCAACTAAAGGTATATCACATTAACTGTGACCAAGAAAATTTTGCAGTCCAAACACTTTTGGGGCCGCTGCATTTTTGAAGGGGTTTATTTTGCATTAATGAATTATTTTGCAAAAATGCCTGACCATACATTTTATGGATTTTAGTTAAAATTGTTTTAACATGGGAGACAAAGAGTGGTTCTTTTTCTCTTGCATTAGAAACGAGGCACCTCGTCAATTTGTGAAATTACAGTTTAGCAGTCAAAATATTAATTCAAAGTTAAAATGTAGAATCAGCAAGCTATGGATAGACAATAAGAATGTTCACAACATAACAACGAAAATGAAGTTAAAGTTTTAAAGAAAAAATAGATGTTCTGCTAGTATGGAAACCAGATCTAGACTAATCTCATTCTGGCTTTTTAATCTGCTGTCATTTATTTAGTGAACCCGCCTTGTGCTGACCAACAATTTGGACAAATTTACACTGCATTTGGCCATGGAGGTGATAAGAGGTTGAGATGAACAGCTGGTACCAGCCTGTGCTGGAGATGAAGATCTGATAGCACTGACGGCTACTCTCCCACCAAGACATCTTGGCCATCCAATCTCACTGTACCATCAAACACTTATTACAATAAAACCTTAAACACCAGCAGAGGGGGAGGGCTGCATGGGAAAAGAAAAAAAGATGACCCAAAATGCCCTTTTTATCTCTCCATAAGGAGAAAGACAGATCCTTCAATAGGACTAAAATAGTGGGAGAAAAGAAAATACATAATTTATCACCATATTATCGGAATATCCAGGCGGGCTAATAAAGAGAGTGCGGACTGACTATTCCTTGTCTTATCATGCGAAGTGGAGGATGGGGGAGGGATTATCAGGCTGGAACAGACTGCTGGCCTGGAATTCTAATGGTAATAATGGGGTCTCTGATGGTATATCTTCCCCAGCTTATCTAGCCCATTATCTGCCCTTATCGCCACAGTCATCGGGGCAAATTAATGGAGCTCTTTCAGTGCTCTTGCTTTATCTGCCTCACAGAGGGCACACCAGAGAATGGAATAGGCAAAATATGAAAATCCAGGGTGAATCGCCAGGGTTCAGATAACAGGGCAAAAGTGTGTTCAATTGGGAACAAAATGTAACAAAAAAAAGGAGCGCCAAGCGTCTCTACCCATAACAACCTCTTTGTCCTTTGCTATGAGCAGGTGGCTGGTAAAGCTGCGCTCCTTACAGGTGCTGCTGCGCTCTCTAGCCTACAGTCATTTCAAGAACTCTCTGCTGTGTGCTAGTGTTTCAAATCACTCCAGAAATATGTGGGACACGTCTGCAGATTGAGATATCACAACAACTGCCTTCTGTATAATGCAGACCTTGAAAAGTAGAAAACAGACATGATGAGAGCTGATATGCCTCGACTGCTAAGCAAACAGTTTAAAAACTCCAATGCCGTATGCCAAGACTTAAAATAAATAACGTATTTTGGAGAGCTGTCCTTGTGTTATTTCAATATAAAAATGGAATTTCAACCCAACATCAACCAAAGTGCTTCTCTGCAGTTCTGAGATGTTTGATATTTTGCCATGTTTGTTTTATTCAAAGTGTCATAGTATTGAAATTTAAAAAACTTGCAGGTCACCTTATTGTCGCTCCAAATACTTTTTTTCCAGTAAATTAATTTCTCAAACAATAGAAATTATTTTAAAAAAATTAAAGTGTATATTTCTCAGTTTATCAAAAGTGCTGTATAAAAGTAATAATAATGCACATGTCTTACACTTCACAAACAATTGCATGCAGCCATTCAGACAAATTTCTAACTTTCCAAATTGATATGTTGTCATTTCTATAACGATATAATATAAAAGAAGAATGACAGTTATTTCATTCAATGCAACAAAACAAGCCATTGATTTTCTCATCCACGTCTGACTGCTCCGTCACTAATGCATATAAAATGTCACAACTTTAGCTAAAACTAATATAAACAACTGCCATATGTTTTGAGAAGAGGGGGAAGAAAGCATGAGTAAAATTCACGTTGGCAAACTCACGTTTGAATTGCTTTGGGTTGCTCTGTTTCCTCCGGGACATTCCTGCTCCGCGCGCTGGACTCGAGATTAAAAAATGATACTGCGATTCATCCAAACACAGATAAACGCGCTGTCTCTAAGACTCGGATGTGTTTCAGCGTCTGTCTGACTCCAGTCAGGGTTAGTTGGTGTCGTCCTGCAGAGGGTTAAGTTGTGTTGTGATCCGAGCGCACACTGACAGCGCAGATGAGCGCGTGTTGTGCTTTTGTTGCAGGAGGTTTGAGCGCAGCGGTGCGCCGTAGAGCTGCAGAGCAGCAGCACTCACACACTCCACACACTACCGTCAAGTCACATTCCCTGCACTGTAGTATTTTAATAGCTTTTTGTTGTCTTTCCTCTCTGGGTGTTAATTAAATAAGACCTTTCTGGATCAATATGCGCAATAGTTTTGTTTTTGACTGTTTGTGTTAAAAAGTGTTACAGGCTTTTTGGTTTGTTTATCATAATAGCTGGTAATCTTCAGAACAACAATGTAAAATCTTACATTAAATAGTGTCTCAAAACCTTCGATGTGTCCAGAATAGCGCACTAGCATACTACCATACTATTCCTGCAATATACATTATATTTACTTTGCAGGGTTTGCAAATGTTGTTGATTTGTGGGATGTAATGATTTCATAATCTATTGTATTTTTTGTAAAAACAAAACAAAAAACAAACCTGTTTTATGCAACATAGGCCTTGTCCCAAATGAGAAAGGTTCTCCTCTAAGTCCACACCTGATATAATCCCATGTAGATCATGGGTTCTGCAAGACTGTAGTCGAAACACATCATGTGCACATTTGTGTCAGCGATTACTTTGTGCAACACTATGTCTCACAATGCAATGTGCTCAATATTACCTTCCCAGTGTGAGAAAGAACTGGACATACTGTACTTGCAACCACAGTTTTTGGCATGTCTTTGTTAACTGACTGATTGATCAGACTGCAAAGAGATAAGACTAATTTGCATACAATTTGAAACAACCATTTTTATTTCCGAGATGATGGCTCGATGTCATTTGTTGAATTCAACTTGCATGCACACTACTAATTGAAATGTTTCACTATGCCTTCTCGTCCAAAAAAGAATAAGGCAGTTTACAGTGTTTACTGCACTGTATAAGCAACGTGCAAGCATTCCATCTGAATAACTTCACAATGAGCAACCAATACCGCTGACTCAAAATGGATAAAAAAGTATAGAAATTTCAGTATATATATATATATATATATATATATATATATATATATATATATATATATATATATATATATATTACTTTATAATATATATACATCTACTTATAAACCCCTTTTTATCATAATTCTGTTTTGTTTATATTCTGACGTCCTTGATCACCCTGGTGAAAAATGAATGTATGCTGTTTACTTCAAATCTTAAAAGTATATACATCTTTTACTTCTATATATGACTGTCCAACACGACTGTTTAACACACTTAAATACACTTTTAAAAAATGCACTTTGTAACAATGTCAAATTAAAAGTTCTACTTTAAAATACTTTTTTAATTATATTTTGATAATCCTTTGCTGTATGTACACTTATTCTGATGTCTTATCTAACATACAAAAGCACATGCAAAGTATGTGATTGCAATTTTAACAGCAGTGCATTATTCAATATTACATTTGAAGTAAATATTTTTTTTAAATTTACTAAATAGCAATTTCATCATTACAAATATATGATACTTGACATACAAGTTGCAATAGAAATTACATTCAAGTGTATTTTGTTGTTGTTTGTTTACCATAAATGCTTGCCAGTTGTTTAAAAGTATTTCAAAGATGGAAGTAATTATGAAATAACATAAAGATCTAACTAAATGGGTTAAAAAAAACACTCTGACGTTCAGAAAATTCCATTTAATATAAAATTTTAGTACATTTTCATTAAATTACAATTAACGTAATTAAGTGCCCAAAATATTAAGTTCAGGTGTGTCTATACACTGAAAGACTGAAAATCCTCCAAGTGTGTCACCAAAACAGTGCAGTTCTGTTTGTAATTTGATGTATTTATAGGTTATAGATGCTGAGATTTAGCGCAATGGGAATCATGTCTTCAATCTAAGGCTCAACTAAAGGATTTGCAACTCTCTTTTTATGGGAGATATCAATGGAGAATTCCAGTTCCATTGAGACGCGGGAATGAGTGTGATAAGGGCGGGGGAGAGCCAGAGATGGATTAATTATGAGCGAGCATAGAAAGCAGGCTTATCATCACTTAGCACAGGAGACAGGCTCACACGATCACAGAGCATGGATAAGATGGGAACAATGTGATGCTACCTTACAACCCATCGCCTTACTTTTTTATAATTAAAAACTAACATGCAATTATGCCCATATCTTGCTCAACCGAGAGGGTGATGTAAATAACTGGGCTGTAAAATGATTGCAGGGGAAGACAGTCTATAAAACACAGAGGGCAGAATGACCTCTGTGAAAAGAAGATACAGAATGGGTGAAAGTGCAATATTACAGTAAATCACAACCGCTTAACCTTTAATTCTTAAAAATAAAACTTCTTCAGTGGCTCTTCAGATAGGTTCCTGTCAAGAAGCATTATTCACTCTGTAGGACGTTTTTGAGTTGGTGTAGATTTCTTTGGAGTTGTGAGGTGTTATATTCTTCAGGAGAAGCAATTTCTGTGTTTTTTAAAGCTCAAAATGTGTGTTTTTTATGTGTTTTAACTAGCAAATGGCATATTCTTTGTAAAACATTGTAAAACGGTTATCTTATGGCATCCAACTGTAAAACCCGAATTGGGCTTATATGTTTTAATGGAACCTTTCAGTTTCAAGAGTGTTGTGTGAAGTCAATTTTTGAGGCTACTATGAGTATATACTATTTTGGTTAGTTAAGATTGAAATGTTACCACTTATGTAGTGTGATTTATTGCACTGAAGTGTAGTGTACTTAAAATCTTAAAAGTATTTTTTGTTACATGTACTTGTAGTAGATGATATTTATAAAAATACACTGCCCAGCTAAAAAAAAAAAAAAAAAAGTTGCAAATGGTTAAGAGACTATAATTTATTGCTGTGATTATTATGTTTATAGCCTGTTATGTTTGGGAAAAGTTCTTCTCATCCTAACTGATGGAGTCTGTAGCGTTTAATTTCTTAAACAACCATATAGGAAGACACATATGATTATATTCCATGATGTCAAGATTCATCAGGCTCAAATTGTGAAAGAATGGTTCGGAGGGCATATGAAGAATCATTTGCACACATGAATTGGCACTTCTGAGTTCTTTGGGATGTGCTGGAGTAGACTTTACAGAGTGCTTTACTCTTTCATTGTCAATACAAGATCTTGACCAAAAATTGATGCATCTCTTAAAATAAATAAATATTGTGATTTTAGCCTGACGAATCTTGACATTGTCATGTTGGAAAATGTTCATGATGTGTCTTCATACATGGTTGTTTAAGAAATGAAAACGTGCACACTAGTAGAGCTACACTTAGAAGTATTTTTTGCCATACATGTGAAAATGTGAAAATAGAAAATAGAGACTCCAGCCACCATAGTCACATGTTTGCCGGGAGCCAGAGCACCTGACGTCAAAGCAAATTTAAAAGTGCTGGCTAAGGCTAATCGTAAATATTCCAAGATTGTTATTCACATCGGCGTTAATGATGTCCAACTTCACCAGTCGGAGATCACTAAAACTAATATTAAAGAGGTGTGTGAACTCGCAAGTACGATATCAGGCACTGTAATTTCTCTGGCCCTCTTCCTATGCGCAGGAGTGATGAGATGCTTAGCAGATTGACTAACTGGGGTCCAGGTCAGGAAGCAGACAAACTGGCTAAACCGACCATCTGCTAGCTGTCTCACGTCACAGAGGTCAGATAAATTACAACACATAGAGACTCTTTCACCTAGATATCATCCTATAGAGACTGTGTCTGTTCCCCGAATTAGCAAATACAAAAAATTCTCAAAACCGTTTAAGGGTAAAAATTTAATTGATTTACAAACAACTAAGAACGGATATAACACAAATAAAACAAATGATAAAGCTTGGGTTACTGAATATACGATCCCTTTCCTCAAAAGCACTTATTGTAAATGATATAATTACAGATGTGCTGTGTTTGACAGAAACCTGGCTAAAACCAGACGATTACATTACTTTAAATGAGTCCACCCCTCAAGATTACTGTTATAAACATGAGCCTCGTCTGAAAGGTAAAGGAGGTGTAGCTGTAATTTATAGTAACACGATCAGTACTTCCTTTAAAAAACTTTTAAACTAGCCGTAATTAAACCGCTTATTAAAAAAACACAACTTGATGCTACAGAATTAGTTAATTACAGGCCGATATCAAATCTACCTTTTTTGTCAAAAATTCTAGAAAAGGCAATATCTTCACAACTATGTTCCTTTCTAGAAAGAAAAAGCATATACGAGGATTTCCAGTCAGGATTTAGACCATATCATAGTACTGAGACTACTCTCATTAGAGTTACAAATGATTTGCTTTTATCATCCGATCGTGGTTGTATCTCTCTGTTAGTGTTACTGGACCTTAGTGCTGCATTTGATACAATCGACCTCAAAATCCTTCTAAATATACTTGAAAACTATGTTGGCATTAGTGGAGTTACAGTAGCCTGGTTCAAATCGTACTTATCTGACCGTTATCAGTTTGTAGCAGTAAATGAGGAGATGTCATATCGATCACGGGTTCAGTATGGAGTTCCTCAAGGTTCAGTACTAGGACCATTGCTTTTCACCCTGTACATGCTTCCTTTGGGTGCAATTATTAGGAAGCATGGCATTAGCTTTCACTGGTACACTGATGATACTCAGCTCTATATTTCTTCTCATCCTGATGAAACGTACAAATTCACTAAATTAACAGAATGCATAACTGATATTAAAAAATTGGATGACTAATAACTTTCTACTGCTTAATTCTGAAAAAACAGAGATTCTAATTATTAAACCAAAAAGTTCAGCACATAATAATCTAGACTACTGCCTAACACTTGATGGTTGTTCTGTCAAGTCTTCGTTGTCAGTTAGAAACCTGGGTGTGCTCTTTGATACCAATCTTTCATTTGAAAGCCATGTTTCTAGCATCTGTAAAACGGCATTCTTCCATCTTAAAAATATATCTAAATTGCGACATATGCTCTCAAAGACAAATGCAGAAAAGTTAGTTCATGCGTTCATGAGTTCAAGGCTAGATTATTGTAATGCTTTACTAGGTGGTTGCCCTGCACGCTTAATAAACAAATTCCAGCTGGTCCAAAATGCAGCAGCTCAAGTTCTTACTAGAACCAGGAAGTATGAGCATATAACCCCAGTTCTGTCAAACCTGCACTGGCTTCCTATTAATCACCGAATACATTTTAAAATCTTGCTAATGACTTACAAAGCATTAAATGGTTTAGCTCCACAGTACTTGAGCGATCTCTTAACACATTATAGTCCTTCACATATATTGCGATCCCAAAATACTGACCAGCTTATAATACCTAGAATATTATTAGCGGTCAATCTTTTTCCTATCTAGCTCCTAAACTCTGGAATGGTCATACACGCAAGCCTCAACTGAAAGACAAAGTTGAAGTTGGAGATAATATCTTCAGTATTACTCAAGGTCTAGTTTAAAATATAATTACAATTAATCCCACTTAACATTTGTGCTGGCTACTGTATACAGGCCACCAGGGATTTATCAAAGTAATTGCTGATTTTCTATCAGATTTATTCCTGGCTGCAAATATAATCATAATTTTTGGTGATATTACTGGGACTGTGATTTTGAGACATTTTAAACTCTATTGGAATCAGGTGTCAGAACCCACTAATTGTCGTAATCCTACTTTAGATCTAATAATATCACATGGAATACATGTTGATACGTCTCTGCAGCAGACCGATGACATCTCAGATCATTATCTAGTCTTGTGTGCACTCCATTTAACCAAAGCTGCAAAGCTAACTCCCTGTTACAAATATGGTAGAACCATCACTTCTATTTATAAATCATTTTCCTGATAATTTTCATCTCCTCAGCATCCCAGATAGCTCAGAAGAACTTGATGTTATATCGAGCCAGAATGGTCTCATTAATATTTCAGGCAAAAAAACATAATGCACATAGCCAGTTTTACATGTATGAAATCTAATTCAAGTGTGCAGAAAAAATATATTCACAAAAAGCAATTTTACATGCACAAAATAATATTATATATTCATAAAATACATTTCACAAATTTAAAACATACAAAAATACACAAAGTTTATCGTTGAATGTGCAAATTATCTTTTGTGTGTAAACTGACATAAACAAATGATGACTAGTAATTTCCTAATACTTAATTCTAAAAAAACAACATATATTCTAATTATTGGACCAAAAACCTCTGCACGTAATAATTTATAATATTGTCTAAAACTTGATGGTTGCTCTGTCAAGTCTTCGGCGTCTGTTAGGAACCTGGGTGTGCTCTGTTTTACCAATCTTTCATTTGAAAGCCACATTTCTAGCATCTGTAAAATTGCATTCTTCTATCTAAAAAATATATCTAAATTATGACATTTGCTCTCGTTTATAAATGGGGAAAAGGTAGTTAATGTTCTCATAAGCTAGATTATTGCAATACTCTACTGGGTGGTTACCCTGCATGCTTAATAAACAAAACTCCAGCTGGTCCAAAATGGTCTTACTAGAACCAGGAAGTATGACCATACAGGTGCTGGTCATATAATTAGAATATCATAAAAAAGTTGATTTATTACTCTAATTCCATTCAAAAAGTGAAACTTGTATATTATATTAATTCATTGCACACAGACTGATACATTTCAAATGTTTATTTCTTTTAATTTTGATAATTATAACTGACAACTAAGAAAAATCCCAAATTCAGTATCTCAGAAAATTAGAATATTACTTAAGACCAATACAAACTTTTAGAAATTAAAGATTTTTAGAAATCTTGGCCAACTGAAAAGTATGAACATGAAAAGTATGAGCATGTACAGAACTCAATACTTAGTTGGGGCTCCTTTTGCCTGAATTACTGCAACAATGTGGCGTGGCATGGAGTCGATCAGTCTGTGGCACTGCTCGGGTGTTATGAGAGCCCAGGTTGCTCTGATAGGGCATAGATAGTGCTTCTGCATTGCTGGGTCAGGCGTATTGCATTTTCACAATACCCCATATATTTTCTATGGGGTTAAGGTCAGACGAGTTTGCTGGCCAGTAAAGAACAGGGATACCATGATCCTTAAACCAGGTACTGGTTGCTTTGGCACTGTGTGCAGGTGGCAAGTCCTGTTGGAAAATGAAATCTCCATCTCCATAAAGTTGGTCAGCAGCAGGAAGCATGAAGTGCTCTAAAACTTCCCGGTATATGGCTGCATTGACCTTGGACCTCAGAAAACACAGCAGATGACATGGCACCCCAAACCATCACTGACTGTAGAAACTTGACCTCAAGCAACGTGGATTGTGTGCCTCTCCTCTCTTCCTCCAGACTCTGGGACCCTGATTTCCAAAGGAAATGCAAAATTTACTTTCATCAGAGAACATAAATTTGGACCACTCAGCAGCAGTCCAGTTTAATAACTCATTTAATAACTCACATCATGTAAATCAATAAAATTTCATTTTTCTTTCTTGTGAGGGTTGTTGTCTTTGGCGCTTGCACTATCACTCTGACAACTGGCGCTTGCACTATCACTCTGACAGCTGGCACTGACAGGCTGTCTGACCTGTCAATCATGCAAGAAGACATGATTGGCCGTGCTGCCATGAGGGCGGGCTCTTCTCATCTCATCCGATGATCAACATCTGTAGATACGCTTCTTAAAGGGACGTGCTGCTGCACAGCGGGAGAGACTGCTTTTTCTTTTTGTTCTGATTCTGACTTGTGTTTGTTTTCTTATTGTGTGAATTCGCGGACAAGCATTGTATACCCAAGCCTGAACAGTTATGGATAATTGACGTCATGCGAGCAACATTTGAAATTCGAAATGTGATCTTACACAAAAAAGTTCATCAATCTATGGGTGCGGGTTATGCCAACGATTTTTTACACAAAACCCAAAACCCGCTGGCTATATGAGTGTGCGGATTATCTGCGTCTGCGGGTTATATGTGGGGAAATCGGTAATATATGTTATATGGGTTATCTCGATCATCGGTAATCTCGATGCTCTTTTGCAACCCCCGAGGCCGTCGACATAACCAAGCTCCACTGTATATATTATTTATAAATAAATATAGTTCCCAAAAGTCAAAGTGCTTAAACTCAGTTGATCCCTTTGATGTATTAATTATATATTTGAAACATTTGTATAATGAAATTGAACACATGTACACAAAAGTATCACAGATATCACCACAGATGTATCACACAAGTCATTTTTAATGCATGTTGTCAAAAAAGTGATATATATATAAAGAGAACAGTTATAAGGGACAAAGTTAATAACCCATGATAGTTTGACTGTAACATCACATCCTGAATAATTAAGGATCAATCTTAAAGATCAATCCAACAAACAATACTAAAATCTTTCTCAAGAAAGAGGTAGGTACAGTTCTGGACTTTTGTGGCATCTCCATGCATTCTCCCCTATCTCTCTGAGAAGATTAACTTGAGTAGTTCAACAATTAAGGCATAATTCATCCTGTTACTTTATCTGACTTGTCTGAAGCCCTCAACTCCTTGCACCTTCCTTCCATCACCTTCACATTTCTGAAGACCATTAAAAGGATATCTGATAGAATTATAGTGTGAAATGGGGTAGGGTGAAGCCTGTGTAATGGGTTTTGCATATGTTTTCGCCTCTGGCATTAGATATATTTGAAGTTCATTTTTAGTTCATTTGATAAAATAAATTGGCAAAACATCATCCCCGGCAACCTTTTACCCACCTGTGTGCTATCCATAAAGAGAAAAAGAAAACTAGAACAGACAAATCTTGCTAAAATAACTCAACCCCTACAGGAGAGTTTTAACTCCCCCTAAAAACAAAGCAGAAGATTATATTTACAGTAAGGAAAACAAATTTAGTTTGATGTATTAGTCTCTTAACATTGTCTGTGAGGGATATTTTGTAGACAATGTTATCCCTTCCTTCAAATTTGAGGCATATTATGTGAACATATGGGTCTTTGGTGATAAGCTGTGAATGGCAAAAGCTGCTTCCTACTACCTCTGATGTTTACTTCTGTGGTCTTACCACATTTACTCAGTGAAGGGGGTGTATGGAAACTCGAAAGGCTTGATTCAATTAAACAGGAAACAGATGCGCCGTCAAAACATGGAGGTTGGGAAACCAACGCGGTGGAAACGCGATGTGGAGAGTAAGACGAGAGGAAGTGGTAGTGCGACCGGGCCTGACAGGTTACATCCACTGCAGGTGATGTCAAAGTTATCTAAAAAAACAAATGAAATTGTCATTAAATAGTTTGTAGCGACACAGATGTCGATGGGGGCAGTGAATTTTGGTCCTCCCCATGGGAGCAACTAGTCCACTTGTGTTTGCTGGATTAATAACTTCATTTAAAGGCTCCAGGCGAGAGCAAAGTTAACAGTGACAGTTGCCCAGGTTTTCCACACCCTCAACGAGCCATGAAATTACTGCATGCCACCTGAAAACGGTTGCTGATGGAAAGGGAACGAACAAGTCCTTGGGGCCAGAAATCTTGTGCTCTCTCACATGTACGTGGACACACACACTCTGTGGTGCTATCACACATCACTGATGTGAAAGGAATGAAAGGGCCGGTTGTTGGAATCTTGTTTCTGTGTGGATACTAAAAGAGCTGCTTGCGCTGAAGCATTTTTAAACATAAAAAAATATCCTTTTAAGTTGCACTTTAAGTGTAATAGTAGTAAACTTAGAGTACACAACTAGATTAAAACAAAGTTTTTCATTTGTTCTACTGATGTACTACAAGTGAACTTATAGGTATACTATAGTTTGATAGTTTACTGGTCAAATACTTGTTTTAAAAGCACATTTTTTAGCTAGCCAGGACATTGGCACAAAAAATCCCCGAAGGGGTTTCAGGACCGAAGTCCAGTGAGGTCCTGGTACTGAGGGAGTCTGCCTTACCCCGTGGAGACAGAGCCGCAACGATCTCAGCCGAGAGCCTGCACCAAGAAATGCATAGTGGAGACAGAGCCGCAACGACCTCAGTCGAGGGCCTTTACCGCGAGACGCATAGCGGGGTGATCCGAAAGGGGAAAACTGCACCCCAGCTAAGCGCACAAAACCCCTCCGAGATGTAACGCCCAGCCCTGTTCGAGAGAGAAAACCACTGCCCAAGCCCCGGAGACCGCAGGTTTCGCTGTGGCCAGAACAGTCTTAAAGGAAGAGAGAAATCCTGAACACCAATGACTCACTTTAACAACTCCCTACTCCCTAGAACGGGGCGCACGGAGTGCAACGCAAACTGCCTAATTTCCCTCTTTCCTCTAAATTCTTTCTTTTGACTCCAAGGGAGAATAATGCACCCAACCCAACGTAAAGCCTTCCAGAGAAGGCGGACACTCCAGCCAAAAAACAACACACTTGCTAGTACTCCCGGATAAAAAAAGGATACTCCCGGATAAAAACTCCCCGGGCTAAAGCTTGAGCCACGGCTGAAGAACAGCTGCTTGGGAAAGAACAGTGTCGCTCTGGCCAGGTACCCAACTGCCCACGCCACGGAGCCACTGGCATAAAACTAATGAACAGCTTCTTAGGGAGAAACGGTCTCGAGGCGCAGAAAAAGGTTTGCGCTAGCCAAGATTTTATTCCCATCCGGAGGGTGACTCCAGCACAGAGCAATGCACCCAACCGGCGTAAAGTCATCACAGACGATATATACATCTTCCTGTTCTCTTAGTCGAGTACAGGAAAAGAATGCTCTAGGACCCTCCGAAGAGGGGCGACCAGGCGTGACCTCACTGCGAGGACGCGACAGAGACTGCATGAGAAACTACACCGCCTGGCCCAGCGAGGGGCCAGCACGCTAACTCATAAAGCAAAACTCACACTACTTTTCTTTAAAATTGAAATACAGAAAAAGGATGCTCTAGGACCCTCCTAGGAGGGGCGACCAGGCGCGACCTCACTGTGAGGACGCCACCGGGGCCGCTAGAAAAACTGCACCATCCGGCTCAGAGAGGAGCCGGCACGCTAAACTCACAGCAGACAGTTCTATTCCTCCTTTTATATATATATATATATATATATATATATATATATATAAATATATATATTTTTTTTTTGTATTCTTTATTTTATTTTGTTATTTATATATATATATATAGATATATATATATATTATTTATGGCTTTTTACACCTAGCCTTACCCCCCTCCCTCCTAGCCTGAAGCACAGTACTCAGTTCTGGCTTCTCGCCAGACCTCTCAGGAAACTGTCGACCCGCGCCTGCAGACTCATTTCGAGGCTCTATATTTATTGCTGCCTCTTGGAACTTTCCCACGGCCATCTCGACCGCTCCGCCGAAAAGCCCAGGAGGCACCAACGGGGCATCAATGAGAGCGACTTTATCAGCCTCCTTGAGCGATGTAAGGCCAAGTCACAGGTGCCTCTCTATCGCCACCATCGAGGCCACCTGCAGCCCCTGCGGCTTCTATAGAAGCGCGGAGGGTCAAATCAGTCGTCCTGTGGAGCTCTGCAAGAGCGTCTGGTTCCAGGGCATCAGCCCCGTCCAGATCCCCCAGTAACTCCGCCTGATATGCGTGCAATACAGAGACTGTGTGCAGGCACGCGGCTGCTTGACTCGCCGCTGAGAAACCCCGGCCCGCAAAGGCCGAGGAAACCCTCAGCGGCTTCGATGGGAGAATAGGATCTTTTAATGGGGCTGTGTGAGGAGCGAGGTAGCCAGCCAACGACTCCTCCACTTTAGGCATTGAGCCGTAACCTGTTTCGAGTGAACTCAATGTGTTGCCGGTTTCACCCAGGACCTCACTACCTCAGCGTGGAGATCCGGAATGAACAGCAACCCTCTCCTCTGAGGAGGGAGACGGGCAGAGAGGAAGCGCTCATCCAAAATATTTCTAGGATGTGGCTCCGCCCTCTCAGCTGGCCCCTCGAGGCCCAGTCAGCACCCGAGTCCAACCCCTCCGCGAGATCCATCTGCGATCCCCATGACAGAGACCGCCGGAGCGCCTCAGCGGGAATGCACAAGGCTTAAAGTTTTCTCCTTGTTGTGACATTTCTAACTCTCCCTGTTTTTTTTAACTAGATAGCCCTCACACATGCATTCGATACAATTAAGCTTGTGAAGACACTAAAAGCTGCCGTTTCCGGTTTTTGGCATGAATTTAAACTCCTGGCTCATCACGTCCTCCACGTGCATTCACTCAGTTTGTTCAATTTGTGCTTCAGTGACAATTACGTAAAGGCGTTACCATACGCTTTGCGACGCAGCTCGGGTTCCCTAGAAAGGGAAGTACACTTTGAAGTATACTCTCAGTAAATTACTAGTTTAATGCAAGTATACATTACTGTTAATATATAATTGCTTCACTTATTTTCTGATTAGGTTGATATTTTTTATACCTTTACTGTACTTTAACTCTTTCCATTTAATTGTTAATTGTTTAATTTTAGCTTCATGCATCCTTTTTAGCAACACTTGAATGTGTTTATATCAAAGATATAAATCTTGAGTAGCACTTGAGTAGATCGTGTCGTCCAATACGCCTGAGCATCACAAATGATCAACACATCATTCAGTAACTTTAGGCAGTTTTGAATTTATATGCTGTGCAGTGTTTGATGATCGTGTTGTTTTACATTTGTGCAAGCATTCTTCTATCTCTAGTTTCTGCTTCTTCTTTTCCTGTGTTTTGATCCAAAGATTCTGTACTATTTCAGAAGATGCATAAAAGTGCCCCGTACCATATAACAGTAAAACATGGATTGCCAGAAAATTCAGTCAATGAAAGAGTAAAGAAGATTTGAAGTAAATTTCTATGTATACCAGTCTCACAGTCTTGTTGTGTCTCTTCACACTTTCTGTTTCCTTCCGTGTGCTTCCTGTGTCATTTCCTTCACCTGTCTGGTCAATCACTCATCTCATTAGTCTCGTCACCTGTTCCCAATCTCCTCCTGTATAAAAACTCTCATGTGTTCCCTTGTCTTTGCTAGTTGTTACCAATGTTAACCCATGTGTTGATGGTCTCGGTGAGTTCCTAGGTTTTTGTACAAGTGTGCCATTTTGGTTTGTATTTAAAGGAATCTTATTTTAAAAAGAATAAAGAGAAGATTTCTGTTCATCTGCTCTCCTTGCCTTCTTCATCCTCCCGCACCACAACGGTTAACAACCTGTGGACTGGCCTACCCATTAGGAACATATCTGATTTCTATAAATCCATATTTTCAAAGAATGTAAGTTTATAAGACAGTAAACTACAAGCCAAGTATTCATGAATAACTTATTAAACTTTTTAAAGTATATCTAGATGAAAAAGAATGAGTACAAGTAGGCAAAAGATTCTTAGACCTGTCTGATTGTGTAAGTCACGTATACTAAAGTGCAAATATACTCAAGTATATTTCAGAGAAGTACATAAAATGTAACTGAAAGTATTTCTTATTTTTAGGTTAAAAGTATAATAGCACATATAATAAACTTTTTTTATAAGGGCAGATTTGAAGTCTTCAAAAGATTTCAATATGTAATTCATATTTTAGGACTGTCCAAGATCAAGTTTCCACTTTCATGTCAAGTTTAATTCCAACCCTAACCAATCTCGCCTGAACTTTGTAATCATGTTCAGGATTACTAGAAAGTTAGGCAGATGAGTTTGATCATGGTTAGTGTAGCAAAACTAAATTAATGTTTAATTTTTGTAAACGCAAACTTTTGAAAACTGGTTTCAAAGTGCATGTTTTTGAATATGATACCTCGATACCTTGTTATGGTCTCCTTGTAAACCAGCAAAATGCAAATTTGTGAAAACTGTGCCGCCATGCTCATGCGGATTGTGTAATACAGAATGTTTGTATCATTTTTGCGGAACCGTGTGAGTGGAACCATTTCTCATTTCTCAACTAAACCATGTCTCATCAAATTCTTCCAAAACCAATATGAGTTATGGAAGAACATTATATACAGCTCTATTGTCTTTCTTAGACAAAGGTGATATATAGATGGTGAGTAACTGCGCAATAACGTTTTCCTTTGTGTTATCCAAATGCTGCATACAAATCTATGCATTTCCTGTAATTTACACGCATTTTAAAAGCAAGATAAAATTTTAGCAAGACACAGTGTCCTGTCATATTTTGACTGAAATGCCAGACTAAATGAGATTTTACTGACTGACCAAAGAGGGAGTGACGCATCAGGCTTGTCATTATTGAGACAACCTAGCTGTTAATGAGAAATAATTAATTGTGTAAATGCTACTCCAAAATGCATTACTAACATTCTCTTGGGGTCAAATCCAGAGGGGTTTCCATGTGCCTGTAAATGAGAGCTTAATTAATTTAGGTCCTGCCTTAAGAATTGATATGAATTGTTAACACTGTATGTGGCCTCATTAATATGTGTCCCTATGGGCTTGGACTGCTAATCATCACACATACTAACAACCTGACGGAGTCTCTGTGTGTGGCTGCCCTTCGCACAGGCACGCTGACATTAGGTAATTAATCATTAAGAGAACAACACCTCTACTTATAACACGCTCGCAGAGCAAATTCAACCCCTGTCACTCCGACTCATAGAAGATCACTGAAATATAATTTTTACAAGTCATTGAGGAGTCAAATTAATTATCCACTTTTAACAGTGGTTTTGTGTGCTGTTAAGGTTTACATAATCATTATTATTAGTACATGATTACCATAATTTACATTTACATTTATGCAGTTGGTTGACGCTTTTATCCAAAGCGACTTGCATTGCATTCAAGGAACTCATTTACATTCTAATCAATTCTTGTTTTCCCTTGGAATCGAACCCATGACTTTGGTTCTGCAAGCGCCATGCTCTACTGTTTTGTATATATATATATATACAGAAAACTCTTTCTCATACCACTGTGTCTCTGTCTTCTCTATATATAGATAGATAGATAGATAGATAGATAGATAGAGACACAGTGGTATGAGAAAGAGTTTTCCCCCCTTCCTAATTTCTTCTTTTTTTCCATGTTTGTCATACTTAAGTGTTTCAGATCATCAAACTAATTTAAATATCAGTTAAAGATAACACAAATGAACACGTTCACACATTATGTTAGAAATGCATAAATGATTCATGAATAACAGCTACATTATTTATACTAAATAGTATAATGAAAGGTGTAAAACTTTTAAAAGACCATTTAAGAAAGTAAATAAGGTAAATTTTAATGTGAAATTATTTTAAATACATTTTTATATGTTCATGTTAAAAACTAATCAGTGTTCAGCAGAGGAGACATTAAATTTTAAAACACTAACACATTTAAATAAAACTGGCTTCCCAGCAGGTGTAATCAATTAACAACCTGATCTTACTAAATTGGCTCCCAGCTGGTCCAGAATAAATTTTAAGGTTTTGGTGCTGGTTTCAAGGACTGCCAATGGATCAGCACCTCACTTCTACATCCTTTATGTATCTTCCAGGTCCTGCATGCTCCCGTCTGTGTCTAGTCACTGCCCAAGTGTCGTCAGCTGTTCCTAATCCCAAATTTGTCAATTTATACCCGCCTGTGTTCCCATGTCTTTGTCTCTTGTTGACACAATGTGTGAATGGCGGTCTCTGTGGTTTCCAGTGTTCCGAGGTTGCACTGTTAAATGCCGTTTTGTTTTGTTTTCAGTCTTTCGTTTTCAGGTTTAAACCTGAAATTGCAAGTATTCAGCTGATTCCTCATTCCTCTCCGCATCGCACTTGCTCCACGTTAGGTGACACCTACCTCAATTCGCTCTTTCAAATAGACACTCTGGTCACTGACTGAGCGATGCCTTGTATTTTCTTCACAGCGAGACAAAAGTCATTCTTTAAACTTTCCACCCTCTCTGTCCGTCCGTGGTGGAATGAGCTGCCAACATTCACCCAAACTGCTGAGACCATTTAAAGACACACCTCTTTCACAAGCACTTAACTAGCAAACACACTTAAACTAACACACTTATGCACTTCATCCAAATCCATAATTCATCAAAGAAACAGAAAACAAAAAATAATGATGCTTCCACTCATTCAAGTCAAGTCAAACAGCTCTTACAATAAAAATAACAAAAAACTATATTGTATTTTCTGAATTTTTTACTCACTGACATTTCCTGCTTATATTGAATAATTATGCTAATTTGGCCTGTAGGTTATGAGGAGTTTTGAAGATGTTGGAAATGCACAACTAATTCATAAATTATTAAATAAAAGCAACCTTAATTAAACACACCTGATCCTGCAAATAAGTTCCTTCAAGGTTATTTAAGCACTACAGGTGCATATGTTGGAGCAGGGTTGGAACTAAATTATATAGACATGTGGCTCTGATTTAGACTAATTAATTAATTTAATATGTGTAAAACGTTTTTTAAATGAGGGAATACATTTCAAAGTGCCCCTTTAAGACAGTAAATATGGTCCATTTGAATTCCATGTTGTTTTTAAGTGTGGGGACGTTCAGCAGAGGACGTCTTAAAATTTTGAAAATAATATCAAGCACTTACATATTCAAATGAAACTGTCTTCCCTGTGAGCTTTGATCATTAAGTCATTCATCAAAATTAAAGAACATTGATGCTTTTAGTTTTTCAAGATTACAACTCTTTTGTTGTTTCCTGACTTCCTCCATTTTGTTATTGACATTTTCAGTTAGATGAACTTTGGCCTATTATCATTTGCAATGAGACAGGTGCAAGTTTAATGAATGCTCCCAGTGTTTAATTAGCTCCCTGTGGGACAGTAGACAGGATTATCAAATGAACAACACCATAATTACTATCCATCACATGCTCACTTCCTCTCTCTGAGAACATCCTCTCCTAACGCTGTCACCTCTGTAGCATCTCATGCAGCAATAGGGGCAAAGAGAGTCATCACATGCGGTGAGGGGAGTTCAGAGGCCTGGACAGAAATGCCTTGCTTCCTCATATAATGCCCAGCACCTGATCATTAGAGGTTTGATAATGGCATGCCACCATTATGGTTTGAATATGCAGAAGCTGATGTGTCAATTAGCTGCTGAGAGCTTTGAACTGAATGCAGAGCATCAGTGTAGTCCTGGTAATTAACTTAAACAGTAATTAGGCTTCTGTCAGAGATTGTCGTGTCAAAACAAAAGATAAAGACAGCTGTTAGTGTGCGAGGAGACAATAGCTCTCAGAGTGTCACCTCTATATACGAGGATCTCTTATTGAGTTATGAAACATCCATCATTGTGCTGCTTCACGGTCAATATCGTTCATTGAATATTTTTATTTCCAAGTTGTAACTTGTTCAATTGGTATACTAACTCAAAGACATTAGTTGCTTTTTAGACACCATTTATTTTAAAGAAAAAATTATTGCACAAGCACACGTTTTACACATAAAACATTTTTTTAATATAAACCAGCAGGACCACTATCTGCTCCTTTGTGCAAGGAGGAGCAGGAGGAGCCAGAGGCTTGCAATATGACCTTCAGCAGACTACTGCTGTGCATGTTTCTGACCAAACTGTCAGAAACCGACTTCAATTGGGTGGAATGTGGGCCTAACACAGTGGTTCTCATATAGTGGGGCGCAATGCCAGGGAGGGCGATTCAAAGCATTTGTGAAGCCACAACACGCACAACCTTGAGGCGGATGGGCTACAACAGCAGAAGACTCCACCAGGTACCACTCATCTCCACTACAAATAGGAAAGAGAGGCTACAATTTGCATGAGCTCACCAAAATTGGACAGTTGAAGACTGGAAAAATGTTGCCTGGTCTGATGAGTCTCGGTTTCTATTGAAACATTCAGATGGTAGAGTCAGAATTTGGCGTAAACAGAATGAGAACATGGATCCATCATGCCCTGTTACCACTGTACAGGCTGCAGGTGGTGGTGGTCGTTTCCTGGATGTGCATGCCTCAAATCTCCATCGACTGCAAGATGCTATCCTAACAAAATGGGCCAACATTTCTAAAAAATGCTTTCTATAAAAAAATGCAATGGCAGCAATACAATGAGACAAGGCATTTTTAAAAAGGCATAAACAACATTGAATTGAACATTGAATGTGTCCCCTTAATTTTAACAGACGTCGCTCCTCAGCTCAGTTTATTCATTGGTTTTGTAATTAAAAGGCCTCAAGGCATTAGAAACCGCATGGCTCGTTGTGATTTTGCCCTTTTTCAGTATGGCTGTGTCTTGTGGGAGATAAATGCTGAAAGAGAAAATATGGGAGTAGGTAATCTTCCAATCCCTGGCATGCAGCTAGGTGACTGTGATAGAGGGAAGAGCTGCCGTTGATCAGTGCACTGATGAAATGGAGGGGAAGCAGATGGGGGAATCTCACAGTGTGAGGTGAAGAGAGGCTGCTCTTTCAAATCAACAGCGATGAGGAGACACAGAAAAACATTTCAAACACTTCATCATCAGCAGCACAACCCAACCCAACCCAACCCAATCTCTCTGCAGATCATGCACCGCATCTTTGACATGATGTCAAATAAAACAAAACAATTAATAGTAATACCTTTACTATGGAAGTCTGATAGCTAATAACTCTTTTTTAAAAAGGATGTAAGGCTTGAATATTTTATGTTTTAATATGTAGAAAAGTAGTAAATCAGAACATATTCCCACCTCAAAAGGATCAATAGGAACTTAATCAACACACGTATGGAAGATAGTAAGTGCCTGTGGCTAGCGGGGTGTGGTTTAGAGGCTGCAAAAGGCAAAAGAGGAGTGTGGGAGAGTTAATAGATTAGACACGAGATCTAAGATCTTAGATCGCTTGTTAACGAGATCTAACAGGTGTTCTGATTTGCAGTGAGCCGAGAGACAGGTTACAAAGCTGGGAGAAAGCAAGTGCCTTGGGAGTGTCTTGAGCTCGACCAGTCTGTACCACACATTAGCACAGTTATGTAGAGTGAAAGGTTTGCTGTTTGTTTCTACTATGAAGCCCTTGTGCAGATTATTTGTTTTATGTTACTTCTAATAAAAGAGCAGGACACCGTCTTACTCGTTTTCTACACTGACAGCTGAAAAACTGTCACAGTGGTGCTGAAATCCGGGTGAAAATTCAGGGATTTTGGAGTCCGTACCGCTGTGGGAGGTAGTCAAGTCTCTTGCCAACCTCCACCATGCCCAACATCAGGCCCTCATGGACCTTTGAGAGGAGTAAGACAGGAGGTTCCTCGAGCTACAGCAGGAAGACCGATGGCTGCCGTGGGATGTGCTGGCCCAGGGGACTGTGCCTACCTCTCCCACAAGCGTTGCTCCACCTCCTCATGTCCGATTACAGAAGATGGGGGCTGAGGATGACCCGGAGGCCTTCATCAAATTATTTGATCAATTAATTGAGTGCACCACTGGCCAGATGACGAGTGGGCCATGCGGCTGATCACCCTGTTGACAGGAGGGGCCCAGGTCACTGTGCGACAGTTACCCTTGCAGAGTCTGCTCCGGTACAAGAACCTTAAGAATGTTAATTTGGAGTGAGTGGGGGACTTCCGGTCCCTCACCCTGCAGGAGGGTGAGTCCCCCTTCGCTTTTGGGGAGCCTGTTGACAGTGGCTGATGCCTGAAGTCAGGGATGTTGAAGCAGTGATCAAGGGGGCGGTGCTGGAAATAATTGCATCCAGCTTCCGAAACAGATAGCGGAATGGGTGAAGTGAAGTAACCAGTCAGCTTCCCTCGAGGGAGCCATCCAGCTAGCGGAGGACCATTTTCTGACATACGGGGCTGCTCCAAGCAACTCCCCCTCCCCTTATCTCTCCCTTTCTCTTCCCCACTCTGTTTCCTCTCCCTCTCGACCTGTCCCTGCTCTTAGGCTCTGGGAAGGATGACGAGCAGTACCAAGCCTGAAAACTTGGCAAGGGGGGCCCACCTAGCAAATGTCACAGAGGACCAGTCCCCTGATGTCACTGCCCCGACCCATCCCGCCTCCGAGGGTGGGGACATCTTTCTGTATCCTTAATTGGGCCCCTCACGCTCAACTCAGCTGCAAGAGACGTGTCTATTACTGTAAATGTAATTTTCTTTCAAACAGAGGGTCAAGTCAAAATTATTTTCTGAGGCGTCATTCTCAGAATAGAGATGCTGTCTGTATTTTGTAATGTGTTTTTAAACCAGATTATTTGATTGAATATTGGCCTATTTGGTTTGTATGGTCCTATAAAAATATAGAAACTAAGCTAAAGGGATTTCTAGGCAGAATATATATTGCATTTAATTAGTCCCAATTAAACCAGGATTTGAGTGGTCCTTGCCTGTGCAAAACTCCCATGATGCTAGAGTTTTGGGGGTAGTGGTTAGGGCCTTGTCATGTGGCAGCTAAAGCAATAGTTTGTTACTTCGAAATTTAATACTTCTCTATTATGTAGTATTCGAAAAAACAGAAGATGAAAAGTCTCTTGATGATCTACTTCCGAAATTGAATGACAGTGAAACAATGCAATGATGTTGGTAAACGCTGGTAAATGAATAAATGTAAATGGTAGGTCACGTGGGAGTTACAACATGGCAGATGTATTACTACCCAATTTCTTTCACATACTACCAATATTCCTACTATATGGAACATACTTTTTTAACGATCGCAAAGTATTTTCAAATGCGGTACCTACTCAGACAGTATGCGATTTTGGCAGCGCGAGTATTTTTGAGCTTGACATTGCAATCTAACTCCTGACTGAACAAAGACTATTCACACATTCAGTTCAGCAAACATTGCTTAAACATAGCTTCTGAAGACAAAGAAGATGACAACACATTGGTCTGCCATCTATGTATGGTTTCAGTGACATACTACACAAAGTCACTGCATCATCACATTCAGCCAATAAGACATTGGTGTGTAGACACATGCTTTAGACACATAAACAAGTTCCCATAACGTTGAGTTCCACTCGAAAAGGAACTGTTTTCTTGTGCAGGTACGAGACTTCTCATTTATTAGTAACTGTATGTAAATAACTAGAAGAAACCTTAGGTCTAAAGTACCAACCCCTCAACAACCCTCACAATTTAAGGTATCATTCATGTACCAGACAAACATTGAGGACAGGTTACACATTAAAGTATAATACTTGAACATTAGGGTCTTTATTAGGCTTTATTCTTTTGTATAGTATATGACCAATAGTAATAGTGATAATTGCTTTAGCCAGCCCAATAAAAAAGTGGGAACTCTTGAACACGCAAACACCTTGATGCTGATGAAGTCTTACCCAACGAATGACATCAGACTAAGCAAAGGTTCATTAATAGCAGGCGCGCGATGCGTTTCCTCCTTATCAAGTTAAGCCTGGCAAGAGGACTGATAAAAGACTAATGCAAATTCACTGATAAGAACTGAGTGCAAATATTTATGATGTACCTTCAGAATGACGCATACGTGAGCTAAAAACAAGAGCTTCCTTTGTGTGGTCTTGAGAGGTGAGCAGAAAAGAACTTTAGTGGACGCTCTATTCCTGCAACCACTTTGTGTTGTGTGTGCGTGCTTTCTGTGTGCTAAGCTGCTCATTTAGAGAGGGTAATTAGTTACTGTAATTACAATGATGTCATTGGTTTAATTGTTTTTGAAAGTGACTGTATGCCTGTAAGAAAAGATTGCTGGGCCCTTTACAGGATTTGAGTCGGAAAACGTTCACTTCAACACCAAAGTCGTGTTTTTGTAGGATCGACTAAACAACCTTTCTCTAAGGAAAGATGTGTGTGAGAGAATCAGCTAATTTAGACTAATTAACAAGCGTAATGTGTGCTCTTGGATTAAAAACATGAAATAAACTAAGGTTTGAATGAATTACTGGTGTGTCGAATGTAAATACAAGTTGAAAGTGTTTTGTGCATTAAAAGTCTGGTACGGTAAGAGCGAGTCAGTGGCTCACTGTTCTAGCACACAGCGGCATTACAACAGACAACATAACATCATTTAACCTTTACAACGTTTGTATTGATTTGTTTTGTGTTTATCAAGACTGCGATCAGAGCTCACAGCTGGCTCTGATGGTGGGTGATTGGGTTAATTGAACAGTTGCGAGAAGACAAAGAGATCCACCGTGTTAGCCTAGCCTATGGGAGTATACAAAAAAGTTAGCAGTAGCAGTTAGAAACATAAGCTAACTGGCCACTGTAGTGAAGCACAATTGTTTGGGGCTTATCGCACCTTGTTTCTTTAGAATTGAATCAAAGAGGGGATTGTTATTTACAATACGCACAATATAGCAAAGGTGGTTCAAACAAAACCCTACGACTGTTTTTCCCTCTCTGGGGAACTTCCTCCACGAGATCTCGGGACAAAATTGGGAAGGCAGGTTTTAATTAAATCCCTTTTGCAAATAACTACTGGCCATTATAAATCATTTGGTATCACATAAAACTATTTTACTCTTCTCTCTGTGGTGAGCAGAGTGAAAGGCCTTTTCAGGTCTAGATAAGTGTTAATAAATTACCCATGTTTCCCCGTTAATGGCTGTCAGCCTGCCTTGGAGAGATATCATTGTGTGTCATGAATATTTTGATGTTGTGATTAGATCAAAAACGCAGTGAATTCCTAAACAGCTCGACGTAGCTCTGCTGATCAGAAATGGCTATTTCACCCAAACAGATTATAGTGCTTGCATATCTGCAGATAGGGAATAATTAGAATGACACCGGGCCCGTATTCTGCTGTAATAGCCATGCTACTTTAGCCTATCCCTGTGATCTGGAGACTGCAGGAAAACGCACATGCTTCTGAGATTCAATGTACCTTGGCAGCTGAGATAATGACTATTCTGATGCATAAGCAGTTTGTATTTACTGGAGGAGGGGAAAGAAAAAATAAAATGGGGAGAAAAGAAGAAAAAAAACCAACCAATTCTCATCCCTGTGAGAAATTGATTAGATACTTGCAGCCATTTGTGTATGGTAGTTTCATTGCCTGTCCTCATTATTTGTGGAAGATTATCATCGCGCAGCATGCGCAAACGCTACTTGATGTTTTAATTGACAGGCACGACAAAGGAAGAAGTAAGCTGGATCTCTAAACAGCACTGCAAGACTATTTTTGTGCATTTATTCTGAAATGTCACATTTGCACCATGCTATGCTTGCTATTTCAGGTTTACTAATGGAGAAAAAATAGCATAGGATCTTTTCTGAATCTCACTGGTTTCCTCTAGCATTGACATAAAATGAAAACTTTTGATTAAATGCCAGGTTTTTCTCCAGAGAGAAAAATACTTAACAATGCCACAGGTGTTTCCATCCAAGTTTCGAAAGAGATCTTAAAAGTGTCTCATACGGCGCTTCTTTTGTTTTGTTTTTGTTTGGGATTTTTTTTGTGCATCAAGAATCCAATATGAACTCCTCAACTGAAGAGTGAATGATCTGAGTTGTGCTAACACATTTTTTTTGTAGCTCAATACTTCTAGTCTTATGTCAATGATTGGCTAATTTGGGGCTATTTTATTTGTACACATTAATTTTTACCTTGTAAAGCCCTTACATATGAAATAATAGTCTCTCAGATAGACTCTTCAAATAAAGATGGAACAGTTGATTGACTGTTAAAAAATTACATGAATAAAAATTTTACATGTGTTTTGAGTATCATACAGTATTTGATACATAAGGAATTTATGGCTTAGTATTACTCTAGGAGGGGACATAATCACCTAATTTGTATTTGGAGAACCAAACTGAGGAAAAATCTGCAATTTTTATTGACATATAATGCATAATACTCACGTTTAAAAAAAAATATATATATATATATATACATATATAATTAAGTAAATTAAGTAGTAACACTTTAGAATAATGGTCGGTCATAAAATGTCTGGTAAATGGCGTACTACATTAACACTTTGAGAAATGAAATTGGAAGAAACTAATCAGTCTGTAATATCAAATTTTCTTATTTTGTAATCAATAATCACTGAATGAGAATAGCCTTATTAATAAATACAAATGATAAAGAATAATCAACAAATTACTAACCAAGTATTTGTTAATAATGTTTTCATATTAGTTAATAGTATTTGCTAAAGTGTTAATGTAGTACTCATTACTTTATTCATAGCTACCTATGATGGACCATTTTTCTAAAGTGTGACCATCTAAGTTGCTTCAGTTCAGTAAGTGTTCTTGAAATATTGCTAACAAGATAAAAGTTACTTTTACATTTGCTTAATTAAAAATCAGTAAATATTTCACAGCAAAAAGAAATGTGTATCATGGCCTAGGGGGCCATTTTTACAATTATACTAAAAGGCTTTATACTTTCTTAGAAAGCATAAATTATTAATCAGACAACAGGGTTTTTCCCCCAGTTTTGATCATGTTGATAATTTGATTATTGATAATAAATGTATACATCAAATATGATACAGTAGGATAAGGGAAAAAGTTGGTATTCAAATGAAAAATAAAAACATAAACATCATATAAAAGAGCAACATTCAAGCTTTTAGAATTCCCTCTGGATTTTTCTTTGATATCTCAGAAATGAAGTAAAATAAAGGGAAAATTGATATTTTGCTTACCGGTAAATATTTTGCTTCTCAGACTTTTTTCTGTCAAAATGAATTATAGGAAAAACATCCAAGACAAAGTTCATGCCTAAAATTTATCTGAGCAATAAAATAAATCCTCTGGGTTAGAGGAACACACAAACTTTAATAGATCAAGAAGCATCTTTTCAATGAATCAACTTTCTAAAGTAACATTTTTATTCGTTAATTAGTTTGCCCATATGCCACACATATGCATTCACATTAATCCATATGGTACTTCCTTTATAAACAAATCAGGGAGTTATTTTGCACAATCTATGATGGGTTGATCCAGTCTCAGCAACAGAAGACAACAACAGCAAACTTCTAATTGTGCAAGTGTGGAAAGAAACCAGTAATCTGTGCAGATGGTTGTCAAAATTGATGAATACTTCAAAAGAGTCAGTCGAGATTGGCACTACAGTACGAGACCACAATGCAGTGCCCCATTCTGTTGGTACACTATTTGCCTGCAATCCTACTGAAAAGGAGAAAGGAGAAGTTGGGAAACATCTGGAAAAGCAAATCCCAAATGGCATCCTACAAGATTCTGCACTTGTCAGTCATCAGCCGTAATGGTGCTCTCTGGGTTGACAAGCTTTCATCAGAGAGGACGATGTTTATCGCTTCAGCAAACTGACGCGTGGCAGCTGTGTACTGTCTGTTCACAGCACACTGGGCCATTTGAGCTAGTGACACTGAGGTATTACTTTGCACAAATTAAGTTAATTTAAAGAAATAGAGGAACATTTAATTAGTGGTGTTTGCTGAGGCAAACAGAACTCTTCGGTTTGGTGTATAACATATAACATACACTGTTTGCGCTATAGGAACATAAATGCTTTAAGTGAGCAAACATACTGTTTGTCTGTAATTCTACTCTTCCAAAAGGTGGTTTTTGAAGCTATGCCATAGAAGAACTTAAATAACTTTTTCTGTGTGAAGAACATTTCAAAGAGACAGCCCTGAAAACCTTAGACTATGGGAGTATTTTTGGAGACTTCGAAAAATGTGAAAAAAATGAGTGTTTCCATGTATAATATAGACAGTAATATATGATACTGATAATTCTCTGCAAGTATCTTGAGCAGTAGATTCAGACATAAGGTTCACATGGAGTTCAGGGTCACTTCCTGATGTTTAATGTATCTTTCCATTCTTCTAATCATCCATTCCCTTCCTCCCTCTGTATTTCTGCTTACCATCTTATTGTATGGCAGGGCTACTATTTTTAACCTTCCTCTAAAGACCCTTCATCTGAGCACTGAGATATGACTGGGGTGACATTTTATGGAGTCAACAGTCTCTTATCGAGGGCTGTGTCTTAAGCTTTTCTCTCCAGGGTTTACTAGCACTGAGAGTGCGCTGAACTGCTTTGATAGCACTACTGATCTTAACAGAGGAAGACACTGATATGTAGAGTTCTGAGCCCCTTACTGTCATCCAACTTCAGTTTACATATGCTCATTTTGTAAAGAGAAAGGTTCAAAAATACTGAAGGATTATTATGATTGCATCTGTACGGGAACCTTAATTGTAAAAACAATTTTAACATTTCAAAAATGTTTCCATAAGGGCCCTATAAAATTGAATAATCTCCCTCTAAAAGTCAATAATCAGAATTATTTTAAGAATCTTTTAATGTCAACTAATAATAATACATTAGCTGTTGTCTGAATATTAGCTATATATTAAGTATCCAAATATTAAATGTTACAATATTATTACAATCTAAATATTGTTATTATTTAGAACTTTGTGCATTTTGATTTTTGAACGGTCTCTCCTAAAAGGGCTTCTTAATTGGAGAAATTTACATTGTTTGTTCAAAGATAAACTAAAACCGTCATGCACCAATACTGAGAAGAACTGTTTTCCTCTTGTGTGGATTGTCCAGTTCACTGATGATTAGATCAAGTCCAGTTCTGATTCTTGGCAGATTTAGTGATATGCAAAATGTCTTTCAAAGAAAAGCTTGGTGGCATTTTGAGAAAAAAAAACAGCTTTAACAGTCTGGACATGTTTGAAAAGCATTTTTAACATTATCAAGTGATACTGAAAAGGTCCTTGTTGATTTGAAAGTGATAGGTGCAAATATCATGTCTCTTTTGTAAAGCTGTCAGGGTTGTCTCTAAGATTGTATTTATCAGACATGGCTGTAAGTGTAGCAGCTGGTTGGATATTGGTATAACATTTTTAGACAATAATGAAGAGATGTCAACAAATAGTCAAGGGATGCTCTTCACTAGTACGGCATTAAGAAACTGACAGTAACAACAATGCTACCATCTAGTGAGCAAATGGGATAGAACCCTGCCATTTAAAGAAGCCTCCTATGGCTGCCTTGTCTGGCAAAATATGTTGACATATTGAATGGGATATACTTGATATACCCTCAATGTTTCTAAGAATTGAAGAATAAAACGTTCCTGCTAAACAGGACGTAATGGAACATTTTATTTTACAGCTGGAGGAAAATAAATGATGTTCTATCACGTTTTTTATTAAACGTGATAGAAAGTATGCAATTAAATAATTGCTTCATACACAAAAATTTTGCCTCTTTTTGTTTAAATCAAGTACATGCTAATATTATTACGTCTGATAGCTTATCCAATGTTTAAATAAAATGTCCAAATATTGTAATAGTTGTGGAGCCCCTAACAGGACATGGCAATAGGGATAAAATGGGAGGAACAATTATATTTCAATTCTTTGCTTTCACTTCCAAAACGTTTGCTTTTCTGTGAAGAAACTTTGACTGAAGAAAGTAGATTGTCTATACTGATTACTGACCTGTTAGGTTTGGTAAATACAGTATTATATATATAATGTTTATATACTGTTGATAAGATAAAAAATAAAATCTGTCAATAAGACAAAGGTCAGATATATATACAGTAATACCTCAGTTTACGAGCGACTTGGTATGCGAGCAAATCAGTGTACGAGCATAGAGGGTCAAATCGGTGTACGAGCATTGTATTGGTGTACAAGAAAAATTTTCCCTCACCCACACGCATTTTTGTGTGGAAAAAGTCCTAACGCTCAGCATCTTTGCACGCATTTTTACTGGAAATATCCTAAACACAGCCTCTCATAATACGGTTCCAACCCCTTTATCACCCCTTAACTCATTTATTCTCTCAGCTTCGCTTGGTTTGGCTGCATCATTCACCACACTGCATACTTTTATAAGTGATTTACAGCGGTTTTATCTCCTGTTGTTAACATTAATTAATTGTGATCGCTATTGTTCACGAAGTGAAATATACACATACAGTACCTCTAAGCAGTAACTGTCACGGTTCATGAATTCATTGTCTCCTAGTTTTGCCTGTGTGTGTGTGTATGTGTGTGTGTGTGGTCACTGAGCACTGACACACCTGATTCTCATATCAACTGCCTCTCTCCCCGCTTTCATTCGCGGCTCCCGTGTGTTCGTTCTCGGCCGTGGCTCCCGTGTGTTCGTTTGTTCGTTCGCGGCTCCCGTGTGTTCGTTCGTTCACGGCTCCCGTGTGTTCGCTCGTTCGCGGCTCCCGTGTGTTCGTTCACGGCTCCCCGTCTCCCGTCTCCCATGTTCCACGACTTTCACTCTGGAAACAAACTTTGTTTGTTTTCTGCACTATTATAATAAACTCACTCATTTGCACTTGAATCCTTGCTTTCCAAATTTACAAAAAGATCACAGATTAAGGCAAAAAATATACACTACCTTTCAAAAGTTTGGAGATATTGCAGTTAAAACAGTACTATTGTGAAATAGTATTACACTTCAAAATAGCTCTTTTCTGTCTGAATATACAGTAAAGAGTCATTCATTATTACCAAAACTGAATTTTCAGCTTCATTACTCCATTCTTCAGTGTTACATGATCCTTCAGAAATCATTCTAATATGCTGATTTGCTGCTCAAGAAACATTTCTGATTATTATCAATGTTAAAACAATTGTGCTCCTTAAAATTGTTGTGGAATTCATTATGCTATATGCTCATTTATAATGTTACAGAACATTTCTATTTAATAAACGATTTAATAAATAAATGCAAATAAATGCTTTTCTTGAATTTTCTATTCATCAAAGAATACTTTAAAAAAATGCATTATGATTTCCATAATCACAGCACAACTGTTTTTAACACTGATGATAATCATAAATGTTTCATAATGATTTTCTGTGAGAGAGCGCCCTCTGTCATCGAGTTATGAATGCAACATATTGCACGAGTGTGATCATGCTCCGTGAAGCTCTAAATCGCTTCGTTTTGGATAAGAATAAAACAACAGGCCAATGAATAGACTTTCTTGTCTCTTTGAATTTAATTCTAGATTTAATCACAATGGCTTCACACACTTGCCCGTATAACGTACGTGGGCCGGTAAGTATGGCACACCGGTTTAGCTTTAAATGTTCCCAACAACTCGTAATTGCATTTTATTAGTAATAATTTAATTAGACACCTCTACAATTATATATATATATATATATATATATATATATATATATATATATATATATATATATATATATATATATATATATATATATATATATATATATATATATATATATATATATATATATAAAATATTTAAAATGTAAACTTAAATAAGCCTATTCAGACGTTGACTCTTCCTGCATATAATTCTTGTAGCTCGTACTGTTCTTTTACTTTTTTACATTATTATTCTCATGGCTAAATAACCAACAAACAAATACAATCCCAAATTAGGAGTATGCGATACTGACACACAAAAATATATACATACACATACATATGCAAAATATACTTTTTTTCTGAGAAGGATAATGCGGTATCTTACAGCTTGTTTTTGTGCTGACCAGTTCCCTGAAGAGGGAACGAGACGCTGCACCGATTGACACAATGAGAACACTGTGTGATGTGAAGTACATGTGAAATTGAACCATTGGTGTGAAGGAGGGAGGTCATGAACCAGAAAACTATAAGAATGGATCTGTCAGGGGGTTAGAGATGTGCTCTGCCCTCATCTGCCAGATCCAGTGCCTTTTACCCTGATTTGGAAGCACGCTCGTCAGTTACTTCCGCTCAGGGGGAGGCGCCAGTGCTTCAATTATCCAGCTCTGAGGCGTTGAATGAAGGCTGAAGATGAAGGTTTGCCACTTCATTCTCCAGCCTAAAAGGTGCTGGTGTAAGTTGTGACTCGCACTTGCCAATTAAGCATAAGACTGGCCAGCTGAGAAGCAAGATGCTCAGCCCATGAATACAATTATTAGATCTTTCCTGCCCTCACGAGTACAAACTTACCATCAGACTGTCCTTTTTTACGAGTTTACTGTGCATAATCAAACTTTCCTCATTAGTAAACCATAAAGAGCATGGTTAGGAGAACTGGAAAAAAGAAAATGGTTTCAGGAAGCCACCAAATAGATAACGGCTGAGTATCTGAGTATCTATAATAAACCCTGCAATATTCCATAAAAAAGAAGAAGTGCAAGCTTTAATTTCATTGTGAATTTAAGTGTTAAGATCGTTGAGTGCTACCTTTGTTTGTTTTTCATCGCAGATTTAATTTTCAGCAGTGGGAGTTTTGAAAGTTATTTACCTCTTAAATCAACAAATAATTATATTAGCAAACAATAATTTTCCAGCAGCTTGGTGGAATGAGTGTTTGTTGTTTTTTGTTTTATAATGTTTTGCATAAGTCGATTATGTTGGATGCCTAATATAAGTTTGCTACTGTTCTAATGTTTTCATGTATAGATATTATTTTACCCTTGTACTAGACCCAGACTTTCAATCTTACAATATAAAAATCCATCATTAAATATAAAACAAATTTGACGATGTAAACAAGGACTAAAATAAACCATTTCTGTATTTATTTGTGAAAACAATTTTATTGTCTCACAGTAGTTAAATTTAATATAATTATTATAATATTATTTTATCGGAGTTCTACAGAAAACACAAGTTAAAAACCGTAATGACAGTGGTGGTCAGTATAAACATTAAACAGTGTACTTTGAGGACAACTGATGTGAGCGGCTGAAGAATTACATAATAAAACATTACATAATAAAACTTCAACTGCTTTTGGACACTGAGAACAAAAAATCCTGAACCATCTGTTTGCTTCCTAACGGATTTGACCCTCAGTAAGCATGCGTGGATGACATGACATCTGTCACTCACTGCAAGTTTCAGTAAGGGGCACGTGGGCCTTTTGAATAGAGACAGATGTTAGTTTTTCAACCCCTGATGTCTGAGCTCAACAATACAGGGTCACTTGAATGCAGTAACCTCTCTGAGTATGAGAGGGAGACCTTGCGGTCAAAGCCTTTGTTAAACAAAATGGCAATATATCTCTCTGTTATAATAAATTGGTCGCTGTATTATACTCAGGTACCTTCCACATTAGTCCTGTACTTTCTTAACTTTGGAAAGTAGTTAGACAAATATACATATATTTATATACAAGTGAAAAATGGGTGCCACACTGACTCCATTATATATGATATGATGATGTATGTGTGTGTGTGCATGTGTGTCTGCGTGCGCTTTCCTGTAGCTCAAACAGTAGAGCGTGACACTTGCATTGGGTCAAGGGTCTGATCCCCAGGGAAAGCAAGAACTGATTAGAATGTCAATGTGTATCTTGAATGCAATGCAAGTCACTTTTTGATTAAAAGTGCCTCTAAAATGCATAAATGTGTGTGTTTATATACACACACACACACACTTTTTCTATTTCAAATAAATCCTAAATCCTTCTTCAAAGAATCCTAAAAATGTCCACAAAATATTATGCGGTACAGCTTTTTTTCAACATTGATAATAACAAGAAATGTTTCTTGAGCAGCAGATCAGCAGAACAGAATGATAATGTGACACTGAAGACTGGAGTAATATATTTTTTTTCTGTGGTTGCAAATTCAGCTTTGCAATCACAGGAATAAAATATTATATATTATTTATATTTTATCTAAATTTTATTTTAATTTATTTATATTAAACTTTTGACCGGTAGTAATTTTAAATCAATATATATCTCATCATACACATGTATAATGGTTACTTCGATTAGAATCGATTAGAAATATCAATTCTGGTACCAATACCAATTTTTTACTTGTTGTAGTCTCCATAACCCTTAAACAGGCCACCACAAATAATCTTTAGCCTCTCATAAGCGTAACGTGAAGATTAACATGCACAAATCAAAGATAAATAAAGAGAAAACGCAGAAGTATCAGAATCACAACTACACATTAACATGAACAAAAACGTACCAGACAAAGAAACTGATGAAAACTAATGTATAAAGCAGGGAGATAATGAGCAGAATAGAAACAGTTAACAGCCAGAGAAACAAACTAAAACTAACACATCTGTCCATGGGGCTGGACATTCTGACTGCAAAAAGTAGGTACAGTACTTTAAACTTACTAATCTTTTCTTCAGCAAAAAAAATTTATACAACTGCTTTTAAATAATGCCTAAGATGTTGAAAAAGAAAATTAAGTAATATGTCGTAATTCATATGTAAATATGAATACGGTTATATATAAACTTTAAAATTGGATTAATTGACCGGTCCTCAGGTTGAAGATCATTCTGTACAGCATTATAAAAAATACAAGATGTGTATATGCCTTAATATGTATGTATATGCATGTGTTTCATATTACAATGATTTTACATAAAACAAATCAGAGACACTGTTGACTTTACACCCAACAATGTGTGTGTGTGTGTGTGTGTGTGTGTGTGTGTGTGTGTGTGTGTGTGTGTGTGTCTGAGAGAGAGAGAGAGAGAGAGAGAGAGAGAGAGAGAGAGAGAGAGAGAGAGAGAGAGAAACGGTTAGAGGGGGAAGGGTTGGTTTCTGGTTGGTAAATACCCGGCTGTAACAACACACAAGCGATCGGGAAGGCCAAAATTCCATGTGGATTTCAGTCAGAAGAGCAGACGATAGCGCTATTTATTAAGCCTGATGTCTTAAATGTATTTTCAGTATTTGATTTGGTCACATTTTAGTTAGCAGCATCATGCTGTAGATCAGTTTGTGGCTATATCTGTCTGGATTAGGACTATTAACACCTTTAAATTCTTGGAATTAGAGCTTTCACGTCGGATCATCGATAGATTAGTGTTGATCTCCTCTCTCCTTTTTAAAGACACTGTTTGTGTGTGTGTGTGTTTTAAAGGAGCTCGCGAGCTAAACAAAAGCGCTAGCACAACCGGCTAGTCAACACTGGTCTACTTAGTCTTTTTTGATATATAAATATATAAATGATGGACATTGGAAAGGATTTAGCTGCTTTACTAATTAGATAAATGTGCATGTTACCTCAGAGATTCGGTAAATGAATCAATGTGTTTTTTATTTTAATAGGTTAGGTTAGAGGTGTAGGTTGACATTAGCATTAGCCTTTTAGCATGAGCGACTCCTTTGTTGAGAAGACTGATTGTGATTTCACTCACTTTGCTTTTTGTTGAGGGAAAATATCACTTTTATTCAATCATATTAATGATTTTATTGTTTGTACATTATTATCGGTTATCTAAGACGCTAATTTGGCTTTAACATTGGTGTTGTATTAAGATAGAAGTAGGAACCGAAATGTTGAACAGTTAGTGTCTTTGGAGAAACACATTGTGTATAAATAGCGGTACTAAGACTACAGACTGGCACATTTTTATCATTTAAAGTTATTATGGCTTACATTTTGAACTTAAACAAGATCTGTTTGCTTTGGACACATCTACTCCTCATTTTTATGGGTAAGCTATCTCTACAGTTTATTTATATAAGACATTTTTCTTCTATTTCTATACTCAGAAATCTCGCTGTATGTTTTTCTTAAATTATTATTGGTTATATTAAAACGGCATTAATGTACTACTAGTATACATATGTCTTCGTTATAGACTTGGGGTGTGATATTTCAGTGGTGCTGCTATTCATTCACATACATTGAGGTTCGTTAAATGGGGTTTGATTGAATTTACTGCCATCGAAACTCTGACACGCTTTAAACATGTACAGTGAATGTGATGACATGTGTTTGAGATCAGATCCGGGTGAATGAAGGGAACAAAGACTTCTATTGTTTACAGCATGTCTGTCCATCTCGGTGATTGAATCCTATCATCTTGACTGAAATCAAAACAAAATAATCCTTTGCCCCCCCCCCCCCCTAAAATTTGCATCTCATGTTTTGGGGAATTCCGTTGTTGTTGTTTTTTGGTTTTTGTTACTTTCACTTTTTTTCACTGGTTAGGTTTGGAGGATTCATGCTTTCTAACTTTCCATATAAAACAGATCAAGGGTGTTTTTAATGTGTAACATTAGCTGGAAATGATACAGTTAACATAAATGCACATTTACTTGAAAACAACATGCAAATACTTTTTAACTAATTGACAAAACTGACCCCTGGTTATCCTTATTTGTGCAGTAATGATTTTTACAGTTAGTAGAATGTAACTCAATGGCAACTATAAATTCATAAATGCGCATTTACTTGAAAACAACATGCTTTGATTTGCACATACAAAACTGAACCTATTCTTTCAGTAATAATTTAGTTAATGCATTAACATTTACATTTATTCATTTGGCAGATGCTTTTATCCAAAGAGACATGCATTGCATTCAAGGAACACATCGACATTCTAATCAGTTCTTGTTTTCCCTGAGAATCGAACCCATGAACTTAGTGTTGAAAACACCAATGCTCTACTCGTTGATTAACCATTGTTAAAGTTAGTAAGTGTTCTTCATTTTAGTTCACAGTGCATCAACATACATAATAAGTGTATATTTTGGGATTTAATAGAGAAATTAGAATGAAGTCTGAACCACACTCTAGTATTCAAATTCCTTGTTAAGTATTGGAAAGACTGATCCATCTGTTCCAGTTGTCAATTTGGTTGCTGGGGATCTTACAACTGACATATTGATGTAGGCCAGCTAAAATATGCATCAGTTGTTGTACATTTGTTGTATAGCAGCGGCCAGGATTGCATGCCTGTGTTTGAAGGTGAATGATTCCCCTTTGCTGTGCTCTAATCATGTAGTCAGCTGCTATAAGCAAACAGACATAAGTGAGGGAAACCCCAACATATGATCGGCAAGCTCAAACAATGAGGGGACTTTTCAGGGCTTACCTTGTTTTTTTTGCGTTCATGCATACAGAAATGTACTGTAGAAATAGAATAATAATTTGCTTTTGGAGATTTAATTTCTAAACCCCTCCATTATCTAAAAGTCATCTTGTGTGGATATTAACTCATACTGGTTGCATCCAATCAGTTTATATTTATGTTGGGTTTTGGTTGAAGGTGAAGGTTGACATTGTGCCAAAATACTACGAAATCACTGATTTATATTCGATTTTAATGCATTTGAAGTGCGTGCAATCAAACCTTGAACATTAGTTCTGCATAACCCTTTCCTAATGTTTCGACTTGCTCTAACTGATCAAAGCCAACTGCGTTAAAGATAATATCTTTGTAACCACTAAACTGAAAAATGAATGCAAAAAATGTTACAGCACTTCACTGTCAACCACGTGATTCACTCTGAGATTAAAAACCTGGCTTAGTTTTGGTATGCATGTGGCCACTGGCCAACAAATACTTTTTTTCAAATGAAGAACGGAGGGAGTTTTCTTATAAAAACGACTGTTTCTTATATAAATTAGATGCAGCAGAAATTCTGTGTCCATTTTAAAGAGAAGTAAATTGTGAATAATTTTCTTCTGCTTAGCATTCTTATTTTAACTAAAGCATTGTGTCTTCTCTTCAGAATTACTGTGGGTGTTTGAACCAAATTTCACTTTGTTGCTTTGAATGTGGGAAGCATTCTGGGTCAGTCTGTTGCACGTACTCTTGTGCTATTTTAGAACGTGGTTTGATTCTACATTATTTTTAGTGGATACAATTGAAACCCTTGGTTTTCAAATGCTCGGCTGCACACCAGATTAAGTTTGAAGGATCATGTCTTTGCACCCTTTATGTTTTCATCTTCTGAAGCATCTCATTCATTGGGAATTTCTGTTTTTGTTGTTTACAGGAAATGCAGCTTCGGAACACAGCGAGAATGTATACGTATCAGGGATGACAAACGGTAAAGACATGAGTTCTGTTTTGGTTTACAGACCCAGGTTATAGATCTTGTTAATCTTCAGAGCAAAGTAGACGCTTAGTCCGGTTAAACTCTGATATCCAAAGCACTGTTTCACACAGTGTTTTCTAGGGAGATGTCTCTGCAGATCTCTCTCTCTCTCTTGCGTGATTAACTTTTAACTGAAAGGTTATGTACTACTCTGTCATCCACCCCATTTAATTAGCCGGCCAGCAATATTTCTATCATTGTTTTGAGTGAATTCTGGAACCTACATTATTAGGTTTCATTGCAAATTTATTTAACAAAACTCAATGTTTTGGTGGTCATTTCAGTGAGCTGTTTGTACATACAGACTTTGAAGAAACCATATACACTCTAGAGTTAAAAGTTGAGTTCCCAAAGAGTGGGCTTCAAAAGTACATGGCCTATTGTGTATTGTTTCCAATTAATTAATTAATGTTTCACATTGGTTAAGATGCAGTGAAGAAAGAAAGACCGCTCACATGGTTTTGGACAGTGATATTGTGTATTAATCATTATTTGTGTGCTGAACTGTGTGTGCAAGGTCCTAATCTTTGTTTTTCTGATCTTCTCCAGCCTGTGGAGATGTAGCAGAACAGATAAGGTCATCCAGTGGAGTGATAACCAGCCCTGGCTGGCCCTTTGAATACCCTTCTCGCATCAACTGCAGCTGGAACATCAGGGCCAACACTGGAGAGATCATCACCATCAGGTACCACCTCACCACAGTACTGCAATGTTTGTCACTCCATGATCTAGAGCAGATTAAGAATAAAGATGGTGCTCACAGTTAGTCTAAATTACAGGCTACAGACCATAGTCACTGTAAATTCCTACAGTGGTGGTGGAGTCTTGTACTCTGTACCAATTTATGGTAAAAAATGTTTAGCAGCTGCTCTTGCTGAAGCAATCGCAATCTACTGATTTTATTTTTTTTATTTTTTTTATTATGGCATCGGCCAATAAGTTTTCCTGTTTGTAAACCAGACTATTTTGATGATGCACACAGCATTCTCAGTCTTCATTAGCTTACTGTCTTGATTTAAAAAAAAATTCTGATATGTTATCATTTGATCTGTTAAAGAGTTAATTCACCCAAAAATGAAGATACTTTCATTAATTTCTCGCCCTCGTGTCATTCTAAACCCATAAGACTTCTGTTCATTTTCGAAACCCAAATGAAATCTGAGCGCTTTCGGTACTTTCATTGACTAGCAGTTTCAAGCCGCAGAAAGGTAGTAAAGACATTAAAGTAATCCATGTGACTCCAGTGGTTTAACTAATTTTATGAAGTGATGCAAGTTTGCACAAAAAAGAGAATTTACAACATTATTTATAAAATATTAATCTCCAACGCGTCAACATGCATGTCGTGGTGCTCTTGTAAATTAATTAATAATATTGATGCAAGAGTGGACAAACACGCATGAAAAATGATCTTCATTTGTGTATTGAAGATGAATTTGACTGTAAAAACAAAGTAAATGGAATGCTAAAAAGCATTATCGTACTTGCTTTTATATTATTAGTAATCAGACGGCAAACACTATAATACTTTCTCATTTAATGTCAGCTTTAGAACACATATATATATATATATAATAGTTTATTTGTGAACAATACTGGAATCAATAAGACAATGTTGGTCGATCACGAATGAAAACCATTGAGTATCTGTTTCATCCTTGTCATTTCCTTACAACAGAGATCTTTAAAGCAGTGCACTGTCTCTTTGAATTATCATGGGGATTGTACTGTATTTGAGTGCTGATTCAAAGGAATATTAATATAAATTATTTCCATTTTTCCATTACTGCCACCTCAAACTTCTTTTGAAATGGTTCTTTATTTCTATATTTATGTTCTGCATCTGCCCTATTCTTGCACAGCCTGCTTGCCTCAACTAGAGCATTTGTTTGCGTCTTTATCTGAGAGTGGTGTCCATGGTTACTGGCACAGAAATAGACCCAGTTGGTATTTTTTTTCCTCAGGATGTGATTTTTGTGGTTAACACAGCAACTCCCTAATTCTGCTAGTGAGGGTTGTCTTATAAAAAGGAGGAGGTATATGTGGGACACATGGTTTGTTGAAAACTGGACCAATCATTTTATATGTCCGTAGTTTAGTAGAGCTTGTCCCAGCTTCACTGTTCTTAATTGATACCATTTAGTAATAATACATTTGGAAGTCTTGATCTGTTGCAGTTTGAGACATAAGATGCAAAAAGAGACATTATCCTGTGTCTAATGTCAGTTAACTTATTAAATTATTGATGAGCTGTTTATCTGATTACAGTAGTGCTTTTTTTGTTATACCTGACTGTTGTGCACATACCTGACGTTTCTATACTTAAAATTGGTTGTACTTTTAGTTTTCAGGACTTTGAAATTCAAAGCTCACACCGATGTGGTTTAGACTGGATCTCCATTGGCACCTACAAGAACCTGGATGGGTACCGGGCCTGCGGTTCATCTATTCCGGCCCCATACATCTCCTCTCAGGATCACGTGTGGATCAAGTTCCACTCTGACGACAGCATGACTGGAAAGGGCTTCAGGCTCTCTTACATAACAGGTAGACTTGCTACAACTGCATCATACAGGATGCATTTACGTAGATGTCTTAGACAATGCGTGGCACTGCCATGCAACACTTGTAAATTTTCTCCGTCTCTCAAAGGCTGCATTTATACTGCAGGTCTTGATGCCCAATTTCGATTTGTAGACTATATCTGAATTTATGTTTTGGCGACCAGTTTACATCTTATAAAAGAGTGAGCGAGCGCTCTTGTTTCAGCCTAGCCAAATGTAGCAATGATCACTACTGTAATTGCTGTGGTTGGCATCCACCTGAGTTGATGTCTTTCGCCACTGTCGCTTTTTCAATTACGTGTGGCTCGCCTTGACTGGATACATAGCAGACACAAATGCACGTATCCGATTCATATAAGATTTATTTCCAAATATGAATGATGCCTGAAATCGATCTGAGAATACCTGAATAAATGTGATTTTTTTTTTTGTTGGTTTTTTTCTCCTGGCTTTCACATTCTTGGGTCATATTCTTGCCACATGAGCGGAAAACAATCGGAAATGGGTCACTTGAACCATTTAATGCAAATGCAACCAAATTATATTTTGTTACTAAATAATGGCCTGCTTTTCAAGAACACATTAACTTGTGTTCCCTGTTGTCCTTTGCTCAGGTTTTGAAAAACTCGTTACCTATCATTGTCATTCGACCAGTGATAAAATGGGATTAGACCTCACAAACTTTCATTGAATAAGGGAAATAAGTCCTGTCTAAAGATCAGAATATAATAGACACTTTAGAGTTTAGCTATTTAAAGATAAAGCTATTCATTCTGACTATAGCTGTAGATCTCAGGCTGTTGTGTTATAAAGATCCTCAGAAAGAAATCTTCCAAAATGTGTAAATCGAATACTACTGCTAATGCTTATGTCTATCCAAAATGGTAATATCTGTTTGTAATTTGTAGGGAAAGCGGAAGAAGCCAGTTGCAAGCCTGACCAATTCCACTGTGCTAATGGGAAGTGTATCCCGGAGTCATGGAAGTGTAACACCATGGATGAATGTGGCGATAACTCTGATGAGGAGCTGTGCGTACAGCCAAACCCCTCTGCATTCTTCTCCTTTCAGCCCTGTGCCTTTAATCAGTTCCCTTGTCTCTCACGCTACACCCGTGTTTATACCTGTCTGCCAGAGTCCCTCAAATGTGATGGTAGCATTGACTGTCAAGACTTGGGTGATGAGATCGACTGTGACGTGCCCACCTGTGGCGAATGGCTACGTAATTTCTATGGTACTTTCAGCTCACCCAACTATCCTGACTTCTATCCGCCTGGTAGCAACTGTACCTGGCTGATCGACACTGGTGACCACCGTAAGGTTATCTTGCGCTTTATGGACTTCAAGCTGGATGGCACAGGTTATGGCGATTATGTCAAAGTCTACGATGGATTAGAGGAGAACCCCAGGCGTCTGTTGCGTGTGTTGACTGCTTTTGACTCTCGAGCACCTGTGGCGGTGGTGTCCTCTTCAGGACAGCTTCGGATCCACTTCTATGCTGACAAAATCAATGCAGCTCGAGGCTTTAATGTTACTTATCAAGTAGATGGCTTCTGCTTGCCATGGGAAATCCCATGTGGAGGGAACTGGGGTTGCTACACTGAACAACAGCGCTGTGATGGCTACTGGCACTGTCCCAACGGCAGGGACGAGCTCAATTGCAGTAACTGCCAGGAAGATGAGTTCCCATGCTCACGAAACGGTGCCTGCTACCCACGTTCTGACCGGTGCAACTACCAGAACCGTTGCCCAAACGGTTCTGATGAGAAGAACTGCTTTTTCTGCCAACCTGGAAACTTCCATTGCAAGAACAACCGATGTGTTTTTGAAAGCTGGGTGTGTGATGCACAAGATGACTGTGGGGATGGAAGTGATGAAGAGAGTTGCCCAGTAATTGTACCCACTCGAGTAATCACTGCTGCTGTAATCGGGAGTCTGATCTGTGGCCTGCTGCTGGTCATTGCTCTGGGCTGCACCTGCAAACTGTACTCACTCAGGATGTTTGAACGCAGGTAAGTGAAACAGTTTGTTGGTTAGATGGCCCAAATAGAAATGTATTGTTGGGGAAAATTTAGCATCTTATCGGTGTATGCCTCTGTAACTGCTCAACTACCAATCAATGGGTTGGTTGTCTATCCAGGTCATTTGAGACTCAACTGTCCAGAGTGGAAGCTGAGTTACTGAGAAGAGAAGCTCCTCCCTCATATGGGCAGCTGATTGCTCAAGGACTGATCCCCCCAGTGGAAGATTTTCCTGTCTGCTCTGGAAATCAGGTAAGACAGCTACATAAGACCTGTACACAAAGAACAATAACTATATTAACATCCACACTAAAGCATTATATTTCTGTTAGCTACCGTATTTTGCGCACCTAAGAGCCTTAAATTGAATCATCCAGTGCGCCTTATGTGTGCACTGACTTCCACAATCTGTAAAATTGTTATTGTGTGACTTTAGTAAGACTTATTACTGCTGGTGAGAGGGAAACGGGTGTTGTACTGAATTCTGACTCCCTGCTGCATGCATTCATTAGTACAGGCTTCCTTGAGCATATTCCCTTATCAATCGATTTTCTTTTTACACAGTAAACACCCAGAACGTACACAGAAGTTTTGAGTACACTTAAATTAATACATAGAAAATGAAATATGTATAGAGGTGTCATCCAACGGGAACGAGTGCGATTCAGAAGCAGGACTCTGAGAATAAGTTCCAAACGCAAGAGCTTTATTCAAGGAAACACGAAAATCAAAATAGCTGAAATACAACAGAAACAGCACTTCTTAATGGAAACAAGGAACATCCACACTCGTCACATAACACAGACCTAGAAACGTTCACAACTGACAAAGACAAAGGAGCACAGGAAGGTGTATAACGACAAACAAGGGAACAGAGATTTAGGTTCGTGATTAGACACAGATACACACACGCGCGCGCGGGAGCGTGCAGGACATGGAAAATACATTTCAGGTCCCTTTATGTGTCTTCCAGGTCCTGCACGCTCCCGTGTGTGTATCTTATTTAGGATCGTGATTAGACAAAGACACCAGCAAAACTGTTGATTTATTTTATTTTTTTCACATGATGGGTGGGTGTTTGCACGTTCTGAGTGTTTGCTGTGTGGAAAAATATTAATCGATAAGCGAATATATGCTCAAGGGAGGTTGTTTTAATGAATGCACGTGAGGGGGGGGGGGGGGGGGGGGGGGGGAGTCAGATTTTTCCGGGGACACCTGCATGTTTGATGGCGAAACTGCCCAGCTGTTCAATTCAGACACAGAAGATGATGACTTTGCTGGATTGATTAAAACATAATGTGAGTGTATTGTTATATAGTAGAATAAAGTTTAATAAAACGTACTGTTTTGCTTCCGTTAGCTTTTTTTTGTAGACCGTTTGTTTTAGCGTGCGCCTTATGTGTATGGGTTAAGTACAGAAATAGACCCGTAATTGAGACTGCGCCTTATGGTGTGGAAAAAACGGTAACATAAGCGTGCAATGCAGTTATGTTGTCTGCCGCTTTTAATGCTCTAGTTTGGTGGATTTTTAGAAGTTATTTATTTGTTTTATTACCTGCAAGAAAATCTTTCTGAAATAATTTTTCTGTGATGTCACTAACCCACTCACCAATATCTCCCTTTTATTTGAATGTTCTGGGTAAATGTTATCATACAAAATTAATGTGTATGAGCCAAGCCTTTTCTATAATAGGCTTGGTAAATCTGACTGATCTCAAGACCTTCCCCAACAATAGAAAGCTTGATGTTTGACCTGTATTTTATGTCTGACGTTACGTAACACTCCCTGTTGTTCTTACTTTCAGGCATCTGTTTTAGAAAACTTAAGACTGGCAGTTCGTTCTCAGCTGGGATTCACCTCAATCCGACTCCCCACCACAGGGCGCCATGGCAACATTTGGAGGCGTCTGTTCAATTTCACACGTTCACGGCGATCTGGTTCACTTGCACTGGTGTCTGCGGACACTGAAGAGGGTCCTGCTGGCAGTGCCTCTGCCCGTGAGCCGGAGAGGCTTGGCTCTCACCGTGGACTCTTGCCCTTGGACTCTGATGACACAGACACTGAAAGTGACCACCATCCCCGCAGAGATGTCCCTGGAGCTGTTGGCGGCTTAATGGCCCCACTACCACAGAAAACACCCCCTACAACAGCCGTGGAAGCCATTGTCTCAGTGTCTGCCAGCTCTGCCCCGCTGGTCAGCCGAGAGAGCAGCATCTCTGAGAGTATATCAGAAAGTTCTGGAATAACTGGACCTCCGTGTACTACTACTACTACTACTTCTGCAAGGAGCCCCTTCAGCAGTGCTTTAAGCCAGGTTACCCGCAGCCTGCGCTGGATTCGTTTCTCTCTAGGTCGCTCTGGCGATGGAGGGTTAAGCGGCATTGGTCAGAATCACAGCCCTCTGCGGCAACTGGAGCAAGGAAGTGCGGGCTGCACTGGTGTCGGCATTAGGGGTGAGGAAGAAGATGACGTGGAGCTCCTCATTCCTGTCTCAGATGCTGGCTCCCTGGACAGCGACGAGAGCTCCAGGCCTTTGCTGGAACAAGGCTTGGAGCAGGCTTTTGTGCCTCACCTAGCCCCCGCTGCCGTCTCTCTCAGAGGCCGGCTGGTGGGCAGGGACGGCCTCTGTGAACACTGTGGAATTGTCCATACGGCGCAGATCCCAGACGCTTGTCTGGAGGCGACAGCAAAAACAGAAACTAGTGATGATGAATCACTGCTGCTCTGTTAAGACTCGGAAGAACTGCCCATATGGCTCTAAAACGCCCTTGCTCACAGCTTGCCATTTCTGTTATTGCCTGCTAGTGGAGCGGAGGTTGAATGTCTTTAGACATGTGTCCTCTTATAAAACAAAGAACTTCAAAAATCAGGTACTTTTGAAGACCAGTCTGTAAAAATCATACCGGGTACGAGAACTCCCCAATCCCACTGTCCCTTCCACTGTGCAATATTAGTATTCGTTGAGATGTTTACCAGGTCAGAGTCTATTTTTCTGAAGAGTCGAATTAAGCTCACGTTGAGTAGAGAGTGAGCCACACTGCAGTTCTCCGTATGGGAAAGCAGCACAAAGAAATGTCTATCCTGGACAGTCCACATCCAAGCGCTCTGAGAGATTTGTTACCTAACCTTTAATTTATTTGTACTTTTGATGTCAGACATTTGTTTTATTAAAAGGAATGGTTGACCCTAAAATGAAATGTCTACTCACCCGTATGTTGTTCCAGACATGCTATTTTGAATTCTGTCCTCAAAGCTTTTTCCTATACAGTGATTAGGTATGGGCCATCAAGCATCTAAAAGAACGAGAAAATAGCACATACATACAATGGTGTATCAAGGTACATTGTGTTAGAGTTTGACGTCAAATGTCAACTGATCTGGTTTATTGGGTGAGGTTGAGTATTTTATTTTTATTTTTTCAACGATTGATGCAAAATATGGACTTGTTTTAGTGGTCTTTTTTTGTTGTATGGAAAAAAGCACCTTGGACATTCATCAAAGTAAGAGTTTATTTTTATTTTTTTGGAGTAAAAAATACTCTTCAAAGTAGTTTTACATTTTATAGGAGAAAGTCAAATGAGTTTGGAACCAACGAGAAAAGAATTTTTTTCTTTTAACTGCTTGCTAAAATTGGGATATTAACCAAAATGTGGTACATTTGTTCTTTTCAGTGTGAGTTTGGTCCCTGCTGCACTGGTACAAGGTGAGGTACATGCGAATATGAGCGAGTGACATTTATTTATAACAGAGTATAATCTGAGAGTGAGCTACTATTTTTAAAGGATGTTGCATTGTATAACAGCCACTTTTGTTTGTTGTATTTATTTTTTTGTTACCGTCAACCTTTTGGTAACCTTACTGTTTTGGTACTGAGAATTGTGTGAGTGTGTGTATTTATTGGTTTTCTTTTCGATAACGTTTACTTGAAAAGCATGTCCAGTTGTCTTGTGCTTACTTTTTCCATTTCATAATGCGGTGTTAATATATCTATATCTATACAAATATATATACACACACACACACACACACACACACACACAGACAAACATGCAAAAAAAATATATATATATATAAAAAAAGAAAAAATGTTTACTGCACCAAGAGAATAAAAGTGTTCATCCCACTTGTTTATGTTTGACTTATTATTTTTTCCTGAAGTGAGGAATAATGGTTCTTGGATGTTGGTTTGTAGCATAGAGTAAGCATTATTAAAGTTGTATGTTGACTGTAAAAAAGTGTTTACTGATGGCCTCAGATGCACTGAAACGAGTACAAGAAAAGTTGAGCCACACCAAACAAAAAAAAAAAACATGACTCTGGACATTTTTGCTGCTGTTTCCACTAATTTGAAGCCAGTTTAATTTTCTCCAATATAGTGGAGGATTAAATCTGATTAAAAAGTTAAACACATTTGTAGTTCTATCAAATATTAAAACGATATGACCCCTAACCCAACCAATATCTGGATTTAAAAATCTCTATGTAGAGAAATCTTAAACTGTTGCCTCAGAGGAGACTACAACAATTTATGTCTTTTACAGAGTGTTTTATTTATTTTTCAGAACCTTGAAAAAGATATGCCAGTGTTTTAGCCCAGCATTTAACTTCATATTCAAAATGCACTAAAACTACCGAAACACAAATTTTTTCAGTTGCTAAAACACTAGAATTCCATTCTCTGAACCAAATGTTCAGTGGATTAAACAAAATTGCCAAATCACCTTTGGCAAAATTTTCAACAAGTTTGGATAGTTGGACACCATTTGCAATTCTCGTTCACTCTTTTTGCAAAACCCTTCTCTAAATACATTTTCACTCACTAAAATATATTTCACAAGTTCACACTTACAAATGATTCAGGAGCAATAAATGGTAAGCGTATTTGGCGTGCTGTCCGAGGAGAGGGCTCCGAGCTCGGTATTTAGCCCGAACCTGGAGCACTCCCCCCGTATCCTGACTTTGATAGGAACAATTAAGTGTGAGGAGTTGGGGTGGTGGAGGGATGCCGAAAAATGTCAAAGAGCTGTAGGTGAGTCAAACATGTCTATATATACATGCTTCCTCTCCTGCTGATAGGATGAGGAGTGATTGCTGATGACGTGTTGATTGCGTTAATCATATGAACGTGCTCCTCCCGAACTTTGTTAATAAAACATCATTTTGCACTTTTGGAAAATGGTAAACATGAGCTTCAAAAGTTAAACAACTACAAGAGCAGTCGTTTTCACATATGGACTGTTGTTCACACTTGTTTCTAATGTGATCAAATCAACTGTTCAAAATATAAGCCAGGTGCACCGAATGTTGATTATAACAATGGATGGAAACAATCTGAGAGGCAGAGTGCCGTAAGATGCTGAAGGAGGAGGAAGCGGATGAGAAAAAACAAGGTGTGGAGTGTTGTCAAGGGATTTGCTTTTAGGTGTAATGTGACATGATTTTCATTTAGAGTTTCCTTTGACCTTTTGGGCTTTTGTTGTTTGATTAATGCATATTTACAGAATGCAAGTGCTGAATGCACAGACATTCAATACTATTCAATATTAAAATATTATACTTGCAGTTCATATACAACTTGTTCACCTTACTAAGTTGTGATTACAATACTTTTTATGTAATTGCAAAATTTGTTCACTTTATACAATATACATTTTTTGCCTGTAACTACATTCTCTGGATGCTGTGTTCTCCACGTTTGTATGTATTGTCTAATGAATCCCCTGTAGTGTTTATACAGTGGTGTGAAAAAGAGTTTGCCCCCTTCCTGATTTCTTATTTTTTTTCCATGTTTGCCACACTTAAATGTTTGAGATCATCGAAATAAATTTAAATATTAGTCAGAGATTACATAAGTAAATGCAGCTTTTGAATGAAGTTTGCTATTATTAAGGGAAAACAAAATCTAAATCTTCATGGCCCTGTGTGAAAAAGTGCTTTTACCATAAACGTATTAACTGGTTGGGCCACCCTTAGCAGCAACAACTGCAATGAAGTGTTTGCGATAACTTGCAATGAGTTTTTTACAGCGTTGTGGAGACATTTTGGCCCGCTCATCTTTGTAGAATGGTTGTACTTCAGTCACATTGGAGGGTTTTCAAGCATGAGCTGCCTTTTAAAGGTCATCCCCCAGTACCTCAATAGGATTCAGGTCAGAACTTTGACTAGGCCACTCCAAAGTCTTGGTGTGTTTTAGATTATTGTCCTGCTGCAGAACCTAAGTTCGCTTCAGCTTGAGGTCACAAACAGATGGCCGGACATTCTCCTTCAGAATTATTTTGGTAAATCGGAATTCATGCTTCCATTTCATGGTCCCATTAAAATGAAATCAGCCAATCCTAGACCAGAAGCTCCGGATTATGAACCAGATCTGAATTGGCCCATTCTAAGCCGAACAGTGACACCTAGAGGGAAGAAAGACCCAGTAGAGAACCCCTTCCCCAAACGGAAGCTCTGCAACAGCTATGAGACCTTTAGACTCGGTAAACGGTTGTACAGAACCACGCAAGCAAAAAGTAGGAAAAAATATACTTTATTAGATAGAAGGTATTTATGGGATGAAGAATATGTGCCAGGTATAACTTGTGGTACGGTGTATACTTAATGGGGGAAACGCAGAAGAAATTCTTGCGGACACCCCATTAATGTAGAGAGCAAAGAGAACGATATTGACCCAGAAAATCTTGGTAAATCTTCATTTTATACTGTATTAGAAATTAGTATTAGGAAACAAATATGTAACTAGTTTACAACAAGTTTATAGTCTTTACTACAACTATTTTACAAGTGAACATAGGTATACTGATAGTTTACTATTCAAATTCTTGCAACGCATTTTTTTTGTTTATGAAAGTGTATTTTAGAATATACTCTCAGCAAACTACTAGTACTACAAATGTAGTAGTTTTATACTGCAAGTATACTTGTAAAGTTTCTTTAAGTGAACATAAATCATATTTTTAGCTTATATTTACGTATATATTATTTCTGCCCTTTAATATAGTACTGTGTTCCTATTAAGTTTTTTTAAATTGACTAAATTCCTTAATTTATTAATAACTAATACCTTTTTTTACTGTAACTTAACACTTTCTACTTTGAAAACATTTTATTCTATAGCTTCATCCTTTTGTATCAACACTTAAATGTGGACCTTTCTTTCTTTCTTTAAAAAAAACACAACAAAAAAAACATTTTAAACAAAATGCTGGAAAAATAAAATTTTTGTCAAAAACTACTTCTGGCTCGGTTTCAGAATGCTGATCAAAACAGAGTAGATTGTAGATTGGAGTAAATTGTGTCCATCAACACCCACAAGCTTCACAGTCGTTTCCTTTTTCCAGCGTCAATATGTCATTCAGTAACGTAAAGCAATTTTGAACTTATATGCTGTTTAATGTTCTCATTTGTGTAAGCAATCTTCTATCACTTGTTTCTGCTTCTTCTTCGCCTGTGTTTGAAAACATGAATAGCCGGAAAATTCTGTCAATGAAGGGGTAAGAGTAAAGTAGATATTAAGTAAATTTCTCTGTACACTACCAGTAAATTAGCCTACACAAAAATACAGATACTTAGAATTAGGAACATATCTGTTGTCTTTATAGATCAATATTTTCAAACAAAAGTTTCTAGGACAGTAAAAAAAAAAAGAGTATTCAAAAGAGGAAACACAACTACAAGCCAAGTATGCATAGATTACTTCATTATACTTTTTTAGTTTTTAGTTTAAAATAAGCATTCTAGTTGCACACTTATAAGGGATAACCAGCACAAATGAAACTCTGTGGCGTATAATGTTTTCATATGTATATAATTCTTGTAATTGAAATGAAACCTTTTTTTGCTACTGTAAGTTAGGTACCCTATCTGTCATTCACTTCCATGTAGTTTTTATGTAGTAACACTAAGGGTTGCACTTAGTAGCACCAAACACCTCTGATTCTTTGAGCAAAATCCAATGGAATGGAAGTTGCATACACTGGCATGCGCAAATAAAAGGAGCTAGCATGCATCCACTCTGTCAGATGCGTACAGGTCAAACACGTCCACAGAGGATGCAGTTACCACAGTTCTCTACATAGCACTAGATCACCTGGAACACAGAGGGACTTACTTATCCAGTATGCTCTACAAACAACCTGGTACTGAACACAAAGGAACACAGAGCTGAGACCCTTCTCATCTTCATAAATGAAGATTGTGTTGAAAGAGTTCACAGCTTTAAATTCCTGGGAACACACACATCTGACAACCTCTCCTGGGCTGCCATTTCCACAGCTACTGTTAAAAAGGTTCAGCAGCGTTTTTTACTTTCTGCGTGTCTAAAAGAAGAACAATCTATGTAGGAAACTGCTGGTGACCTTCTATCTCTCCGCGATAGAGAGCATCCTAGCATATTGCCTCACTGTGTGATACACTGGCTGCTCAGCAGCTGGAAAAAAAAGCACAATAGAAGGTTGTTGATACAAAATCATTGGATGCCCTCTTCCCTCACTTAAGGAAATAGCGGACAACTGCTACCTTTCAAGAGCAAAATAGATTGTCATAGACTGTTCCTACCCCGGCCACAATATGTTTGACTATTTGACAATATGTTTGCTCTTGGAAAGATGCTACAGGTCAATAAAATCATGTACTTCCAGATTCATGAACAGTTTCTATCTCTGCACGCCATATTTCATAGTTTATTTATTTGTTCATCTATTATTCTGTTTATGTCCTTGTGGAATAAATGTATATGATTTATATGATTGTGTGTATATGTTTATATTAACGTGCATGGTATGCAGTTACATAGTTAGAAGGGCACTCGAAATGCCGTTGTATTTGAAAGCAATAACAATAAAGAATTCTCATCTCATCTTATTTGTTCATTGGAACAGAGTACCGTATTTTCCCGCATATAACCCGCAGACGCAGATAATCCGCACCCTCATATAGCCCGCAAATACAAATATAGTATTTTGGGGGGTTGTGTAAAAAAACGTTGGCATAACTCGCCCCTTTATATAACCCGCACCCATAGATTGATGAAATCAAAAATTCAAAAAATTCAAAATTCAAACAATAAGAAAACAAACACGTGTCAGAATCAGAACAAAAAGAAAAAGCAGTCTCTCCCGCTGTGCAGCAGCACATCCCTTAAGAAGCGTATTCTACAAGTTTTGATCATCGGATGAGAAGAGAAGAGCACGCCTTGCATGATTGACAGGTCAGACAGCCTATCAGCGCCACCTGTCAGAGTGATAGTACAAGGGCCAGAGACAACCACCCCTTGCAAGAAAGAAAAACAGAAAGAAAATACTGCAAAAAAAACGTACGTCCTTAGGGACGTAACAAATATATTGAAATATTATTACGTGAAAGAAATGTGTGATATAGCCCGCACCCTTATATAACCCGCAACCCCCTGCAGGGTTTGAAAAATCTGGTATAACCTGCGGGTTATATGCCGGAAAATATGGTAGTTGTGAATGGTCACTCTTCGATTCAGCTCTCAAAAGGGAATCTTCTTTCGAAGCTGGTGCATACAGCACATTGCAGTCCTCACTGTCCCTTTTCTGGAGCATGGATGAGTGCAGAGAGTTCCCCTGGGTGCTTCAGCCCTAAAACAGCAGATTTTCCTAAAAGAGTAAACATAGATGCAGACGTATGTGTAAAGATGCCTTTCCACCTGTTTGTATATGGGTGCAATTGATACCTATCTGGAGGCTAACTTAATTTCTTGTTCGAGGCTCTAGAACAGGATGGACTGTTGACTGCAGAATCGGAGGGCAGGCTTCAGCCTTCTGATGACTCAATTGCGGTAGCTCAGTCTGATGCAGAGACCTTGCCTTGCTTGCCCGAGCTGCAATGAACATTGGGCTGGAATGGAATCCTTGCCCCACTGCCCTTCTTCCCTAAAATGTATGAAGAGCTCACAAAGTGTATTGTAACCACTTGTTCACACTGTGACATTTACAGTATCATCTCCAACAGCGAAGGCTTACAGTGCTGCTAGACAAGCTGTCTCTGCCTTGAACCCCATAGCAATCCAGCAGGTCCATCAGGCCAAAGCTTCCAAAAAGCTGCATGAGTTTAGTTCGGGAGACATGAGGGTAGAGTCGGGAATAGGGGGAGAGAGAGCTGCTCTTCCTCAGGACAAGGTGAGCACGCCGCTCATTCCCTCAGTGGAGAATCTTTCCTTTTATTTCTGATCCGCCGCTTGTCCAATTGGTGCAAAAGTGCAGCTTCCTCATTCCCTGGGTCACACAGTCTGCAGCTCAAAAAAAGTTTTCTTTCACTGCTGGGATCCTGAATCATTCTTGCTCTCTATTGGTCAAACACTGATTCTATTACTAATAAAGATTACAGCAAATATGACGAAAGATCCAAGAACAGAATCGAAACTATAAAAATCTTTAAACCAATGGAGCCAACCAACACTGATGAAATCAATTTATTAAATAATGTTAACTACTTAATTTCTACTTGAACACACACATTGACTCCTCTAATGTTAATTTAGTGTATTCGTCATGTCAGTGTAAGACTTTTTAAGAACAATAAAACACAATTACTAATTAAATGATCCCAAACCTAAATTAAAGGGCCAAACACAAATATTTTAATAAAGTGAATGTTCTTTGCCGCCATTTGCTTTTGTTTAAATTACAGTAATCCCTCACCACTTCGCGGTTCAAGTTTCGCAACCTCAGTGCATCGCAGATTTTTCAAAAATATTTATCGGAAAATAAAAATGAAAAAATTCCTCAATTCCTCCAATCACCTGTATTGCAGAAATCAGTGTTGTTTTATCGTGATAAACGCGAGAGAAACAGTTTCCCAGGATGCCAGACAAAGAGAGAATCTCTCTCAGAGGCTTTGTACACACCACGAGATCGACGAATGAGAGCACGAGTGGATGTATCCCGTGAGCTGATTGGCTGATCCTACTTCGCGGATTTTCACCTATTGCGGGGGGTTCCGGTCCACATTAACCACAATAAACAAGGGATCACTGTAAATTGGTATTTTGACCTAACCAAGAATCATGCAATCCATGGAAGTAAATGTTTTGGTATTTCAAGCTGTAGCAGGCCAGGTTTGGTGAACAATAGCAGACATAACCAGGAATTAGTAAATGAATTTTATTCTCTCAAAACAAGAAACAATTAAAAATTCATATTGTGTGGCAATTTTCCCATCTCCATGAACTGTGACTCACTCGTTCGACAACCAGTGTCTGTTGTGTTGAATTACACAACGTGTATAAACATTGTCCAGTCCACTCCGAGTTCACAGACTTGTACAGCACCATCCAATGGGATCCATTTATAACATTTTCTTTATAACAATAATAAAATAAAATATACTTGCAACGTTTTCAAGTCAACCTTGAATAAATATAAATTTTCTTTTAACTTTCCCCCGGTGTTTTTTTTTTTTTTAGCTTTCTTTTGTCTGTTTGATTCTCTTTTCCTTTTTTTCCTTTTCAAAACTTCAAGATAAGATGAGTGCCAAGAGGTGGAATGTTGCGTTGAATGTCTGAACCGTCGGCCACAAAACCTCGGCCCCAACCTGAATCCATGGACTCCACTGGATCTGGGGGACGACAGAGCCTCCGGTCCACATGCACTGTACATAAAACTGCGAAAAATTCCCAGATGTCTCTATCAAAACATGCTGTATTACTCAGACAGTGTGCTCAATCCATGTTGCAGACCTTTTTCAACATGCTTGCTTTGAATGAATGAGCCATTCTGGTGGAATCATGACAGACCCAGATGACAATCTACAGCTCTGTCTCCACATGAACACAATTATGGCTGCATTTGAAGGAGAAATGTACAATTTTCATGTTACGTTTTTATATCGAAATAAACATTGTACATGTATTGTTTTCCTCGACCATCTCTTGCTTTTTTTCTGTTAATAATATGAGATACAAAGTCTCACACCAGGCCACACCTGTAACCGAGATCTGTAAAAATACAGAAGAATATTGTAAAGGATGACAATCACATCATTATCATTTTGCATTCAGTCCCTTTGAAAATCATGCACTAGAGAATTTCATATTAAAAATAATACAAACTGTTGAAAATGGCTGATTTGGTCATCCTTGAATAAGTTTTTTTCCTCTCTTTGTTTTATTTTTTCATTTTTTTGCAAGTCTTGAGGAAAATAACCATAGAATTATTTTTAAAAACATTTTGCATCCATGCAAAAAGAAAAAAGAAAAGAAAAAGAAGAAAAGAAAAGAAAATGCAAAAAAATTTCATACAGTACATCAACAAAGAGAACATCATACCGGAGCACAACAAAGTCCATTATTGATTTATTTCTTTTTATTTTTTTCAGAATTGTGTTGTTTCCTGAATCAAACAGGATCTCAGGCCATATCCATTTCCTCATCACCGAACTTTGAAGATCGATCCAGTGGAGATCGGGCTTAATTTAGGGTTATTCCCATGACATGTCCCATGTCATGTCTGCTAGGTAACCCTTTTCTTTTCCATCTCAGCCATATGCTTCTCTCTTTATTGATCTTCTTTTGACAGCTTGGCTTACGGTAATGGCTACAACGCATCAAGTTCTATATAAGAAACACTGACATCTCTTTGAATACAACAGAGAGTAAACAGCCAAAGTAAAACAGTGTCTTCCTTTTCCTACAGTTAAGAGTCAGACACTGCCGAATCCCTGGCTGCATATCTTCAGCTGAACAGAGAGACTTCCTGTGGCGTTCTTTCCCTGCGTGTGACAGCAGCATAGAATTTCTTTACTTTTATTTTTTTTGGCAGAAGGACGCAGGCCTTTTCTTTGCCTCTTGTTGCACGGGCTCAGAGGACACAACATCAAGCATGCAGTGTAACCAAGACGTGACCCGTCGAGACCCTCTCCTCTCGGTCAGTAGCTGGAGCTACTCACGCCGCTCTCTACCGCTCAGTACCTCGTGCCGCTACGACCGAACGTTGGAACTGTCCAGGCCTGAATCTGGAGGTTTACTACTTAAAGGTGCCAAGGTTGGGTCCACCAATGAGGTGGGAGGGAAGAGCTTGTACCAGCCAATCACCATGTTGGTCAGCTCTAGATCATCTAACAGGATCTGGGCAGCTCCCATGAAGGACTTGTGGTCCATGCGGCCATAGTCCCCCCAAACAATAATCTGTAAAGAAAAAAATGATTAGTCAAAGCGTTTCAGAAGATGTGGTGCATTATTATGAACTAAAACCATATAAATAAATTTAAAAACATTATATATATATATATATATATATATATATAAACAAAGAAATATGCGGTACATAAATATATATATAAATTAAATAAATATAAATATAAATATAAATATATATATATATATATATATATAAGCTTTATGAATTACATTTATTAAATCAAATAAATGTTTTAGGTAAATTAAAATGAGAAACTTGGTAAATAACTAAGATAAAATACTAAAATCCCTAAAACTGAAATATAAATAAATAATAAATACAAATATAAAAAAATAACATGACAAATTCTTTAAAATAATAAATAGTGTAAAAATGCATAAATGTGGTAAAAACATGTCCATGTCAAATTTTATTCCTAAATAAAATAAAATAAATCTATATTTGACATAAAAATTATGTCTATTTTCAGGACAACTACAACTTTTGTGACATTATTTTCATGACACTTTCAAGTACACACTCTCTACCATAACTTTTTGGCTTACATATTGTTAATACTTCAAATGAGAAAATAAGACGCACCCCAAAAAATATGCTGTTACCTGTAAAACCTTCCCCTCAGGGTTCTCCTCAAACTGAAGCTGTTGCTGATAAAGAGGATCCAGAGTTTTTCTCGCTGTTCGTGTTTTCTTTTTGTTGATGCATTTCCCATTGTCCAGCAGATATACTTTTACATAAGGTGCTGCAAATGGAAGATCACAGGGATTTAAAAATAAAACTCACAAAATAGTCCAAGAACAGGACTACTAAAAAGCTGTATTGCGTCAGAATCCGACTGAGTATTGATGTGTACCTGGTGTCTGTTTGTTCCCTGGTTTGCCAACCAGGCCTCGAGCCCGAATAACTTCCACGTCCAGCCTTTCTTTCCTGTGTACCATACCAATCTGGATGTCACCTGAGGAGAGCAGACAAAGGGTCTCTTTACAGAAATTATTTGATGAAAGGTAATGCAGTGTTAATAGAGTGCTATGGACAAATAATCTTGGTACAAATTTATGTTAAAGAAATAATTCACCCAAAAATAATTGTATTTTTAATGAATCCTTAGAGGTTTCTGTCCCTTGTGTTGTACTTACATCTAAATAATGATTGACACACAAGAACCAATGAGGTTCTTTCTATTGTGTGAAGCACGCACTTCTGTGTTGTGCTCTATGTCCCTGTGAAATTTAATTATTGGGTTGACAATATTGTTCATGGCAACAAAGTGTGTGAAGTGTCTGCAGGTTGACAAGGAACATGAGCAGTAAAGTCTGTACCATTTTGTTTTGCTTGGGGAAAAATTTGCTGGCCTCGTAAAATGATTAAAATCATTTGACCAAGCAAAGCGTCTGAATCTTCAATCACTGAAATAATGAAATACAGTGGTGAGGCTACATAAGAGCCAGGGGGGCACTGGCCCACTCAGATTGACAGCTGGTCCATCCAATGAGATACAAAATAATATTTTTTGTGGGAAAAGAGATGCATAAAAATCATGTATACATGCCAACAATAATCACTCCAGTACAATAATTTTGTGGCTGTCCCTCCCAAAACTTCACAGTGTGAACATGGCTGCTGCTAAAGCATGAAAAAAGTGAAAATGGGGCACAGTGTCCCCCTCGATTGGGATCACACTCTGGGTTGGGGTGTTAGAAATTAGCAGGAGAGGCTTGAGATGAATGCGATGTCAACCAATGGGTACCACCGGAACAATCATTGTATCCCTTAAAACTCATCTTTGATCAACAAAAAGACATATTTAAATGATTTTTCATTTCCAGTTTTTACACACGTGCTAAACGTACACTGCACATAATGTAAATTTCAACATCATCAAAGTATACATATCGTATGCGCATAGCCTAATTATTCTAGTATACAATATATATCTTATATACACAATATGGTATATAGTACCATGAAGAACATGTGATCGTCTGTATGCATATGCTAAATGTTTGTCAAAACTGTTTACTTTGAGCGGTACACTGACGGTGTCTTATATAACTCCAGAGAGAGTTGTTCATATTAACAAAAAAAGAAAATAGAGACCCATGATACTAACCCATTGGAGGTGTGGCCAATGTCTGTCTCCCTGCCAGCTGGGCTGGGCCAAGACCATCCAAAAACTCAGTGAACTGGCTGTCCGATGAGATCTTCACTCCAGGGAAGATTAGACTATCAGCAGATAATTGAAAGAAAATCAATAAACTGGGTACTATTGGCTTCTTGCAATAAATTTCTTTAAAGATAACTAACACAAAACGGTCACATTATATTCATTTTTTCATACTTACTTTCCAGGTTTTGCCTTTTCACCATCGTCTGCAGTCTCTCGGCTGGGCTGCCGTGTCATCCTGCTCTTCATCTCAACAGCTAAACCCGTCTCCACACTCCGCTGGATTGCCAGCCGCACCGGCTTCTTCTTCTTACCTTCCTCTGAAAATTACAACAAGGTGAAGGGAAGATGAGAAAATTAGACAAATGCATGACACTTGAGCTCCTCTTCCACCCCACAGTGTTTTGAGCCCATCTTGAGTAGTTTCATGGTCTCGGTCTTGTAATAGACTTCCTAAACTTATTTCAGAAGAGTTAAGCCACAATGGCGAACCATTCAATGTTCAAGAACAACAGAGCAACAGTTTTGATACTCTTCAGGCAGCATAAATGGTTTACTTGTAGTTGTCTGCTCATCATACTGGGTTGGAGAAAGAGTTTTGACACAGCACAATATTATATGTTTCACACAAAAAAACAAAAAACAAAGACATGTTATGTCCAGCAGGGGGCATTAGTACGTCACTCTGAGTAACAGGCATCCTCAATGTCCCCCAATAAGCTTTTCCACATCCATCAATACAGACATACAGCGATCATATACGGCTCTCTGGGTTTCCAACAGTCACAAACAATTCACAACCAAATTTTGCACTGACAAAAAAATCTTTCAAAAACACAGGACATTGAAGCGTCTGTCAAACCTAGAAAGTAACTTCATTCTTACCTCCATTTGCTTCATCAAAGGAGTTCATGCAGGGAAAATAGACAGCCAGTGCCTCGAAGGAGGCAGACAGGCTAAGCCGGCTCTGCGAGCGCTGTATTCGCATGCCGGGAATAACAGCGCTGCCATCCTGTCCTTGTCTGCCCATTTTATCACTCTGGCACCCTCAAATTCCTCTGAGGACACTTAAGAAGGGTGGCAGATGTGTATAGCTGATGCTGTGAGATGGTTTTAAAGAAACAAGTCTGGTAGGTGCTGCGAGTCTTATTAGTTCTCAGGTTGATATGCGGTGAGGATGACTGTCTCCACTGCAGCGCATTACTTCTCATCTAAAGGGGTGGGAGGGGGAGACGGTAGCATGTGCACGTGGCTCACAAAGGATGTGGCCAATCAGAAGCACAGAAACTAAGAGACCCCTAAAACGCTTCTCCAGGAGACAGAGCTCTGCCTAGAGATATGACTGCACACAAACACATGCACATGACTTGCCTTCTGACTGCAGCTTCATCAGTCACTACGCGCACACACTACACATATTAACTTGATTACATTTTTGTATAGTAGCTTGACAATAATTCAGCTGTTCTCATGCAGCTGTTCAAGTAACAAGCTATATTTCCAATGAAATGCTACATCACTGCTTTTAATGTCACATTGTATTGTGCGCGCAGCTATACAGCAGAGTGAACAGAACCGAAATGAAGTCAATCTACCTTAAATTGAACATTGATAAAAATAAGAAATGTTTCTTGAGCAGAAAATCAGCATAACAGAATAATTCCTAAAGGATCATATAAACAGTAAAGACTGGAGTAATGGCTGCTGAAAACTAAGCTTTAGATGAATAAATGACATTTTAAAAGGTATCAACATAGAAAACCGTTTGTTCTTGACCAAAAGAGGCAGCAGAAAAGCTGTACCATCAGCGATCTTTGTTAAATTGTTAATTATGTTTTCTATTGTTCTTCATTAAACCACTCCACTTAGGAAAAACCTCATATTTCAAAGAAAAGGTATGCAATATTGCAAAAATATCATACCATGATTGTTTTTTCTTGACAGGATCATGATCCACAATATTATCAAGATTCTTTTTCATGTTGGCTTTTAAGATTATTTTGCAAGGTACAGCTATTTAAAAAAATAATAGGTTTACAAGGTAACAAAGTACAAAAGAATAAGATTACAAGCCATTTAGGCAAATAATAGGACAATTACAATATGAAATAAAAATTAAATAAGCAGTGCTTTAATTTTTTCAGCTAGGTCTATTTAACAGTTGCATTTAACTAACAAAAATGTAATTATGTAATGAACAAATATAATAAAACACTGTGTAGACTTGCATTGCATGTAGTCTACACTACATGCGTTGATGCTTCTAAAGTAATTCATTTAAGGGCAGTGTGTAATTTTCTTCTTGTCTTTTGCTGTTTAACATTAAATGACACACATGTAAGTAGCTAATGCACAGATCGAATAAACTGACACATCCAATTTTCTCCTTGCTACTTACGTTTACATAAGACATATTTGACTGTGAAAGCGAACTTAGTTCAGTATTCAGTACTCAGTGTGATTAAAATCTTTTGAAAGAATAAATAAGCTGCAATGTTAAGTGACATTAAACATGCCAAATCCTACCAACATGTTGCTAAACATTCACATCAATGAAATGTGAATGTACATGGCGGTGCTCAGTATGTTGGGACAGGGTCGCTAGAACAGCAACTGATAGAATGTGCACTCCTGCACCACACTTCGATTTCTCTTCTAAGGTAGATAGTGCAGGCATTTGAATCATTCACAATCTAATATTGTTATATCACACACCTATATTTCAAAGCCTTCTGTTATACAAGCATTGCAAACATTGCAATGTCCTGCTGCACAGTAAGCCTTATCATTAATAAAAGGAACAGTACCAGCTTGTTTTTTTTACTGTACAGGAATGAGACAACAATCTAAAACCTGACAATTACATTCATTATTCATTATAGTTTTTAGGCAAATAGACACTGTATGCACCATAAATGCGAGATCAAACTACACTTCCATAAATATCTTATTGAGGGTATTTTGAAATCATCAACCCTGCTGCATACCGGCTTAAAATAGTAACGTCTCAAACCTTCCTATTAAAGTCTGAAGAATACAGTTGTGACTCATATCACTGCTCAAACCACAACATGTCTGACAGTAATATAAATAGTGTAGTGCACACAAAGTCTAACAGAGCACAAGGCATAACTTCCCAGCATGTTTCTATTGTTTATTTCTAAATACACAATCCAATGAACTTAAAATACTATCTAAGCACTAAAAATAACTGGGTGGTTGAGATCTGTATTGTAAACCCTTTCCTAATAAATGTACAGTTTATATTAAACACTAATATTGTATCAGTGCAGACAGAAGACTCTGATCTGACATTAAACTCACTGTGTGGTCTCAGCCGCAAAAAAAGAAGGTCTAAAGCATTATTTTCATGCCATTCTCTTGACTTTTCTAGAAAACATATTTTAGAATTAGAGGGCTACATGAGGATTACAAACATCAACACTTTAAAAGTTTGGGGCCAGTATAATTTTTATTGTAAAAAAATAATATAAGTATCTTATGCTCAACAAGGCTATATTTCTTTGATAAAAATACAGTAAAAACGGCAATATTGTAAAACGTTTCTACAATTTAAAATTTGTTTCCTATGTTGAATAATTTTGGTATTGTAATATGTGTTAAAAAAAACTGTGACAACAAAGCAAAAATTTCTAATATGCTGCAAAAGAAATGTTTATTCACTTTTGATCAATTTAATACATCCTTGCTGAATAAATGTGAACATACATATATACACACATATATTCACATCTATTCAGTTACTCATTCATTTATATATATATGAATGAGTAACACATTCAGGAGAGCTTTAATGGTCCATTAAGTAGTTTCGAATAACAACCAGGTGTTAAAATGTCTCTTTATCACCATATTGTGTGTTGAGATATCAACTTGTGTTATGACTCTATGACCCCTAACCTCTTCTCCACAGAAACAGATGGACAGTAGGCAGTCAGCATGTTATTAACACTTGGACCACATGGACCGTAAATGCAACTCCATTATTCCACAAGTGGTTTACACAATCCTGTTAAACAGCCTTTCACAGGGTTTTTAGAAAGTCTCTGGTACTGAGCAAAAAACTTTGGGAAAGTTATCTTGGTTCAGTTTATCTGCTCCAAACCCTAGTGAGTTGCTTACCTAGAGAACATTTTAAGCCTATTTTAGGTTAAAGGCTCTATTATAACATATAATACTATAGGCAAGACCAGCTCTACAGGCTGTTTTAAAATGTAGGTAGGCAAAATTATGATGCCTTTTAAGATAGAGTTGTGAGAGATGTTGATAATAAATGTACTTAATTTAAGACCATAATATTGGACAAAAAAGCTCTACTGGTGTGCCATTTTTTGTGGTGTATATGCCGAGTTATGGGTTTTCCTTTCAAAGCCACTTTTTCTGCAACAACATTTATTTTTTTGGCAATATGTATATTTAGCAGTACCATCTGAATGTTCTGATTTACCAAACAAGACTGTTTTACCAGCGCTACAAGAGAGACAACCAACAATGTGGCAGTTTACCTCCACTCGTTTGCCAAGGAAAAATAACACGAATGTGACTAACAATCAACGATCAGTGCACTACAACCATTACTATTAGAAAAGTTTTTTGTAACCATATAATGGTGTGCGTGTTGAATGTTGCCACATGCTTAATCATACATCTCGGTTTAATGTTTAATGTTTAATATCTTATTTTCAGACGTTCTACCTACAGATCCCAAGACTGTGTTGTTACTGTTGTGGAAGGAATAATCACTCGTAATAGTTAGACAAAGCCAAGCAATGTGGGCAAATCATCTGTGCAAATCATTTATAGAAATGGTGATCACAACTCTGGAGAACTATGCGTCACCTTTTACAGGTAAAAACACAATTTACAAACTTATATGCACACACCATGTATGATTATTGTGCAGTTGTGTTTTATTTCCAGACTATCAGTATATTCTGGAAGTTTAATGTAAATAGCTCCTAGGAACAGCATGTTATCTTTCTGAAGAAAAACAGCATGACTCATTACCAACAGGTCCTCACTACATTACTGAACAAATGAACTTAAAACCCCCTGAAACAAATACTCTGTAATGTCACAAACCCTGATCATCAGGGTGACAAAATGCACTGGCCTGGTCAGAAAAACTTTCCACTTTACATTAGTTCTCTTTAATTACTATGTATTAACCTCTAAATTAATCATTTGATACCAGTCACTTATTGTGTACATTCATGTTTTTACAATGTACATATATTTTCAAAAATACCTGCATGTTTAATCTCTGTAATTACATCTATAATTCCTCTTCCCTTACCCCTTAACCTACCCATACCACCAACCCTAATCCTACCTTCCAAAGGATCCTAATGCTAGTAATGTGGCTATTAATTTCAACAATGTGAATGTCTCAGTTAAGTATTATTTGTTTGTTTCGTACATTTCACTGTGGATTCTTCGGTAAATCAGTCACAATTTCGGCACAGGCGACAATGATATGTGATATGATATGTAATGATTTATGTAGGCTACAGACAAATGTTCTTTGTCTATGTGTCAGAAAATCAAACCAGTGACTAAATGGTCAACTTCACATTGTTTCCCTTAGTGAAAATAATCTGTTATTTAAACTGTTATTAAATTATATATAGAAAACTTTCAAAGAGCATTCCCTTTACAATTTCTGGAGATGTCAATCAAGCAGCGAAAGTTTATCAGTGACTGAGTTCTGGACCCTCACCAAAATTCTTGTTATAACTAACAAAGCTCTTATTTACATTGTGCTTGCATTGTTAGGAATGATAAAAGCATTCATAAGTGTGCCAAAATGATGAGATCACTGCTTTCATTTGTCTGTGACCGGCTATGATGCTCATCACTGCAACCTTTCATACAACAACCTATATATAATGCCATAGACATACCGTATTTCCTGGTTATACCAGATTTTAGTAATTTTTATTTTATTTTATGCGGTATTTTCTTTCTGTTTTTATTTCTTGCGAGGGTTGTTGTCTCTGGCCCCTGCTCTTTCTTTTTGCTCTGATTCTGACTTGTGTTTGTTTTCTTATTGTTTGAATTTCACACACAAGCATTGTGTACCGAGACTGAACAGTTATGGATAATTGACGTCATGCGAGCAACATTCGAAATTAAAAATGTGAACTTACACAAAAAAAATCATAAATCTATGGGTGCGGGTTATATAAAGGGGCGGGTTATGTCAACAATTTGTGCCGTGGGCTATATGAGGGTGCGGGTTATCTGTGTCTGCGGGTTATATGCGGGAAAATGCGGTGGTGCTATAATAAACACTTTTCATGATTAGCTAACCTTGAACTCTAATAGTAAAAACTTGCTAAATGTTTCAGAGAGAGTTCCACATGTAATACTTATTTCATATGCAAAGATCTGAACCAATCACAACAGTGTACACTGAACTCACAGCAGACATGCCCCCCCCCATGCCCCCCCCCCCCAAATCATAGTAACATTATAAGAGCATACCAGGAAAGATTATAAAACAATAAAGCAATGCAGTTCATGACACCTTTAAATGAAATCCAGAATGTAATAGAAAATAGGTTTTCTATTCTTTGTGGTTTTGTCTTATTTTTATGGTTAATATACATGCATCATTAGATGCCACACAAGAGATATATGCTCATGAACAGCAGGATTTTACATCATGCCATACTGACGTACACAGGCAGTGTATCCTCCTCCAGACTGTGTGTTTGTGTGTGAAAATCAGAGGAATGAGGAGGTTTATTTTTAGCAGTATATGACTGATCCGGCAGGAAATAGAAAGGAGACAATCTTTAAATACGTGAGGAACAAGCATCGGGTGTGAGAATGAGCTTGTTAAGTATGGAAACATGTCAATCTGTACAGCGGGAGAATGAATCATTACTGCATCTACTGCACCACAAAAATATCCGTAAATATATCTTATTTTAGTGGATTTTGGTGGATGTACAAAAATCATATAGTAGATCATGCATAGTTGTCTTAAACACTATATGTTTAGAGGTGGATTTATGTTTTCCTGAACACAAGAGAAGACATTTTCAAGAATGATGGTAACCAAAGAAAAATCTAAATTTCTCAATATCTTCTTTCTATGTTCCACGGTAGAAGGAATCCAAAACAGGTTTGGAACAACATGAAAGTGAGTTAAAGTATATATAAAGTAAATTATTATTTTTTAATTTTAGGGTAAATGCTCCCTTTAACTAGCTCAAAATTCTGCTGATTTGCCGAATCAATGACACCACAAATCATGCAAAAATGTACATGAATGCTAAGCCTTGTGAAAAAGTAAGTGCACTTTAGCATACTTAAAATATTACAGAAACAATATATTTTAAGAGAAAAATAATTAAGTGTGACCTGAAAATAATGTTTGTTTTAATGTAATAATAATAAATAAATGCTTAAGGGTCTATGATTGGATTGCTATTTTAGTGTTTATTATACTTCTAGCATGTTAGATTTTTGGCAACAATTCTTCTGACCCTAATCTAGATTTTCCTTTTTTATGCAATCCTGTAGGAAGACACATAATGACCTTATTCCAGAATGTCAAGATACATCAGGCACGAATTGTTAAAAGAATGGTTGGGAAGGAGCATGAAGAATTATTTTCAAGTCCAGACCTTATATTCATTGAAAGTCTGTGGGATGTGCTGGAGTAGACTTTACAAAATGCTTGACTCTTTCATTGTCAAAACAAGGTCTTGACAAACAATTTATGCACCTCTTGATGGAAATAAATGTTGTGATGATATTTCCATCAAGAGGTGCATCAATTTATGGCCTCCCAACCACTCTTTCCCAATCTCAAAATTATGAATCTTGACTTTGTCATCCAGGAATATGGCCATTATGTGTGTACATACATTTAACATATATTAAATTGAAATCTAGTATTGAATTACACACTAAGTCAACGCACCAAAATAAGTGTAATTTAATGCGTGACAAACTATTATTAAAACTTAATGGCTTAAAATGTATTTAAAAGTAAAACTTAATTTGACTTAAAACTTGACTTTTTTAGCCATAAAAGTGCTCTTAAGAAGCCTTTTATATTTTTAAGATTTTAACTACACTACAAGAAGCACATTCAATTAAGTGCACTTCTTTTTTTTTTTGCAAGCCTGTGGTCCCACTGTACATACTTTACATAAAGCCAGTGAAACATCTGTATTCTTGCCACACCGATGAGATCTCTCAAATAAAATAATACCCTTTTGCATCAGTTATGTCAACTCAAATCATAGCAAGTGCTGAAGGATGGACCTCCAGCAGCAAAGATCTTTTAAATCCAGCAGCCTTTCCTCAACAGACAGCATCAGGGCATCTGTTAAACACTTGCATGTGGCAACTGCTGTAAAACTGCTTTATCTGAAGAAAAGCTTTGACCAGTGTGTCTGATCATAGACTAACGATTTCACAGTATAACCATGTGGAGCATCCGATTCAATCCATTCCATCCCAGCAGGCCTTTATGAGGCAGAGCGGGATGTAAGCCACAATTAAACCAGTAGGACCTCTGAATCCTATCTGTGAGCTGTAGAGAGGGACATGCACTTTCTAAAAGCTAGCTCATATCACTGCTATATGCATGTGTGTGTTCAGATGGGGCACTCATTAAGTCATGACTTCCACCGTGGAAAAAGTGAGTGACAAAGTTTTTTCTTTTTCTCAGAAAGACAGAGAAGAGAATCTAAATTTCAAAATAAAATTAGTTTAATCGCACAGCCCTAGGATGAATTAAAGAAGATATTGAGTTGGCCAGACCCAGTTCAACTCCACAATAACAAATACGGTGGCCTAGAAAAACACGCTCACGGTTCCAGCAACTATCTAAAGAGCAGAGCGTGAGAGGTTCTGCTCAAAGCTATTGTGCTGATAAATGCCGCATTACACACAACACCCTGACTAACTCACACTGACAGAAATAGACAAATCACAGTTTAGAAGATTGGGCTGTTTTAACAGGTTAAATCTGTGCATATTGATTTCATGACCTGCATTTACAATAGAACTGAATGCTCTGCAAAGCACCTCATCCAAACAAGGTGACAAAAATTTAAAGGTTTCATGTGGATGAGAACTACATTAAAAATAAAAGGAATTAAAAATCTCCAAAAACACTGCCAGGAAGTGCAAAGTATACACAGTAAAGAGGTCAGTAAGATTTTTTTTTCTTCTACATTTCAAGACATTCAACTAATTAAAAATACATCATAAAGACATTTATAATGTTACAAAACGTATTTATAAAAATACGTATATATCAAAGAATCCTGAAAACAACATTTCCACAAAAATATTAAGGAGCAGAATGTTTAACAGTGATAATAATAAGAAAATGTCTTGAGCAAAAAAATCAGTATTTTAGAATGATTTTTGAAGGATCATGTGACACTGAAGAGCCTTGCTGAGCATAAGAGACTTCTTTAAAAAAAAAATCGTACTGACCCCAAACTTTTGCTCAGTAGTGTAAAGTGTTTGGAAGTTCCCCATACTGCTGGGTTAATGTACAGCTCACTCACCCTCTGGGTCCAACTGGGAGGTACTTTGACTCTTTTTTCCCAATCCCACCATGGCAGCCATCTTCGCCCCGAAGCTGGAGCGTCGCTTCTTGTCATCATCCTCATCGTCGTTCCTGCCCAGCGAGCACATGTCTCCACCCACACTGGAACTCTTGGTGATGTTGGAGCCAGGGGTCGCTGTCTGAGCCCTGTGTTTCATTTTAGATGTTAACTCACTGTCAGCAATGTCAGGTAGAAGTGATACAGGAAGAGGGAAGGAGAGGAGGACAGGGACAGAAAGAGAGAGGAAGGGACAGGATTCAGCTACAGCATTTAGAGGGTCAAAGGTCAAAGGTGAAGGACAGTCACACTAGTATAACATCCACAGGGTATGACATCTACTGGGGAGCAACAGCATGACCAGCAGGTAAAGAGTGCTGCAGTGGTGACATATTTTTGAGTTCACCTGCCTTGAGAGACTGCTGTTCAGAATAAAAAATGTCTCTAGTATGAAGTCAGTCTCTACACAATTAATTCAGTTAATTAGCATTAGCATTATTTAACTGAACTGAAAAGGTCTACTAAAGCATATATTGTAGAAAGGTCAGGTATGGACAGGGACTGCAATATGAAGTACTTATTCACCGAGAAACGTTTTGGAGAAGCTTATATAATGACCTATTTAGGTGACATGATACAAGCTCTTGAACCAAACAAGGAGAAAATAATTAGACAGTGACTCATCAAACTCAATCTCACTCTGCGAAAAAGATAGGAGAAGATGGCTTTAGGCTACTAACATGAGATTGAATCCTGATCCAGTGACACATCTTACTAACAAAAACTCCTCAGAGATATTAGTTTCTGTTTGAGTCACTGTGTCTCTGTGAATGGCAAGTTTTTGAGTGGACTTTTTCCTGGGTTTGCATATATATATGGAAATACTATCAGGAGATTTGTATGAGAAAAATTCCATTGACAAAAACACTGTGAAGAAGATGAAGCTGTTTCTATGGCAACTATCTTCAACCATCATCTTTGCTCTGAATTTTAAACTCTTTAACAGGCAGGATCATCTGGCATTAAACACTTAAACACTATACTACACACACTGACTCAAATGTATGTGTTATTTGCTTTGGCCTAATGGATTTGGAGGAGGAACATAGTATGTGCATTTTTTATGTCTTTACAAGCTGACATATTTTTGTACATTGATTTCAACAAACTTCAGCAGGAAATTATAAAATATCTTAAAATAGTCTTAACAAACTATCTTGAAATGCTGAGTATACAGCAACTGGTTAAGACTGAAAATTCCAAGCCAAACAGCGATGAAATTCATGTCTGCATAGTATGTCCATCTTGCAGGCATACCAGACCTCGATGAGAACGAGAAGGTCAGCTCTGACGCTATCAAAGAGCTGTGTCAGGCAACGGATTGATCTCTCCGGGCCACCAAGGACATAGCCAAGTCAGTCGGAATAAAAAACAAACAGATGCCCATCTCTCTCCATTTGGCCTTTTCGGCAATTCTGTACATTCAGTTTTCTAAAAAGCAGTAACCTCCCACGACACTTTCAGGTCTTTGAGGTTACTGGACGGCAGAAGCCCCAGCCGTCTTCGAGCTCCTCACACAGGGTGCATCGAAAGCAGTTGGGAGGCTTGCAGCCGAAGCTCTCGAAGGGCAAAATGGATCTGAGGACTGTTATTGCTTCTAAGAGGCTTTGGTGAAGCTGAAGCTTCTGAGAGCAAATCCCTACAGTCTTTTTTTCCAATAACTCTGCTCCTGGGAGGTCTGAAGAGAGTTCGCCAAGACAGAGTTCATCTTCTGCTAATAGCCCCATTCTGGCTGACCTAAGTATGGTTCTTAGGGGCCTTGTGTCTCCTCGAGCCCAGGAGGGACCTTCCCTCTCAGACGAAGGCGTTGATCCTCCACCCAAATCCAGAGTTATGGAAACTGTGGGCTTGGGCTCTGAGGGGGCCCAGCTTATAAGCTCAGGTCTCTCAATCGAGATTGTTGAGATCCTTCCTCCACAAGGAAATTCTATGCCTTGAAGTGGAGATTATTAATTTCATGGTGCAGAAATAGTCAGCTGGACCCTGTTAACTGCCCAGTGGGTGCAGTGCTGGAATTCCTGTAGGAACGGTTCTCCACAGGGCTATTCCTCCACCTTAAAGGTATGTATGGCAGCCTTAGTTGCCTACCACACTCCTTTGTGTGTCTTTGGTGAGACACCCTCTAGTGACCAGTTTCCTAAGTCGCATCTTGAGGCTTAGACCTGCAGTCCACATGAGAGTGCCGGCTTGGGATATGGCCCTAGTATTGGAAGGCCTTTCCTTGGCTCCCTTCAGGCCTATTGAGGATCTAGACTAAAACACATCTCTTCAACCTGGCATACACATAACACATTATACATACATTTTTAATCCAAATCATGTAAAGTGATTGTTAGGCTGCATAATTTAGGTCAGCCGGAACCGGGAACATTCCCATAACACCTGATGTACTCGATACATCAGAAGAAGAATGGCGTCTACGCTGATATTATTCTCTGTTTATTCCGAGGTTACCATGGTCAGCCGGATCCGGGCCGTATCCAGATCAGATGAAGGACCTGCACCTGGACACGAGCACAGCACTGCCCTGAAGTGTCTGCTGAGACTGTGACTCTATTAAACCCTCCCCTGTGTAGATCATGAACCCATCTCCAACTGGACTAAATGGGACTTAATATTGGACTTGAATTGTTTTCAATATAATAATCAAACTATCAATCAATAATCAAAACATCAATTGTATTAATTTGCCTGCTCTTTTAAGGCTGCCGTTCAGCCAACGAAACTGTTTATAATGTTTTCATGTGACCACTGTAAAGCTGCTTTGAAACAATCTGTATAGTAAAAAGCTCTATATAAGTAAAGGTGACTTGACTTGAGGAGGTTCCTGAGGTTCCTCACTCTAAAAACGGTCTTTGTCCTCACAATTTTGTCTCTTAAAAGAATTGGAGATATACAGTCCTTCTGAGCATCTCCTTTGTGTTTGGAATTTGCAGTTGGTATGGTGAAGGCTTTTCTTCAACCTAGACCAGGTTATTTTTTGAAATATTTGATGCATTTGGCAGACGCTTTTATCGAAAGCGACTTACATTGCATTCAAGATACACATTGACATTCTAATCGGTTCTTGCTTTCCCTGGGAATCAAATCCACAAGCGTAGTGTTGCAAGCGCCACGTTATACTGTTTGAGCCAAAGGAAAGTATTATATTACTTCACTACTAATACTGTAAGACCTTTTGTCCTCCTCCCTTTTGTATGTCTGTCCAAGAGAAACTCGAAATTAGGGTGTTATATGCTTACATCCACAGAACTGCCCTGTGGATAAAGTCTGAACAGCTGCTTGTCTGTTTTGGGTCACCCGGGAAAGGGCTCCCAAGCATCTAAGCAGAGTATGAGCAAGTGGGTGGTCAAAGCTTTTTAATTTGCTTATGGTCAATCGAGCCCACTCCAACAGGCCACTCCGCCACTACTAAAGCTCTACCGTCAGGAGTTTCAATCCAAGATGTCTGTGATGTGACAGGCTGGTCCTCACAACACACCTTTGTTAGGTGGTGTTATTCAGCAAAGATGCACTAAATTGATTTAAAAGTGACAATTAAGAAATGTATAATTTCAAATAAATGTTCTTTGGAAAAAACAGCAGTTTTAACAACTGTTTACAACATTGATAATAATAAGCAATGTTTCCAAATAAGCATGATAAAGTGATTTCTAAAGGATCATGTGACACTGAAGACTGAAATAATAATAATAATAATAATAATAAAGAGACTTCTTTCAAAAACATACTTGACCGCAAACAATTGAACAATATAGTATCTATAAAGCACTAAAGGCTCATAGTATCATTCACTAAAACTGAGTGACTGACGTATTGGATCATGAGCTGAAGAGGAAAGCAATGTGCTTTGAGAGTTTTATCAGTCAAAAATGAAAATGGTGGACAGAAGGACTCGGTCATCTGTCTTCACATGACAAAATGCTAATTATGGCATTTCTTTCTTTTGTCAATCTTTTCTTGGCACTTAACCTCATACTGCAGTAGCTCAGTGTGTCTGTGGAAACTTGAGAAACCAATGAATGTTTTAATTTCCTATGAGGTTCAAGCTGAAGCTACAAGACCTAATGGTTTTGTCTGTATGAATGCACAATAACTTGGACAGGATATGACCTTGTCTGGCTATGACAACAGCTTTTGAATGATGACTATGAATGAGACTTCCCCCTCATTAAAGCAACATGAATGACCGCGATAAAACATTTTGAAGAGCACTGGTGCTGCTTTGAAAGACTGTAACCTAATAAAAATGCAGTCTACGGAACTCAACATCTGTATGAGTGCTGGTTATATAATAATTCATGCTACTGCGGTTGCTAATTGGTGAAAAATTCAGTTAACAACATTAAAATTCTATTTTATCTGTTGTAGCGTTTTAATGATCACAAACACTTCATCTATATTCAGTTAGTGACCCACAAATGGTACAGAAAACTTATTGAAGTGTAAATTGCTGGAAATGCTTAAGCTTTTTTCTTGTTTTTACTCTAATTGGAATGGAGATGGCAGATGTTCATGCAGCACTCCCCAGAGTTACTAAGATGACAGTGATATTATGTAAGACTCTCTTTTGGGACAATATGACGAATTACAGGACAGTGGAGAGAGGTGTCATCTAGAACTACCAAACACAGGATTGGATAAGGCACATAAAAAAGAAAAAAGTGAAATGACTGTGACATTTCTTTCAAGTGCATTTTTATGTTGGTCTAATCAAAAAACATAGTTCCCTTTCAGTCAGTCATGATTGACGTTACGTTGATACTAATGTAGGCGGTCTCACTTGGGAGCCCAGTCAACTTCGGGTAATTGCATGCCAAGCACTCACCCGAACACACACACATACATACATATTATATATACAGTAATACCTTGGTTTATGAGCTACTTTGTATACGAGCAAATCGGTGTACGAGCGTGGAAAGTCAAATCGGTGTACAAGCATTGCATCGGACTGCGAGAAAATTTCCTCGCCAACACACATTTTTGTGTGGAAAATTCCCAACGCTCAGCATCTTCGTGCGCAATTTTACTGGAAATATCCAAACGACAGCCTCTCACAAAGCCTATCACCCCTTAAGTCGTTCATTCTCTCAGCGTCGCTCGGTTTGGTTGCATCATACACCACAGTGCATACTTTTATAAGTGATTTATAGCGGTTTTACCTCGTGTTGTTAACATTAATTGTGATCGCTACAATTCACATAGTGAAATATATACATACAGTACAGCATACAGAAAGAAGGTACGCAATTCACCCTCTAAGCAGTAAAACCCTCCGTGTGGACAGGCCCTATATTGAGTGCTTAGGATTTTTTTTTTTTATGGCTACCCCGATGTAAAACAATAACTGTTCCAAAACAGTACTGTCTGGTACTCCACTGGGAGGAAATATAGAGGCCGGACCTTTTGGAACTTTGTTTGAATACCTCTGATTTAGGGGAATGATGAAACTGGGGAGAACATTAGCTGAGGACACTAGCTGGAGAACACTAAGTTGGAAGACATTAGCTAGGTTTTTGAGACACTCTGCTTCTAACCTCTCAGGTTCCAGCTCTTCTTCCTCCTCCTCTGGGTGCTCAGTAGCCCCACCTACCCCCCCTTCATGTCCTGTTGCCTGTGCGCTTGCTGTAGTTGCTTCCACCTGCTCTTCTACAACAACAGCGCCTTCCTCTCCCTGACTTTGAAGGGCATCCACACGGCTGACACACACAGACACATGGACAGTCAGACAGACACACAAACACATGAAAGGAAGCATGCAGGACAGAAAAGACACAGAAAAGAAAGCCATGAGCTTGGTAGACATGCAGACGATGAAAATAAAAGAATGAAAGTGTGAAAATAGATTAACTCTTCTAATTCTTTGACAATAACGGCATTAAAGACATAAAGACTTGTGAGTCTCAATTCTTCTGTTAATGGGTTCATTTTATAAAAATTGTGTCCAACTACAAAACATGTCCTATTCATATTTCAATAATACACTTTAAGCTTATTTTCGAAATGAAATGTTTTGTTGTATTGCAACCAAATTTTCATTATTGCCAAATGAAAGTCTCATTTTCTAATTTAATCAAATTAATTAATTAAAATAAATATTTAAAGAAATTAATACTTTTATTGAGCAAGGATATATTAAATTGATAAAAAATTTAAATTGTTACAATTCAGTTATTTCAGCTATTATTCAGTTATATTTTATACAATTCAGTTATTATTTCAAATAAATGCTGTTCTTTTGAACTTAGTATTTATTCTAAAAGTTATTACGATGTTCCATTGACAATAGGAAATCTTTCATATTATAATGATTCTGAAGGATCTGGAGAAATGGTGCTGAAAATTCAGCTTTAGCATCACCGTAATAAATTACACTTTAAAATATATTAAAGCAGAATTTTTTTTAAAATTTGCAATAATATTTCACAGTATTACTGTTTTTACTGCATTTTTATCAAATAAAGAGAGATTAAAGAATCTTACCAATCAACGTCTTTTGAACAAAAGTGTTTTGAATTACAGTAATTGTGCAAAATATTTATACTCTCTTTTGATTTTGAGGTGAAATATGAGCTGGACATTTCTTCATTAGTGACCTACATATGTCTGTTCAAAACCATGTGATGTCCTCTCAACCATTGGTAAACACAAACTTGGGAAGTTCAGAGGTTTGGTTCACTTTCCAAGCAGGCAGAACCACACCTGAACTTATCAGAAGCACAGTAATTGTGACCAGAGGGTTTGTCAATGGCTGAAAATACATCCACAGTTATCATAGTGTGTTTATTGTGTGCCTACCTGATCCTGCGGCTCGCTCGCACTCTTTCTGATTGGACAGACATGTAGCTCGTGCTGCTAAGCCGAGAAGCACTCGACATAGCGGACACGTCGCTTACATCACTGTCCGATGACCTCATGGAGAGACTGTCCATCCCCTGCTGTGAGTAAAAAAACAATGATCATTATTACATTAAAATAACGTTGCACTTTTAAATTAGAAACTAAATAAATCTTGAACACTTGCAATTGAGTCTAATAGAGTGCAACAGTGCCTGCCCACTTTTTCAGCTTATTCATTTTCCCATTGGGAATAAAAAACAAACAAACATTATAAGCCATGAACCAAACCAATCAGCTATAAAGTGAATCACGACAAATTTTTATTTGAAGTAAAAAAATCTGACAACTAGTTAAAGAAAATCTATGTATTTAACGGCATTAGTGGAGGAAAAAACTACAATCTACAATTTGTTTATTTTGGTTATTTTGAGAGTGTTGGTGTGACTTGCTGGTGATTTGGTGTGAACAGCATCATGGGTAATGTTTTTTTTAGCATAAAACGCAATTATTTGAAACAATAAGTTGAAATAATGTGAACAGATGGATTCAACAAATCCACATATCACTGATTAACAACCTCAGAACTTATTTATGTTATAAATCAGGTTTCCTGTGGAGAAAATGAATGCTACTAAAATGCGACTGTTGCACTCTAGAGTTTGATGTTAACATTTTGCTTAGCTAACAATAATACCATAATAACCATAAAAATACACATATCACACAAATTATTATATAAACTATTCATTAGTATCTTGAGCCATCTTGGAGACCTAAATAACTCTCATCTGACAAAAACAAACACACAAAAAACAATTAAGCTTTTATATAACTTCTTTCATTAATCAAAACAAAATAGAGAACGATGTAAAGCATTTGTAAAAGACACATGCCACTACTTGGATTCTCAGTACTCAGCTTTTTTTTTTTTTAAGATTTGTTTATAGTAAACTCAACACATGTGCTGATGGTGTATTTCAGCAGTGTATCATTAACATGGTTTTAAGAGATACTTGACACTTTATGTAACCACGAGAAACAGCTTGTCAGTACTTAATATAATGTCTATGTGACGGCCTTTATATTGTGTCCTAAGCAGGCACAACATGATAAAGCAACAAAGAGTAAATCCTTGATGTTAATCTGTGAGATTTTGCTCTCACTAGCAGTAAACAAAACACTGTGCAATTAGGCATTTTGTTGTCAACTTGGGTTAAACTTTTGTCGTGTTTCGCTGAGGAGCTTTGCCCACTGGAAAAGCTCATTGGTCTAAAACTCATTTCATATGATGTGGCCACAAAGAGTACTTGCAAACTTACGACACATTTAAAAATTCTGAATATATTATTTACATTAGCAACAAAATAAACATTTACACAAAATTATTTTGCTGATTTATTTATTTTTTGTTCCTTAAATAAGTCTCTTATGATCACCAAGACCGCATTTGTTTATTAAAAACATAATTATAAAAGTAATAATATGAAATAGGTTAAGAATTTAAAATAAATGTTATGATCATAATCAATAATCATAAATCAATGATCATAATTCAAATCAATAGTCTATATAGTATCTATCTACAGTAGATATACTTTTTTAAATTAAACAAAGTACACAAAAATTAACTAGTTGTCAAACGTTATTGAATGAAGTCTACAGTAATCCCTCGCCACTTCGCGGTTCAAGTTTTGTGGTCTCAGTGCATCGCAAATTTTTCTAAAATATTTATTGAAAAATAAAAATTCAAAAATACCGCCATATCGGCAGCCGTATTGTGGAAAGCACAAAGCACGTTGTTTTATCGTGATGCGCGAGAGAAACGGCTTCCCAGGATGCCAGACAAAGAGAGAAACTCGCCAATGAAGCTTTGTACGCACCCACGTGATTGGTTCCCGGCGCGAGATCGAGGAATGAGAGCACGAGTGCATGTATCCCGTGAGCTGATTGGCTGATCCTACTTCGCGGATTTTCACCTATCGCTGGGGTTCCGGTCCACATTAATTGCGATAAACGAGGGATCACTGTATAGTTAATGTAATTCTCTACACATGTGGTTGCTTTGTTAAGCAAACAAAGCTGTGTGAACTTGAGGAGAACTGACTCCAGTTCATTCACTAACTAAAAAGTTGTTGCACAAATTGCTTTTATTTTGTATCCAATTTCTTTTTGGACCAGTTGTGGCAGTAATTTTCATTTTGCTCTGAAAATTGAGAGAGAAACATATTATTGTACCTGGTTGGGACACAGTGTAAGGGTGGAAATTAATTTTATAACAACTGAAGAGAACATTCCTTACTATTCCAAACTATTGGTCCACTTTGTCCACTGGTGACAAAGACCAAACGTCTAGCATCAGACATGTTTATAAATGCTTAAAATATCACCTAATGGAACTAGGCTGCAAATGATACACTGGCTGAGACTTCTCCTCTCCACATGGTTCTTCTAAGACTTCATGAAGTCACTCTTTTCCCAAATATTGAGGGTATAAGTAAAATGAGAGGCTTGAAGTAGAAGGAAATCTTTTTTTTTTTATTAAACTCAAGCAATGACAGTAAGAAACATACCCTTGATGGATCCTTCAAAGTGCCTGTGTGACAAACAAAGACAAAAAAATTAAAGTATTGAAACCCATCACACAGAAGCACAGTACCATATGTAAATTAGTAAATATTGCTTGTATACAAATACACATCCAACAAACTCCAAAGCGACACACATCAAACAACATGTTAAATGGACAGCATTTTTCAACAGTAGCAAACTGTAGCTGATCCAGTCCAACCCAAATAAACAAATATGTGAAAGAGAACACAATGCCATTAAGCAAATGAATGAATTTTTTTTTTTGACCAGTCATTTCAAGACCCCATGAAACAGTTTTATGAACACAAGTGACACACTTGACTAGAAGATGATGCAATCAATAATTCCGGCAGTAAACTGTACTCTTTACCTTGTACTGTATATTTGCTAAACATTTACTTGTCGACTTTTAGGAGTACATTTGCATATGATAAAATCACAAGCTTTTACACAAAAGCTTGTAAAAGAGGAATTGACTGAAAGCCACAAAATAAATAAATAATTCACAGATTTTCTAAGGAATAGAGTGCAACAGTGTCCACCAACTTTTTCAACTGATAAGTTCTGGAAGGATTTTTTCCATTTATTTCATATTTATTTAAAAATTTGTTGTTAAAGCATTATAATCCATGACCCAAACCAACCAGCTTTGAGGTGAATAACATTACAAACTTTGATTTGAAGCAACAAAGACAGTGTGCTAACTCATTTACAAATTTGATTATATATACAAACAATATGTTTGAAGTGCATTGAAAAATATACATACAAATATTTAAGTATATTTAAATATTAATATTTGTGTAGTTTTGAGAGCGTGGATGGACATGATTACTTGATTTGCACTGCTTTGTGGGAGTGGGCGGAACAAATTATGCTGTTAAAGATTATTCTAAAACTAAGAATAGAGTTTTTACTTTGGGAACCTGACTGTTGCACTCTATTGAACTAGCAAATTTAATAACGTTCAGCAACCATTATTTCAACACACATTATTGTCACAGTCTTGTCGCGTCTTTCACATCTGGGTCCCTTCTTTGTATCCTTTATGTCCTTCCTGCACCTGTCTGTCGTTAGTCTCGTCAGCTGTTTATCATTCGTATTCTCCTGTATTTGTGAGACGTTAACGTTGCTAGTGTAATGTCGGTTGTGGATGTCTCCCGTGGTCCGTGGTTCCTGTTCTCTTCGAGTTTTGCACAAAGAGTGTGCTGTTTTGTTTTCATTAGTTAAATAAAGTGTTTTCAGTTTGAATCCCCGAGCCGCACATTGTGTGACAATTATTACTTCAGACCTGACTTTGGTATCATATAGAGAGAATAGAGTTCCACATGTTTGAATGTACGGCAGAGAAGTACAACAAATCTGTCTAGATATCATATCCTAATTCTGTGAAAAAATAGGAATAATTTTGGATGCTGATCTTTAACATACGACGCAGATGTCTCCGTTAGATTGCTTTACTAACTTTACCAGCATGACTTCCTTTGCCTGGTGAAGTTATTTAAGCAGTCTAGCTTGTTAAACAAGGATTTCATCAGAAAGACAATACTTGCTGATTCTCACAAGCTTTGTAAATTCAAAAAGACCTAAGCTGGTGTTTTTAGCAGGGTGTGCAGAAACTTTTTGTCTTAAGTCTTATGCTCACCAAGATTGTATTTATTTAATAAAAAATGCAGCAAAACCTTAATACAGTAAAATGTTATTAACATTTAAAAAAATAAAGTTCAAAGTAACAGAATTACTTGAAATGGAAATCTTTTGAAGCATAAATGTCTTTTACTGACCCCAAACTTTTGAACAGTAGTGCAGTTCCAATGTTTAAAACTCGTTTAACAACACTACCCAAACAGTTACCATAAGTTGTTTTGAAGGAGTTTATGTTAGGGTTAGTCTGTATACAATACCTGTATCTCCATTCTCTGACACGGTTGATTCTGATACTACTGCTGATGTGTGGATGAAACACAAAAATGAAAGGAAAACAAGACAGTTTAAACAGATATGGGACACACAATTTTATGATGGAAACAGACACACACACACACACACACACACAGAAGGATTTTAGATGAATTTCAGATTTAGAAACTCATCCCTCATGCTGAAACTCAGAACTCCAACATCACAGAAAACTTTAAAAGCATCAAAAGATGTATTGATGTGTACTAAGCAAAGGTTAATGTGGAATATACATCTCAAACACACACTACAAACATAGGCCACCATCTATTTTCCACACTAAATACTACATGCAACACTTCAATGTCTAACACAGCTCAATGGCATTATTAATTCACGTTTTATTGTCTTAATTCTTATTTTATTCATTTTAATTAATTTGAGAAGCACATAGATCTTCTAATCCTCAAATAACAACAAAAAGGTCAGCTATTTTAGTATTTTGTCGCCAATTTCATTTCCCCTAACGTTTATTTAGTTTGTCTTTATTCAGATGTAAGAAAGCTCAATGCTCTGCAGAAAATAAATTAGACTCTAAATACACATGCTGCAAATACTCACAACACAAATAAATACAGAAACGTGTTGCAAATACTCACTACTAAACCAAACACAGAAAAGTGCTTCAAATACTCACAACGCAACCAAAACAGAAGCACGCTGCAAATACTCACAATGCAACTAAATATCGAAACGCTCAGCAAATACTCGCAACGCACCCTAATACATGAAAGTGCTGCAAATACTCACAATGCAATCAAATACAGAAATGTGCAGCACATACAGTGGAGTTAATTTATCTCGATTCACGGTTAACTCGCCAATCCTATTATGTCGACATTTTTGAAGTGGAACCGCCAAACTCCCTAATTGTCTTATAATTTTCTTGTGGGTAATGTCTCGATAAACGGTTATCTCAATGCTTTTTTGCAACCCTGAGGCCGTCGACATAACCGTATTCCACTGTACTCAAAATGCAACCTAATACAAAAGAGTGCTGCAAATACTCATAATGCAACCTAATACAAAAGAGTGCTGCAAATACTCACAATGCAATCAAATTCAGAAACGTGCTGCAAATACCCACAACGCAACCAAATTCAGAAACGTGCTGCAAATACCCACAACGCAACCAAATTCAGAAACGTGCTGCAAATACCCACAATGCAACCAAATAGAGAAATGCGCAGCAAATACTCGCAGCGCAACCTAATATATAAGAGTGCTGCGAATACCCACAACACAATCAAATTCAGAAACGTGCTGCAAATACCCACAACACAACCAAATATCGAAACATGCTGCAAATAGCACAAAGCTTAATGCACCTGAAGAAAAAACATGAAAGTAGAAAAAAACACCACAAAATTAAGAAAATATCACCTTTACAACACATGTGCTGCAAATACTCACAACGCAACCAAATACAGAAATGTGCAGCAAATACTCACAACGCAACCTAATACAAAAGAGTGCTGCAAATACTCACAACACAACCAAATTCAGAAACGTGCTGCAAATACCCACAACACAACCAAATATCGAAACACGCTGCAAATAGCACAAAGCTTAATGCACCTGAAGAAAAAACATGAAAGTAGAAAAAAACCACCACAAAATTAAGAAAATATCACCTTGACAACACATGTGCTGCAAATACTCACAACGCAACCAAATACAGTAATACCTCGGTTTACGAGCGACTTGGTATACGAGAAAATCGGTGTACGAGCAAGGAGGGTCGAATCGGTGTACGAGCATTGTATCGGTGTACGAGAAAAAAATTCCCTCACCCATGCGCAGTTCTGTGTGGAAAAAGTCCTAACGCTCAGCATCCTTGTGCGCATTTTTACATGAAAAATCCTAATTACAGCCTCTCATAACACAGTCAGGAGGTTCCAACCCCTTTTATAACCCCTTAACTCATTCATTGGCTGCATCATTCACCACAGTGATATTTTTATAAGTGATTTACAGAAGTTTTTACCTCATATTCTAAACATTAATTAATTGTGATCACTATTGTTCACGTAGTGAAATATACACGGTTTTAGCCAAATAATAAACAAAGTAATAGGGTTAGACAAACCATATTTTTATACAAACAACATATAAGCCTCTCCTACAAATGAGCACTGTTTTCTGTGCAGTATCGGCAAAAGCGCAAGGAGTAAAATGTGACTTCTTACCCCGTGAGCGGGGCTCGTTTTAACAGACAGGGGGTTAGTTGTAACACCATGTTATCCAATGCAAGTTCATTCACGTATTTTTATTTGTTTAAAAAAGTTGCGTCTTGATGATCATAAGCATAACTTTTTTCCTTTATTTTTTTACATTTGTTGTGTTTTGAACAATGTAATGACATGAAAAACATTTTAATAGGTTAATACAATGCAAAATATATGATTATTGATGCAACTTGTTCAATGCGGCTTAGTGTTACAACTAACCCCGCGCTGTCTTGTTTACTTCAGGACCGGATAGCAGCCAATATGTGTTTTTCACGTCTTTCAAAATGGTACCATCTTTTAGCCAAGAAGATGGTAATCATAACAATATAAGATTAGACTAACAATCTTTCACACATTCTTTGAAAATCGAAAAACAACTACTAAGACAAAAAATATTTACATGCTGCCAAAAGAGTTTTTCCTGTGTTTCTCATCCAAACTTCTATGAAATTTCTCGAAAAATGGCCAGAAGACGTGTGCAAACAGTGTGATGAAAAGCCCTTAGAACGTCACATTTATGCCCCTGCAACTATCTAAAAAAAAAATCGCTGTTACTATTTACCCCGCCGCGCTCCCCTAGTTCTCTTGCGGCTCCCGCGAATTCGTTCGTTCGAGGCTCCCGCGAATTCGTTCGTTTGCGGCTCCCATGTTCCACGACTTTAACTCTGGATTATCACTTGTTTGTTTTCTGCACTATTATAATAAATTCACTCATTTGCTTTCATCCTTGCTTTCCCCGCTCCCCTCTCCTCCCTCCTCTCTCTCCTCCAAGCAGGCTGCTCAAACCTGACATACATTACAGTAAATTGTCAAGTATTTCTAGAGTTTAATTGTCAATTATTAATTTGTATTTATATGAGATCTTAATGGTTACAATTTTAACTGCAATTAATAGGGTAAAACCAAAAGAATATTTAAAATGGGCATTTGTGGTCATGTGGAACGAATTAATTGATTTTTAGTGCATTCTTATGGGGACATTTGTTTTGGTGTACGAGCATTTTGGTTTACGAGCTTGCTCTTGGAACGAATTAAACTCGTAAACCGAGGAATTACTGTACAGAAACGTGCAGCAAATATTCACAACACAACCAAATAGAAATTGTGCTGCATATAGCACAGACCACAATGAAAATGTTTCAAGGTGACCCCAACAAGTGACAAACCTAGCGTGGACATGCTAATTGTTCAATATCTACCCATCAGTGGTGTGGTTGATGACCTGAAAGGTGAATTTTTTGCTTATTTGAATATCCTGATCGTGTGTGCGTTATATTTGTAGCGTGTTTGTGTATATTTGTTGTGTATATCTTTGTGAATATTCATAGTGCGTTTCTGTATTTGGTTGTTGCACATTTGTGTATTTGATTGAATTTTCTGTATTCAAAGTTTCTTTGTATTAAAACCTGTTACAATGCTAATATATTGTACTATTATCATAATATCATGAACCGAGTGCTGTTGGAAACAATGGTTTTAAAACAGAAAACAGCAGTGCTTCTGTCTATGACTTCCGACGCCTATAAAAATTATTAAATAATTACTATAGCCTTTGAAATATGATTTATGCTACACTAAAATATTGGTAATGTTTTAATGTCATTTTGACTGAGACTTTCTTGTCATGTATTTGTATTTTATTCACACATTTGTAATAACAAAATTCAAATATTAACTCATATTAAATACAATATTGAATTAAACAATAAAATTACAATTATATTATATACAATTATTTTATATATGTATAATTATATACAATTATTCAAGTACTTTGTATATGCTTTAGTATGTTATTCAACACATCAAAATAAGTGTACTTTTAAGATTTGAAGCACAGTGATCCCTCGCCACTTCGCGGTTCACTTATCGCGGATTCGCTATTTCGCGGATTTTCATAATGCATTTTTTTTTGGGTGCATTGTGCTCAGCATTCTGATTCGCTAAAAACTCACTTCCGCTTCTTGTATCAAAACATGCTACGAATTGTGCTATCATTTTGTCGTCTCGTGCAGTTATGTGTACGTAAGAGGACACGAGAGATGAGGAGGAAGGACTAACGCTTGGTCGCTTAGCAACCATGGTGCGAATGGCCACTGAACTTAAGCGATTAGCTGAGGAATGGGACCCTTTGATGGGCCGTTCATTACAGTTCTCCAACGTAATCGATGGTACAAGGATCTTTTTGCAAAGAAGAAAAAAGAGCGACAACAGCTGCCTATCACTATGTTCTTCTCCCGAACAAACACACCTGCACCGCGGGCTTCAGAAGAAGAGAACACTGCAGAGCGCAGTCAGGATGCAGCGGCCCAGTCTGAAGAGCTGTGAAACGGCCTACACGTGAGTCACTGTATTTGTATACATGTAATAGTTGCTAATTGTAAAAAAAAAAAGTTGTTTTCTATTTCGCGGATTTCACTTATCGCGGGTCATTTTCGGAACGTAACCCCCGCGATAAACGAGGGATTACTGTACACTACAAGAGCACATTCACATGGCCAAAACCAAGAAAAAGGGCACAAAAAGGGCGAAATAGAGTAAAAACATACAGTATTGACAATATCAAGTCTAAAATCAGAAACATGTAACATAGACAGATAGGCTATTTGAAGAAGCTCTCTTGTTATTATGATATTTGATTAAAAAAAATTTTTTCTCGAATTTCGAGCCATTTTTATTAAATGACCTGTTCTTTTGAATTATCTTTTAAAAACAGGAACGCTCTGCAAATACCCACAATGCAAACAAATACAGAAATGCCCTCCAAATACTCACAACGCAAACAAATACAGTAACGCCCTGCAAATACTCACAGCACAGTCAAATACATAAACATGCTGCAAATACCAATTTCGCTTATGGGTAACAATGTCACCCTCTAGCCTACGACTGGTTGCTCACAAAAGCTAAGCGGGGATGTGTGTGGTCTTTTCCTGGATGGGAGACTGTTTGCTGCTGGAAGTGGTGTTAGGAGGCCAGCAGGGGGTGCTCACCCTCTGGTCTATGTGAGTCCTACCGCCCCAGTATAGTGACGGGGACACTGTACTGAAATGAGCACCGTCATTCGGATGAGACGATAAACCGAGGTCCTGACTCTCTGTGGTCATTAAAAATCCCAGGGTGTCTTTCGCAAGAGTAGGGGTGTAACCCCGGCATCCTGGCCAAATTTGTCCATCATGGCTTCCTAACCATCCCCATACCCTGATTGGCTTTATCACTCTGTCTCTTCTCCACCAATAAGCTGGTGTGTGGTGAGCGTTCTGGCGCAATATGGCTGCCGTCGCATCATCCAGGTGGATGCTGCACTCTAGTGGCGGTTGAGGAGATTCCCCCTTCCATGTAAAGCGACTTTGAGAGACTTTGATAAAGCGCTATATAAATGTAATGAATTATTTTTATTATTATTATTATGAATCGACTACTAGGCTAATAGACTTACTAAACCATAACATAGACTATAATTTAAAGAATACTCAGATATTTTTAACTGTTAAGCTAAAACTTAGAGAATAAACTGCTTAAACACCCAGATTGTCAGCTGTACTGTATCAAACTGTGTTTCTACTGAGTGTTTTTTCTACACCAACCCCGATAGACCTCTTCAAGCACTGTCTGATTAGTTCAGTTAAATATTTTGTGCTGCTTCATAAATGTATTGCAGAAGATCGTGTTGATAAATGAGTTTATATTGCAATCTCATGTCGCAACGTGAGCTGTGAGCGAGCGTGAAAAAAGAAAGTCGAACATTAACAAGGCTTAAAAAGCTTGTGTTGATCTATTCACAGCCCATAATGAGAATAAACACCAAAATATTTATCAATATTACTTGCTTGATAGCAGACCAATGCTGCAGATGCTTATTTAACCATGAAAGGCAGAAATCATGATTGCATTAATATACTGTACGATTAATTATGAAGCATGGGTCTCCTCTAGTCCGCTACTCCTCTAGGGAACTTGGAGCAGCTGTGGTGCAAGTGAGAAATGGAAACCCTGGAGTGAATCTGGAGTAGCGGGGTCATTACAGAATGCATGGTTGAAATCCACTCCGTTCGTAAACAATATTCTGCCTGCTAAAGGGGCACCTCAACCCATGAAGGCAAAGGGGCAGTGGCTCGCGCCCACCCCCCTGTACAAGTCTCTGCAACATGCACCAGTTTATTACCTGTTTGATGTTCAAATACACCAAAAAGCAACAATAAAATTTGATGTATTTTAGTAATCATGCCATACAGAGCTGTAACTATGAAGGTTCAGTCTTAAAAAATAACATGGAAGCAACAAGAGTAGCAAAAGCGGAGAGCTACTTAGCAGAAGAAGGGTTGCTATCTAGTTCCCTTAGAAGTGCACTAGGATTGATCTATTCTACTAAAGGCAGATGAAGACCACAGGTTGTGGCATACCAGGAGTTTTCTTCTGCTGGTCCTCCCATGTCACCTCTAAAGTTACAAGACAAGGAGAAACAGTCAATGATCCTAGTTAAAAAAAAATGTTCATTAGATGTACTCACTTCAGGCTAAGTTTAATGTTTAAATTACAATTATATGCAGTTTACTCTCATAGTCAAAATCTTTTAATTTCTTTATCAGTTTTGCTTTTTTAAGCATTGTATTTGTATTTAAAAAAGGGGGACATGTTTATTTGTATCTTTTAAAAATAACTTTTTCTCTTTAATTATATTCTAACCATGAAAGTCTAAGTAGAATTTTGAAGTGAGTAGTTTTGAAAAAAAGAGTCTCATTAGGCCATCTACAGGTGAATGAAGGTACTCATTCTGAGTAAATAAATACCCAAATATATACATATAAAAAAAACTATTTTTCTTAAAATAACAACTGATCCCTCAAAAATAGAAAAATTGTTTAGTGCAAAACCAAAATTTCAATTTTATCCTTTATAAAATCACCAACACAATCATAACATAAATGGACCTTCAAAATATATCTGATGAGAGTGTAGCCATACACACGTTAAGTACTGCAAACATATCTACTTAAACACCTACTTTTTCTAAATCTCTGCAACACAAATACAGTAAAACATCACTGAGAGATTCACACGCTCACACACACACACACACACACACACTTGCCTTTCCTCCCATTGACAGGTGGGGGTGCTACAGGCTTTTCCTGGGATTCTTGTGTCAGAAATGGCACACACATAAACAGAAGGTGAGTTTAATAATATTTAAAGAATTTTCCACAACCACACAGGTACAGTATAACCATGCTAAAACACACACATGCACACTCATGTTCCTGAGAAGATATGAGCACTACTGGAAAAAAAGAAAGAATAAAATAAATCCTTAGGTGCCCTAGAAGGATACTGTAATTCAGACATCTCTGATCAGTGCCCTGACTACTAAACAAGGGAACTGATTAAGAAACACTCAAAGTTTTACATCCCTAGTGTATACTGTGTAGTATGTCGTAAGAAGTACTATTTTGCTTTGACACACCTGGCACAGAAGCCTGTTGGACAAGAGGTGAGGCTGATGATGAGGCAGTGACTGGAGGGGGAGCTGCATGTGATGCAGGAGGAGGAGCACTGGCTGGAGAGGGAGGTGCATGTGCTGGAGGAAGAGGGGCATGTACAGGTGGGGGAGTGGCAACTGATGAGGGTGGAAGGGCATGTGCAGGAGGGGGAGGAGTATGGGCAGGAGGAGGTACGGTGACATGTGCGGTGACAGGTCCCGAGACAGGAGGCTCCATCCCCACATGAGCTTTGTTGATGATGACGACGAGAACATGATCGACAGAAACAAGGTTGTGGACAAGAAAAAATAACAAAAACAAAACAAAACAAAAAACAGGAAAATGAACATAAGGATTGTTCCAAAATGTAAAATGCTTCTTACATTGTAAAACGCTTTTTACATGTAAAATCCTTTTTTACATGCTCCAAAATGTAAAAAAGACATACAATAAACATGAAAATATTTACAGGCAACGCGGTACTTTAATAGATATTGTTAACAAAAATTTTGATGTGAGAAAAAGCATGGAGCATACGAAGTAATCCAGTTTAACTGATATCATATTTTATTGTGATACAATAATGTATTTTAATCATAATTGAATTTTCCAGAATATATATATATATATATATATATATATATATATATATACATATATATATAATTTTTTTTTTTTTTAAATAGAGTATAATAGTTAAGTATTACGTATTTTTTACTTGAAATATTTATTTTATGTAATAATAATAAAAAAAATAAAATCAATAAAAATGTTGTTATCCTAAACGAATCAAAGTGGTTGGTTTCACCTAAACATCTTGTTGCTTTACTAATAATACGTAGTGTGACACACACAAGTTTGTTTGTGCCACTGTATTGTAGTGTGCTGCTACTGTATATACCAGGGGTAGGCAAACTATTTGTGTCGCGGGACACATTGGTTTCTTAAAATTGACAGAGGGGCCGGGGTGAAGGTTGTACCTGTGCATTTACTTATAAGAAATCCTAGAAAACCTGTGTAAAGTATAGTTTGGTCTTAAATCACTCGACTGGGACTCGACTGGGAAATTACAACAAAACAATATTAATACAATTTAATCGACAGAAAAACCATAATATGCAATGTGACTGAATCGTATATTTGCCCCAGCTCTAGATTGACAATCACAGGCGTCCAATCACAACTGACCTCTGGAAAAAAGGGAACTAACCAGTGACGTTTGATGTTACTATTACAAGAGCAAGCCCCGCCCCACGACTGACAAAAATAAAAGTGCTCGCGTGAGCAAAAACAGCACGGAATTAACGCCATAAAGGGGGTGTAGAGGGGTTTGCGACACATGCCTAATCTCCACCACAGCTTCAGCGCCACTGCCTCTTGCAGCCGCCACAGAGTGACATTACAGGGAAATGAAGGAGGTTTAATACAGGTTCGGCAAGTTCGGCGGGCCGGATTAAAAAGCTTTACAGGCCGGATATGGCCCGCGGGCCGTAGTTTGCCCACCCCTGCTGACCACCACAAAACATTCATATACTACATAAATTATTATTTTATACTATATATATACTACATAAATTATTATTTTATACTATATATATTTGATACTTTCTTAACATATTTTTTTTAAAATATGTGTATCGTTATTATGAGACTAAATGGCTATGCTTGCTATGCAACAACAGCATTACCAGCCATTGCTTGTGAAACTTGTGGAGGTGGAGGGGGCGGAGCTGGGGGTTGTGAAGCCCCTCCCACTGCTTCAACATTCAGACAGAGATGAGTTTAAAAAAGAAAGACAGAAGCATGCCATCAGACATGAAGGTGAGAAATAGAAAAATATGAAAATAGAAGTAAAAAGATAAAACACCACTCTATAATTTACTCAAAGACTGAAACATTTATTTTCTAAAACAACCTAGTGACTAAACCAACTACTAACTATTGTACTACAGTGCAAATGCAAATGCCATTTTGAATAAATTGAGTAATTCTATAATAAAAAATGATTTTTAAAAAATCCATTAAAGTGTAATTTACGTATTACCCATTAACAAACTTATGGAAACAACTCTGATGTAAATGCCATTACTCTCAAAATATAAAGATAATATTTGCATTTGACTGACATGAAGTGTCCAATGTGTCCTAAATTTGACCAAATTTACCAGCCATAGTCTGTGGAAGCTGAGAAAGAATGGGGGGAGGAGCAGGAGGCTGAGATACAGCCCCTGTTGCTGCTTCATTGGTTGATGAATTGTGCCAATAAAAAGAGAAAGCAAACCAAAATGTCAAGAAACCAACCTCTAGTGTCTAATAAACCATGATTATCACTGTGTGACTGAGAGGATTAGTGCTAAGTGTAGACTGTCATGTCGGTGCAAGTGACTTACATTTCTAAAATTAAATATACAGCATAAATATATATTCATCTCTCAGTATTGCTCACACACCAATGAATACACCTTAAAAGGTTGCTGACCTTCTGCATACCAGACATACTAGAATTAACCCTGGCTTTTCAGTAATTACAATGCTGTTAAAAGACGTTACTAAAAGTTCTGACATAAATTGCTTTCAGTTTTTACCTCAACAAATTTCAATAAGAGCACGTAGATGTACCAGTTTACTCCACAGAATAGAAATATTAAAAAGGTAATTGCTGCTTCTTATTTTTTTCTCAGAATCACGCAATTTGGACTTTCTCTTTAAGAAAGTTTATAACACAGATCTGACTTAATTTCTTGCAATTCTTAGTTTGTATCTCACAATTTTGAGTTAAAGGCAGGGGAGGTGATGGAGGTTGAAAGTCTCTTCACATCCCGAAAGCAATCACTAAGTTAAATGGTCTAAATCTATTTATATCGTCTGTGGAAGGTGTTGGACCCTAAAATGTTCGTCTAATGTTGAGGACCTACTTGGCTGTCAACATGTTTTTACATACCCTTTTGCAGACATCTTATCTCATCAATGCGTTTTTGTCACGGCCTTGTCCTGTGTTGTTCCCTTCCAGGTTCTTTTATGTATCTTCTAGGTCCTGCATATCCCCGTTTGTGTCTAATCACCCAAAGTCTTGTCAACTGTTTCCCATCTACCCCATGTGTATTTACACCCTCTTGTGTTCCCTTGTCTTTGTCGGATGTTAACGTTATGTCGTGTGTGGATGTCTCCCGTGTTCCATGTTTCAAGTTTATCCCGAGTTTTGCACAAAGAGTGTGCCGTTTTGTTTTCGTTTGTTAAATAAAGTGTTTTCAGTTGTATTCCTCGTCTCCTCGTGCCTTCGCATCGCACACCAGCATCCTTATTGCTAACAGTTTTATGCTATGCAGAGTTACACAGACATGAGATGGAAGAGAACTAAGAGATGGAAACCCATAATATTATAGCAGGAACGGTTCATGACTCAATGGCAACACTATCAATGCTGATATAAATCTGCAGCAGTCAGGTGGTACATATCAGTGCTCTTTAAGTTTTTTACATTAATAGTTATTGTGATGTTATGTGCTTCGAGACATGAGGTAGTTTAACGCCGTCTCTCTGACTAAGATCTTATGCAGAGACTCTCTGAAGGGGATCTCTAGGATCTTATGCACTATATAAATGTAATGAATTATTATTATTATTAAACTTTCAAATCTAGCTTGCCATTGTTAGCCTCTCTGAAAACCGCTTACTCTACGTTTAACCTAAAAATTTCAATTTAATATTTTGGAATAAACATCTCTCAATTCAGATTTATTTTCTCAGTTGACACCTCATTCTCATGACGAGAGAAAAAGTACTAAATGCAAGATATAAACTCACAATTGCAAGCATAAAGTCAGAGTTGAGAGTCGCAGTTACCCCTTTTACTTTTTTACTCTGTGACAGAAACGTTTCCATACTTTTGATATACACTGAAGCATATTTGGACATGAATCCAGACATGGACGAAGCACATAGACTACACAGAGCATACATCTATAATGATACAGGTACAGCACTATTAATTGCACTAAAATGGCTGAAGCATCTCTTCAATCTACTCAATGAATGAAAGAAGCTAGACCAATAACAGGTAACGCTCACAAACCAGAGCTAACAGGTTTAGTCAAACAGATTAGATGAGAAAGCTGTAATAAAGAAGACTGAGACATTGCTAAACACACATAAGCTAGTGCTTACAGACCTTCATAAGGCTCAGTAATGCCATCGCCATCTTCTGGGAAAAAGGGTGGGGAAAAAAGCAATCCATGTTGTGTTATGTAAAGGAAAATAATGTTATTTTATCCAAATTACAGTTACACAGTATTCTTTGTCGGACTTGTTCAAGATGTTTGTTTGTGCATAAGCCATTTTTTGTGATAACTCTGTTTAGATTCCTTGGCTTATTTGTTGAATTTTTGTCAGTTACCCAATAGAAAGTTTATCCTTATAAACAAAGTGCTAATAAATGCGTCTGGGTGGTATTGGTGACCCTAGCTTGACTAATTATACAAGCTTTCTACCCATCCGCCACAAATCTTGCAATTTGGATGAAGCCTGGTTTCTCTACTCACTTCTGTCCATAGACCCCTTTGGTGGGACTTGCGGTAGCTGCCGACCTCTTCGACTCGATAATGGGGTGCTGGTGGGGCTTGTTTGGACCGATCCAGTGCGGGGATTTGCCCTGTGGGATAGATGGTGTGTCAGTAATGAACATAAGCATTACATCTTAAGAAGTGGTTGTCTTCGAGTCATAAACCTGCCCAAAACAGGGCAGACTGTTAGACTACAGTAGAACACGCTGGTGAGAGAATACTAATAAAATCAAACATACTAACTACTTTATACTGTCAGTAGCATCACTTACTAATATTATAATTCCACTTGTGTCCTATTAAACAAAGTAAATCAATATTTGGCACGTTTTTCTGAAGGGTTAGTAAAAAACCAAAAGGAAGTAAAAACATTTGGTGAAATATATGTCCTGTAGATAAGGTACATCAACATGAGCTGGTACAGCAACCCATATAAGATTGTAGGTGAATCTCATGAAACATGTCAAATTCATATTTCACCCCAATATCAAAAGAAACACATAATAAATTCTATTTTTCATTTCATCAATCAAGCCTTGTTTTAGTTTCAAGAATGTAAGAAAGCACATTCTCATCTCCCCCATTATAATAACATCTCACTGTAAAATACTTATTTACCGTACTGAAACAAATAATGATAAAACACTTCAATCATGAAGTGTTTGTTACAATTATTTTATTTTATGCTGATTTTCTGGAAAAACATTCCATTACAGTATTTATTTATCTAATTATTATTTTTTACGTATTTACAGTTTTTACAGTATTAAGTAAAATATTGTATTTTTTCATCTGTGGAAAAGTACTTTGTACAAGTCACCATTTAAACTGTTCCAGAACCTCTGTTCTGATAAAAATGTCTCAATTTAATAATTATATATTATATTTCAAACATTTAATTTTGTACAAAATATATAAACTATGGAAGTGTCACAGTTGCGTCAAGTCTTTTCACTTCCGGGCTTCCCCGTGTCTCCCCATTCCTTCCCTCACCTGTCTAATTGTTGATTACCCATTTAGTTCGCCACCTGTCTGTAATCTCCTCGTGTATTTAAATCCTCATGTTTCCCTTGTCCGGCGTCGGTAATTGTCAGTGTAACATTGGAAGTTTGTGTGTGGATGTGCTCTCCTTTTTCGCCATGGTTTTTGCACCCTCGCGTGCTTTTTCTGTTTGCCTTTCGAATAAAGTGTGTTTTGTTTGCATTCGTGTCTCCGCGCCTGTCTATCCGTGCGTGACAGAAAGCTTATTTCCGCCACAAAATAAAACAATTTGAAAGATAAATGCGACTTTTTATATAATAATTCCGAGTTATAGTTTCAGAATTGCAAGACATAAACTCCAAAATGCAAGTTATAAAGTGTAGTATTTTCACAGAATTGTGAGACTAGCAATTGTGAGTTATAAAGTCAAATTCTGTGGAAAAAAGTATTTTTTTAACATAATTACGAGTTTATGTCTAAAAGTTCTGATTTTTGAACTCTGAAAAATGTCAGAATTGCAAGTCGACACTGCCTTTTTTAAATTCAGTGGAGGAAACAAGCTTTCATAATATAAATGATAAATTATATATATAGAAAAGAAACAGAAATTAAACATTTTGAAACACATTTAAAATACTTAGAATTAAAAAATAAACCACCTGGACCTGTGAAAATCCCAATACAAAAATAATCTCTAAAACAGGCTTAATTTTTTTCTTAAAACATGATTTCTTATATTTTTTTATCTTCTGACTTTAGGGCAAAATATGACCAAACAAGTTATTTTGTGTAAAACTACAGAAAAATAAGCATCATTAAACTAATTTTCACATATTTGACCACAGAGCATGCATTTAATAAATATGTCACAGTCATGTGCATTTTAGTCACGTAAACAAATATATACGTTTAAAATGCACATTAACTCCACAGTAAACACAATGATCTTTAAAGCACCTTTTGAGCTCAATGTCACATCAGCTTTCCAATGATCGTACATGTGCCTCACATCTCAAATAAATTGTGGCACATTCAAGAGCTACTGTGTCTCTTGCATCAGTGAAAGTTAATGCGTAAATCTGAACATTTATGTAATTTCCTTGTGACTTATGATGTGCGCAAGTCAAATCGTAAGTCAAAAGGTTTTATGGTGTCTCAAAAGGTGTGATGGAATCAGCATCAGGAGAGGTGCTTGTGGCTGCTAAAGCTGCAAGGAAAGTGAGAAGGCCTAAATGCATGAGCACACGGCACTCGTAACAGCCCATAACTCAAAGCATAAACTGTTAAACCACAAATAATGTTAGTAAACACAAACAAATAATAATTAAAACAAATAAGAAAGAAAACCGAACGATGCCAGGTACACACCATTATATCTCAAGAGGATATAACAGGTGTGCCTATAATTCAAATGAAAAGACGTTAGTAGCAACCATCATCACTACTCTCTACTCTATAAATGGAGAAAAATCAAAAAACAGCATCGTTACAACAGGGTTAAAATAAGAGGAAGTGGAGAGAGGCATTCCAGGTGACAGGAAGCGGAAGGCATGGTTTCGTTTAGGGCTGTAGTGCTTGTTGTGATGGGTCTGGGTCACCTCGTTAAGGCAGGAGAGGGAGGGGCGGATCTCCCTGACGGTAAGGATGGCATGGATCTCATGTAGCCGGAGTCGGGGCGCTCAGACGAGCGGGAGCGGGTGTAGACCGGTCGCTCCATCATGGGCCGCTGGTCAGCTGACCTGGACCTGTAATGGTCATGTCTGTCCACCATGCTGCGGCTATACCTGCAGAATGTTATTCAAAAAGCCACGCTCAGCTGAGCCCCACTGCATCATGGGATCACAGGGCATCAATGCTCTATAACCGCAGCTTGTTAGGTTGTTCCTGTGAAATAATGTTGGTTGGCTAATAAATAGCAAAAAAAACACACAAAAAAAAAAAATGAAGCAAAAGTGGCTTCAAGTATTAATATTGGCTCAGGGTTATCAGCATAAACAGAAACTCATAAAGAAATACCGAACTGAAACGACCAAAAATAAGCGTCAACAAATTGACATTGTCAGGTAGAGTTTAAGAAAAAAAAACAACAAATAAAAGTTTCTGGAAGGTGCTGCAAAGAAAAAAAGTGAACACATTTTATACTGACACAACAATAAGCCCCATGACTAGTCTACTCTACTCTATACTCTACCTGCGTGAATACTTTAATTCTACAGTATTACCTCAGATCTTCCTCAAAGTGCTCATTGTTAGCTGGGAACTCTGGAATATGATCCTCTCTATGGAGGTACATAAGAGAAAAACATGAAATGGCAATTTAGCATCTCTCGTAGCTGTCAAGAGTTGCTACATAACCTAATTACATAATAGACCCCTGTGAAAAAGAAGTGACCGTAATTGTATTGAATGAGTACTTAAAATCTTAAAAGCATTTCTTTTTATAAACAGTACTTGCAGATAATATAATATTAATGAACGTACACTTAAGTGTACACTTTAATAACTGATTCTATACATACTTAACTAAAAGTGCATTTCAAAATTAAAGTTTTACTTTAGAGTACATTTTAATTCATTTTGTTTTAATAATATTTTCTTGTGCTTTAAAGAAGTACACTTATTCAGTACTTCTGTACTAAAAAAATGTTTAAAATCACTTCAGACAAATGCATTTAATATAAATCTAATCTAAAATACATTTTGATTTAATTGCAATTAAATGTCAGAAAATATTTACATTAGTGTCATATTTAACATATTCTTTATAAAGTATATTATTTCCCTAATAAGTACTCTTCTAAAAGTATTCTAAAATGTACTTCTTTTTCATAAGGGTTTATAGATAATATAATGCATAGTACACTGTTCAAAGTGAGAATCGGTTACTACTTCAAAATAAACTAAAACTAAATTAACTTAATTACGTTTTTAAAACTAGGTACCCCACTAACATAAAGAGTTGATTTAGTCGTGCTACTGCTAATGGTCAAGTCAAGGATGCGATTTGCTTTTTTTCACTGGGCTAGTGAACATAAAAAAATGCTTTAAAAAATTAAAGGTCACATGATAACTAAAACATCTAAATTGGACTATGGTATGGACTGAAAGGGTCTGCTGAAACTATTTCACTGCATATAATAATACCTTTCTGTATCTGTAGAAGGCTCAATTTCAATCCTGGGGCACGTCCTACTGAATAAACCAACCTCAGTGTGTTAATGCCACACTTAGTAAACAATATTCAGCATTTATTTGTTTGAAAAGATATAACAAGTCTGTGTTTGAGAAGATAAATAAAATAAACAGGAGTCAAGACACAGTCTAGTGGGAACATAAATTGGGCATCAGTTCCTGGCAGGTAATAACTGATGAGTAAAAAGAAAGAGAGTTTCTGATGTGTTGTGGGTGTCTATCTCTACAGAAGCCTTACCTGTAATCCCCACCGGTTCCATTCATGACATGATTGGGCCATGGAGTAGATACATGATTGGGCCCATTGTAATATCTTTAAATGGAGGATGAGGATTGATAGATTGAAATGAAGAAAGGAAAGTATGATTAGAATGAGCAATAGCTGAATTAGGGCAAGGGGTGAGAGTTATGTCTGTAACTAGTAAAATAGTCCACTTGAATACTACTATGGATGCATAAACAGAATGCATATCTCAACGTAAGTATCCAGATTTTACCTCTCAGGTGAATCAAAAGAGTCACTGTAGGCAGACATTTGTCTATCTCTCCTCATCCTCCTGAACACAAAATAACATATAATCAGATCCTATGTGCCAAAATAATTCTACTTGCCAAAAAGAATTCCAATGCAGCCGTAAGGTGCTATTGATTCACGTTGCTCACATAACAGCTTTATTTCCCCTTTGAGTTAGTTATGTCATTACGATATGGCAAGACACATCCCTCGTGATTTTTCCAAGATAATGGAATGAATATTAAAATTCAAAACTAAATAACAAAACTGCTTCTCTTTCAAAGGGAACTTGCGCTATGTCGAAGGCACTTTGGGAACGCTTAGCACGACTACATTGTGAAGCACTTGTGAAATCTAACCAATAGTGTGAATGTACATCAGAGGCGGGTGACATCATGAACCAGGAAAGTATAAAGGCATGCCAAACACCAACAGTGGCAGCGTATGCTTCTTCAGAAAACACTATACACTCACCTAAAGGATTATTAGGAAGACCATACTAATACTGTGTTTGACCCCCTTTAGCTGTCAGAACTACCTTAATTCAATGTGGCATTGATTCAACAAGGTGCTGAAAGCATTCATTCAAAATGTTGGCCCATATTGATAGGATAGCATCTTGCAGGTGATGGAGATTTGTGGGATGCACATCCAGGACACAAAGCTCCCGTTCCACCACATCCCAAGGATGCTCTATTGGGTTGAGATCTGGTGACTGTGGGGGCCATTTTAGTACAGTGAACTCATTGTCATGTTCAAGAAACCAATTTGAAATGATTCGAGCTTTGTGACATTATCCTGCATTATCCTGCTGGAAGTAGCCAACAGAGGATGGGTACATGGTGGTCATAAAGGGATGGACATGGTCAGAAACAATGCTCAGGTAGGCTGTGGTATTTAAACGATGCCCAATTGGCACTAAAGGGCCTAAAGTGTGCCAAGAAAACATCCCCCACACCATTACACCACCACCACCAGCCTGCACAGTGGTAACAAGGCATGATGGATCCATGTTCTCATTCTGTTCACGCCAAATTCTGACTCTACCATCCGAACAGAAATCGAGACTCATCAGACCAGGCAACTTATTTCCAGTCTTCAACGATCTAATTTTGGTGAGATTGTGCAAATTGTAGCCTCTTTTTCCTATTTGTAGTGGAGATGATACCCGGTGGGGTCTTCTGCTGTTGTAGCCCATCCGCCTCAAGGTTGTGCGTGTTGTAGCTTTACAAATGCTTTGCTGCATACCTCGGTTGTAACGAGTGGTTATTTCACTCCTCTGACCTCTAGCACCAACAAGGCATTTTCGCCCACAGGACTGCCGCATACTGGAAGTTTTTCCCTTTTCACACCATTCTTTGTGAACCCTAGAAATGGTTGTGTGTGAAAATCCCAGTAACTGAGCAGTCTGTGAAATATTCAGACCGGCCCGTCTGGCACCAACAACCATGTCACGCTCAAAATTGCTTAAATCACCTTTCTTTCCCATTCTGACATTCAGTTTGGAGTTCAGGAGATTGTCTTGACCAGGACCACACCCCTAAATGCACTGAAGCAACTGCCATGTGGTTGGTTGATTAGATAATTGCATTAATGAGAAATTGAACAGGTGTTCCTAATAATCCTTTAGGTGAGTGTATGTTGAAACATCTGTCCTATTTGGTGTTGTCTGTCCCTTATCTAGTTTAAAAAGTCAGAGAAAGAAAAAGAAAATAAATATAACAATGATGAACAAACAAGCGATCTGTGTCTTGGGGATCGCAGAAGGACCTGCCAGAGGTGTTAGAAACGGACCCTGCCTTATATCTGTCGTCACCTGGTGGGTCATCACTGCACACTTTTATCAGGTTCTATGAGTTAAACCTGAAACCCTCCCTGGGAACCCGGGTTTTTAGGTAGTGAGCTATTTCACCAGACAAGCCCTCATCGTTGCGGCGGCATGAGTATTGACGTTCCAAAAGCGTCTTCAGAGAACCAAGGTTACAGTCGCAACCAAGGCATTTCTCAAGATCTCTCTACTTTTATGCATTAGACACGTTTACCCAAAATGACATTCCATTTAAGGTATACATTTTAACAGTTCATGCATTCAAATCAATGACCTTGGTGTTTTGCTAGTGCCAATGATTTGAGCTACACCATTTCTCTCAGGAAATAGTGAATTAGTGTAGTGTAAGGTGAATTTTCATAGGCAAAATCAAGGCATTTCAAAATGAATTCACACATCTGGAAATTTCATGTGAGGGTAAATTGCCACACGAATTGCACAAAAGGGATCAAGATGGTCATGTGAACTCTCTGCATTGAACAACAGAAAGCTGCTTGATTTGAAAGTGACTTCTATGTGAGCTGTTTCAAACATCACTGCACTTTTGACAAATAAACCTTGTTTTGCCCTCAAAATTTTGCTAATATGAATGGCGTAAAAATCATTTGTGAATCTATCCCACCTTAGGGCTTCTGTACACCAAAGCTAGAAAGGTCTAGACCATAATATCTCCACTGAGCCTACAAACACATCCTGAATAGATTCAATCCCATATTTCTGAGGGTTAAAGAATATATTTATATATAAGCATGGTGAACATCCACTGTAGCTTGCATATTTTTCTGACTGACAGTTCTCTAATAGAGGGACGCTAGTTGGCTTGGGACTGAAAGAGCTAGTGCTCAGTCATCAAAATAACACCAGCCATCCATTGAGCAGCGCTGAAGATACAATTCATTACGCCACAGGGGGATGGTGGGATGGGAAATATTGCTCTAAGACGATTGCCGTAGTTAGTAGCACAGTCAGCAAAGTCACAATCTGAATGCTATCATCTAACATTTATCGTCTAGAGAAGAGCCATAATGACTCCATATAATTATGATGATGACACAAAGCATTCTCACTGGGCAGAGAACTGACGCTATAGCAACACTTTAAGTTTGTCACTGTAAAAAAATGGCACATCTGACACTACTGTCTCCTTTTCTGCCCTTTGGAATGCCTCCTTTGTAAATCTGGAGACAAAAACGTGAAACATTTTGAGAGGCGCCACTAGCTATTCTAGTCCAAACTACTACCCACGGCACTAATATGAAGCATCATGAGAACGAGAGTGAACCGCTGTAGTTTACTACCTGTCCACGCTATTGTACCCTTCTGAGTATGCACGGGCCATCCTAGTGGAGCGCAGTAACCTGACCGCATCTTCCCGATAGAGGGGGCACATACTATGAGTCAGAACAGAAAGTGAGAGTGCAGTAGTTAGAGACGGGTGGGACAAATGGGGGTGGTAAGAGAGAAGGACACCTTTTTTTGGCACCTCCTCTCTGAAAAAAGGAGCAGGTAAAGATCACCCAAAGCGCAAAAGCAGAAATCAAGTAACCTCAACTCAGAATATCAGAAATAAGTATTAAAAATTCATTTATATTGCAGCAAGCACCAGCAGCATCAAAGATTTGTTAAACCAACAGAAGTGTAAATGTAATGCTTTTCCAGTGGTACAAATTAAAAATGTGTACTACTTGTGTATATTACTATCACATACTACAAAGTACTAGCAAATGCACTTACACTGTGCTTTTAAAAAGAAAGGAATTCTGGGGTAAATTCACTAAACAGTTTGTGCCTTTTTGTGCGTCATAAATACCAAAAGACACAAGATTTATAGAATGCACTTTATTTCAAAGTGTATTAGCTTGCAAATTAAAGACAAACGTATAATTTGGGTTTTACGAGTAGGCTAGGACATGTGCACAATGCACATTGCGTACATTTCTTTATCTGTATATTATGCGTGTACTGTGCGCTATAATCTATAGAGAAACAGAGCAGAAATTGAACAAAGAAGAAATTGTCAAGAGCACATGGTCGATCATTTGTGTTTGTGCATGCTATCAAATGGAGTATACTATGAAAGGTTGTACATTCGACAGTACAAAAATACTAAGCACTTGCATCAAAACTGAAAAGTATAATTTGGGCTTTCCATCACATTATTATGGCCATGGAAGGCAGGCGGTAAATGGAAATTAATAGAGATGTCTGTTTACATTTTTTACTATTCATAGGAATTGCAAAGATGATCAGATCATGAAAATTAGTGATTATTGGGATTTGATTACCAGGCATTTATCCATGTATAAGCATAACACATTTCAAGCGATCATTGGCTGTCTGGATCTCTGTGGCGTCGTACAACTCCAGTGAAAATTGGCTAATGAAAATTAACCTTGTTTGTTTGCTGCATCCTCCACATTACAGAACTGACCCGAAAGAACATAACTACATTGTGAGAATTGCTTTCAGCAAAGACTGTGTTGCCTGATCTGCATGATTTGTGAAAAATGAATCAGGCGCATTTCATTCATAATGAATCCCCAAAGGTTTTAATACAAGATTTGACCACAGTATGACACTATTGTTCAAAAGTTTGAGCTCAAGACATTAATACTTTCTTAAAGTAGCAAAACATTAAATTGACTTTAAAAAATGACATTACAGACTTCTGCTACAAAAGATTTATATCTTTTATATTTTCAAATAAATTCTGGTCTGACGTTTCTACTCATCAAATTATCTTGAAAAAAAGATTTCCACAAAAATATTAAGCATAACAAAACAAGGACAGTTCTTTACAGATTATGTTGATTTACATTGGTCTTTTCTTGTATTGAAACCTGAACATTCCTTTAAGGTGGTAAGAATGTGAAAGTGTCAGTTACAGTGTCAGCATCAGAGGTGCTGAATGTTTTCTCATGTAAAAACATGACTCTAAGCTGAGATCTATAATGTATGAGTGAATTAATTACATACTTATTAAAGTGAAAGAACAACCTAGTGTTTATTATACAGTGCTATGTGTGGGCAAGCTGTCACCTGTCAATCAGCTAGCAGCAGAGGGTAAGTGGGTGGGTGAAAGTGAGATGAGTGCTGTGATAGGACAGAAGGGGGAGGTGAGCAGGGGCGCGTATTGCTGCTCTGGGTTAACAGAATACCTGGGGTCCTGGATAGCGGGGTCGATGGCTGGCTGTCTGTGTCTGGTTCGAGGAGGGAGAGTAAGATATTGGCTGCAACCACAGGGAGCAAAGAACAGAAATATGGCTGAATGGAGCTATTGGATATGGAGCGATGGAAAGATAACAAAAGCAAGAGAGGCAGAGATTGACGGATAAAAAAAAGTGTGATGTAAAAGAGAAAGGAGGAGGAACAGATTGTTTTTGCTCTCTCAAAATGGATTAAACCTTCCTATGGTTCTCTCTGTGCTGCTGGCACATCATAATTTTTCTGATCTGAATTTCAGTAATCACGTTAACTGAAAAGATGAAGGTGTATGGCAACATTCCCATTTATGTTCCCTGTATCAGAAAAAAAAGCTAAGACAAAGAACTTTTAAAGTCACAATAAACACAAGGGCTGGTATATGACTATAAGACCGACAACATCTCTAGCAAATTACGTGACACATACCTGTCTGGCGAGTATCTGTCTTCAGACAGGTGTTGTCGAGGGCCATAAAGCGAGGGTGCTCCTCTTACACCATGGTCTAAACTTCGACTGAAGGAGAGGAGAAAAAAAAGAAGCCCAGCTATGACAACGAGTGCCAGCAACAAAAGTACCAGCATTATTGTAGATTAGTTTTTCATGTAATATTTATATTTGATTTGCACTTTATTTAAATTAACAAAAAATGTAATAAGTTTTAAATGAAAGAGTTTATTGAAACATTAGACAAAATTGTTCTTTAAAAAATACAAAGTTTGCATATGTGTTTTATGTTTTGTCTCATATTTGATATATCAGGATTTTTTGTAGGCTTTATATATTTAGGATTAATATTCATACTATTCCAAAATAATCAAAATAGTTTAATAGTCTTCTTTTGGACTGGGGAGGAAGGTTTGAGTTCTGAAAGTTACCGTGTGTTTTTCATAGCACAGTGAACCCTAATCTCAAAAGATTCCTCATGATATGAACTTTTATACATAAATCGCTCATATGTGTTTTTCTGTTGCAGATTACCTTTGTGGGGGAGGAACGCTGGGTGAGCGTGAACGTGTGCGGCTCATGTCTGATCGTGAACAGTGATTGGACGACATCACCTGCTCAGGTACAGACAGAGTAGAGCTCTGGAAATCCCTACCATTGTGCCGGTAATCTGAGGCAAACACAACAGACAACAGACATTTAACACCATTTAACAAGTGGTACCAAATATTAACTCAAACATTCAGTGAAATAAAAGAGCATTAAGACTATTAGTTTCTAATAATTTTGGGGTGTTAGAGTCCTGTCACAACGTCAGTGTAAAAAGATGGTGAGGATTTTCCTTGTACTGAGTTGAGGTGACTAAAGTTCACAATAATCTTCTCTCTGACAATATCCTTTAATTTGATTTGCTGATCAGCATGTGTGAACACACACAAAGGGTAGGGTAGCTGTGTGCAATCAGACATCAAAACAACAAACAGAATTTTGTTCAAAAGTTAATACTTTGATTGATACTTATTGAGCAATGGCTTAAATTGATAAAAAAAGTGATTGTAAAGTCGTCATATAATGTAATAATTTATTTCCAATAAATGCTGCTCTATTCATCAAAGAATCCTGAAAACAATGTACCATGCTTTACACAAAATTATTGAGCAGCAAATCATCTTATTAGAGTGATTTCTGAAGGCTCATTCAACACTGAAGACATTGCTAACACAGGACTTTAAAATATATCAAAAAAGTTCAATAAAAATGTAATTTAAATAAAACAATATTACTGTTTTTACTCTGGTCAGCATAAGAGACATGTATAAGATTACTTTCACACTGTCAGTCTAAATCAGGATGTTTGTGCTTCCAATTGGGATCTGATTTAAATGATTGATTGTCCACACTGTGTATTGCAACTGTTCAGGTTTGATTTGTGTGTCCTGTGGCTCTTTTTCCGGAATATCTGTTGGTTTCCATGGCAATGATGTTGCATTGGTTGGACTTTGCTCAAAAAAACATGGAGGTGGTTGCAATGTTGTCTTAGAATATGACAACACTGCAAGGACAGGGACAGAAACGGGTGCTTTTATGAGTGACAATGAAAGAAGTAAAGACACCTCATCACTTGAAAACGCAAAGATATCTCCATTATATTAAAATTTTCTGCGTGGCCTGCACATTGACAACAACACAACACAACCTTGTTTCTGCAAAGAGGTCTGACATGTTTATTATCTACATGGCATGAGATATATGCAGTAAAACTATGCTAAATCTTATCACTGCGGTCAGAATGAAATTTGAATTGAATTTCAAACCATATATGAATGAATTCATGTGACTTGGCATTCACACTTGCTAAATATGATTTGATTCCAATTTTTGGACCGACAGTCTGAACAAGGCTGAAAATGTATTGAATAAAATTATTTCAAGGACGCTCAAGTCTTCCGTTTTCTAAGTACAGTGTAAGCACTAAAGAAGAGAAAGGTGACTTCACTGTACCTGAGATAACACCAATCCCATCTTCACAGTCGTAATCAGAGAACTCGCTGTCACTGATTCTCTGTGACCCTGAGAGAGAGAGAGAGAGAGAGAGGAGAAGTGCGGAGGAACAGATCACAAGGATCATAATGAGGAAAAGACCCTCTTAACATGTTGTAATCCACAAGACAGTTCACCTGAGGTTAAGTAATCTAGCTAGGGTCATAGCACTGCAAACACACACTAAACTAGCATCACGTTATCATATGTTATAAGGAGTGCACCAATATTGAAATTGATATTAAAATATTTCAAAATCATTTTGAATTAAAGCCTTTCAAAAGAGCAGGTTTCACTTAAGTAAATTAGCTTTCTATTTTAATTAAAAAAACATTAGGCAAGAAAAAAATGCTTTTTACTTTTGTGAGCTTTTTAGAATGTAGGCTATAGTTTGACCTTTAAAAAGACCCGATATTCTGATATACAGACTAATAATTTAGAATTGGTCAATGTGTAGTTATAATTTAGTAAAGCATTAACTAATAATGACTATAACATTTGATATAGTATTTAGTAATATTTTTAAACATTATTAAAAACACAACAACTGTTAAAAATAATATTAAGAGCAACCTGACTAAAAACCTGACTAGAAAAAAAGCAACTTGGACTAGTTTATGAAAGTGAGTCACTATTGATGATGCATAATTTGCATATATAACATAAGTGCATTTGTGATAGGCAGCATGATAGGTTTGCTATAATATACTGTAGTTTTAAATCAAAATAGTAAAACACAGCAACCACAGAAAAGGTTTGTGAGAGGCTGGGGAAAGCGTTAGCAGTCCAAACATAGATCTGCTCAGGATCTGCTCATTAACTGGGCTGATTTTATATGTTTTATGGTGAAGATCAGGCCTAAAAAGGCAGATAAGCTTTAAAATGAGGTTTGGTGGCATGTTGCAGCAATGATGGGCATTAACTCCATGCAAGCTGTGTGGAAAAGTGGGGGTTTCTGAAGAGTATGAGGCGGAAGTGAGGGGAGATCACACTTTGGACAGTGTAGAGGATAGTAATCACATTGCTGGCCAATCACATGCTAACTGGAGCAAGCAGGTCAAAGTTACCTGAGTTGTAAAAATACGGGCTCTTGACTGGAAATGTGTCAGTGGTGGATAGATAGTAATATTTTTTTAAGGAAACAAAACATGAAAACAAGACAACACATCAACAAAAACAAACATGCATTTGTCCAAATTTATACAAATTGATACTTCCCAGGTTTTGGATATGAAAATAATACAGAATATACAGGACATTCATTCCACAGCAGACCTGAGGATTTGCTACATTCTAATTGGTTAAGTGCCGTATTCTGATTTTCTTAGATTCATTTATAATGTTACAAAAGAGTTCTATTACAAATAAATGTCGTTCTTTCGAATTGTCTAATTCGACATCACAAAATGCATCACAATTTCCCCAGTAACAATAACAAGCAAAACCTTTTTCAAAACTGATGAGCACCAAATCAGCATATTAGAATGATTTCTAAAGGATCATGTAACACTGAAGACTCGAGTAATGGCTGCTGAAAATTCAGCTTTGCTATCACAGGAACGAATTACATTTTCAAATATATCAACAAATTACATAATATTACAATATTTCACAATATTATAGTTTTTACTGTATTTCAGATAAAATAAATGTGCTCTTATTGCTGAGCATCAGAGACTTATTCAGAAACATCTTCCTGATCGCAACTTTTTGAATGGTAGTGAGTAATTTTGCTTACAGTGCAATTCATATTTTATGATTTAAACAACTGATAAATGACACACAAAATTATTCAATGAATGATTGACTAAATTCATTCTGACAGGACTGTTCACACAGAATTCAATGTACTAAAAGTGGCCTTAATTGGATTTTAAAATGTGATTACATTTTTGTACTGTTCACACTGTATGGATGTGAGATCATATTCAATGGGTGTGAGATCATAGTGCAGTTTGAGTATTTTTGTGATTATTATAACAGTAGATGTGTGTACATACTCTGTAACCTGCGCGTTGGGCTCTCTCCAGGTAGGAGACGTCTCTGCATGTATGGTGAGGGGTTAGGCAGCGGCATAGAGGACACGTCATGTGTTTGGAGCTTATACCAATGAGGCTGATCATCCAACAGCGCTGTCTCCAGCTCTATCAGAATCTAAACACACAATCACACAGGTATGAAATACATTTCCATTTATGATGACTTATGAGGTTTTGAGTTTAAGATGCAGCTATTGCTGCACAACTGCAATATTTAAAGTCTAAACTTTGTCAAGAAAGTCACAAAATACTTATTAAAAATCTATTTTAAACTAAAACTTCTATTCATGTCTGATATTTCTTCCAGAAGAGTTTTCTTGCATCATACCAAGTAAACATTGTGAAATACTTTATTACTATGAACGTGACATTATTAGAGACATAGAATAGAAAGGTATTCTTCTCTCACCTCTCCCAGGAATTCGCTTTCTTCCTCTCGAACTCTGGCCTGGTCCCACAGTGTGATCTCCAACATACGTTCCCTGAACTCTCGCCTGTGCACTGGCGAGTACATGAACGTCTGGTTCCACTTGGGCTCCAGAGATTTCTTCACTGTTTTCGTTCTCCTCTTGCTTTTATCACTGAGAAGAACAAGTGAGTTCATATTTTACAACTGCTGATATGACTCAAACTTGAGGGGTTTTAACATTTACAGTCGCACAGATCCTCACAGACACTAAGCCAATTCAAGGACCCCCTCTTTGAAAAAACAACAACTATTAATAGCACACATTATTAGACATTAATACACATTTTGCAAATTTATTATTATTATTTATTATTTAATATTCAGATATTAATTTTCATTTCAAATGGAATTTATAGTTCCCTTTCAAGGGAACTCACGCTGCGTCGAACGCTTTGGGGAATACTTGGACGATAGTCTTGTGAAGCATTATGTAAACAACCGAACGATTGATCGACCGAGTGTGAGTGACGGCCGCAAGGCAGTGACGTCATGGACCGGGGTGATAAATATGCGCCGGAAACCGGTGATGGCAGCTTAGTGTCTTCAGCAAGCACTGGGTGAAAGTGTGTGTTGTTGTCGAGCTGGTCTTTCAGAAATCTCTTGCTAGTTTAAAAAGTCAGGGCTTTCCAACTGTATTATGGCGAATCAGACGTTTGTCCTCGTTGTCTCTTGGGATGGGACACACACGCACTTTGTTTAGTCCAGGGGTCGGCAACCCGCGGCTCCGGAGCCGCATGCGGCTCTTTCACCCCTGTGCTGCGGCTCTTTCATCCCCTGCACGTAACTTGTAGCAGCGGTCCCGCTATTCGCGCTCGGTCCGTTGTCGCTCCGCCCATATGATGGTAAATCCTATGGCGTCAAAACCGTGCCATTAATATAAGAGCACAGAACTGATGTTTGCGCGCGCGTAAATTACATCCGCGAGCGGAAAACAGAGCTACCACGCGTAAATACGGGTACCCGCAAGCTCATTTTAATCACTCGCGCACGCGTGATATCTAATCTGCGCACGCGCGAACATTCACCCGCTCTCGACTGCTGTTTTTGCTTGCGCGAGCATTTTTATTTTTGTCAGTCGTGGGGCAAGGCTTGCTCTTGTAATAGTAACATCAAATGTCATTAGTTAGTTCCCTTTTTTCCAGAGGTCAGTTGTGATTAGACGCCTGTGATTGTCAATCTAGAGCTGAGGCAAATATACGATTCAGTCTCATTGTATATTATGTTTTTTTTGTCGATTTATGTATTAATATTGTTTTATTGTAATTTCACGTGTCCCAGTCGAGTGATTTAAGACCAAACTATACTTTATACAGGTTTTCTAGGATTTATTAAAAGTAAATGCACAGGTACGACCTTCTGAAAAGAAGTTGTATATCACTTCATATATAAACCTTAGATTGTTTTGTTTTTTTTGTTAAAAATGGCTCTTTCAACATTTAAGGTTGCCGACCCCTGGTTTAGTCGGTCTGGGAGCGGAGCATGCTAAGTCGCTCGAGAGCACTGACTGTAATCACTGCAGCCAGCTCCCGCTGCGGGTGCTCCGGTTTTTGATTCTGATTCCGCTCAGGCTCGCACTCCCCAGAGCTCGGGTCCCGCATCAGCTGAGGCTATGCAATAATCTAAGTTTGGGGCTCACCAATGGATCTGGCTGCGGGGCTTGAGACGGGCGCTGTCCTATCTCAGCCTTTACCAGAAAGATCCGGTGCCTCATGCCCGTTGGAATCACGCCCGAGGGTGGTTACTCCCAAGGCACCGGCACTGCAATTATCCAGTGGAAGAGTGGAAGAGGCGCTTGCGAGCCACCTCTCTCCGCAATCAGTGTCGTCACTAAAAGCCCTGGTGCTGCCCACTAAGCCCATGAGGGTTACATCTTCCCTTGTGGGAAGGGCGTACTCCGCGTCTAGTCAAGCAGGGGCATGTCTACACACCACTGCCCTGCTACAAGCTTATCAAGCGGAGCTAATGGGGGACCTCGATGAGGCCGGCGGCATAGGACCAGTGGCAGTAGCTGAGCTCTGCCGAGCCACAGATCTCACTCCCCGGTCCACCAGGGAAATGGCTGCTTCCATTGGCCGTTCCATGGCAGCCTGTGTGGCTACGGAGAGACATCTGTGGCTCAATCTTACATCTTTAAAGGATAGAGAGAAAAACTTTATTTTGGACATACCTATTTCGCCTTCTGGACTTTTTGGCGACTCCATAAAATTGGTTGTCGATAAGTTCCAGGAGGCAGCTAAACAGCAAGTGGCATTCAACCTCCTTTTGCCTCGCCGTCCTCAACCCTGAGCCAGCCACAGCCCCACAGCTCCTCACAACGGGCCACTCAGAGGCAGAGTGTTGTAACCCGTCAGGACGTCAATATGTAACCATAGTTCCCTGAAGAGGGAACGAGATGCTGCGTCTTTGGCCTCAGCTCCTTGCATCTTCCAGGCTTTGCTTCAGACACTCCTCTAAGCTGCCGTCACCAGTTTCCGGCGCGTTTTACTCACACTCGGTCGATCAATCGTTCGATCGTTTACATAGTGCTTCACGAGACTATCGTCCAAGTATTTCCCAAAGTGTTCACATGAATCACATGCTACACACAACACAACTCACGGGAACAAGAAAGCGCACAGCCCGAGCGAAACTTGAAACCATGCGCAGTCACACGACTGGACAGAGTGCAAGAGCACTAGCTAACACTAGTCTTGTGCGAACAAACAGAAGACAAACAAGCGGAGCATGAATGTCTGAATTCCGACACAAAAACAAGACCAAACAAGACCAAAGTGCCGGGATTCGAACAACATGCCCGGCATATAAGACGATGTGATATAAGACAGAGAGGAGAGCGGGCGGCATCGAGGCACGACAATGCAGTAGTGTCAAGGCTTTGTCATAGAACACGAGAAAACTAGACTGAAGTGACAGAACCCTGACAAAAGTCATCATGAATTGTAACAATATTTCACAGTATCACTGTTTTTACTGTATTTTTTTTTAAATCAAATAAATATAGCCTATATAATTCTTTCAAAAACATAGAGAGATCAAAACGCAATACCTGACCACAATCTTTTGAACTGTATTGTAAGTATTGTTTGCAAAGGTTATCATTAGAGATTGTTATTGAAAATCCTAATTCACGGTTCATATGAAGGAGAAAAGCTTAATACATTTGAACTCTGAAGTGCAGGTACCTTCTGTCGGGGAGGAAGTAAATTTTGACGTAGGGATTCCTAGGCCGCCCGTCTTCTCGTGAAGGCAGGTCTTTGGCACCCAGGACAGTGACGATGAGTTGATGTCCCACTTTATCGTACCACAGCTTGACCTGCAGGAAAAGACAGACTATCTTAGGTATCTTAGGTAGTCTGTAAGGAAAGTTCATCTCAAAGGGTCCAGGGCAGCCCTGCAGAAGCGTCACCATGCTTGGCAGAACTTTCCTAGAGCAGGTGTACTACTAGCACACACCAACTAAATCAAGTTGACTACCTCTCAAGAAATTCACCAGGAAAAAAATAAAAAACAATTTTTTTACAAATACGAAATTCAAACTATTTCTAAGCACTAAATCACATAGTCTAATACCACATTATTTCAGGGGGCTGACTTTTTGAGGTACTCAATATTCCAGGTTGAATACAGCTTCATTATCACAGAAAATTATTTTCATCTCAGTTTGTAAAAGCTTTTGTTTAAAGTAAACACAGTATTACACCTACTATGGGGCAAGACACTGTACTTAAATTGAAATAAAAAACTATTAAAAACTTTTTTGAGAACTCATGCTGAATCGAAATATGACATTTTGGGGAACACCTCCAGCATGACAGCATCTGAAGCAAATGTTAAAATCCAGTCCAATCCTGATTGCCATTGCGTCGTGACATAGCATGTGGCGGCTCACCATGGAAGCTAAAAAGGTAAGCTGGCACACAACAGTATAAGCTTCAGTTCTTCAGAAAGCACTCTGTCATTTAACATTGTACATCCTATTTGGTGTTGTTTGTCCTGACCAAAGAAAGAAATTATGATGTGTGAAAAAGTTTACAAAGAAAGTGTGCCTCCCTGCCCCAGATACTTCATTGAAAGGGACACCAACGAGTTTTTGTTCTCTGCCTGGGAGAACAAGCAGCTCTTCACGAGGCTCAATGTGAACTTCTCCCTCCTTGTTTTGTTTGAGGAGATGGGCCATGATTGTGTTCCATGCAGTTTGGGACCCGAGTTTGCTGAGGCGGCACGCTGTCTCGAATCGTGGGGTTCGTAAATAGACCTTTCAGAAGTCGTCACATTTGAGATACAGAAGCCCGGTCTGTGGCTGCTTCCACCTAGAGCGAGAGCTTGAGTTCTCTAGTTCTGAGGAATTTAAAACTCTTAGCATCGAAGCGGGGGAAATTGAGATTCCCCCACTTATAAGGAGCTGGTTGAGGTTGTAACTTGTGCGGTGGCCAAACTTACCATGGAGTGGCCACGAGAAAAACAAGAAACTAAACAGACCAAGCAAGCTATATGTTTTGGTAAGGCAAGCACAACCTCTGTCTGGGATTACCATTTTTTATGATCCACAAGTTGAGTTGTGTTACCATGCTTTCCTGCTTAGAGCCAACCAGCAAATGTGTATCTCGAAATAATGGGCTCAATAGAGAACAGCTATGGGAGACTTTGGCATCTTATCTGCCCCCCAATGCTGCGTCATTCCTGAAAGCTGTGGCATTGACTACAAAGCCATGTAGAATAACTTCCGGCTTAGTAGGCAAGGCATATACGGCGACAAGACGTGCTGTTGCATCCTTGGATACTATGGTTCAAAATGCAGGCATACCAGGCAGACTTTCTAAGGGACATTGATGAGGATGAAGGGGACATTAAAAAGCTAAATCGGGCCAACAAACTGTCAAGGAGATGGCCAGAGCCATCGGTCACACCATGGCAGAATTGGTGGCTAAATAGAGCCATTTGTGGTTGAACCTTCTTTTTGACAATGCGATCAAGAGGTTTCAGGAGGTGAAATGTCAATCTGAGGGCGCCAGAAGCTCGTTCCTCCATGGAGCCCTCAAGAAATCATTGTTTCCCAACCACTTCTGGACACATCAGTCTAGCAAATGCAAACCACAATGTTCTGAAGTTCATCTGCAGAAAATCATCTTTGGTTGTACCCTGCCAGCCAACCGTTTCAGGACACTGATCTCAGTATTCACAAAACACCCAAGGTCAGTCTTGAGAAACTGATCCCTTAGTGAATTATATAGAAGAGAGTAAACAAAATATATCTCAGTGGGCCCTGCATATGGTAGAAAAAGGGTAATGCCTTTTGACCAGCTGTACATGAGACCCCTGCAGTGGTGGCTTAGGACCAAGGTGTTTTCCCTGAGGAAACCCGCTCCTTATGATGCCTTTGTTCCCTGGCTATGAGAAAGAAACCTTGGCTCCGGTCCCAAGGCCCAGTTTTGGGAGTGCAGTGTCATCAGAAAACCATGACAACGGATACATTCCTCACGGCCTGGGGTGCAGTAATAGAAGGCCACTCAGTATGGGGTCTGTGGAGAGGGCATCATCTCTTGTGGCACATAAATTACCTGGAGATGTTGGCTGTATTTAAAGCTCTGGGGGCTGAGGTCCAGGAAATGGAGAGTCCACCCTGTGATGGAGTTAACGCTCTGGGGTCAACGTTTGCGCTGGCGTGTCCTGCTGAATTTTTTCCTCAACAGCAGAAACAACTTAAAATACTCCCATAATTTTTGGGCATACAGATAAGTGTAAGAGATCATTATAAACTATAAAGGGTCTACTTGTATTTGTGTACACTCACAATAACAAAACTTTGTAAAATAGGGAAGAAGAAAAACCGGGCACGCTTTCTGCTGTCTCAGTCTTTGCAAACTTCTTTTGTAACACATTTCACAAAAATTAAAGATCTACCCTCAAAAGGAATCATCTCAGGTTACGAATGTAACCACTGTTCCCTGAGAAGGGAGCAGGAAGCTGGGTCCCTTTGGCACACCTCCTGAATGCCTAAGATTGTCTTGCCTCAGACTATTAGAAGCTGACACTGTTGTGTGCCAGGCTTACCATTGTTGCTTCCATGTTGTGCCGTAAATAATTAATTAAATAGAAATATTTAAAGAAAATCACAAAAAATAGTGAAAAAAACACATGCATTTCAATAAATACTATAATAGAATATAAATAAAAATACTATTTGAATGTACAGCCATGTTGAAGGCTTTAACATTAAACATTTTAACATTAGACTTGTGTGATAAACTGTTTTATAACGATGCACAGATGAAGTTAGAAACAAAAGACCAGGAACAGATAAATCTAGTGAGTTTTACCCAATGGTCTTCATTCATGACGATACCAGAAGGAAACTTTTAATGTAAATGTGTTTTTACTTTTATTTTACAAACTGAGGGATGATTTTGCAGTATGCCGCATCATTAAATATATGTTAAACTGCATTTAACCCAAAATATTAAGAGGGTAACTACTTGTCTATGATTTCTGAAATCTAGCATGTTAGGCTACAGGAGAGAGGATTTGAAAAGTTGTTTGTGTGATTTGAGTCTGGGTTGTGGCCATTAGAGTGGAACATCTAAGGATGTGTCTGCCACATGTCTCATCCAATCACATGACTCAAATGTAGTCACAATTTTTCACATTTATTCTTTCAAAGAAAATTTCAAAGCCCAGCAATCTAAATCAAATAAAATATCACACAACAGACTAAACAAAGGAAATGAACACGAAGTGAATTTTTAAAAAACTCTGTGATTATCTAATTTCAACCCAAACAGCTTTTAAAGTCTATCTGAAACGGGAATTAAATAAACTAAATATTCATTCTCATGCATATTACATAGTAAATTATTATTTTAAAAAAAACAATAAAAACAGGAAGGGCAAATACTGGAAGTTTATGAACATGGAGGACAAAAATATAAATAAAAAGATCATTAAATAATCAAATTCATTTGCAAACTTATTAATTTATCTTGAAATAAATAAATAACCATAGTTGAATAAATCTAAACTTAAATGTATAATGTACCATTGAATAAACAATTCAATAAAAATGTACACACATTTATTTAGAAATAATTATATCAGTGTTAATCAGAAAAATTTGTTAAAATGTGCCTATATTTATTTAATTTTTATTTGTTAATAATATTTAATCTATCCAATTGCACAATTTATTCTGCAATAACATTTTAGTTGTATTTTTTTCTACACATTTTATTGCATAGAAAAATATTATTTTTGTCTCATTTAATAACATTAGATTTAATTTCCAAGTGACAAAGTAAGCATTTAATTATATAATTTTCCGTACTTTGGTCCTCTATGAACAATTCTCAAGTATTTATTGATAGTACCTTAATTCTCTGACTTCCAAGTATTTGCACTTCCAGATCGCAAGAACTACAATGCATCTTTAGAGTGAACTTATTATTCTAAAAAATATTGCATGCAGCAAAGCAACAGAAAGTGCTCAATTCAGACTAGAGCAATCCAGGTAGCTTCCATTGCAAAAACAGCAGGGGAAAGGCTTCAGTCCAAACAAATTGTACCACCTGATTATTATACAGATGTATCGAGGTCTGTGATTTTATTTTAGCGATTCCAATTCCAATTCCCATTCTGCTTATTGATTCTGATTCTTATTGATTCCCAGTTTCAATCCTAATATGGTAAAAAAAATCATTTTGATTTCAAATATATTTATTCTGTCTTTTTAAAAAAACAAACATTATGTTGCAGCTGAATATAAATTAACCATTAACATAATTCAGCAGCCTGAAGAACAACTAACTAATAAACTACAGTAATATATACATTTCAAAGAATACAGTAAGGAATACAATAAAAAATAAATAAGTCAATTAGCATTAGCACAAATTAATACTGCTGAACAAAGTTCAGAAATGTCAAATAACACTGCACAGTCTTCTTTATAAATAAAACATATTAATTCTTATTACAGTTCTAAAAGTTATTCAGTTAAGAACGGTGAGTGATTATCTTTTTATTTTGTACTTTAACAGTAATCACAGACGGCAACAGGTTTATTAGGCTGCTGTTACAGAGGCATTTTTTCTCAACTGTTAACATTCACTTAAGACATATCTGACTGTGTTTATGATATTTTGACAATTTTGTGTGTCATATCTACAAGAAGAAGTGAAAGAGAACTCAATTCAGTAGTCGTTCACTATATGAGAGGCAGCTTTTTGTGCACTCGCTCTGTGCTCAGCAAAGAAAAAAGCACAAAAGGGCCGAATTGAGTTCTCTTCAACATCTTCTTACGCTTGAATAGTTTAAAATCACATTAAAATGTGCACACAGGAATCAATAAGTGGAATCGAAATTAGTAACCTTGACCTTAAGTATCCGATTCCAGAAATGGAATCAATTTTCGATCCAACCCTAATCAGGAAACAATCATCTGAAAATTTAACATCAGAATTATCATAATCATTAGCGCCTCATTACTCTACTGAGTAATGAAGGATTGAGAAAGGTTTAAACAGTTAAAAAAATGACTTATTTTGTGTTCGGCGGCAGAAAGAAAGTCGTATTGGTTTGCCAAAACAGTAGTTAGTGCATTTGGTACAATTTGTTTATTTATCTATGAGGCTTAGAGAAATGTTCTACATTGGAAAATGCAATATTATCTTAAAATGTGCCAATTAACATATTGTATCTCTTCATTGTAACACAGAACATAATATTTGATAGTATTGACAAACCGAGCCTCTATTGCATTGATTGTCTTTTTCAGATATTGGACTAGCAAAACATGCATTAAATACAAAATAATTTCTTTGAACTGTAATGCAAATATAAAGTTCCATGTTACATGACAAAGAATGAAAAATGTCTATAAAAAATCTGTTTAAAATTTAAAGAGCCTTCATTTAGTAAGATTCGTTAATTACAAAATTTTGCCATTTAAACAAGGGTAAAAGAAAAATATCTTTAAACTATGAAAACAGGTATGCAGGTATATTCATGCAGAATATTTCAGATGGCCTTTCAATTAATTAAGCAAAAATCAGACTGTAACAATGAAACGGCTCTTATAAATGATGGTTGTAAATAGCAGCGATATGACGTATAGCTTTGGGGGAAGAATAAAAACTGAACAAAAGATCAAGGGGGAGAAACTTGGAATGCTGCCTTTTTCCTGCAATGCATTTTCCGAATATGCACAGAGAGAGTAATGAAGGATTGAGAAAGACTGCCAGAAATGAAAGAAAAGATTAAAAAAGACTGAGCAGAGAAAGAGAGAGAAGTCTGATGATGTTACCTGGACCCTAGGGACAAAAGGCGTGGTTCTTCTACTAAGGCATGGACTCTGGATAAGCAAAATTAACAAAGAAAACAAAAGCAATACAACTAAACCAAAACTGCACAGAGGCATACAAATTAAAACAACCCATCTGAGAAGAGATTTAGCCTAACTGAGTGACAAGAAAGCTTTTATTCATTTATCAAACTGCTCCATACTCAAACTATACAAGAACCTTATACCTGAATTAATCTTAAGCCAAAATGTGATTCCTGAATAGTGTCAAACGATGATTCATATAACACAATGCAAGTATGATTAACATGAGCACATGTTGGTATGTACAGCTTGTGTTGAACACCTTTCATCTTTAATGCATTATAATGTTTCTCATTAATGTATACAGTAAACAACAACATTCAGCTATGATCAGTATATGCATGACTTTAGGATAAATCTCCCTCATTTAAAAAAAAACAAAAAAACAAATTTACAACAGCGCAACCCATAGCGAGACACTAAAGTATCGCACAGACAAAAGAACAAATACACTTCAGCGCAAAAACATAAAAAAGCACTTATTTTATTGTACTGTTAATATTAATTAGCGTTTCTCTCCACATTTATATAATATATTCATAGGTTTTGCTACAAATCATTTCCTTTTTAAACAATTAAAAGGAACAATAACTGCTAATGGTTATCCATGCCTGAAGCAATTTACTATACTGTATGAAAGCACTAGCAACTAGATGATACTTACCTCACAGACGTCTCAGGCGTACAGTTAGGACCACTGATAATGCACACTGAGTAAATTATTTATACGCTTCCCCTAAGTTTCAAACTTCTTCTACAATAGCTACCCCTTCAAGGAACTGACTTTATCTAACATCCTGATCCACCAACCCTGTGTCAGAGCTGACCTACAGAGTCTACGTCAATCAGGTAACAAGCTTGAAAACTAATAATAAGTTTTCCGCTTTGGGACTCATTCCAGAATCCAGGCTTGCCTGTGACGGTCACTGTCTAGAGACTGACACAACTGTCTAGAATCACACAATACACTTGTCCCAAATAACAACTGCAAGATGTCATGAGATTTATGGGAAACTGACACAACGTCATTGTAAGGTCATATATATCTTGTATTTTGCTCATTTAAGTTCATAGCATAGAACACCTGTAACATAAAATTACCTATTTAGCATCAAACAAACCTGATATACAAGTATTAAAATGAACTGAGTGAACAGAAGTACAATTATAATACACTGACATAACCTAATTATGGTCTATTTAAAAGGGGGGAAAAAGCTTGTCATTAAGTTCTAAATGACTTAATATATTGTACAGTAGAACCCTGACTTCCGAAACGCTCTACGTACGAAAAGTTCAATGTACAATAAAAGATTTCAGGGTTTTTTGCGCCTGAGTAGCGACAAAATGATCGAGATGCAAAAAACAAAATCTCGGCCGAGGCGACGATTTCTGAGTTTTGTTTTGAAATTCGCGCACCACTGACTCGGAAACTCGCACCAATCGTCCCGCTCTCCCCTTGGCTCTCTCCCGGCCAGTGTTGCCAGATTGGACTAAAGATTTCCAGGCCAACTACATCTTAAAACCCGCCAGGAACCCCCCCAATCTGGCAACACTGCTCCCGGCTCTGACGCTAGCTTTCGCTGCAGCATCCTGCTCTCCTATTGGTCAGCATCGCGCCAACCAGCCTCTGCGTAGCGGCGTTCCTCTCCCATTTCATTTCACGATGAAAGTGAAAGGGAAGAAGAGGATGCTCTCCATGGAGATGAAAAGGGAGATAATTGAGAAGTATGACACTGGGATGTGCTTGTCATACCATACTGAATAAGCATAGCTTTATTATAAAAATTCGTAGAGCTTGGAACGGATTAGGCAATTTACATGTAAAAGCCTGACTGACTTACGAAAATATCGACTTACGAAGCCAACCTCGGAACGTATTTATTTCATAAGTCGGGGTTCTACTGTATATAATATATTGAGCTCAAAATTTGAGCCACTTATGGAGTCCTAGTTGTGGAGTAAGGAAAATCCTCATACATTTTGCTAATTTGGATATTACCAAGACGTATTAAGATATGTTATGCTTGTAAATAAGAAACAGGGAGTATTTTAACTCCTATTGGTAATAAAATGTGTAATACTTAAGTGGAAATCGATGTTAATGTATTCTGTTCTGCTGTGTGACACCTCATGTTTTAAACTGTATTATAATTATTGGGCATGGAGGTTTTATGACCTCATATCAAGAGAGATCACATGAAATTTCTGTATTTTTAAAAATGAATTTGTTACACTGCAGGGCAATCTAAGTTAACCAGTGAAATAGAAAAGCTGAAAAAATGTTGTACTCTAATACCTTGAGATATGAGCTTCCCGACATACGAGTATTCTGAGGTACGAGCAAGCCTTCAAGCAATTTTTGGCCGGCAGAGGAACGTATTGTTTGTCCGAAAAGAAGGAAATTGGACAAACGTTTTCTGCCAGTACGAGTCCTTCCCCCCCGCCGGGACCTGCCCTTTATCCCGAATCTGCACACTGAGGTGTCCAGATCTTGGAGGAAGCCCGCCACCTCCAGAGTATTTATGCCACAAAATAACTCGTATGCTACTCTGGTTGGTGCGCGTGATTTTTGTTATGGCACGATGACGAGAGTGGAGGAGGCGCTTGCGAGCCACCTTTCTCCGCAATCGGTATCGTCGCTTAAAGTCCAGGCGTTGCCCAATAAACCGATGAGAGTTACTTCAGCACATGTGGGCAAGGCATGCAGCCAGCCAGGCAGCAACGTGTCTTCACACCACCGCCCTGCTTCAGGCCTATCAAGCCGAGTTGTTGGGGGATTTCGATGAGGGCGGAGGCATAGGCCCACAGGCTGTGGCTGAACTGAGGAAAGCCACAGACCTCGCTCTCCAGGCCACCAGGGAGACGGCCGCCTCTATTGGCCGCTCCATGGCAGCTTGTGTGGCCACAGAGAAGCATTTGTGGTTAAATCTGACTTCGATAAAAGATAGAGAGAAGAAGAAGGGTCCTAGAGCATTCACTTCAGGCGTTCCCTAGAAAACTGCCCTGGCGTGTGTGCTACACAAATACCAGAGGTCAGCTTCGAGAGGCTGGTTCCCCTAGTAGAATTTCTGACAGCATGGATATGTCTTCCAGAAGTATCTCAGTGGGTCCTGCGAATTAAAAAAGGGTATTCTATACAGTTCGGGTCTCGCCCGCCCAGGTTCAGCGGGGTCCTACCCACGGTGGTGGACCCCGAGCAGGCTCTGGTAAAAGGGGACATAGAACATGTAGCCCTCTCGGACAGAGAGTCAGGCTTTTACAGCCGTTACTTCCTTGTTCCCAAGAAGGATGGAGGATTGCAGCCCATCCTGGATTTGCACCTTCTGAATCATTCTGTCAAGAAGCTGAAATTCAAAATGTTGACACTGAAGCGAATAGTGACGCAAATCAGGTCCGAGGACTGGTTCGTCACTATCGATCTGAAGGACGCATATTTCCATCCTTCCACAACACAGGAAGTACCTCAGGTTCACCTTTGGGGCAGGGGCCGAGGCTCGGGGAATGGAGGCTCCACCCCGAGGTGGTGGAGCAGATTTGGTTAAGGTTCGGCCGAGCACAAGTAGATCTGTTTGCGTCCGAGGAATCAACTCATTGCCCTCTGTGGTTTACACTTCTGCATCCAGCCCTGCTCGGGCTGGATGCCATGGTTCAGACATGGCCGAGGCTATGTCTTTACGCCTTTCTCCCGATTGCTCTGCTCCCGGGAGTTCTTGAGAGAATTTGCCAGGACAAGGTCCGTCTCACACTGGTTGCTCCACACTGGCCGGGCAGAGTGTGGTTTGCGTATCTTGTATCCCTTCTGGACGGAGTCCCCTGGGAGATCCCAATCAGAGTGGACCTTCTGTCCCAGGCAGCGGGCTTGATTCTTCACCCCTGCCCAGAACTATGGAAACTGTGGGCTTGGCCTCTGAGGGGGCCCAGCTCATAGATTCTGGTCTCTCAACTGAAGTTGTTGAGACCATACTCCATTCCAGAGCTCCCTCCACGAGAAAGCTGTACGTCCTGAAGTGGAGACTCTTCACTTCTTGGTGCAGCGAAAAGCAGGTGAACCCAGTTACCTGTCACAAAGTGCTGGAGTTCCTGCAGGATAGATTCGCTGCAGGGCTGTCCCCGTCCACCCTGAAGGTCTACGTGGCTGCCATTTCCACTTACCACGTATCCCTGGGTGGCATGTCCATTGGCAGGGACCCCTTCATCACACACTTCATCCGTGGCACTATTAGGCTGAGGCCTGCAGTGCAGACCAAGGTTCCTACCTGGGACTTATCCCTAGTACTCCAGCGGTTGTCCCAGGCACCCTTTGAACCTTTGGATGAGGTTACCCATAAAGTTCCTGAAAATTTGTTCTTATTAGCTATAACATCGCTAAAGAGAGTTGGGGATCTACAGGTGCTCTCTGTAGCTCCCTCCTGCCTTGAGTTTGCACCTGGGATGGTAAAAGCCTGGTAAAAGGGTCTTCCCCGCATACCTTTCTGCGGTTTTACCAGCTTGACCTCAACTCCGCTCCGGGAACACGGGTCCTCTCGTAGTGAGCTACGAGACACTCGTCGGCCTTCGTCACTGAGGTGGCGTTGGTATATCGTTCCCCAAAGCGTTCGACGCAGCGCGAGTTCCCTTGAAAGGGAACGTCTCAGGTTACGTATGTAACCATAGTTCCCTGAGAGGGAACGAAACGCTGCGTCTTTGGCCTCAGCCCTTTGCGCCTTCCGGGCTTGCTCAGACACCTCTAAGCTGCCGCTTCCGGGTTCCGGCACTCTTTTATGACCTAGTTTGTGAAATCACTCACGCGCGCAACGGAAGTTTACATATTGTGCTTCGCGAGACAGCGTCCAAGCATTTCCCAAAGCGTTCGACACAGGGAACTATAGTTACATACGTAAGCTGAGACGTTATGAGCTCAGTCCTGGAACAGATTATGCTCATATCTCAAGGTATTACTGTATTTGTAACTTTCCCTTATGCTCATAATACACTACAGTTGAAAAGTTTGAGGTTAGTAAGATTTCTATGTTTTTAAAAGATGACTGTAATGTTCACTAAGGCTGCAATTATTTGCAAAACAGTAACATTGTGAAATGTGTTTTTGCAATAAAAAAAAAAAATAAAAAAACTTATTTATTCCTGTGATAGAAAAGTTGAAATTTAAGTAGCCATTTCTACGGTCTTCAGTGTTTCATGATCATTTAGAAATAATTCTAAGATGCTGAATTGTAATTCAAAAAACATATTACTATTATAAATGTTAAAACAGTGTTATTATTGTCATTGCTAAAACCATTATATTCATTTCAGGATTCTTTGATAAATAGAAAAGCTCAAAAGAACAGTGTTTAAAATAGAAAGCTTTACATTATAAATGTCTATATTGCCACATCTGATCAATGTAATGCATCCTTTCTGAATAAATGGACTAAAAAAAAGTTTTGACCTCAAACTTTTGAACTGTAGTATAAACTACCAATATTCCTGATGGTGAAAAATGTCATCCATGTCTATTTGTCAACTCTGCACATACTCTTTTAAGACCTTATAGTATTGTATCTATTATAACTCCTTGGCATTTCTCAGCCAATATCTGTGTGAATGAACAGTGTGTGCTGACAAACTCCCTGAAGATAAAGTGAAATAATCACAAAACATCAAAGCTAAAACTATTTCAAAAGAGAAACCCTGAGTTGAGCGGCCAAAGACGAGCAAAAGAAGTCTAGAGATCAGTTAAACGTGCAGATCATCTGAACAAATGCTGATACTCACTGAGAGTTGTCCAGACAGGTACTGAGGGTTGTCCCGGTGCATGCCAGGACTCATGGGGGACGTGACAGAGATGGAGGGACCCATTTTTTGGGATTCAAAGGAACTTGAACCTGAAGAATAAGTAATGAAGGCGTAAGAATTTATGAGCTTCATATAGTACATAAAAAACAACTAAACTTACTTGATTCAAGTTGTCCATGTGTGCTCTCTGGTATTCTAGGGACATCTCTACAAGGAAAGAGAGAAAAGCATTTTAAATGGAGAGCATCCCATGTCAGAAGGTAATATGGCTGGGTGATAAAGCTAAAATATCAGTTTTTGGACATATAATATAAAAATTTACATTTTCTTTAATCAATCATTTAACCAAACAGTAATTATTTTCAAGCAGTTATTCAAAATAGTTATAAATATAAATATTGATCTATATATAGTGTATTTTTTTTTACAAAAAATGCCATTTTTGAGTGATGATGCCAATGAGTCCTTGAAATTTTTAAAAAGAATAGAAAAAGAATAAAACTTCCAAAGCCTGTCTGGACTTTTGCTACTGAGGTTAAAATCAGAGATGACATTAAATCATCTCAAAGAACAGAACTGACTTGGTACCTGTTTTGTGAAATATTATTACCAAATAAAAAGATATCAAATATTTACAGTGGTAACTCATTTTACTGTATATTGCCATCAAAATAATATTAAATGCATCACTGATATATTGCCCAGCTCTTCAATGTTAACCCGAGCATCTGACCATGTAGCTGCTAGATTCTTAATGTCTTAAGGGGGGAAAATCTCTAGCATTTTGAAATACACAAACAATAATTTCAAAGCATGTCAAGCTGCTCTGCTAAAGCACAGACCTGAAGCAGGACGTTCATTTCAAAACATGAATGTTGAATTGCTGAAATACGTGTGTTTGTGTGTATGAATATAAGTATTCATATATTAAGCTACTACAGGTTATTCTTCTTCACAAACCTTCACTGTCAAAGACAATGTGCTCTGTGTCCCTGAACTGACATATTGAGCAATAATACATCATCAGCTTTAACTCACCCAATGGGCCGTGAGACCACCAGCTCCACCTGGGGCTCTGGCTTGGATTCTAGAATTATATTGTAAACTTCTTTGAATGTGGCTCCCTGCAAGACCCTCCCATTCCACTCTAGAACCTGATCACCTGAGGACGAATACAACACAGGATGTTTACAACAAAATATTATCTCCACTTAAAGCGAGATACTTTGGACAAATTATACAATTAAAATTGTGAAATGATTGAGCCAAGTGCAGCCTAAAATTCTTTCATCATTTACTCACTCTTATGTTGTTCTAAAACCATAAGACCATTAGAAACCATGTAACCTAAACTTTGATGCTTTTAAACATTTATAAAGAAAAATGTAAGATATAAAAAAATATAAGATATGCTTCTGTCCCTCTGTTGAAAGTCTACTCCACCAGAACGTTCAACGCTTCTTTTCTTTTCTTCATGGGGTCATGAACAGAGAAATCAAATTTTTCTTGAACTTTTGATATATAAGAGGTCCTCATACAATAAGAATATCCTGTAAGTTTAAAAACTTGTTAGTTCAAAAACAGCTTTTACTATAACCAAGCACAGGGAGTGAGTGGAATGTGTCTATGTAATAGATAGGTGAAAGTCCGCCTTGGCAGAAGAATGTCAATAACACCTGTTTCATCAATGCAACATTAGCCCCGCCCACTGGTGTGTTAGTGAGATGACGAGGAGAAACGGACTAAAAATAACATTACCTTCCAAAGGATCCTATTACTAGAAATGTGGTTATTTATTTTCAACAATCTGAATGTATTAGTTGAACATTATTTAATTGGATTTGGCATATTTCACTGTGGAATCTTTGGCAAATCAGTCGCAATTCAGCGCAGGCTTTGCAAGCAAACTTTTATGATATGGACTTGACAGCAATTCCACAACAGTAACTGGGTTCATTCTAATTACTTATCTGTGACTAGTGATTTCTGATATGTAATAATTAATGTACAGTCGGATGTTCTTTGCCTATGTATCAGTTAAATACACCAGTGACTAAACGGTTAACTTCATAGTGTTTCTCTTAAGTAGGATGAAAATAATCTGTTATTTAAACTGTGACTACACTCACCTAAAGGATTATTAGAAACACCATACTAATACTGTGTGTGACCCCCTTTCGCCTTCGAAACTGCCTTAATTCAATGTGGCATTGATTCAACAAGGTGCTGAAAGAATTCTTTAGAAATGTTGGCCCATAGTGATAGGATATCATCTTGCAGTTGATGGAGATTTATGGGATGCACATCCAGGGTACGAAGCTCTCGTTCCACCACATCCCAAAGATGCTCTACTGGGTTGAGATCTGATGAATGTGGGGGCCATTTAGTACAGTGAACTCGATGCTTGATTGAGTTTTGTGACATGGTGCATTATCCTGCTGGAAGTAGCCATCACAGGATGGGTAGATGGTGGTCATAAAGGGATGGACATGGTCAGAAACAATGCTCAGGTAGGCCGTGGCATTTAAACGATGCCCAATTGGCACTAAGGGGCCAAAAGTGTGCCAAGAAAACATCCCCCACACCATTACACCACCACCACCAGCCTGCACAGTGGTAACAAGGCATGATGGATCCATGTTCTCATTCTGTTTACGCCAAATTCTGACTCTATTATCTGAATGTCTCGACAAAAATCGAGACTCATCAGAACAGGCAACATATTTCCAGTCTTCAACTGTCCAATTTTTTGTGAGATTGTGCAAATTGTAGCCTCTTTTTCCTATTTGAAGTGGAGATGAGTGGTACCCAGTGGGGTCTTCTGCTGTTGTAGCCCATCTGCCTCAAGGTTGTGCGTGTTGTAGCTTCACAAATGCTTTGCTGCATACCTCGGTTGCTTTTCTCACCAGTCTTTTTAAACCCTAGAAATGGTTGTGCATGAAAATCCCAGAAACGGAGCAGATTGTGAAATACTCAAAATTGCTTAAACCACCTTTCTTTCCTATTCTGACATTCAGTTTGGAGTTCAGGAGATTGTCTTGACCAGGACCAACCCCTAAATGCATTGAAGCAACTGCCATTCCTAATAATACTTTAGGTGAGTGTATTTGAAAGCGATCAAAGAACGCTCCTTTTACAACCTGATAAATCTCAAATCTCAAATTATTTACATTGTGTTTGCACTGTTAGTTATGATGAAAGCATTTGTTAGTGTGAAATCGAGTTGTAATGACGAGATCACTGCATTCATGCACTCAAAATGTCTGTGATCGGCAAGCATGTTCATCACTGCAACCTTTCATGCCACAATCTAAATAGCATAGATATACTGTAATGCTATAATCAAGACTTTTCACGATTAGCTAACCTTGAGGAGTATAATAGTAAAAACGTGCTAAAGGTTTTCCAGAAGGTTCCACATATAATACTTATTTAATATGCAAAGATGTGAGCCAATCCAAGCAGCGGACGTTTACACTGAACTCACAATAGACACATCTCTTCAGACAAAGCATTCACATCAGAGGCTAAAATCAGGGTAGGAAAAATGCCTTTTATTTCCTTTTAAATGAAGATGTAATTACTGATGTGAAAATCATACTAACATTATAAGTGCATCCCAAAAAAAGGTTGCAGACAATAAAACAATGCAGTTCATGAACCCTTTAAATTATTTTGTCATGTGTACCAGTGGTCCCCAACCCCCGGGCCACAGACCGGTACCAGTCTGTGGATCAAATTGTACCGGGCCGCCCAAGGAACATAACATTTTTTCCATTTTATTTACTGTGGTATATTTATCTCGGGTCTGTGTGACCTTCCATGGACGAGAGGTTAACCAGGAGCTCAGAGACGGAAATGACAAAGCTTCAATGACACTGCCACTTGCAGCCGCTCAGCTCCAGACGTCACCTAAAGCCGTACAAATACCGCGCATGCGCAAAATATCGTGATATCGGGCCGATTTTAGGTGACGTCTGGAGCTGAGCGGCTGCAAGCGGCAGTATTATTGAAGCTTTGGTGGAGAGAAGGTGTGTATCACTCCTCTCTGTTCACCGGTACTTTCTCATGTTTAAAAGTACTTGGTGTACGTGTATATTATGTTGGCTAAAATTTAACTCACAAATTAGCAAAAATGAGTACGAAACAGACGTCGTTAGAAAGTTTCAGCACTTCCCTATTACCATTTCCAACATCTTATCTGTGTGAAGCGGGGTTTACCCCCAGATGGAACCGTCTCATTGCAAAGAAACAAGCTCAGGGTTCTCATTGATTTAGCGTTCTAGTGAGTTAAAATGTAAAATTACTTTATATTCAATCAATAAACAATCAACGTCACCCCCACGGGCCGCGGTAAAATGATCATACGTTGACCGGTCCACGGCAATAAAAAGGTTGGGGACCACTGATGTATACACTATAGAACCACACAATTCAACAGGACTGTAGAATCCAATTCAGCACCTCTGACTTAAATGAGAAACATTGTTTCAGACCAAATGTATGCTTTAACGCTTTGTACACTCAAAGATGCTGAAGTATTGAAAGAAATGTGTTTAATTGTGGTCTGAACAGAAGTGTTCACCTGGTCGGAGATGGCCGACAGTGTCTGCTAGACTTCCTCTCTTCACCTTCGTGATGAAAGCACAAAGTCTGCCAGACTCTGTCATCTTCCCTCCCACGACCTGCAACACAGACAAAACGCAATGCAATTTAAAATATATTTTACAATTATTTTCAGTGCATAGGGTCTAAAGGTGATTATTTATGTGGATTTAACTACTGAAAGTTTGACCTCTACCACAGAGAAATGATAATGATTCATAGGCATCAAAACATTACAATACCATGTGTGCTAAAATTGTGATACGAGATCACTATGAATGAGCTGATAGCGTATGCATTTTCTATATTGTTTTAAAATCTTATTCACTAAAGGGACTATGCAAATCAGGCAACAGAGCAAACATACCCACAAAACGAATACTAAACACATTTGGTCCAGTGGAAATTTCTCCCTATTCTCAAAAATGTAGAGAAACAATGGCTGAAAGACAGTGAGTGGGCAAACGTTCAGTAACTTAAGCAATAGATCAGCATAAATAGTGCCCTTTGTGGGAATGGGTACTGTTTTAAGTGTAATGAACCATCACCAACCAATTTATAATACAAGAACTCAAGCCAAATTCAGTCCACAATATAGTGACAAAGGTCAAAATTAAAATCATTAAGAGAAAGTAAAACATTCAGTATTGTGTATGAAGCTATTCAAGTATTTGCTGAAGTTCTCCTATGACCTAGGGTTATTCTCAGACTTTTAATGAGTGAACTATGACAGTGTTTAGACAACTCTTACCTTGAGGCCCAGCAGTGCCCCTGTGTCTCTGGGCACTGTGCCATCTTTCATCCGCTTGTTTAGCACGATCCGCCCTATTAGGCGCTCTCCATCTTTGGATGGTTGCCATGTCACCGGGTGCTATGGGGTCAAAGTGACAATACACCTTTGATTTTTACACAAGCATCCACACTGCACATCTCACACACACACACACACACACACACACACACATAGGGCTCAGGGAAGTTAGAGGAGGAGGTTAAACTCTTATTTTCTGTGAAGACACAAACCATCCCAAGGTGTTACTTAGAAATAAGGTATTGTTTTAAAGTCAAAATGAAATATATCCACAACCCTTTGCAATCGTATATTCGAGTGAAACACAAAAGACATTTGAATTTACCTGTTGAGAATTAACTGAGTCATGACATGAGTAATCCATCATTTTTTTATCTTTGAAATAACAAGCGCAGATGATAAGACCAAGAACACACATTTCATAACCTTAAAAGGATAATTTCTTGAATCTTGTCATGAGGAATTTATAAAAGCAATAAATTCCAGAACATTTACAGTAATTAAAGAAATAATCCACACAAAATTGAAAATCCTGTCATCATTTTCTTATTCTCATGTCGTAAAACAATATGATAAAGAAAAGCCTGAAAACATTTCCATCCTCCGTAGTTCTCAAAACTAATATACACTTAGATTCAATTCATATGGTGCATCAAGACATACGCTGCCAAATTTGACATAAATTATGTCTAATATCATTGTTGTTGTTTTTTATCTTGATGCTGTTTGAAGAGCTGCTAGGAAGGAGAAGATGATAAGCAATTAACAACATTTGCATTAGACTATATTTTTTACAGACTTTGTAAAAATACGTGTCTTGCTCCTCACTTAAAGATATTGTATGGCTTCAGAAAACTTCTGACTTTGGAAATCTAACATGATTTGTATAGACCACTTTTTGGTATACTACATGTTTTTACCATTGTTTAAGCCTGACACCCTAACCCCATTATGAATAAGAGCACTCTAAACATTCTGATCTTCTGTTGTGTACACAGAGGAAAAAATGTCATACAGATCTGGAACGACATGAGGGTAAATGATGACAGAATCTTGCCATTTTCTAACAGCATGAAAGTAAAATAATTTTACACCCTATAGGGGTCAGTTTGTGCATTCATCGAGAACAAACACAATAGACGGGACAAGGTGAGAGGTATCTAGCACACAATTCTGTGGACAGCAACACACAGCAGTGAATTAGATCAGCAGTTCTCAACTGGTGGATTCACAATATAGATCTGGGCAGATATTAATAAATTAAAGCAATAAGCCCCGAGAAGTTGTGGTTTACAGTGATTTTAGAGCAGTTGTAGGCACAACGTGAAGCAGAGTCATACAGTAATATTGATGTAATGAGTTTATACAGCATTATACATCTTAGAATGAGACTCAAGGTTGAGAACTATGCATTATATTAAAAATGATATTAAATGCAAACAACCTGTAGTGGGCATGGTTTGTAATATGGGATGCAAACAGACCCTTTTAAGTAAAAAAAAACAAACAAACAATAGAATTACCAAGTTTTAAAAGAGGGAAGAAATCCACACATTTAAATTCAAAATCAAAATGTACAGATTATGCACAAATGTGTTGTTTTCAAGCATAAATTCTAAAACCTAAATTTAGACAGCTTCTAACATGGAGAGATTGTTATTAGACAAGTTCCAGCAACAAGCAAATTGTCTGTCCAACCTGAATGCGAAACAGTCAGAAGATATTTAATATATATTTTTATATTATATTATATGATATATAATATATTTAATTTAATATATGTAGAGGGGGATTTTGGACAAATGAGGCTTCACTTTGTTTTCCTATGAAGTGCAATGAACCATAAATAAAAACCAAATCATTACTTCTTGTGGTTATAATTTGAGACTAAAACTCAAATGTCCATGCTTGTTGCTTCATCACATCACATATGGTTCAGACACAGTGTTAAAAAAGACATTTTTGAACCAGTTTAAGCAAAATCAGTTGAGAAGCACTGATCTAGATCAATCCATTAACCAAAGACAAAAGCAAAGTAAATTGCTCTCACACCCTCAAGCAGTATGGATGTAGCAAGCTACTTCTATTCACTATTGTGAAAGACATGGTGAACAAACAAAAACAACAGACAGGGCAGGAAAGGGCAGAATGAAGAATGAGACAGTGAAAAGGGGAAAAGAAAAACAACTGCTTAGTGCAAGATTGATTCCCACACTAGTCTATCCCTGTGTTTAAGCTGAGACTGAAGGATTGTGTGGAAAAATCATGTCAGCAAATCCCAAAGGAGGAAATAGTGTGAGAAGGTAACGTGACCGAGTGAGGAAAACAGGTTTGCAATCAGAATGGAGCGTCTGTCCGCATCGAGAAGCATGCAGCATATGGAACAAACAGTGCCAGGAAGTTTGTCATTCATCTTTCTGAGTGTTAGGATGCGCCACGACTTTGCAGCCAGAAATAAGTGGAGCCAAGCAAACAAGAGGGTTCTCCTCTCTTCTAAGAGGCATGATTAGAGTAGAAAACCCTCTAGGGGCAGAAACAGACAGTGAATGTGTCGAGCAGGTCAGTCACAGGAAGCGAGAGGTAGGCGGCAGGAAGTCGTCTCAGTACCTTGTCGCTATGGCTATGCTCCTCATTTAGCGTGGTGCTACTGCACGTGTCAACCCCTGAATCTTTGACCTGTGGCTCGCACCACTCCACGTCTTCATCGTGGGAGCGCTCCCAAAATCGCACCACTGTCTTTTGCCTCTCAGACAGGGCGTCCAAAAAATATGCCTGCCCATTTGTTTTTCTTTTTCCCCTTTGAATGTTGCCTAAAAGTTATGGAGGATATAAAAAAAGGAGGAGAAACAAAACATGCAGAGGTGAATTAAACGAGGGGAAATGGGGTGAGAGGGTCAGAAGCCTCACCATAGACATTGAGGAGGCCTCGCTATGCCAAGACGCATGGTCCCACCAGTGACCATCCATATCTCCTGAGGACAGCACAGTGAGAGGACACACACGCACACACTTGTAAACAAGAATGAACTTATATAGTCAAATATACAACATTCATTTACTCATACACTTTCACCTTGTTACAGCTCTCTTAAAGGAATAGTTCAACAAAAATGAACATTCTGTCATCATTTTCTCACCCTCATGTAAAACCACACCTGTATAACCTTTTTTCTTCCGTAAAAAGCAAAAAGAGATATTTTAAAGAATGTAGAAGCCATTTATTGGTTTCACGCAATTGCAATGAATGGGGAATGAAACTTTGCAATACCAAACGTTTTTCATTTGATACGATGCCTACTGTTTGTTTCACTTTTAACGATACCAATGCCAAAACTGATTTTGATTAATTCTTAAATGGGTATGGCTTTTTTTTTCTAAATAATGTTCATTTTTAGAAGAAAAGAAAAGAGAACTTTACACTTAAAGTAAATCACATCTGCATGACAAATGTATCACAAAAAGCACATATGAGCTCAATTAAATAAAAATGAGTGTACCAAATATTAATATGTGCAAAACATTATCTCTTATTTAACAGAAATAGTGTACTGAAATAATAATAAATTAATTTATTATAACAAATATGAATAAAATAAAATACCTTTGTCATTCTCTCTATCTCTCTCAATTTATTGCGGAAGTGAATGTGCGTGTGAGACTGTGCATGGACGTATGCTCGCTTCTCACAGTTATGTGACACAGGCCAGATAAATATTTCAGGCGTGTTGTGGAACAAAATTTTTTACAAAGAACTGAAAATGTCATGTCTTCATGATGCAGAAAGTTTTGCATTAATGTAAGTTCAATACCAATTTTTTTTTTATAGGACTCGATACCAAATAAACAGCTTGATATATTGATACTTCCTTATCAATATCCCATCCCTAACCTCAAAAAATTAAATAAAATCACAATTTACTTATTCACCGAATCAATGATTTGCTTGCAGTGGTTAAGAACTCTACAATCAGTGAAAAAGGGTATGAATATGATGCACAAGTCATAAGGACTACTTTTATTGGACTTTTATTAATTTGCCCCATTAATTCCCCATTCATTGTTATTAATCTTAAAAAAAAATCTCTTTTACATTCTACAGAAGACTGAAAGTCATACAGGACTAGAACAACATGAGGATGAGTAAATGATAACAGAATTTTCATTTTTGGGTCAATTATCCCTTTAAATTAACATTAGTAATTGATATTACTTTTCTTTAAACACACATTTACTTATTCAAAAGGGAAATGGAAAGAAACAACAAGTACAGATATGTAAGGTGTATAGTGTAACAAAAAAACCATCATGGTTTGTAGTGTTACATAAAAACCAAAAAAAGAACAAGGAAAAAAAGACAGTTTCTTCGCTTAACATCTGACAGATAATTTTCCACTGAAGTAAATCACCTGACTGCCATACATATAGAAAGCAGCATTTCAGTTTTTAGTTTAGAAATCTGGTTGATATCTGGTTGGTTAAACACAAACATAAAAAACTATTGCCTAAATGACATTTAAACATTGGTTTATCGCTGTTTGATATTGCTCTGCTGTTGCAAAATGTACATAATACCATAAAATGCATAGTATTTTGCTGTCATGTTAAATTTTGATTATAGAATATTTTATACATTGTGGAAATGTTCTATTATGAATACATTAACAAATATTCTACTTGCATTCTCAGTGTAACATAGTAAAGCATTCCTTTAAAAGCAAAGTTTTCTAACTTTAACATTTCACTTGTGCCTAGTAGACTAATTATCTGAAAATACTTCACTTGACTTGCAATTGGTTAGATGGTTTATACAAACCATCATCATAGTATTCACTTGAAATGTGCAAAATAATAATTTACCTGTGACTGTACCATCAGTAAAGAAGGAACAATATATTTGATTATGAAACCAAGCTGTAGTTTAAAGATGAAAAATATGGCCATTATGCATCAATAACTTTAACAGCAAAATCCGGTGCAATGTTACAACGGCACTATAATAAATGAAAAAGAAAACCTGAATCCGACCATACAGCATAGAAACTTTCATATTGCAGAAGTCTGATTACTGCCACCAAAATTGCATCATCCTGCTTCCAATTTCCCTGCCAACAAGCAATGTATCTGTACTCCACCAGAATGAGCGTTGTAAAAGCTTACTTCAGTAGGCATTACTTCCGCTGTAACATACACCATGCCTCACAAACCAGAAGAATTCACCATTTGTTGAAGCATCATGTGTAGACTGTCCCCAGCATCTTCGGGAAAAAAGAATCTGTTCTTGTGTAGTCACAATATATTGTTATAATCCGTCTTTGCTCCAGCACCTCTTCCAAACCTTGGCAAGTTAAAGTTCCACAAAGCTGATTTAATCTACCAAGTCCACCGGGACCATGACCAGAACTCAACTGCAACTCTTCAAGTCACACTTGGCTCAGTACTTAAAGATATGGCGCATCCCCTTCAAGGAAGTTGTCACACACCAACGTTTGCCATTTTTTCATTGCCTCTCACTGTGTAGTTCTTTGCCTCTCTCTCTCTCTCTCTCTCTCTCTCCTTACACTGAAATGGAGTTCATGCCTTAGAATAATGAGCTTACTGTTATTCTTGTAAGCCAGCTCAAACACCCTGCCCTACATAGTCCCCGTATCACTACAGACTGTTTCCCTGAGTCTGCCGGGTTGATCTCTGACTCCGAGAACCCCTACACCTTGTTCCAGACTCCTTGGAACCAAGCATTGGGCTAAATCACCTGCACTCAACCAATACTCCTATCCCTTTGCTTCAGATTTTAAAACCTTCTAGTTGGTGGTTTTACACGAAAGTGACATTTTAGAGAGAACAAATAAGAAATAAGAAGAACTCTCTCATTTGAGACAGACAGCAGCAGAGTTGTCACCATTCTAGTGTTGATGGTTTGGTGAAATATCAACTTACCACCATTTTCCCTGGCTTCACACAATGTAGCGTCTCGGTGCGTGCCTCCACCCGTTTGCTACTTTGACCAAATCCTTTTCTCCTTTCGCAGACGGGGAGGGAATTGAATACCGGTACTTTGAACCAATCAGGTTGGGTTGTCACTGACTGACTGACATATGTCCAATGGCAGCCTATGGAAGGATAAGCTTGTCAGAGATCAAGCTCCATCCTGTCTTCAGTCAAGAGTTGTGCCACTCTTATGAGGTCAGAAGGAGTGATTGAATGTCTGCTACATTGGTGGCAACTCTAGAGTTTAATGTTGGCTGTTGGATTGGGAATTTTTACTGCCTCAAGAAACCCTTATCCCTTATCCCTTATCACGCTGATCTTGCAATTGTTGGGTTTGTTGGGGTGATTAAACAGAGACAAAGAATGAGCATGATTGAAAGTGCGAGCAAGTGTATCTTTAGGTCACCATGTGTCCTATATTCTTTAAAATTCTGCTCCACTGTAGTCTCATGAGTGCATTAAGTAGTCTCTTGAGTGCATTAAGTAGCTGTGGTGGAGATGTGGCTATGACATATGCACCGGTGGAATTTCACTTTCTGACTTTGACATGGAAGTGACCCTCTACAAGCACCCTCCACAGCAAAGCTGCTGGGACTCCCTCTCCCTACCTCTGCAGATGGAGGAAAGGTTCTGGGGAGCTCTCTCGATACTGCTCCTGTGCAAAGAGGCTTATCCAATTGAGCTAATTGTGACCCTGACAACATCAGAGCTTTTATGGGAGGGACCAGAAACAGAGAGCATATCTTGCATGGTGGAAGATACAAAAGGAAGAGGAAGGACAGATACTTCATGGACAGTTAAGAAAGCAGTATTCCCTATCCCTTCCTGACATCCTAACATGGATAATAAGCAACTGATACAACCCTCTGATATAGGCAACCGCTGATCAATGAGAATTTCAAAGAATAAAGTTATGTTTTCAGACATTCAATCTGCTATATTCTCACTAAATTCAAATTGACACGGCTCTTAATGCATCTTAAGCTGTTGTACCTCTAAAGGAACAATTCACAGATATTGTACACCAGATGCATAGTTCTGTAATGCATTCTGAATGCTTAATTTACAGTCCAAAACAGTGAACCTAAGCACCTGAAAGTCAAAAGTTCACTTCAAGAATGTACAATGGCAGTGATGAGTTGTTTGAAAAAACAAAAAACCTATACAACGGCACAAGCTAAAAAACTGAAATACAGTGATCCCTTGTTTATCGCGGTTAATGTGAGCGGTTAATGTAATCGCGGTTAAATCTGCAATGCACTGAGACCACAAAACCTGAATCGCGAAGTGGCGAGGGATTACTGTATATGTATTTTATATGCATCTGCTATGTGTAGCATTGACATCTTTCAAACTAGCAAAGATGACTTTTTACTGAAAAATTATGCACAATGTACTGTATGTCCTAGCCTAAGGTAAAGTAGGTACAGTAATACCTCGGTTTACGAGTTTAATTCGTTCCAAGAGCGAGCTCGTAACCCAAAATGCTCGTACACCAAAACAATTCCCCCCATAAGAATGCACTAAAAATCAATTAATTCGTTCCACACGATCATAAATGCCCATTTTGAATATTTTTTTGTTTTACCCTATTAATTACAGTTAAAATTATAACCATTAAGATCTCATATAAATACTAATTAATAATTGACAATTAAACTCTAAAAATACTTGACAATTTACTGTAATGCACTTTGAGCAGCATCTGCTGGCGTGAAGGAGACGAGAGAGAAGAGGGAGGGGAAAACACAAAACCCAGATTCAAGTGCAAATGAGTGAATTTATTACTCCGGGAGGCGAGCATCGCGCGGACATAAGACAGGAGTGGAGAGAAGTGAACTACATAGGCAGATGATATGAGAAGTGTATGTCCACGGATGATATGAGGTGTGTCGGTGATCAGCCCCCACTCACACACACAGACAATGAATTCATGAACCACATATACATTTCACTACGTGAACAATAGATTACAATTAATTAATGTTATCACTTCTAAAAGTGTCACTGTGGTGAATGATGCAGCCAAACAGAGTGAGGCTGAGAGAATGAATGAGTTAAGGGGTGATAAAGGGGTTGGAACTGCGTGACTGTGTTATGAGAGGCTGTCATTAGGACATTTCCAGTAAAAATGCACGCGACGATACTGAGCGTTAGGACTTTCCACACAAAAATGCACGTGGGCGAGGGGAAAAATTTGCTCGCACTCCGATACAATGCTCGTACACCGAGTTGACCCTCCATGCTCGTACACCGATTTGCTCGTATACCAAGTCGCTCGTAAACCGAGGTATTACTGTATGTACATTAACAGCAATTTATAACAAATCTAATGCATACATTTAAATATAAATTTTATTTGAAAACGATATGATGCAGCAGGTATCTAGAGTTAATGTTGTGTATATTCAAATGAAGTGCACAGAAATTTGTAGAAAATAATGGTTTAGAATTTTATTAAACTAAATGCCTTATGTGCAACACCATTTACGCATCTCTACATGTTAAGCGCTCCATCAGAGCATTCGCATGTATAAGGATGCTTCTTCCAAAAGCCTTTTATACATGCTGAGACACTAATTGCAATTATTTTAAATGCTGGAATGCTGATTGCAGGTTTGCTGGTTCCCAGTATGTGAAGTGGGTGTGCTGGTCGACCAACTTTACCAGAACTAACCAGTATAAACCAGCAGGATTTTTTTCAGCAGAGACAGCTTTTCAACCAATGGATTCATCCAATGATATTTACAGACTTTTTAAAAAAACATTAAGGATTGCTATTTAATTTTTAGTCAGATCTACAGGGCATTATATCATATCATCAAGTCATTTGAGGTCAAAGTAAAATAGTCAATTTAACCGTCCTGTTGCATAGACGGTATAAATTCATATTTTAACGAGAATCAACTTAATACTTAATAGCATTGCATGACTGTGTCTGTGTCTATGAAGCTCTACACATCATTTCCATTCACACACTAGCATCTTCAGCCCGGCTTGCATTACATAATTAAACCTGCCTGAATAATGAAACATCCTCCATGGTTTAAACCCCTGGTCATCAACCCTGAACTCACCCCATGTAATTCTCCTTTATCTCAAGTGCAGTTTTGAACTGAATTTAAAGGTGAGAGGTTACTGAATAAATTGCATGTTACAACTGATCTCAACAACCTTATAGCAAAGAAATTAAAAAATAAAAGAGATTTACAAAGAGAACTGACAATTGTACTGAATCTGAGGTCACTGTAAGACCTAACAAGTCTTTTCACTTCATCTTCTCATTTTTTAACTTCCCATTGATTGTGTTAAGAATGTTACTCAGTGTCACGTCTCTCACATTCCGGATCCTTCTGTGTCTTCTAGATTGTTCCACACCTGTCTCGTTAATCACTGCCCAAGTCCCGTCAGCTGTGTGTAGTTTCCTCGTCTAGTTTCCTGTGTGTGTGTGTGTGTGTGTGTGTGTGTGTGTGTGTGTGTGTGTGTGTGTGTGTGTGTGTGTGTGTGTGTGTGTGTGTGTGTGTGTGTGTGTGGGTGGTCCTCCGTGTTCCCCGGTGTTTCCATGAGGTTTGCGTTGTTTGCATCATCGAGTGCGTTTATTTATTTAAAGTTTTGTGTATTTAAAGTGTTTTCAGTTTCTCTGAGTTTCGTTTGCATCGGAGTTTCCTCGTTTCCTCCGCATCACACGCCAGCACCTCTGTTGTATGACACTCAGGTATTATTGTTACCAGGGATGCTCATTTTTAATTGGTTACCCATTAACTGACGGTAATAATTTTGACTGATTAATACTATTGGTTAAACAGTTTAAAAGTAATTTTTCAAGATGTGTTAAAAACGTTTGCTGCATGGTTAAAAATTATTCTACACTTTAAAAAATAAATCACAATTTGCATGTCACATTTCATTATTAGGCTAATGTGAAATGCTTACAAACATTATAAACACTATAAAAAATAATTTAGTTCCTCTCATTTCACAAAAAATCTTTAAAAGAACAAAACAAGAACGAAAAAAAGTAGCTATATAAACGTTGAGCCAAAACTATTTAATTTAAAGCAAAACTGAAACCCGTATTGGGCTCACAGACAACCTCATTATTTCAACACCAGGGCTAGGAGTAACGGGATATGTTTAACAGCGTTATGTAATCAGGATGAAAAAATGGTAACTGTAATTAGTGTTAGCAATTACTGTGAAACGTCAAAAAACAAAGTACAGTGGAGTTCACTTATCTCGATACACGGTTAACTCGCCAATACTATTGTCAACGTTTTTGAAGTGGAACCGCCAAACTCCCTATTTGTCTTAGTATTTTCGATTCTTGAATGTCGATTCCTTAATGTCGCCAAACACTAATATCTCAAGCAAATATCTGGGACAAAGTTGTCACTTCACATGGTTATCTCGTGAGTCATGAGTGTACCTAGTTTACTGCGTATGCGCTGAGTTTGCATTGCACATGGATCGCGGTCCCAAAGCCTCATCCGCTTCTGTGCGCACATAAAGACCTCCTTCTCTTATTTGATTGGTTTTCTCAAATATTTTGACATTGGTCAGTAACGAGCGGTAACGACCAATGAGTATAAGGCTTAGATGAACGAACACACACACACGTGCGCGCACACACAAACACATCCTGCTTCTGTTCTGAAGCACTCTGCTCAGCGCCGCTGAGGGAACACGGTTATTAAAAGACGGGACGAAGCCGAATTTGTTGACAAAGCACATTAGAAAACGCAAGAAAGTTTGCAATCTAGTACAGCGTGATGACCTCACGAATATGTTATGACTGTTTACGCTGTGAGCAAAATTGTGTTTGCAATGTTGGAGAATATAATTAAAAAGTGGTTTTTTTCGAAAGTGTTTTTATTGTATACTGTTAAATATCTGCTTAGTTGGTGCACATATACAGTGTATGTACATTTTTATAGCATGCCGATCGCTTCATCTAATAAATAGATATATTGGGTGTTGGTTATCTCGCTAAACGGTTATCTCAACGCTTTTTTGCAACCCCTGAGGCCGTCGACATAACTCCACTGTAATTAAATTACAGTTATATTTTGTTTATGAAATAGGAATACTATAAGGATTACAACGGTTTAATTTAAATACATAAATTAGTATTCTGACATAATATAATTCTGACATAATGCAATATTATGTAATAATATGTATAATAATATTGACAGCTGCTTGATTCTGTTGCCAGTCATGACTCAAGTGAGCCACGCACATGCGCACATCACAGATAACAGTATTTTAAAATTCACTGCCATCAATACAAATACATTTCTTATCTGACAACTTTATATATATGATAGTTATTTATTAATTTCTGTGTGAAATGCAAAAACTCCTCTTCATTTGACTTCACATGGATTCAACTATCTTTTATAGTTCCTTAGTTGGAAAGTATGTACATTTGGAAAGAATTTGATTTGTCGTCACATGTTTACTTTATGTTTCCTTTTACACAATATCATTTAATTTATATTCCTTTTCCATTAAATTGTGCAATTTGATGAGCTTGAAACTGCGTATGTGTCTGTTTTATTTCGGGTCCACGTGTGTTATGAGTCAGAGAGTGCTCATTCGGTCTAGATCTGTCAATCATATTATATGATCATAAATCCTGCCTTTCCGGATGACGCGTCCTGTACACATCCTCGTTCTCCTACAAGTTTAACTAAATGAGCAGAATGCACAATGCCAAATGCTGCCAACCGACTAATTGCAATACTTGACAGGATTAAACTTTGCAGTAATTTGAAACCTTCAATATATATATTTTTTGCTTTGTTTAATGTTAAAATAATGAATCTGTTCTTTAAGAAAAAAAACCTAATTTGTATTCTGTACATTTCTGTAAACATTCTGGTTTCATATTGGCAGAGTATTCAGTTAAAGCATAGTTTCAACTGCATGGATATTTTTTTAAACATTTCATATTTTGCATCAAATCAAATAAATAAAAGTATTTTTGATGACATTGCTTTTTACTTTAATTATTTACCTTAAAGAAATGCAAAACCAATCAGATTACATTACTTTCATATTGTGGTGCTTGGATAAGGTTGCTGAATATTTTTTATTAACTAATTTTCAATCGTAATGGAATGCATTTTTAAACTAACTCTATCCCAACTCTATTTGGCATGAATACATTTTCATATAGGGCTGTCACATTGAAGGAATTTCCTTTGCATTGATTTTGAGTGGCTAAGTATTGCGACATTATAATTATATAATCGCCACTTTTAATTACATATTTTTTGCTATATGAACAAGTGTTACAAAGTGCTCATCAGGCATAAAGATGCTCATGCTCAGTCGATCTCTCTCTCTCTCTCACTCACTGTCTCTTTAGGCTTGTTTAATGCAAACTTACTGACCTTCAGTACATCCCTAACGTTACAGAACATCACATTCACAATCACACAAACACCCAGTCTGACAGTCTCTCAAAGTCTGTTAAGGTATGGCCATACAGTATTAAATATTTAATTATTATTATTTAAACTAAAATGCATTAAGCATGATATTTTGGTAGATTTATTTTGATTACAATCTAGTTAATGAACAACACTGCCTTTTAACAACCCTTTTAATTCTACAGTTGCAATTGCATCAAGCACATCTGAAAAAAACTACGAAAAACATATAACCATTCATCAATAAAGCTGACTTTCATTGAAGAGGGAGAACCAAGAAGAACTAATAAAAAGTAACAAGAATTTAAGATCTGGGATGTCAAACCACACGATTCATCTGACTACTGATTATTCCTTTAAGGTGCACTAAGTAATTGCATGTTTATGGCTGTCTGAAAGCTTAGGCAGTTGACTTGTTGCCTCTGCACTTTTAACACAACAGTGTTTGTACACAAAGGCTTCTGAGGATGCATAGCAGTCTAATCATCAAAAACAAATTAGAGTAAGCATTGGTGATAACTAAGGAAATATTGAATTTATATTATAATAAAAATTTTCATACGAACTGAAATCAAAAGTTGAAAAATTCATTCAAAAACATACATTTACACACAAACTGACCATCAACTGCAACTTTCAGCACAGTATAGTGGGATATGGGCAGCAAAGAATACATCTAGGGATGCAAAATATTGGATTGTTATCAATACCTGAACTGTCTATATTCATTTTGGCTGATAGCAATGTCGATATAGATATACATTTACTTTGTCCCTTTGTTTGGTAACAAGTCTCTCCTATGCAAGAATTATAGATTAATTACTTATCATTTCAGTTAGTATTGAACAAACTTTTTTTTAATTCTGTTTTCAGAGTTCTGGGGTCTCCTTACCAAAAGGTTACTTGTTAAAGATAAATTAATTTTAATAAAGTTCTTTTTATAATTAGAGTACATTAAAAATATGAAAATAACAATAATAAAGTCAGTCTCATTTTCCCCCCAGACAGATGCAGCTATAACCTAAATATTTTATTTATCTACAATTAGTTTAGAGCTTGGATTCAAGTTATTTTCATCATCCATTGGATACCATTTTATTACATATTAATAAAATGTATATAAAATTATTTAATTTACAAGTCTCATGCTTGTGATTTATGACACCAATTACTGGCCTATTTATTCAGAAATAGAAGTATCTTCAAACAAGTTATTTGTCTATTCTGCTATTCATTTTGATAGTATAACAACAGCACTCCCACTAAATAATTCTAACATTCTACCAGTAAGACCTGGAGGAGGCTTCTGCTGCTGTGGAGGCTGCTAAACACACTAGAGAGTGATGTTGACGCACTCACAAATTCAAGGCAGCAATCAAAAACTGTGAATCTAATCACCATCCATGCAAAAGTTCCCTTCAAGTATGATAACACTGCAGATGTGATCTTATCGCTAGCTCTCCTTGCACACATGAGTTATCTCCTTAAACATTCTATACAACAGCATAAAAAAATCTCTACTGCCTCCATCAGCTCTGGAGCAAGATGGTGGTTACCGTGAAGGTACTTAAGCAATCTGAGTCACATCTGAGATTTCTTTTCTCACTGAAACACTGCAAATGTTCTCAATCAAGCATGAAATTATTTAATTTTCAGTCAGCAGCGTTTACCTTTTTCACTGATGGACTCACTCTCCAGTTCCACATCCTCACAGCTGGTGTACTCTGGTGTGGTGGCCAACTCCTCCTCTGAGCTGCTGAAGCTGCCCATGGTTCTGAGCTTGCCAAGGCGTTTGCTGCGGTTGGGTCGAGGTGCAGGAGGCCGAACCGATTCGGATTGGTCTGAGCTTAGAGAGTCATTTCGCAGCATGCTATCCATTTTGTTCCTGCGCATAGCTGAGCTAGGGTCCAAGTGGTGCTGTTGGGGTATGGGTTTCCTCGTTGGCTCCGCTAGTCCTCGCCGGGTTTCACCCAGCACAGGGCTGCGGTGTGGTGTTGGTGGGCTATGATTTGACATCCGATGTCCTGGTGAGCTCCTGTCCACAGAGTGTGAGAGTTGACTTGGGCCTCCCAATAGAGGGAGGCGAGACTTCCGCACACCGGGGCCATGCAGAGGCTCATCAAGTTCTGTATAAGCAAGTGAGACGTCGCTATGGCGCCGCTCATGTCGAGCCCGTGACACCTGAGCGTGGATGCGCATCTGCTCCTCGTAGGGCTGGGGTTTGACTGGGTAGCGCGCCAGGTTGGGGTCACTACGGTAACGGGCCTGGTATTCCTCCTCACGGCGCCTCTGGAGTTCATAGTCGTCTAACTGGCCGTCCAAACGCTGGCCTTGCGAGTGCCAGCGTCCTCGACTGTCTCGATAATCGCCCACCTCGTTGTACATTCTTGAACTCCTTGGCGAACGGCCAGGGTCATGTCCGTAGTCGGACGGAGAGCGGGGCATGCCACCTTCAGCCGGGGCATACTGCAATCCTCCTTCCCCCTCCCTTTGGTTATATGCCGCGTTTGGGTCCCTGGATGCTGATGGGCTTCTGTTTCTAAGAATGGAAAAGAAAATAAGGTCAGTGTGACTGTTCAATTCAGTTAAAAAAAACAAATGTAGTCAATCACAAATGTTTCAGGCACCAAGAAATTCAGACAAAGGATGTGTAAAACAACACTCTTTAATTCAAAATTAACTTGAGGGTGAGTTATCTGAACAACCAATCTGCTTTGAGGAAGCCTTGTATATTACTCTGACTTAGGGTAATGCTGAAGACAGATGCGTTTCACATAGGATGCAACGATGCATTCTTGTGTTCAAAAACAGCTGGATGTAGCGCTAAAGACTGAGACAGAATTCAGGATCTCAGGATGTTGACCGTTCAGGATGCTAAAGACTGGTCAAAAATCATAAGCCATAAAAAATAAACACCAAATCTGCATATAGTTTTGTAAAGTTTTATATATATATATATATATATATATATATATATATATATATATATATATATATATATATATATATATATATATATATATATATAAAAACCTTAACTAGTAGGCCATCCTGATCTATGCCTAATTCATATCACCACCACCACTCTCAACCAGACCCTCAAGCTGACACAGACTAAATTGTTTGACGTCAACAGACACCTCAGGTTCACTGCCCATGAATCTATACCCATTTGGCTTCAGGAATCTCTTGTTTCAGCTGGCATACGTCAACAAGCATCACTGTTGTTCCTGCCCTGGAGCTCTTTCATTGTGAGGAGCCCACAGGGACTGTGAGAGTGGGCAGTTGGATCGGGTTCGGTGGTCTGGGACTTGTCTGCCATAACAGACCTTTGAGCCATGGCTTTCAAAGTGGTTAACCTTTAAGGGCAGAGAGTTCGGCTCTGGCCACAATCAAGAGTGAAAGTACTTCACACTGAGTTAGAGAAAAACTGCTCTGCAAAGACAGAGCCAGATGCATTTATTTACAGTACATCCCTTTCTTTTTCTCATTATCTATGTCATGTCATGCCAAACAGTGTCACTTACAGCAGATGCTACTACTCTCCAACACTGTGGGCAGAATGGGATGGGTGGGATTGTTAAAGTAAACATCACTTTTACTATTACTCATACTTATGGTTAGTGATTTGAACAAGACCATAATCCTACATTTTAAACTTCAACAAGTAACTCATCTCTCACTGTCTGTGTTTTAGGCACAAATGATACTTCAAATCACGTGACTCTGAGAAGAATGCACTGAGCATCAGTGAAGCACTAAGAACATTTTGGCAACCACCCACAATATCTTAACATTATAGTGGTGAGTTTTACAAAAACATTTGTAAAATGTAATGCAATGTGCAAACATTTTACTTTTATTGACATGGGCGACACTTCATTAAATGATTGTGCTGAGTCAGCAGCAGTACCATATTCCAGCACTTTTAATTATTTAATTAAAACATGTTACAATCACAAAATTGTAAGTCTCACCCCCTAAAAGAAATACCCTCAGTATTGGACAATTTGTGTATACAGATTTCTTACAATGGCCATGGAACTAAAGATCCTCATTTCCACTTGTGTTGGAGTTTAATCATTTGACTAACTATATTTTAAAATCCAAAGTAACTTAATTCAGCTTATTTACGTTCATTAGGTAATGGCCATGAAGCCAAACATGGCCAAACATTATATATATATACACAGATATATATAATTGTTTTAATATAACAATTAAAATGTATAGTATATATTTACAGATCATATTTGTAAATTAATATAAATCATTAAACATACATTAAAATAAAGGCAGACACATTATAACATATTTTCATATTTTCAACATTGATAATAATAATAATAATAAATGTCTCTTGAGCAGCAAATCAGCATATTAGAATGATCATGTCACATTGAATGTGTGTGTGTATATATATATATATATATATATATATATATATATATATATATATATATATATATATGCATATACATATATACACACACACACACACACACACACACACAATCAGTGTGATATGATCATTCTATTGTGCTGATTTTCTGCTCAAGAGACATTTATTATTATTATTATTATTATTATTATTATTATTATTGTTGAAAATATGTTCTAATGCCTAATGTTCTAACATCTGTATGCCTGTCACAATATCGTCAACTAAGCAGCAGTTATTGAGAGGCACTCAACTGTCACACAAATGCTGCACAGGCAAAAAGCAATCTTCCATGCCCAGCGTGTCACGCATGCACGCACCTGTCAATCAAGAGCTGCACATCTGGGCTGCGGGTGCAAGCATGTTGAGTGCGTGGCTGCATCAACTACAAAACCCTGTTTGAGCGCTCTGCACTACACCACTTCGCTGAAAGGGCTGAAGACGTCCAGCTGGGGGGAAACCAGGTCACTGCTACAGAAAACAGAAGCACTGTTCCCGTAGTACAGCAGCTGACAGCTTAGCGCATCATCCACCCCTCCCAGCATGCTCTCATAAACGGAGGCGTTACGGTCGGCGGAAAACGCCCCGCTGGTAGGCCGCACCGGAGTAAAGAGTCAATTCTAGAAAGCCGAAGTGGGCCGAGAGGTGCCGAGGGGTGCCGAGAAACCAAACGCACAAGGAGCAAAGGCTTCTGGGAGAGCAGTGTTACCATTTAATGCTGTTATCACAGGCTGTATTTAGCTGGAGGTCAAGCACGACTTTACCCTGCAAGGAGGATTATGGTACTTAGCTGATTACTGGCTGCCTGGCGGTTATTGCCTACCAATTGTACAGCCTGGGAACTCCTCTGAGTGCAAGACTGGATTTCAGCATAATCATCTTCCTCTTTGCCCCGGCAAACTCCAGGAACAAAGCTACACAATATGCCAGTGAAATAAACTTCTCTTGATATGATGTATCAGCATATATAACTTGGCTGTCTCAGCATGTATGCAGCAATTGCATGCATGTGTGCGTGTGGGCGCATTTCCCTGAGCTCTGAGTGAGTGTGGGCATGTTCACAAATATTCATAGATCCAGTGTGTGTGTTAAGGAAGACACAACAGTCCAGTCTCTTTCTCAAGCAGAGAGATTAATTCTGGGCCTTGTGAGCACGTGTGCATGAATCCATCTGACTGGCAGTGAGAACATAGCGCCACCTACAGTCAATGGAATATAATACACTTTGATTGATTGGTGTAATGTGGGTGTATCACAATTATATAAAATGTTTATATATTTTTAAATGCTAAAATAAGTTTTATGGGAGTTTTATAATAGCCCATGCAAATATCGACAAAAAAGTATACGGTAGTACATTTACAAACATGCTGGAATTTAGGGCTGATAAAAATTGTGATTGAGAATTTAAAATGTGATTAAAACAAATTTCATGTTTGTAGAGTCTTTACTATTTATATATGAGTATGGCTATGAAATAATAATATTGTTAATAATAATTATTAGTATTATTATCATTATTATTGTTGTTGTTGTTAATAAAATATAACAGATAAAGTACAAAGTATAAAATGTACTAAATAAAAACAAAATAAAAAATTAATAATATTTTATTATACATTTTAAAAAAACAAGAACCTTTAATAGTTATAATTATTTTATAATACGTTTCAACTATAAAATTAGAATACTACTCTTTATGGCTTAATTTCTTCATTTTTAAATGTGTGCTGCTCATGTGTAAATGAAAACACATATATTTCTGAATAAAATTGCAGCTTTCATGATTTGATAATCGCACTAAGCCATATCATGCTTCGGTTTTATTTTGATTTATTGTGAAGCCCAACTTGAATTGTATTCAGAACCTGATTTAGAATCAAAATTATTTTTTAATGATTTGAACAGTTCAATGAACACCTGCATTTATCTGCCAATGTGGACGGAACACTGCACTAAACACTGAATCTACAGTGGCACTGCAAAATAAATTTTACTTTAGCTTGCAGTTTGAATTGAATGTGAAAATATTAATATTGCACTGCAGGCAGCAAGTGTGAGTGAGAATGACTCTTATGACCCAGTCTTTTTTCTGATACATCAAAAACAGGAGTCAGTGGGAGTAATTACTGAATTAATTACTCGCTCACTGAATCACAAGTCAGATCACTTTCAATCATGTCTGACTGCTCCTACGTTATGTGTATTTGAGGTTTCTGAGGATTTTAAACAGTGTAATCATTGTATTTTGAAATGCTGTATATTTTTGTGCTTTTATCTAATGTAGCTAGGATATATTTCCACAGTTAAGACAGCATTTATGCCAACCACTGTGTAAAAGATAGCTAGAACATCCCAAGGAACTATATTGGAAACCACCTACGTCTTTCCTTCAGTATTCAGTGACACATGATCCTTCAGAAATCATTTTGATATGCTGGTTTGTTGCCTAAGAAACATTTCTTAATATTATACATGTTGAAAACAGCTGTTTTTGTAAAATCTGTGATTCATGTCAAATCAATACTTCTATGTAGAAAGATGCATTAAAATGATCAAAAAGTCTTTCGTTATTACAACGTACATCCGAGTGAAATGGCTTCTCGAACAAGAAAAAATGAAGGGAATCAATTAGATCATTGGGGTTTGCTATTCCTGTAATCTCACGTGAGTGACAGCTTTCCCCACCCTTGCACCGGTGAACATGTCATCAGAGATGACACAAGCGGGAGATGAAGCTCTTTTGTTTAAAGATAACAAGGGAACATGAATAAAAAAACAAATAAAAATATGTGCACAGAGAAATCATTTATAATAAAAAAAAATTTAAAACAAGAATTGCCGATTTTGATTTTATTGTGACATCAAAGGCAAAGGAGTATTTTTGTAGTACAGTATTTAAAGTATTACATTTGCATCATTAATTGAATTGGCATTTGACAATGCAAAATTCACTGCCAGAATGCTAAACCGGTGGCCGGGACATTGTTATGTGGTTCCTAATGTGACAAAAAAGACATTTATAACGTTAGAAAACATTTCTATTTTTAAAAAAAATTGCTGATGATAATTTTAAAACTTTTTATTTATCAGTGAATCCTAAAAAAGCGTATCACTTTTTTCACAAAAAACATAACGCACCCCAACTATTTGTTCTCAACATTGACGATACAAATTTGTTTTTTAAGAAGCAGATTATATATTAGAATGACTAGAAGGATCATGTGTCACTGACGACTGGAGAAAAGACTGCTGAAAAATCAGTTTTGTCATCACATCACATATTTTAACATAGAAAACATTTGAAGTTGTAATAATATTGTAACAGTTGTAATAATATTGTAACAGTTGTAATATATTGCACAATATCAACATATTTTTGATCAAATAATGCAAATGTCTTTCAAAAACATAAAACAAACTTAATTATGCCAAACTGTTTTGTATTCCAATCAGTAGTTTATACGAGGACATTTCTTGAAATAAATGAAATGATAAATATCCAGATTTCAGACTTAAAATCATTATAGTCACCTTGAGGCCCTCTAGTGGGCCCCGGTCCCCTAGTTGAGAACCACTGCACAAGTGGAAATGACACTGTACCTAGCAAGGTTCATCATCCAGTCCCACTTTATGATAGATGGTATAAATCAAATCTGCCTAGTACATTGATTTCAGCTGAGAATTCGTGTTGTGATCGGCCCATTGGACCCTCCACACAGTGATCAGACAGCAGCAGAGATCACAGCCTCTCACCAAGGGGGATCCGTCTGACCTGCTTCCATGTAAAAGCTCTAAGACTGCCTTATTAGCTTCTCAAAACACACACACACACACACACACTGTAAGTAGGGCATACCCCAATAGAGCGGGACAGACTCCATGGAAGAGGTGCAGAAAATTCAGGGAAGATAATCAACAACAACTGTGAGGTAAATAGACCTCACAACAACAAATCAGAGTACAAGTATGAAAAATATATATTCAAACTTTAAGAGGTACACGAATGATCCATTAAATATACCATGGTATCATCACAGTGTTTTAGACATAGTACCATGGCAATGCCATGGTTTTTAGACATGTGCTGTATGGTAATACAATATTACACAAATACAGTGAAAAATCATAATCAAATATTGTGGTATTTATCAAGATACATGGTATTACCATACATCACTTTACCATAATACCACCAGAGTACTTTAAAGTGTGCAAGAAACCGAAGTTGCAATAGTCTTTTCTTCCCTATTGTGAAGTTCATCCAAGTGAAACAGCTTCTCGAACGAGAAAACAATGGAGGGACTTGATCTTGTCCATTGGGAATCGCTGTGCTCTCATGTGATTGACAGCTTGTCCCACCCTTGTGCCAGTGAACATGTCATCAGAGAAGAGAGGAAACGTCATCACAAGAGGGAGGGAAAGATTTTGTAATTTTAGATTGTTATGTGGATACTAAGGTGTTTGAAAGGTGGTTGCTCTGGGTAGATGCTGGCAAGTTAGGCTGGTTGCTAGGGTGTTGCTAAGTGGTTGTAAGGATGCTCTAGTTGGTTACTAGGAGTAGTTCTTATTTTAAGCACATTGCTATGTGGTTACGGGTTCTGAGAGCATTGCTAGGTGGCTTCTAGTGTGTTCTGATTGTTGATATGTGAAAGCTAAGGTGTCAGCATGGTTCCAAGGGTTTGCTACATTTGGTCCAAGTCGCTCGGTGTCACTACGTAGGATAATTGGTTCGTTCAAATTACGCACCCTAAGTATGAGCAATAATGATGCTTGCCTTAGCAAACACTACTATAAAATGTCTCTTAAATCATAGCTGACTGCACTGAACTGATCTAATAACCTTCACCATTAGTTAATTACAGAATGCTATAGACCTGTCATTTAACATCCCCAACCCAAGCAACACCAATATCCAGAGACAATACCACTCAAAACGCAACTCTGCACTAAGTACAGCGTGCCAGACATGAGTCATACTTCAGAAGGCAGTAGCGGAATGCTACAAAACGTTGGTGCAGTACTCTGAATCTATTAGTATGCTCGTTGTGTTCCAAATATGCACTGATTTTAATTACCTACTCTTCCAATTCAGGGTACATCACTCAAGCACTGCACTTCTGTTTACTGGAGTCCAAAACCCTAGTCAACTTCCTCTCTTTCCAACGGAAAGGGAAGGAAGGCTTAAAAAAACTGTTTATATGCTATAATTTTTATTCACTTTAATGTTGTTCTAAACCTATATAACTTTTATTACATCTGTAGAGTACAAACAAAAATAGTTGTATATGCTCTTTCTCTTGCACACTACCATTCAAAAGTTTAGGGTTTAGATATTTTTTAAAGACATGTATAATTTCTTTCTTTTTTAATGGCTGCTAAAATTTAGCTTCACCGTCACAGGAATGAATTATATTTTAAAATATATTAGAATAGAAATCAGATCTTTTAAATCATAACAATTGTTCACGGTATTACTGATTTTACTGTATTAAATTTAATGAATTTATTAATTACAAATGAATTTAAAGAAATCTTACCAAACCCAAACTTTTTAAACAGTAGTGTACAATGAACAGGAACTGAAGCTCTCAAACTTCAAAAACAAGTATCATAAGAGTTATTCATACGACTTTTGCGCTATATTCCAAGTCAAGGAACAGCCAAATTTGTTATTCATTAATTATTCTTTTGAGACAGATCTTTTCAATAAAGACCCAGATATACTCGTAGCAAAGTTCTTTTTCGTTCTTCTCTTAGCTAAGTTATAAATGCATAAGCAGCGATAAACTGCTAGCGAATATCAGATGAATGTCTTACTATGTGCTGCGTGCTTTCCTCTCAATAACACAATAATACACAACAAAACTGAGAAAATAGCAAGCATTTTAATAAAGCATAAGAAAAGCATCTTATCATAGCAACATAGATATGTTTTCATGAGCTCTGCAATTCAGCATACTAGAAAAAGTCACGTCATGTTTATTTATATAGCACTTGTATACAGTATATTGCTTAAAATCAAGCAGCTTTACCATATTAAACATGAAAAACAGTGTTAGTGTCTCATTTCATCAGAAGTACAACCTCTACTGTAAAGCGGCTCTCCAATGTGTTCATGTTTTTACTCGTGGACATCTGACGTCGATGTTATGAACCGAAGAAATGAAAAAACTTGGAGCTAACAAACACGCCCACCTTTTACGCAATCGTCACAGACCAATGGTAGTACAAAACAGAAAGTCATGCATGTTTGGACTAACATATGGGTGGGTAAATTATGTTACCATTTTCATTTTGAGCGAACCTTTGCTTTAAATGCATTTCCTTTCTTGTAAGGATCACTCTTTAACTAATGGGCACTCCAGTGTGGTGGGATTTGAAACACTTAGTTCAGCGCTGCACACAGACCGTCTCTATTTTGGGCCTGGACAGGCAGGTCATAGGGCCGTAGAGTGCCTTGCAGGCTGCTGAATAAATTATTTGTTTCTTTATATAGTGGGTGAAGCGGATGCCAGTTGAGTCTGCAACCTTAAAAGAGGACGCAAAGAGGAGCGAAAGAGTATTAATGAACACACGTTGGTTCCTCTGACGCATGCGATGCAGCACAGTGCAACAAGAGATGTGGGTGAGCAGCGCAGTCAGACAGGAGACTTTCTCGTCTCATTTTAAATTAAAACAGATTTTCTCTCTCTTCTCCCTTAGATAAACACTGCCCTATTCATCCACTCCAGTCGAGCCCTTTCTAGCACTTTCAATCAGATTTTGCACAAAAGAAAAATGCAGTGCCGTGCACAACAGCTGAAGTGCAGAAAATTGCAGTGGCTCTGAGCGCAGAGAGCTAAAAAATGCGTTGGCGACCAGCTCGGAGCTAAGTATCCCTGTTATTTCTATAGCAAAGTTTGTTTTCTCAAGGGCAGAAGTGATGAATATTTCTCTGCGTATTATCAAAGGCAGAGAGATGTCATGTTGCTGTCAGTGACGGAGAAGATGGGAGCTCTGGGGGGATGAAACGGCTGTGGGTTTGGGAAATGACACTCTATAGTGTAGTGTTGTGTGCAGCCTTTTCATGTGGAGTCAAGACATTCCTCAAAAATGCCAGGGACGTAGGCATACACCGATACTGTTCTCATGTTCTCCTTCTCTATAAAATACTCCAGCAGGCAAAATGCATGCAACATTCATTGCAAAAACATTGATGCAGAGTTAGATATTTCCAGATTCATTTGATATATTTTGAACGAAAGTAACACTTTTATTCAGCAAGGATGCATTAAACTGATCAAATGTGATCGTAAAGACTTTCACATTGTAACCAAAATGTTCAAATAAATGCTGTTCTTTCGAACTTTCTATTAATCAAAAATAATGATGCAGCACATCTACTTTCAACATAAGAGATAACATAATAAGACATGTTTCTTGAGCAGCAAATCAACATATTAGAATGATTTCTGAAGGATCGTGGAGTAAATTACATTTGAAAATGCATGCAAATACAATTCAGTTCTTTTAAATTATAATAATATTACAACATATTACTCTTTTTACTTTTTTTGGTCATAAGCTTTAGATACCATACATTTTTTTTGCATAACTTGGTGAGCATAAGAGCATAAAAAATGTGTTCCTGTCTGCCGTGCCTTCCTAATCCACCTGCACCTACACACTAACAACCAACTTACACACACACACACACACACAAATCCTTTTCAAATATCTACGTTCATGTTCCATAGAAAATAGAAAATCATAATAGGTTGAAACAACATGAGGGTGAGTAAAGGGCAGAAAATAATTGTTTTTGGTGAACTACAACTTTAATGAAAATATTAAACATGCTACACCTTCAACAGTTCATACTTTACTTAAACAGGTCTCAGTAACAGAAAGAACCACGAAAAATTTACTTTCTGAATCGCTTTGAATATAAACAACAATTGTAAGTCAAATGTAACGCTACCATTCTGAAGAAGAGACTTACAGCAATGCCAAAGTTGATAACATGTTACTTTCCATTTGAAGTAATAATTAATTACGTTATTTAATTAATTCTCCAAGAAGGACACCAATTTTAAAAGTAAAATTCCCCGACACTGGTGCTGCAAAAATCACACAAAAATCTTCAACTGATCATCCATCTCATGCACTTCATCACTTACTTTATCCTCTATTCTTGAAACACATTAAACATCCCACCCAAATATATTTCACATTTTTCAATTTAAGCCTAAAAAACTAAAAAGGTCAAAGGTCAAATTTTGTGATGAAATATTATTGCAACAAAACCCCGTCCTATATAAATAACTCCAGATGTAATCTGAGAACCATGACCTGACAGGCAAAGGTCAAGCAGCCACCCATAGCATGCATTCATTTGTCCCTGGTAACTAAGCAAGTTCACCACCATACAAATGATCAACTTTAATGCTGCATGCCTTTCCTCCTTCAAACACAATGTTGTAGGAACGGGTTCCAAACAGTGTCATCGCATCTGTCTATTCTTTAAGGGCTAGTTAATAATCAATAAACCATCGCCAAACTCTAACCCTTAATTTATGTTCACCTTGTCTATTACATCTGCCCTGACCTTATTAGTCCTGGTTGATAAGGCAAAGCTCACTACTGCTGTTGCTATAACTCACCCCACACTATTTATAAAGGAATAATGCCTCAAATCAAGTGGCTCAAAGAGGAAAGGTGTGTTTTTAGACTTCTTCAGACGTCTTTTCCTGGTAAGCGGCAAATTGAAATGGCAGATTTTTTTGTGAATTTTGAGATATTGCATAAAATGTTAAAATATGCATAAAAAACAGGTTTGATTGAGGTGGATAAAGTTTTTATTATTCAACAAGAAAATAATAATAATAATATCTAAAACTCTTATGTTAATAGTCATTTCCATTATTAATTTCAAAATATGTCAAAAAACAATTTTCCATAATTATCTTACGGAACAACATTCTCAAACATCATATATCTGCCTCTGAATTCAATATCACATGATAATTTCTTCTGTGCACTCAAGTCATTAATTATGTAGGAAAAAAAGCTCACAAGTTTTCCTGATTGCAGCAACTATTTATTATTTTAATACTCATGTCTTGTGCCAAACAGTTTTCCAGGAAGTGAAGTTTTTTTTTCTTGAAGACATGGGATGGGGAGTGTCACAGGTTTTATGCAATGTTCCGGTTTTTGATGTGTATGTGCAAAACATATACATTTTTAAACTGAATGAACTGGGCTGCTCATATGTCAAATTGAATAATCATTTAATGACGCAACTTATCTGAAATGTTTTTATTAACTGTCCAACAGCTAAAGTACAGCAAGTTAAAGTTCCCCTATTATGCTTTTTCGAATATTAGCTTTCATGCAGTGTTTAATATAGCTGAGTGTTAAAGGTCTGCAAAGTTTTAAAGATCAAAGTGCACGAAACAAATTATTGTCTGCTAAAAGAAAGACTTGATTCTGAACTGCTCACTTCACTTCTGTGTCCTAGTTTTCAGGATTTTTTTCTGGCTTTTCATTGTTTGATTAATTTGACACTACCGTTATGTCTTGTGTTTCGTGTGCGCGCGCAGCTTCGAGTGTCGAGTTGCGAGCCGCGCTCTCTCGTCGTTGTGTTCATTGTGTTTTCGTGTCGCCCGCAGTTTGTTTTTCACCAGCTGTGCGCTGTCTTTGTTCATGTGAACACGCGGCAATGCGTGTCCGTATTGACCTCGTGTTCGTGTCTTGTCATTGTAAGCCTCACCCACCTAGTTCCCCTGTTTAACTTTGATTTGTCACAGCTGTTTCCTTATCATTACCATCATCATGTGCTCCCTATTTATTCCCTTTGTGTTTGCTGTCTTGTTCTGGTTCGTCATCGTATTTTGGTGGTGTTGCTGTCTTGTTTCTGTCCTGTATTTTGTCCAGTTTCCTAGTCTGCCGAGTTTAGTTTTTTTCATTTGGTTTCATTTGTATTTTGTTTTATTTTATTATGATAAAGTGTCCCCATCTCCTGTATATTTGAGATCTCGTTCATCCCCTTCTACACACGTGACATACATTTGCATAATGCCAGCCTTTGGTCTTCACTAGCTGCCCATGAACAACATCTACTTTGACCCGCCCTCAAACACTCTAGTTGTAGCCAAGGCCTGGAAAAGGTTGGTTTGTGTTGTTAGAAGCTGTTTTCTATGCTACAAATGTAAATGCACTTTGCACTTTCTAAGTATAAGGACTCGGGATAAAATTGATCCGATAAAACCAAAGCCATCGTTACAGTTTCAATCACTGTGTCTACAGATGCTGAGGAAGCCTCCGGAGCTAAAATTCAGAGATGGCAGTTGTTGTTTCATTTCTGAAATGAAGTGTAAGCGGTAGACCAATCCCAACATACTGGGGCATCTCACCAATCAGTGCAGAGTAGGCTCTCGGAAAGAAGAGAGACCGAAGCCTTTATCAAACTGTTTCAGACTGTGAGAAAAGAGGTGATGCTGCAATGTATTTTAGGAGAAAAGTGTTTTTTGAATCTATTGTAGCAGGAGGAGATCTCCAAAACCAAATTAGGAACCTTTAAAAAAGCATGACAACCATAACACTTAAAAACATCATTGCCAAAAAAATTGAAACAAAAAAAGAAGAAAATATTACATCACCAGTCAAACCTGATTATTAAAACCAGTGCAATTCACTAATGCACTAGTCAACCTTTGTAACCTAATCCTAGCTGCAACAAACCCTTAAGAAAAATAAGGGTAAAATTGATAAGAGAATTCTTGATTTTAAAGGTTTGTTGCAACTAACTGTAGACATATAGACTTGTGGGTGGTCTTATATCTGACGGGCCAGTAAGCAACCACCAAGCAATGTACCTAAAACACCATGACAACTGCATAGAAATACTCTATAAACCATTTACAATACCTTAAAAACCACATACAGCAGCATTTTAAGCAACACCTCTGCAAACACCCACAGCACCTAAGCATTGTGCCAGTGAGTTTTGCACAGGTAAGCATCACTCACACATTTTTTCAGAAAATATAAAAATTTCATTTGCACTTGGTCTGCAGAACTTACAAGATATAGCACTTAAATGAATGATTAAACATTTCACTATAATCATTTAAAACCATTTATTACCAAGGGTTTTAAACCAAGGGTCAGTACAAATACTGTATATTAGAATTGTCTTACAACATTTTCAAAACACTATTTACATAAATAGTAATTAACAAAATGATAAGCATTATATAATGTAGCTAATAAAACACATTTTATTTTAGTTTGTAAATACTGTATTTTTCGCCATATAAGATGCTCCGGAACATAAGACGCACCCAATTTCAAAGGAGGAAAATCTAGAAAAAAAAGATTCTGAACCAAATACTGTAGTAAAATATTTTATATCAACTGTATAAAGTTAACAGCACAAAAAACATTAAAAAAAATTATGCCAACCATGTAACATATTAAGAACTATCTTTACTCTCATTAACAGTCAATAAAGTCAGTAAACAGTGAAAGTAACAAAAATAAGGCTCTAATTTTTTTATTCGAACTCCAATAATTTGTGTGTAAACCGGTAAGTGGGGTGTTGTACCGAAATCTGACTCCCCGGACAAATCTCTAACATCGAGATTTTTCTGCAGCAGAAAAATACACCTTTGAAAATCTCACTCCCCTCACTAACTCTGGTTTAAAAGCTCTCAGACTCACGGAAGTGCGTTCACCTCGATGCAGCGCGTATTAATGCGCGCGCGTAGGGGAGTGAGATTTGTCCCGGGAGTCAATTCCCTTTCAGGGAACTCAAGCTGCGTCAAGCGCTAGGGGAAATAGCCTTGCGTCAGTCACGTGAAGATCTGTGCAACCAATGAGAGACGAACGCGTGTGAATGCGTCACCGCCGGCACGTGCTGGTGACGTCATGAGGAAGAGCATAAAGCGCTCGCGAAACCCGGAAGCGCCAGTTCTGAGTGTCTTCAGCGTGCTGTGTCTGTGTAAGAGTGATTTGAAACTAAGCTAGTTTAAAAATCAGGAATTGTGTGTGAAAAAGAGAATGGCGAATGAACAGACATTTAGACCTTGTGTTTTTCCCTGTCCGCGTTTTATAACGGACAGGGATACACATGTTATGTGTGTTGTCTGTTTGGGAGTGGAGCATGCGCGGTCGGCACTGTGAGAAGTTCTCCCTGCATACGCTCCGCTCCCGACTGGCGGTCTGTAAGGAGGCCGCTCAGGCTAGTGTTCCCCGTGGTTCGGGTTCTGCAGCGGCCGAGGCTTTGCGGCACTCGCAGTCACGGGGATCACAAATGGATCTCGCTGAGGCAGCTGGGATGGGTCCTCCCTTATGAGGTGAGGCGGGTCCCAGTCACGAGCGCTCCCCTAGAGACGATCATGCTGGTGCTCCGGCACTAGCTTTATCTAGTTCAGATGACATGGATTTAGCTAGTGTCGACCCGGTTGGGGAGAATTCGCCACCCTCCTCACCGGCATTTGAGGAGCTAGTTGAGGTTGTGGCGCGAGCGGTCTCGCGTCTGGATATTGATTGGCCGGCGGAGACCAGGAGTGCTCGTCCTAGAAAGAGTATTTTGGACGAGCGCTACCTGCCTGCTCGCGTCACTCCCCCGCGCTGAGCTATGCCTTTTCTTTCCGATTTACATGCTGAGGTATCTAGATCCTGGATAAGGCCAGCCTCCGAAAGAGTCCATACACCACAAAGTGCGATGTATACGAATCTTGTCGGAGCTCAACACCATGGTTATGGGGGGATGCAGAAAGTGGACGAGGCTCTTGCTGGATACCTCGTCCCCCAGTCTGCGTCCTCTATTAAAGCTCCGGCGCTCCCCACCAAGCCGATGTGCGTCACATCGTCTTTGGTGGGGAAAGCGTACTCTGCGTCGAGCCAGGCTGCTGCATGCCTGCATACTACGGCACTGCTGCAGGTCTATCAGGCAGAGTTGCTTGGGGACCTCAACGAGGGCGGTGGTATCGGTCCGGAGGCAGTGGCAGAGCTGCTCCAGACCGTGGATTTGTCTCCTCGGACCACTAGGGAGATGGCCTACTCTGCCGGCCGCTCCATGGCAGCTCTGGTGGCCACGGAGAGACATTTATGGCTCAATTTATCGGCCATGAAGGATAAAGATAAATTTGTGCTACTGGATGCCCCTCTGTCCCCTTCGGGCTTGTTTGGCGATGCCGTAAAAAGCGTCGTCGACAAGGTCCAGGAGGCTTCACAACAGCAGGCGGCGTTCAGTAAAGTTCTTCCCCGCCGCCCTCCACGTGAGACCAACGCGAGCTCCGGGAGAGACCCGGGAGGCTGGTTCCCTTAGTAGAGTTCCAGGCTGCGTGGTCACGGCTACCGGGTATCTCTCAGTGGGTCCTGCGCACGGTAACCTCCGGGTATGCCATCCAGTTCGGGGTTTCACCACCCCGATTCTCGGGGGTCCTACAGTCCGTGGCCCCCAGCAGGCTCTGGTCATGGAACAAGAAGTAGACACTCTGCTGGCGAAAGGGGCCATCGAGTATGTACCCCTCGCGGAAAGCAAGTCCGGGTTTTACAGCCGGTACTTCATAGTTCCAAAGAAGGATGGAGGGTTGCGGCCCATTCTGGATTTGCGTCTCTTAAATCGAGCAGTCAGGCGTCTAAAATTCAAGATGCTGACGCTCAAGCAGATCGTAGTGCAGGTCAGATCCGAGGATTGGTTTGTCACAGTCGACCTCAAAGACACATATTTCCACGTCTCCATCCTTCCGCAACACAGGAAGTTCCTGAGGTTTGCCTTCGGGGGAAAGGCGTACCAGTATCGGGTGCTCCGCTACGGTTACAGGGCATTCGTGTCTTAAACTATATCGACGACTGGCTTATTCTGGCCCAGTCGCCGCAGTTAGCAGCGTAACATCAAGATGCTGTGCTCGCACACACGAAGGAGCTGGGGTTGAGGCTGAACACCAAGAAGAGTGTACTTTCTCCTGCACAGAGAACCACTTTCTTGGGAGTCATTTGGGACTCAGTGGCCATGTCTGCTCGGCTCTCAGCCGTCTAGAGAATCAAGCTGGGCCAGCCACTCACGGTGAAACACTTTCAGAGAGTGTTAGGGCTCATGGCAGCGGCATCCAGCATTATCCCACTGGGCCTGCTGTACATGAGACCCATGCAGTGATGGCTAAAAACCAAGGGGTTCTCCCCAAAGGGAAACCCGCTTCGCACTATCAAGGTCACGGGGCGATGCCTACGCACCCTGAGTATGTGGAAGAACTCTTGGTTTCTGTCTCAAGGCCCTGTGTTGGGGGCTCTGGGTCGGAGAGTCTCTCTCTCGACAAATGCCTCCCTCTCGGGCTGGGGAGCGGTCCTGAAGGATCGCTCCTCACAAGGTCTGTGGAGCAGTCGGCACCAGACCTGGCACATAAACATGCTAGAGTTACTGGCGGTCCGCAGAGCACTCTGTTCCTCCCGGACCTTCGCGATCACCATGTCACTGTTTTCACCGACAGTATGACGGCAGTCGCATATATCAACCATCAGGGGGGTCTACGTTCGCGACCATTGTACAAGATGGCGCGACAGAGCCTCCTCTGGGCCCAGGGGAGGTTGCTCTCTCTCAGGGCGGCCTACATCCCGGGGGTCCAGAATGTGGGAGCAGACGCCCTATCGAGACAGGGGCCAAGACCAGGGGAATGGCAGCTCCACCCCGAAGTGGTGGAGCAGATTTGGGAGAGATACGGCAGAAACTATCTATTTTCAGAAACACCCACTACCCTCTGTGGTTTTCGCTAGCACATCCAGCGCCTCTGGGGCAGGATGCCATGGTACATGCGTGGCCGAGGTTACGCCTGTAAGCCTTTCCCCCGATCGCTCTGCTCCCGGGAGTTCTGGCCAAAATTCGCCAGGACAAGGTCCATCTCACGCTAGTGGCCCCCCACTGGCCTTCCAGAATATGGTTTGCGGACCTCATGGCCCTCCTCGACGGAGTCCCATGGGAGATTCCGGTCAGGAGGGACCTTTGGTCCCAGATGGAGGGTTGCATTCTTTACCCTCGCCCAGAGCTAATGAAGCTGTGGGTCTGGCCCCTGAAGGGGTCCAGCTCATAGAATCCGGTCTCTCAGCTGAGGTTGTGGAGACCATCTTTCAGTCCAGAGCTCCCTCCACGAGGAAACTCTACGCCTTGAAGTGGAAACTCTTCACGTCTTGGTGTGGCGAAAGGCAGGTGAATCCAGTAACATGTCAAGTCGGCAAAGTGCTGGAGTTCCTGCAAGAAAGATTTGCGGCAGGGTTGTCCCCCTCCACCTTGAAGGTTTATGTGGCTGCCATATCAGCTTGCCATGTACCTCTGGGTGGGGTATCCTTGGGCAGGGACCCCCTAGTCACTCGTTTCCTCTGTGGCACACTAAGGCTGAGACCTGCGGCACAGACCAGGGTGCCTGCCTGGGACTTGTCTGTGGTACTCCAAGGTCTGTCCCAGGCACCCTTTGAACCTCTGGAGGAGCTCCCTAATAAGCTCCTCTCTCTTAAGACCCTTCTTTTGCTGGCCATCACCTCGCTTAAGAGGGTCGGGGATCTTCAGGCCCTCTTGGTGGCTCCCTCATGCCTCGAGTTCGCGCCCGGGATGGCGAAAGCCTTTCTCCACCCGAGGCCAGGCTATGTCCCCAAGGTTCCCAGTAATGTGGCTCGGTCGATCACGCTGCAGGCCTTCTGCCCTCCCCCATTTGACGATCATGAGCAGGAGCACAAGACTGCCACTTGGCGTAAGTCAGACCAACTGTTCGTTTGCTTTGGGACCCCTAAGGGGGCTCCAGCTTCTAAGCAAACCCTGAGCAGGTGGATAGTCGAGGCTATCTGTCTAGCTTACGAGTCGGCCGGACATGCTTCTCCTTTGAGGGTCCGGGCCCACTCCACTCGGAGCGTGGCGGCATCCAAGGCTCTCCTCTCCGGAGTTTCCTTGTCTGATGTTTGTGCTGCGGCTGGCTGGTCCTCGATGCCGCCCCAGGAACCAGGGTGCTCTCTCAGTGAGCTGGGACACACCCGGATGCCGGCGTCGCTGAGGTGGCGTTGGTATAGCGTTCCCCTAGCGCTTGACGCAGCTCGAGTTCCCTGAAAGGGAACGTCTCGGGTTACGAATGTAACCCTGGTTCCCTGAGGGGAACGAGACGCTGCGTCTTTGCCTCAGCTCCTTGCGCCTCCGTGCCCGCTTCAGACACTCTTTTGCTGGCGCTTCCGGGTTTCCCGCACGCTTTATGCTCTTCCTCATGATGTCACCGGCACGTGCCGGCGGTGGCGCATTCACACGCGTTCGCCTCTCATTGGTTGCACAGATCTTCACGTGACTGACGCAAGGCTATTTCCCCTAGCGCTTGACGCAGCATCTCGTTCCCCTCAGGGAACCAGGGTTACATTGGTAACCAACTTTTTCCCCCCAGTTTTGGAGAAGAAAAAATGCGTCTTATGCGGCGAAAAATACGGTATATACTATTACCTTTTAAATATTTGGTGACAGGATGTTTTTTTTAAATAAATGAATAATTTTATTCATCATGGCCGGATTAAACTGGTCGAATGTGTGAGCAAAGAGTTTTACATTGTTACACAAGATTTCTAATTCAAATAAATGCTGTTCTCTTTTACTGGTGCTGAAAATTCAGCTTTGATATCACAAGAAAAAAAAAACTTTTAAAATATATTCAAATACAGTGGTACCTCGGTTTACGAGCGACTTGGTTTACGAGAAAATCGGTGTACGAGCATGGAGGGTCAAATCGGTGTACGAGCATTGTATCGGAGTGCGAGCAAATTTTTCCCTCACCCACGCGCATTTTTGTCCTAACGCACAGCATCTTCGCGGGCATTTTTACAGGAAATATCCTAATGACAGCCTCTCATAACACAGTCCCGCAGTTCCAACCCCTTTATCACCCCTTAAAGCATTCATTCTCTCAGTCTCGCTCTGTTTGGCTGCATCATTCACCACAGTGATACTTTTAGAAGTGATAACATTAATTAATTGTGATCGCTATTGTTCACGTAGTGAAATTTATATGTGGTTCATGAATTCATTGTCTCCTCACTTCTCTCCACTCCGGAGCTCGCGTTGGTCGGGCGCGTCTCCCGGAGCTCGCGTTGGTCGCGCGCGTGTCTCCCGGAGCTCGCGTACGACTTTCACTCTGGATTATCACTTTGTTTGTTTTCTGCACTGTTATTATAAATTCACTCATTTGCACTTGAATCCAGGTTTTGTGTTTTCCCCCTGTCTCTCATCTCCTTCATGCCAGCAGACGCTGCTCAAAATTGAGTTACAGCAAATTGTCAAGTATTTTTGAGTTTAATTGTCAATTACTAATTAGTATTTATATGAGATCTTAACGGTTATAATTTTAACTGTAATTAATAGGGTAAAATAAAAACAAAATATTTAAAATGGGCATTTATGGTCGTGTGGAACGAATTAATTGATTTTTAATGCATTCTTATGGGGGGAATTGTTTTGGTGTACGAGCATTTTGGGATACGAGCTCGCTCTTGGAATGAATTAAACTCGTAAACCGAGGTATTACTGTAGTAAGTTATTTACAGTTTTAATAATACACTCATCTAAAGGATTGTTAGGAACACCTGTTCAATTTCTCATTAATGCAATTATCTAATCAACCAATCACATGGCAGTTGCTTCAGTGCATTTAGGGGCGTGGTCCTGGTCAAAACAATCTAATGAACTCCAAACTGATTGTCAGAATGGAAAAGAAAGGTGATTTAAGCAATTTTGAGCGTGGCATGGTTGTTGGTGCCAGAAGGGCCGGTCTGAGTACAGTGGTACCTCGAGATACGAAATTAATCCGTTCCGAGGCGGCATTCGTATAATGAGTTTTTCGTATCTTGGAACACATTTTACATGTAAAATGGCTAATCCGTTCCAAGTCCTCCAAAAACACCCCAATAAATTTCATAACAGTCCTTCTCGGCAGGATTCGAACCTGCGCAGGGAAACGCCAATGGATCTGTAGTTCATCGCCTTAACCTCTCAGCCACAACTCGTGTGCGTCACACGATTTCGATTGTCTTGTGCGGTGGTGCTTTCACTTTAGTTTTCACAGTCGCGATTTTAAACAATTGAAAATCTGAGGGGGCCGGACATGTAAATGAGGGGGCCCAGGCCCCCCCGTGGCTATGCCACTGGTACATACGTACACTTAACTTTACAAAAACATAAAAAATGTAAAGTTTCGGGTGCGGAGTGGCTGAGCTAAAGCACGCCAGCACGTACGTATAGAAGATGCATGATGGGAGGGATGCTGTCCAATTAGAGAGAAGGATCTCATGGCTTGGCTAGCATCAGGAACCAATGGGAGAGCAGGAGGATGGTGGCGAGTCTACTATAACTAAGATGGCGGCATGCGGCGAGAGTTTCAAAATTGTTATGGGGCAAATCTCGGACTTTCAGAAACCTGTCGTATCTTGAAAACTTTTCGTATGTAGAGCAGTAAAATTCATCGTCTTTGCTTTCGTAACTTGGATTTTTCGTAAGTTGAGCCTTTCGTATCTCGAGGTACCACTGTATTTCACAATCTGCTCAGTTACTGGGATTTTCACGCACAACCATTTCTAGGGTTTACAAAGAATATTGTGAAAAGGGAAAAATTTCCAGTATGCGGCAGTCCTGTGGGCGAAAATGCCTTGTTGATGCTAGAGGTCAGAGGAGAATGGGCCGAGTGATTCAAGCTGATAGAAGAGCAACTTTGACTGAAGGTGAAATAACCACTTGTTACAACCGAGGTATGCAGCAAAGCATTTGTGAAGCCACAACACGCACAACCTTGAGGTGGATGGGCTACAACAGCAGAAGACCCCACTAGGTACCACTCATCTCCACTACAAATAGGAAAAAGAGGCTACAATTTGCTACAAGCTCACCAAAATTGGACAGTGAGAGTGGAAAAATTTTGCCTGGTCTGATGAGTCTCGATTTCTGTTGAGACATTCAGATGGTAGAGTCAGAATTTGGTGTAAACAGAATGAGAACATGGATCCATCATGCCTTGTTACCACTGTGCAGGCTGCTGGTGGTGGTGTAATGGTGTGGGGGATGTTTTTTTTGACACACTTTAGGCCCCTTAGTGCCAATTGGGCATCGTTTAAATGCCACGGCCTACCTGAGCATTGTTTCTGACCATGTCCATCCCTTTATGACCACCATCTACCCATCCTGTGATGGCTACTTCCAGCAGGATAATGCACCATGTCACAAAACTCAATCAAGCATCGAGTTCACTGTACTAAATGGCCCCCACATTCATCAGATCTCAACCCAGTAGAGCATCTTTGGGATGTGGTGGAACGAGAGCTTCGTACCCTGGATGTGCATCCCACAAATCTCCAACAACTGCAATATGCTATCCTATCAATATGGACCAACATTTCTAAAGAATGCTTTCAGCACCTTGTTGAATCAATGCCACGTAGAATTAAGGCAGTTCTGAAGGCAAAAGGGGGTCAAACACAGTATTAGTACAGTGTTTCTAATAATCCTTTAGGTGAGTGTAATTTACAATATTACTGTTTTTACTGTATTTTTTATATAAATGCAGCCTTGGTGAGCAAAAGACTTTCCACCACTTGAAAAGAGAGAAACATCTTGTCCAACATTATAACAGCTCCAGCCCGGAACGGGATGGGCTGCTCTGACCATCCATCGATCGGTTTGGATTTCCATTAAAAGGAGCTGGCGCAAAAGGACTGACTGATTCAGAGCGAGTGCTTTTGGGAAGAGAGTACACTAGAGAAAATACAGCTCCTAAATAATCAATGATTGAGGGAGTAAATCAGCCAGAGTGAAAGAGGCCGAAATGTGGCTGGCAATTAATTAGGACATCTGAGGGAGTCAGATTCCATTTCTGTAGCCCACCACTCACATGCAATATCAACAGCATTAGTGCAGAGACCAGGGATACAAGAAAATGATTTGGTCCATTCAGATATGGGTTGCTACTAAGTGGATATAAGGCCTTTGCTAATAAAAATCTGAATTGTGAGAAGGGCAGGGTGGTCTGACGGGATATACAGCGCAGTGCAACCAAAGAAATATGTTGAGATTCTGCTATACAGTATATACAGTAGATTTACTTTACATTATTTACACGACTGTTGAATTTCCAGTAAAACAAATTACACGTGACTAACCTTTATGTGCCAAATGTATTCGGAAATCTTTATTAAGCTTCATGTTTACAAACTAAGCATATATGGATGATGATAACAATTACACAATGGCAGATAGTATGATTCAGCTTCTTTGTTTTTTTAAGACATAAATGTTCATTTTTAAGCAAATGATTAAACATGGTGTCACAATGATGAAGAAGAAGAGTTCAAAGGGTTTCTATGAGCCAAAGGTTCTTTATTGCAAACAAACTGAGGTAATCCACAACGATGGCAACAAAGTGACAGCATGCATGAAACGTAAACACAAATAATAACCAACAAACAAGGAGTGAATGAGGAGAACTTAAATACACAGGGTGTTGAACAGAAATGACGAACAGCTGTGATGATTAGTGTCCATGGTGACTGATGTGTGGTGGGAAAACTTAAACAAAGGAACATATGATGAACACGTAACTGAATGAAAACCACTAAGCGTGATGTGAGGGTGTGACGCATGGAGTTAGGATCTCATAATCATCAACATTATCATCATCATCATCACACAAACACAAAGTAATAAAACACACTCAATCACTGACTAGGATACTGTTACTAGATCCCAGGTAGCAGCTGACTATGTTAAAGTCTGTAATGTTGCCAATGTATAATTGTATATCAGATATACATTTTTCCATACTGATTTTGGGTGACAGATAAAATTTCTTAAAGGTGAACTGTGAACAAAAAAAAACTCTGAATACACCACCACAAAAAAAGCTAAAAAATCATGCAAGTCTGATCTTTTTACATGCTCGTAATAACAGCATATAAATTAACAGTAATATAAACAAAAACATTTTAGTCTTATAGTCTATATTAAATCAATACTGACCCTATTTACTTTCTTAAAACATATTCAGTCTTGTATGTTTTTTGTTTTGTTTTTTATCCCTGCATGCTACTCCAAAGAACAATAATACTTGCCATAATCATTTTTCATCAAAATGTAATAATTTTATTCAATGGCTGAAATCACTACTGCTTCTTATTTTTCAACTCCTCCCCTCCAACTATCTGTCATAGAGACCACTTTGCAAAATCCAGTCTGATCCTGGTAGATAAAATCATGTCCCAACTACAATTTTTTCTCCTTTAATATCCTGTTTCACTCAGAAATATGTCACATTAATTAATTGACTTAAGCTAATATGAGAATGCCATGTAATTCTGACTTCAAGTAAGAACACAGCATTCTAGAAATTGACCAAAGTATTCCACGAACATTCGACACACGCCCAACGCATGAATCACTGACGGAGCGCGTCCAAACACGCACGCTTCGCAAACGTGTTACGGTTCTGTCTCTGTTTCCAGTGTTATTAGTGTTCTAGTGGACAGAACCGTGGCACTACTCTCTCTCCTGTGTGTGTGTGTGTGTGTCTCGTTAGTGTTTGCCCCGCCTCCTTGTTTCCCGTAATCATTCCCAGCTGTCTCTCATCACCACCTTCCCTCATGTGTTGCCTATTTAATCCTGGTGTGTTTGCTGTCCTGAGTCGCGTCGTTGTCTCACCATGTTTTGCCTTGTCCTACCGTTTCATCCGGTTTGGTTGCCTTCCTTGTGAGTTTGTTTATTTCTGTTATATTAAATACACCTTTCCCTGTATCCTGAGTCCTCCCTCATTGTAACGTGACAAAACGTTCCACGTACAAGCACTTTCAGAATCCACATTGTCAGTGGAATGAACGTGATAGGTGCGCGGTTCATGCGTGATATGAAGGTGGGGAGTCAGTGGACGTGCGCGGTTTCGAACCAGTTCCGACGCATAAGCACTGACGGCCGACGCATGTCCCGCGCATAGTCACACATACTCGACGCATAAACTACGCACGCCGATTCATGAATAACTTTTTGAACCGTTCAAAACTCAAAATCACGCACAAACCACCTTCGACGCACATCCACTTACAATCACTGGCGGCCCACGTTCGTTCCACCGACAAATTACGCATACGCATGAATCACGCACGAATAACGCACAGATTTTCGTTTCTGTGCGGAGCGTGTACACTCCGCACAGAAACGAAATGCATTTTCGCTGTGTGACTGGCCCTTTACACTGCACTGAAATTCTCTCTTTTTCTTCCGACTTCATAAGCAGATGACACATGCCCATGACAAAGTGTTACTTTAACAAGATGGTCCTGTGAACACAAGACTCTTGTGAAAAGCACCCATGGTTAAACCCGTCTCTGAAGAAACCATTACTCTGTACTGTAGTCTGTATGTTGTGAATGAGAATGTATGCACTATTGTTTGTATTATGATATAATCCATTTGCACTTTTTCAGGCATGCCATAACATTGCTTAATAAATCAAGACTTTATTGAATGAGTCACTAGGACATTTTCCCCAAAGCAAGTTATTGTGCTTGAGCTATAAATAGCTCAAGGCTCCTCATAGTCTAAATTACCGTCATAAAGAAAGTCTCAAATCAGCTCTAGCAAAGAATCAGCAAAAAAAGAAGGAAAAAAAGTATTTGTGAGAGCAATACACTACACAGAAATAAACTTCAAGAACTGTCTATAAATTTACACATGGATGCAATTAGATGCTAATTGTGCTGCTGACCAATTAATAACAATGCACTATAAGAAGGGGGAAAAGAAAACCTGCCAATGTCCCATTGCCCTAAATCCAAGAAGCAACGATCCCAGCTGGGATTAGCATGCAAAAGTGGACAGAGCTGTTTATTTTATTTTATTTTATTTTATTTATTTATTTAAACAGGGACAGTGTAAAATATACATTAACCTTGAAAAGGAGAGATGCATTTTACCAGGTTATAGCACATGTGCTAATTTACACCTGCAGTCCCTGGGCAGGCTGATGTAAACAAAACAAGTTAATACATTTATCCTAGAAATAAAATAAAAAATAATAATCACATCCTGCAATCATTCCTCAATATGCATTTACAAATACACTCTCACATACACACCAAATATAGTACTAAACATTATGTAAACAGGTTTGTTGTGAGAGAAGCCATTTTTTGACCTCATGTGAAAAAATTTTAAAATTCACACATGTGGTTAATTCTGTTGGCAAATTATTCCACCGTCTGATGGCCACACTTGAGAAGGCAGAGCTACCAAGTGCTGTTTTACACAAAGGAATTGTACACTCGCCCCGAACAGCCGACCGAGTGACTCGAGATTGATGTTCTGATCTCAGTAGAATAAACTTTTTTAAGGGAGGAGCTGCAGTACCATTTATTATCTTAAACAAAAGACATAGATTTGAATATATAATTAAGAAGGTTTAAAAAATTAAATAAACACAAAGTGCACTGGCAAAAACATTCCCAGTCACTCTTTACAACACATTATAGTGCTCATGTTACATATACTTTTGATGCTTTATCAATGTAAATTATCTCTAAATTAAGTGATTATTTAAGTGAATATTTTAAAGTATGACTGACTAAAGCTGACTATTAAGTCATTCTTAAAAGGCATTTCAGGTAGAAACAGCTATATTTTTCCACCATGTTCCGAGTAATCTAATAGTGCTAAATACATTTTTGTGTAAATAAGTAAATTGTAATTATTTCCTGGAAAAACTTGTAAATATACTTGTTAGGTGTATTATGATTAATATTAATAATAATTTAATGAATTGCATTCACATGCAGTAATTAATGGACACTGTAATAGAGTGCTCCCACATTCTCTTATGCAAAAAGCAGTGTATCAAATGAAGCTGTTGGCACAGAGGCGCAGTTACCATTATAAAACACCCATGCTAATCTTAAGCGATAAAGAGCAGCCTAAGTTGAAAAAAAAAACACGGCATTCTTCAACATTTTCACGACTCGAATGTTAATAGCACTGGATGTCCCTGTAATGTATCTCTGTGTTGGTGTAGCTCTTGTGTGATGATCGGTGAGCGGGTATCGATCGCCTCACCTGCCGTTCCGCGCCTGTCCCAACAGCTCTGGCTTCGAGATGTTCTGGGGTGGCTTAAAATGCGATAGAAAAGAGCTACAGAACTGTCGCAATGTCCCAAATTGCATTTTCACCTACCCCCTCCTCCCTATCCGAACCCAGTAGTCTTTCACTTGAGGAAACAACAACAGCACACCCACAGCCCCGCGACCGCTACATCCGAAGCGCTGCCATGTCGATCAAGTCCCATATTTTCCCGGAGATCTGATGGATGCGCGCCTCATGCTCCAGTCCTGAGGTGCTGCTGCTGCTGCGGCTGCTGGGAACGGAGGATGGATTCTGTCTGACGGCGTGCCAGAGAGAGAGAAAAACAGCGCTGCATTTTTACCGGCTGGAATATCTGGAGCTGCGACCATGCGCCACCGTCTCGCCTCGGAGAATCAGACAAACTGGAGCAGCACAGACTCTCTCTCACACATCATTCCTGACGCGCACGCACTGGCTGCTTTATTACACGGGGCTCTGTGAGAGATGAACACGGCGTGCTGTTACATTGAGCTCTAAACGGGAGAAGTACAGCGAGAGAGGCAAAACCCAGTGAGCGTTTTTAGGCGAATGCATATGATGTCTAAGCAGTCAGCTTACTAGGTTTTCAGACACAGCCAGTGCGCTGGAGTCTATTTCAAAGCACTGGAGCAGCGCGCTCTACAGTGCACGAGTGATGTATGTGACAACTTTACGAACAGACCGTATTTGATCTTTTACCTCATCGACAGGGGTTAAAACGGGCTATTTGAAGAGGATCTGGCAACACGAGGGCGTTTCTGTACTTGACGAAACGAATCTCCTTTAGCGTTCTGAAACGGGAGTACCGGTATGTATTTTCATTTTCTTTCTGGTGTTTTTCGTAGCTGCTAAAATCTTTAAGCACATTTTACAGGACATTTTCTAGGTTTTTTGATAATTTCCCACTGTATCCCTGACATCGTCGTCATTACTAACATCATTAAATCACCATGAAATCAAAATGGATTTGATGGTTTATTGGTTGGAATATTGCGGTTTTATTATACAGTATATTATTTATCGCGGCCACATCTTTATTCTTCTTATTATGTGCTTTCGTAATCTTTAACCAAAATATCTCCTCCTCCCAACCATGACATCTCTTCGACTGTGTTCCCCCTATACTCTCATTCACTATACATTACAGAACTAATATTGTTCACTTGAGTGAATGAATTCGGACACTGAGGACTGTCGCTTTTGCATAGTTTGTTCTTGCTGTTTAACAATCATTTGAAACGGGCAACTCCAGTAGTCATGAAAAGATGTATCTTAAATGATGTTATGGAAACTAGCATCATTAAACTATTTAATAATCAATCATAAATAATAGCTGTATTATAATACCTGTATTATAGCTGTATATGGATGATGAATGATTCAGCTTCGGGCATCATCTTCTGGCGAGACGTGCATGATTGTCACAGTCATGCACTCTTGCCATTGAGTGTATCAGTTCTACACTCGTGCATTATGGGATTGCATGAGTGTACTCAGTAGAGTCAACAATGGTTTTTGATACCACTACAAAAGGCTGTCCCCTCAAATAGTGCCCTATTTAAGGGTAGGCTACAAGGGGCCATTTCGGACACAGCTGATTTGTGTTTCCTGGGGCAACACAATCAATCACTCAATCACACTCACTATACAAAGATTCAATCGATTCATGATAGAGTTGACAGTTCCGAAAAATCTCATTAAAAATCACATTTGTTTTGTTTAAAATAAAGATCACGATTCTTCCATGATTCTAAATAGAACTAAACAAAATAACATGTAACTCGAAATTAGTGCTGCAGTCTATGTAAAATTAATACATTTGATATTTGAAAATTGGTTTGAATGACTGAATGATCTGTTCATAAAGACTTCACTTGTTTCATTACTGAATGAATCAGCGTTTTTGAATCTCTTAAATTAATGACTCAGCTTTCCTGTAGCTCAAACAGTAGAGCGTGGTGGTTGCAACAGCAAGATCATGGGTTCGACTCCCAGGGACAGCAAGAGCTGATTAGAATGTCAATGTGTACCTTGAATGCAATGTAAGTCGCTTTGGATAAAAATGTCTGTCAAATGCGTTAATGTATTTTGATTTAGTTTTATCCAAGTAGTTCTGTGATCATTTGAGTACCGGTAACTGTAACAGAAATAATGATACTGTGTTGTTGAAAAGAATGTTTGTGAAGCTGTTTCATCTCTAAACATGACAAGTGCTCACTCTGGATCAGAATTAGTGCCAAAGCAGATTTAATGTTCCAGTGTGATTGAACTTGTCAAAGGTTTAATAGACATCTAGCCGAATCGTTATTTAGGAATAAGATCGCGTGAGAGTTTGAATCAAGAGTGCGATATTTTAACGATTAATCATGCAAGTCTACTTCACGATAGACAAAATCAAGTTCCACCCTTAATACTTCTTGTTCGAGAAGGCCCTTCACTCGGAAATATGTCATAATATAAGCATTACAGGGGAGCTGCACTCAAGTGTCAACAGTCCTCTAGTACTTGACAAAAATAGTACTTTAGTACTCTAAAGCGGCATGATTAATCGTTAAAAGATCGCAACCTCGATTCAAACGCGCGTTCAACACAACACACCCATGATAATGAATGTGAGGATCAGTCATCACGCATCCGAAAAACGCATCCGATGAAGCTCAACTTCTATAGGAATGAATTTTAAAACGCTCTGTCATTTATTGATATGGGTGTTAGTGTTACAAACATTTAAGATTATAGTTTGGGTATATAAACACTTATGTCTACGGTAGTGATCAAAATAAGAGTAAATCATCTTTTGAAAGTGTCTTCGACAGTTGTATGTATTGTACATATTGTACTGTACGTTATGCAATGAGGTGACGACAAATGAGTGTTTAAAAAAAGTGTTTGTCATTTAATCATTCCTGAAATCATTTTTAATCATGTGTGGGTTTTTTTTTTTTTTACCTACTAAGGCAATGAACATTTTGTCAGAACATCTGGTTTGCATGTTAATTTGTTTAGGTCCCTTCAGAATTTGTGGGAGAATTGTGGTTCTCAATTTATCCAGAATCGTGCAAATTCACTAATTTCTGAATAAACAAACTTACTGTTAAAAGGGTTAGAAGTCTTCAGAACCCAGAAGTCTAATTCACAGCTGGTTCATTCGAGACATTCCAACAGAACAGTTATGAAAGCAAGCCTGTGTGCGATAGACTTACCATGCTTTCAATAGCATCTGCTGTAAAAAATTAAATAAAAAATTCAGTATAAAGCTCCCAGATCATTTAAAACTTTCCACAGCTCCTGTTGTCTTGAGATTTTTGTCCACTGAAATTCTTTGTAAAGACATTTTTGCAGTATTTCGTCAGCAGTACAATCCAAAAACACATTAAATAACAGTACAACTGGTTTTATGAATTTATGAGTAGAATAAAGCTTGTGGTAAACATAAAAGCTGCACACACTCACACCCCAAACTGTCTTATCTAGTTATTATTATTAAAAATTATTAATTATTAAAATATTATTATTAAAAACGTTCAAAATTTGTGTTTTTGCTATGGATGTGTAATTATGTTTTGGAACAAAACATCAAAAAATATTGACAAGTTATGTTTGCTATAGGTTTTAGTTTACACATAAATTGAAAATCCCAATTATAAAACACCATGTCACTGCTCGATCCATACCGGAAACATGCATGTACGAAAACTTACATTTCCACTCTGCCACTTCCTATCATTGCCAACATTTTTACGAGAGCACATCACGGTCACGATTTGTACTGCGCATGTGCGCAATTTATAGTGATGTCATGTGGTGGAGAGTGACAGATACTAATATGGATATGGATTCTTTTGCGTTTTATGTACAAAATCAAACATTTCTCTTAAACGGAAACACAGGGCGTCGGAAGGTGAAACGGGTGTCTAAACATTTTACCATCAAAGGTAAGTAGGGTGGAAGGAATTAATTCATTTATGAATAAAGCAGACATTTGTTAAATTAAACAAGTAGAACATATATTTAGAAAATGAAATATTACGTGTAAACAAACACACACACTTATATACACATCTGTTTTTCCCAAATGGGTTTTAACAAATGTCATTGATTTCATTTTTCCATTGATTTAATTTGATCAATTTAATTTGTGTCACATATTAATCTTGATATATTTGACCAAAGAAAGTGTATTTATATCAAAAGAATCACTAGTAAATAACTATTTCTGGTACGGATCAAGTAGTGTCAAATAACAACTGCCGTAAATTGTTTCAACGTACTTCAGACAGGAAGTAGACGCATTTTCACACATGCGCAGTAAAAATCATGTTTCCGGTACGAATCAAGTAGTGACATCCCATAGGAAAATCTTGAAGGTATCAGCAGAAATTTAGACTTCTGGGTTCTGACGTCATCCCTGCACCACTCTATGGGAGGGATGTTGTGGGGCGTTTTTGCAAGTACAACTGAATAGAATAGAACCTTGAGACATGTCAATCATGACGTTTCTGACACTGAAAAAACAGCAAGATGCAATGAAAGAGCCAAAGAAATCTATTTGACACATATGTACCAACAATTAGGCTATAAAATAGTTAATTCGAAACTTGCGCAATCTCCACTCTACCTGAATAATTTGTTGAAAATTTTGAGCAGTCAAAATGATTACCCCATTACCATTATCTCTCTGGGCTCAATGTGTGCAAGTCCAGCTGACACTGATGTGGCCTGTGTAGTCAGTGCACTTTCCTCATTAGTTCCTGGACCACTTACAGACCCTTAATGATCTGCTGGAAAGAGTCTGACGGGATCGCTAGACCACTTTACAAGTCAGACCAGAGCTAATGGGTATTGCTGCGTGTTGCTTAGTAGTGAAATATCTGTTTTAGTCATGAAGGCTGTAAGGCACTACACTGTAGTTCCATGCGTACTATGGAAGCAACCCACTATAGGTATTGTCCAGAAATCATACCCTTGTAGTGTACTTCAAACCTTCAAAGTATATTTTTGATAAACGGTATAATTGCCGATAATAACATTAATGAAATACAACGGCTACTTAAGTGTACACTTTTTCTTTTAATGCACTTCAGACTCTTAAGTGCATCATGTTTCACTTTGAAGTACATCATAAATCATTGTTTTAATAATTTCATGTTATTTCGACATGCTAATATAAAGCACGTGTAAAGTGCTTGAATATAATTTTAACAGTAGTGTGAAATTTGATATTACATTTAAAGTTAATATATTTTAATAATAATAATAAGTCATTACATTTATATAGGGCTTTATCATAGACACTCAAAGCGCTTACATGGAAGGGGGAATTTCCTCAACCGCCACTAGAGCACAGCATCCACCTGGATGATGCAACGGCAGCCATGTTGCGCCAGAACGCTCACTACACACCAGCTTATTGGTGGACAGGAGACAGAGTGATGAAGCCAATCAGAGTATGGGGATGGTTAGGAAGCCATGATGGACAAATTTGGCCAGGATGCCAGGGTTACACCCCAACTCTTTACGAAGGACATCCTGGGATTTTTGATGACCACAGAGAGTCAGGATCTCGGTTTAATGGCTCATCCAAAGGATGGTGCTTGTTGCAGTACAGTGTCTCCGTCACTATACTGGGGCATTAGGACCCACACAGACCGCAGGGTGAACACCCCCTGCTGGCCTCCTAAACACCACTTCCAGCAGCAATCCGAGTCATTCCAAGGAATCTCCCATCCAGGAAATAACCAGCCTCAGCCCAGCTTGGCTTCAGTGGGCAATCAGTCTTAGGCTACAGGGTGACATTGTTGGCGGAAATGTAATTACAAATATATTTAAATACATGAATATTACATTAACGTCTATTTTAGACAACATAGGTCAATATGAAACATTATATTCAGTTTCTACTTAAGTATATTCCTTTAAAGAATATTATTTCTGTAACGCAGTCTTTTTGAAAACATGTTAAAGTGTATTTCTTTTACGCAGGGTTAATATGATAGTAGCAATAGTAATATCAGTATAACTGATAAGCAAACACATCAATAACAACACCCCAGCAGAGAGTTTAGCAAGGTCAGTCACCACTCACAGTTACTGCAAAACTTGTGACCATTAGTTTACCTCTAGGCAGGCAACTGCCACTGTACATTTAATGTTGCTTTGACTCAGAACATATTAAACAGATACAACTGTCAAAGAAGCTAAATGCTAACTGCAAAGCATGTGTTCTGCCTTCAACATAGCACAACCCTTAATGTCATGCAAAATATGTTTGAATGTCCAGATGCTCCTAAAGATCTCAAACATTTCTGCAGTATTCTGTTTATAGTGCTGCTGAAAGTGATTTTCTTAATTACCGCACATAAAATGTCCATACCATATTGCAGATATCAAATGCATGTCCAGAGAAAATAGCTAAGAAACTGGAAAACAAACCATATTGTGGTTTGCTAATTTCTCTATAATACAACATCAAAAACTATTTTCATTTCTATCAATAATAAAAACACTTCATTTAAATAATTTCCACTCCAAAAAAACTTTTACAAAGCATCCTCATTGAGACAAAACCTTCTGACAGCATCTGTCCCAAACATTTTACATTGTCTAAGGCCAAGCAATGTGCAGGAATATTAATTTCTCACCTGTCTGAGGGGGCCCCTGAACCGTTTCTGAGAGGGTCCTGATTTGTTCTGCCTGGTCGACCCCTTACTTTGGCTTGGGGCCCTGATCTGGACCCCTCAGGACCACTGTAGAACCACGCTCCCGACTTGGTGAGGATTTCTTGTTGTTTTCGGCACAAGTTGCATACCCACATTACCTACATGGAAGATGACAAATTAAGATTAAGGAAAAAACAGCAAGTTAATGCTGTTTATGCTGTTATGTTAAGTTATTAACATAATAACAAATAAACCAAAATGTCCAGTTTTTTATAGAGGTATGGTGTTTTAACTATTCTTTTTTTTATCATACAGATCAGTAGTGGCTCCCGGATGTGAACTTAGGTAGTTCTTAGATTCTGGTTCTTAGCACTAGTTTATGACAAATATGTTGTGATCTTTATATGCTTTACTGCTAAACAAATGGAGAACAATTCTGGCAGAGTTTACCTTATTCAGCCTGAGGGTGGTGCTCTAACGTTGATTGCCAGGCTTAAAGTAGACACAAATGCTATCTTAGAATTACCTTAATGTAGTATTTATTGCTTCAGAATGTTATTTTACAATATTGCAAGTGGTAGGTTGAGAGCGATACTCCGCTGAACGTCTGTGTTGTTGAGCGAAACACACCTCCTCAACGCCAAAGCTACAGCACCACAGCCGCTCAAGTCCTGTATGCCATTTCGTCCCGCGGACCGGTCCGTGAATCAAATGGTACCGGGCCGCGGATCGAATTCGCGGACCGGTCCATGAGCGGCTGCGAGCTGCTGCAAGCGGCTGTGACGCTGCCGCCTTGGCGGTGAGTAGGTGTGTTTAAACAATCTTGCGCGGACCCATCATCCATCTCGCACAATTAATATTTATTTAATATTTATTTAATAATATTTATACAATTAATCTATTTCAAACATAAGTGTCTGTCAGAGGACCATGGCTACACTGTAAACCCTACACCATCTGTCAATAAATATGTGAAAAGTCATAGAACTAGCATGTAGATGATCGACTACTACTAATAAAACATTCATCCATCCTTTCTTCAAACTGCTTGTCCTATTGTTGTGGGTATGCTGGAGACTATTAATATAGAATAACATTTACTAACTACAATAATGATACCCTCATGAAAAAGAAATGAGCTTAATTGTACTGAATGCTCACTTGTAGTTCATGTAAAATCTTAACTCTTGCATGCGTCCAAATTTATATGAGTGAGTACATCATGAATCCATTTTCCAAACCGTGTGTTCGGTTTACTAAATATATGCAATAAACTAATAATTCAATAAATATATTTTTTGATGGAAGGCCTCAAGATCTATAGTTCAACAGGACAGGATCCTGTTAGAGACAGGATTTCCTCATCTCTTTTCTTATCACTCAGATCTAACGTCTCTCTCTTTTTATGGTGACCCTTCCCTTCGGTGCCCTCAGGGGGGCATTCTGCTAACCCTGCCACCTTGTGTGCTTCAGGGTGCAGCGGTACCCTGCAAGCCCTTGTCTCATTGTCCGCCCGGAAACGTAGCGGCACCGGGACATGTGCCCCTCTGAAGAGGGCTCCTGAGCTTCCAGTTCCAGTGTTCCCTGCTGGTGCACCGCTTCAGGGCACCGAGCTAGTTGCTCAGGAAACATCAGAGACTAGTCTCGAGAGACTGGTTTCCTTAGGCCACGTCCACACGATGCCGGTGCATTCCCTATCCGATCATAAACACGGCGTCGGAACAAGAAATATCAGCGTCCACACGAGACCACTAAAACCGACTGATAATAGTGTAGTTTATATGCCAGACCAGTATGGGGCGCTTGTAATTCTGCCACAGATAATACACTATACACAGAGAAGAAGACTTTGAGCATGCGCATTGTTGTTGCTGTTCAGTGTTGCCAGATTGCTATTTACCTTTTGGTCACGTCCGACCGGGCAAAAATGCATTGGGCTGGTTGATAAAATGTGGGATCGTTTTTGATGCATAAAATCGCCCAACATTTTTAATTACTTTGGCACTACGCACTTTGGGCTGGTATTTTTTTTTAAATGGGCGGGTTTTAAGCTGTAGTTGGCCTGGAAATCTTCAGTCCAATCTGGCAACACTGTTGCTGTTACGTGACGCAGTCGACACGTGATGTGATGACATCATCAGTTCACAAAAAAATATACGGATTGGCCGTCCACACGAGTCCGCAAGGGTGTCGGATTCAGATCCATCCACTTTAGGACCCGGTATCAAAAGTGAGCGGATTCAGTCTCCCAAATCGCCGGATGCGTGTGGACGGAACGCCAATCCGATAAGAAATGTATGCGGATGCAGTGATCCGCGTCTCCGTGTGGACGGGGCCCTAGTAGAATTTCTGGCAGCGTGTGATACTTTTGCCAAATATTCTCAGTGGGTCCTGCTCATAAAAAAGTTGGCTTCATTGGGTTTCGCCCACCCAGATTTATAGGGTTCTACCCACAGTGGTGACTCCCGAGCAGGCTCTGGTTATGGAACAGGAAGTATAACTCTGGTGAGGTAAGGGGCCTTAGTTTATGCACCCCTCCCAAGTAAAGCTGTTACTTTACTATTCTATACAAGAATGGCTTTGAACCTGAGTCTGCTGAATGCCTCATCTGCAGCATAGGTTCTAAGGTCAGGTCAGTAGCTTTAGATCAGTTTCAAGGACTGATCTGCAGTTACCATACATCCAGGAAGGCCTCAAGGTTTGCCTTTGGGGGAAGGTACACCAATATTGGGCTCTTCCATTAGTTCTAGCTAAATCCTCATCTACCAGATTTACCGACGCAGCACTGAGGTGTTGTGCTTCCAAGACATTACATGCTGAAATACATTGACGATCTGCTGATCTTCGCTCAGTTAATTTAGCAGTTCAACATCAATGATGTTGCTCCTGCTTACATTGAATTGTGGAGGGTAGGCTGAACGTAGAAAAGTGTGCTATCTAGGCCAGTCACTCACAGTGAATCAGTGCCAGAGAATTTTGGGTCTGGTGATAGTAGTGTCCAACTACTATGGAGCTCCTTGTCGTTGCCGAGTGCTAATGACTCCCACTTTACAAATCCTCCTGTGGTCCCTTGCTGCCACTAAGGGCAGTTCACATTACTGGGACACAAAATCTGGGAGCAGAGATCCTGTCGAGGCAGGGGCTGAGGCCCGGGGAATGGAGGCTCCACCCCGAGGTGGTGGAGCAGATATGGGAGCTATTCGGCTAGGCACAAAGTGAATCAGTTCGTGTTTTGAGAGACCTCGCACTCTCCACACTGGTTCTCCCTGTCTCATCCAGCTCCTGTCTGACTGGATGCTATGTCTCAGGATGGCCAAGGTCTGTACGCTTTTCCCCCGATTGCTCTGCTCCCGGGATTTCTGGAGGTTCGCTGAGAAGAGGTAGCCCTCGAGAGAAACATCTCACTGTCCACAATGTCTCTAACACATCCAGCTCCTCTGGATTGGATGCTTTGGCTCAGGCATGGCCGAGGCTTCGTAAAGAATCATATCGTAACTTCATAAAGAATTCCCCAATCTCTCTGCTCCCAGGGGTTCTGAAGAGGGTTTGCATGTGGCTTTGGCCTCTGAGGGAGCCCAGCTCATAACTCTGGTCCTTCAACTGAGGATGTTGAGACCATTCTCTACTCCAGAGCTCCCGCCATGAGACTGTGCCCTGAAGTAAACTTCATTATGTGGTGGTCGGCTGCTGGACCCAGTTAACTCCCCGGATGGAACGGTGCTGGAGTTGCAAAACCGACTCACTGCTGGGTTATCTCCATCCACCTTGAAGGTGTATGTGGCGGCCTTCATTGCTTTCCACATCTATGACAGCGTTGGTATATCGTTCCCACAGCACTTGGAGGGAAAGTCTCGGTTACGCATGTAACCTTATCTCCCTGAATAGAGAACGAGACGGTTCGTCCTTTCGCCATACCTCCTGCGTGCCTACCAACAGCATCTACTTCAGACACTTTTTGCTCCCTGCTGTTTGGCATGGCATGCATTTATAGATTCCTGGTTTGTGACGTCACCCACTCTGATGTCCTCTTACACCATTGGTTGGATTACATACGTGCTTCATGACACATTTATAAATAGGCGTTACCACAACGCTTTGTCGCAGCGTCTTGCTCCCTATTCAGGGAACTAAGGTTACATATGTAACTGAGACGTTTCCATATCATAAAAGGCCAGATATCATTAATTTCTATGACGCAAATGGCGTGGGATGGGTTACATGTTTTTTTAGTAGTAAGGATTGTGGCTTTGTTCAAATCTGTTAAATTATCAAAACTGTAGTAACAATTATTTTATAAGAAAATATTCCCTACTACACTGTTTAAAATAAATGGTCCATAAGGTGGTTTCAAGGCAATGCGATAGAAGAACCATTTTTGGTTCCCCAAAGAACAAATAATTGTTTTTTAATTTATTTCTTAGTGCAAAGAACCATTATTGATGTAAGTAAAGAACCCGCATTTTGAAGAGTATATGGTAAATGTTTGCAAGATTGTTATTGTAAGATTGGCAGAATCACACATTTTTAAACCGCACACTCATACACACTGGTCAGACAGGATACAGTGAGAACGAGTAAATCAATGACTACCATTAGAGCTTCTACTAGAAAAGAGTGGTCACCTGTCTTTGCTGAGTCATTAGAGAGAGAGAGAGAGAGAGAGAGAGAGAGAGACAGCCAAAGAAAGCGAGAGAGAGAGAGTGAGAGAGACGGTATAAAAGGGAGAAAATTAGTTTGTGTGTGAATGAAATGGGCTCAGAAAATAGAACAAGAGGGCCATTAGTGACAGCCAAGTAATAAGGAAATATTGCCTGAACTGCTTTCAAATGGACTGTAGACATTAAAGTGCTCAATGCAAATGTTGCTGCATTGAGATATGCATTACAGGAGAGAGGCTACACAAATTTCTTCCTTTAGAAAAACACAAAGAAACCAGTGATTGACATGATTCTTGCAGTATAAACAACCACATTGCCAACTACATGATTATATATATAGAAAAAACGCTAAGAATAGAAAAATGTAAATTAAGTTTATTATAACAAGACGCATACAAATTTGTAGTTTACAAGCACGGAGACAAGGATAAAGGATCATGCTACTTACTGTAGTTCTTCAACAGGTATTTTTCAACATTTTTTTTTTTAAAGAAAAAAATAACACGGATTGATAATTGATCTATTGCACAGTTCATTGATGTTTTTTGACCAATAAAGAATCAATATGATCATAGTAAATAGGGCAAGTTGTCACATTGGGAACCTGCAGTTAAACATGCTGATCTGCTGAATCAAAATATTAATACAGGACATAGAAAAGAGGTAATCTATAAAAATATGAAATGATTGTAACAGATACTGTAATTAATACATTGCAAAGACATAAAAACATAATTCCATTCAGTTCGATTCATTATGGCTAAATAGTTAACTTAAGTCTGAATGCATATGTCAGCGTATTTACTTTACTCAACAGGTAGCTATAGCACACCAATGATGATTTTGACATTGAATGGAATGCATGCTCTATCAGAAAAACAAAGTAATTTGAAACCGTTTCGAACTGCTAAGAAAAATACGCATTTATGTAACTGCATTTACTAAGTTACTGATTCCTCCTGACAATGAGGACTCAGGACTCAACTGAGCCCCGGTCTCACTAATAGTAGAAAGAGTCGAAAGCATTTAACATCATACTTAGGCACAAATTAAATTCCCTACCTATTTCGTCTTTGTGTGTCATTTTGTGTCCGTCGAGAACGGTGATAGAGAAGATATATTATCGCTTGTAATGGACTCTTGAGCGTCTGCTGTCTTCGTCAGAACGTGAAATGATCGGCTCGATTCAGCTGGATTCTGACAACGGCACGAGAAACCGCTATTGAGCTGCTGTCAGTTCTGCGCATGTCTGACAGCGGAACCGATCGGCGTTTAAGAGGCTGAATGCGCGATGAAGCCAAGGAACTCACTGCTCTTCGCTTTAGTCTACATTATTTACGGATCCTACCGCTATCAAGCCTCTAAGCCGGAATTCAGTTCATTACAAATGCATGCCGTCTCAAACCGCCCGAAAAAACACAGGTAATAACAGTCACAGAGCCGTAGCCAAACACTTAACTCTAAATAGAGGAATACGCTCAAACAATGGGAGTAAATGAGCGTCCTCGGGGTAATTCATCTCTCTCATCTAACGTGACCTCACCTGAATGAGATTTAAGTGGGCTGAACTCCGATTTACAATAAAAATATTGTTGTTTTCTCTGAATCATTTTAGTTGAAAACACTAAAAACAATGAACGTAAATTAATACATTGCAGCATATGGTACAGAATAGAAGTCTGAAACCTTTAAACCTTAAATTCTTTCTCAGCATTTCACAATTCAACAGAATCAGAATGTATTCAGTAGAAGAGAAGTGGCTTCAATTGAGCAAGATACAAGTTTACAAAAAGGAAGACTAATCAACAAATTGTTAACTTCAAACAAAATAACTAGTTGAAACAAAGCCGCATAAACAACAGTAAACAACATCCAAAACCTATAAAAATTCTATATATACACGTGACATCTGACATGATTTTTAGAACAATGAGAAACAGTGCAGTTAGTGATATTGGGAAAACACTGGGGTAATGAGTTCAACATTGCATTGTGCTTAATAAAAAAACATAGTTCAGATAGGCTTCAGCTATGAAGTAATTGTCCATGAAATAATTTTTGTTAGCACTCAGAAAATTTCTCTATTTTCTAAATACATTTTTTAGATCCTACTGTGAGAAAATATATTTGCATTGTTCATAAGGATAAAAGTTGATCTCGTAATGTTTAATCAAATTGCCACCACTGGATCTTCAATGAATATGTCAGACTTCTCTCTGGTGGCAGATGCAGGACTTCTCCAGTCATTTAGTCTGCTTAACTTTCAACCTAACATTCATCTTTGCAACAGCCACATCTCAACATCCAATCAACAACCGATGGACTGAACCAAGTCCCCACCCTACATTCTCCTTTTTTCTATTAGTTGTTACACTCTGATGTGTCACGGTAATGCTTTAAAGCCTTTATGTATAATGCATTATAAAAGTATTTTATTGCATTAATTATGCCTTGTAATGCACCTTATAATGCATTGTATGGTCTTATAAATAATTGTAACCACAGTTACAATTATATATTCATATTATACACTCACCTAAAAGATTATTAGGAACACCATACTAATACTGTGTTTGACCCCTTTCGCCTTCAGAACTGCCTTAATTCTACGCGGCATTGATTCAACAAGGTGCTGAAAGCATTCTTTTGAAATTTTAGCCCATATTGATAGGATTGCATCTTGCAGTTGATGGAGATTTGTGGGATGCACATCCAGGGCACGAAGCTCCCGTTCCACCACATCCCAAAGATGCTCTATTGGGTTGAGATCTGGTGACTGTGGGGGCCATTTTAGTACAGTGAACTCATTGTCATGTTCAAGAAACCAATGCAACATTTTTCCAGTCTTCAACTGTCCAATTTTGGTGAGCTCATGCAAGTTGTAGCCTCTTTTCCACAAATGTTTTGCTGCATACCTCGGTTGTAACGAGTGGTTATTTCAGTTAAAGTTGCTCTTCTATCAGCTTGAATCAGTCGGCCCATTCTCATCAACAAGGCATTTTCGCCCACAGGACTGCCGCATAGGCTACTGGATGTTTTTCCCTTTTCACACCATTCTTTGTAAACCCTAGAAATCGTTGTGCGTGAAAATCCCAGTAACTGAGCAGATTGTGAAATCCTCAGACCGGCCCGTCTAGCACCAACAACCATGCCACGTTCAAAATTGCTTAAATCACCTTTCTTTTCCATTCTGACATTCAGTTTGGAGTTCAGGAGATTGTCTTGACCAGGACCACACCCCTAAATGCACTGAAGCAACTGCCATGTGGTTTCTGATTAGATAATTGCATTAATGAGAAATTGATCAGGTGTTCCTAATAATCCTTTAGGTGAGTGTGAGTATATTAACTAAACAGACCTGTAAAAAGTATAATAAGCATTAAAACACACGTCAAATAATCAATTTCAAAATCTGCAAATATTATGCATTTTAACTTTAGTTAAATTATTATTATTTATGAAAAGATCTACTGAATTATACTGTACATTATGAATACTTTTATAATGCATTGTATATATGTCACAGTCATGTCGTGTCTCGTCTTTTCTCCTGTGTGAGCCTTCTGTGTTTCCGTCAACTGTCACGTCAGCCACTCCCCCTTGTTAGTCGTGTCAGGTGCTCCCCGTTTCCCTGTCTATTTAAACCTTCATGATCTGCCTTGTCCTTGTCGGATGTTAACGCTTCTAAGTGTTGTTTTCCCAGTGTGTGGATGTCGCTCCGTGTCTCAGTGTTTTCCGTGTTCGAACTAAGTGCTGTTTTGTTTTCGCTTTCAATAAAGTACTTTCTGTTGGATCTCCACGTCTCCGCATCGCACACCAGCACATCGTTGTTACAATATAAGGGCTTTAAGTGTCAATATGAAAGAAAATATTCTATTTAATTGCGACTTGAAGGCTGTATAATTTTGTCTTAATGCATTATAAAGGTATTCATTATAATTCATTTTAATGCACTTTTCAATGCATTAGATCTTTTCTTGAATGCGTCTAGCAGTACAATACATCATGATTTTAGCTATTTGTAGTTATACATTTAGAGTTCAATGTATTACAACACTTGAGATAACACAAAACTGGATGTTTATCCTAAAAGCAGAATTAAATATGCATTATAATATGCATTATAATTCAATTATTTAGAATGATACGTTTCCGTTATTTTAGTTATAAAAGGGATTGCAACCCTTTATAAATCCAATTAATTTAAATCCCCACTATAAATCCAATTAAGCATTTTGTGGTTAGTTAATGTTACTATAATTTCATTTTTATTTTCATCAATCGCATGTTTTTTTTTTTCTTGTCTTTCCATGTAAAATCTTGTGGGTGTGAATGTTTACAGGCGTGGAGCAAGAGCTCCATGACATCACTGTCCCAGCTCTGAAAAAGAATCTGGTCATCTAGCACTGCGGGGGCAACTCAATCCATGGCCTCACTCACATGTGGAGCCATTGACACTGACATCAGACACAGCAACGGCGGTGTCCATAACACCCCAACACCAGCTGCCTTCACACAGCTCCACAATCACTGTCCAGCAGGAAGCGCGTAGCACCATGGAAATAAAACTACTTGCTGATCTAAAATTAGCTTTTAAAAGTTCATCACAGTTCATCAAATTTATCACACTTATATTGCTATCATCCATATTGATCTCAAGCCAGTGAAACGAATCAAACAAAGCCTTTCATGCCAGGTAAACAGTTAAAATTTGTATTGTATTTTACATATAAAACTATCATCTAGATCAATATATAGTTGGTTTGTTGTCCTATACTTCTGATTTAAGAAGCTATCACTGAGATCTCAACAAAACCCACAATGGGACACCCGAATTTGCATCTATACAAACAAGAACTCAAGTAGAGTAAGCAGTCCTAACTATATACAAGTGCTGTTTATCGCAGTGTTATCTCATCAGAAGCATGTACAGATCTTCCTACTGCTGCACCCTCACTAAACACTATGCATTATGCACATCATTCATCATTCATGAGCTGTGAATAGTGAATTAGTCCCTGATTAACAATTGACCAACAGTAAAGTTATTTTCCACATTCTTCAACTCCTAAGAGGGCAAAGAGCGCAGGTGACGGACAAATTAGGATGTAAATAATCTCTATACACAGAAAGCAACTGTCTGAGGTTCTACAGAACAAAGCTGTGTATTTGTTTTCACATTGATAAAAAGCTACATTTGTTTAAATAAATTACTTGAAATCATATCAGTCGCAGTTTAGTAAATGGTTTCCTCTTTGATTCAGTCTGTTACTTTAGTGCAAGTGTTAAATCAGTGTCTATACTGTACATGGACACTTGTTGAAACTTCTTTTGACATCCAATTGTCATTATAATTCACATTTTACAATGTTAATTGTCCATGATAAAGGGGCTCGTGAGAATTTGAATATAATGATAAAACAATGAGGAGAAAATAAATACTAAGAAAAAGAGAAGCTGCAGAACATTTTTTTCACCCTGCTGTAAATGTATGCAAGTAATTGATGAATTGATGAAATGGAACGAATCCAAAAGATAAAAAAGAAAAGGATATGCACAAAGAGGAACAGAGGGAAATGTACTACAATATTAGTATTGATTCATGTATTCAAGTATAAACTCCAATGGTTCACTGACTGCTGTAAGAAAAAACTGCTGTCACACAAAAAATTCATAATAGCTATTTGAAAATCATGAGTAACAGACTGAGGAACTGAATCACCATATTGAATACAATGCCCACTAGTGGAAAACATGCTGAAAAGCCTGTGTTGATTTCATAAAAATAGACAAAGAAAAACAATAACGCTGTTGCCTGGAGCTTCTTTTAATTTACAAATATTATACGAATTTTGAACTTATGTAATTAATATTTGTGTTTCTGTATGTACACTACTTCCTGTGATGACAAAACTGAAGTTAGCATTTATAAGAACTGCAACTTTTGTTAATAAATCATTAGCATTTCACATAGCTATAGATAAGATAGTTATAGATTAGAAATTAGACAATGTGTTGTTGTTTAATACTAAACTTATTACAAATTACATGTAAATTGAAATGTTTACAAATGTCATTAAACATTCAATTCATGATTATGCATTTTTTTTTAAATCTGCAAATGATCTTAAAATAAATTATGTAATGCTTAAAAGGTTATTACATTTTATGTACAACTGAATACTAAATGTATTTAAACTTCTAATGCACTTTTTTACATTTGCAAATGTTCTGAAACAAATTAGCTTAATTAGTCATTTTAAGCACTTCACAAACACTATTCATATTAACATATTCATTAAGTCATAACCACAGTCTGTAAAGAGCACAGATTTGGTCTTCGTTTCTTGTGGTGTGTATGCAGACTTCTACTATTTACACATCTTTCCAAACCTTTATTAATAATTTGTTCTTGTTTTTCAGTGCCCAATCTAAAGTCTAAACTATTCATCATTTGTAAATGTTTATAAATGTCTACTAATAATCATTTAATACATTTATGGACTTTTAGCTACTGTAACAATGCTTGTGTAAAGTATGCTTTACTGTATGTCTTTAGCAAGCATTTAGCTAAAGTTGACAATTGTATACAGTTGTAATATGCAAAAGGTGCAGAACACGTTTTTATTGCCTCAACACTATATCCCTTCAATAGAATATTCATTAAATCATACATCAATATATGATTATACTGTTGACTGTATACTGTTGACCCGTAAACCAAACCTTGAACCTATACGTACCACCAAACCTGTCTCTAACCTTACACGTATCACACCTTAATAGCAGAAGAAGAGTTTTTCAACAGAACCTGAATACAAGTACCGGTACATAACATTTTGTAGTAGTCTTAAGTAGTTAAGACACCTAATATATATAGCACATGCATCTACATAGTAAAGTGGGAGCAGTCATTCTTACATTTTCTATTGAACATCCAGATCACTCATAGTGACAAACACCTTTTTGCATTTGGAAATTTGGAAATGTAAAAAAGTGCTTTAATTTATATATATGAACTGAAGTTTAATGACATTAAGTGCATGATAAAATTAACTGAAAGTTAGCATTATGTTCATTAGTAAACATTAACATACATATTATCTTATATTATAGATATCTATATTCTGTCTTGGTCTGAAACAGATTAGTGTATACAATTCTGTCTCTCTCTCTCTCTCTCTCTCTCTCTATCTGTGTGTGTGTGTGTGTGTGTGTGTTTTTGTCATGGTCTGGAGGGCTATTAACTATGGCTATTAGGGCTATTAGCTACCCAGGTATGTCTGTGTGTTTTTTGAGAAAACTGTGAATTTTCGGGCTCAAGAAGGTAGACTGTTTTTTAACTTTGTTCATCGCCAAAGCAACTTGCGCTACATGGCTAACCTGAGCAGGTTTTATTTGGGGTTAGGGGACCAATCAGCTGTGAGCAAAGTGACATATATCTGATGTAATAAACCCACTCCCCCGTATCTCTTACACTAAAATAAAGCATTTTCGTTGCACACTTTCCTGAGCAAGTTTCAGCAGTAATCACAAACCTTTGGATCAGACCCTGAATTTGCAGGGTTTATGCTAAGCATTGTGAGGCCACTGAACCTGTTGTGGTAACACTTTGGATGGTTTTGTTATTACTATAAATCTTCTTTGAAACTTAGAGTACGTTCAACTAGCTTCATCCAACAGGCCTCACATTTTTGAATATTATGGGGCTTTATATTCAGTTTACATTTTAACACCCTCTTGTGGTCAAGAGGTTAAATTGCTGAATTTAAATTTCCTGTTTATGAATAAATAAACTTAAATTTCCTGTTTAGTAAAAAGGCCACCAAACTCAGAAAGACATTTTAAAAGATGTCGAAACTGAACATAAGACACAGGGCCATGTACACTAGATTTATGCAACTTGTCTACAGGTTTTATGTTGAGAGAGGAGTCAGACGTACTTTGTTGGACCGGAGGGAGACACGTCCTCCACAGCGTGCGCAGAACTTATTTTGGCAATAAGAACAGACGTGGCCGCAGCCATCGGCAAACTTGGTTTTGTGGCAGATCCCACAGGTGGGCGAATCTCCCTTCTGCTCCGGATTTTTCTGAGCCTCCTCTCCGATCTTCTTCACCTGGTCCTTATACATCTCAAACTGCTGGTGCAACTTCCTGTGGAGAGCAGAAGGGGACAATTAGGTTTGGGTCATTTTAGTGTTTTCAATTGTCTTTAATTACATTTGGGGAGGAGAGTCGGGTGTGAAGAGCTGCTCCTGGATCAACTTGAGGGTACCTTTACAGGACAACGATGTGTTAACATTTCTTCTGTTAACAAGTTCTTCTGTTTTTCGCATACAGAGGATAACGATGTCAAAACAATCCCCGTTCACGTTGATCTGCGAAAAACCTCTAAAACGCTCTACTTTTTATGCCTGGCCAGTGATTGATGGTGACACTTTGTAAAGAAACACTACACGACAATAGACTAAACACGTAATACATATGCACAAAGTGATTTTTATATTAAAAAGGTATTGACATTATTTACTTATCTTCCCATCATATACCAAACAAGTCCTAACGCTAATTTTTACTGGAAATATCCTAATGACAGCCTCTAATAACACAGTCACGCGATTCCAACCCCTTTATCACCCCATAACTCGTTCATTCTCTCAGCATCGCTTGGTTTGGCTGCATCATTCACCACAGTGCATACTTTTATAAGTGATTTACAGCGGGTTTTACCTCGTGTTGTTAACATTAATTAATTGATCGCTATTGTTCACGTAGTGAACAATATACACGTACAGCACCTTAAGCAGTAACTGTCACGGTTCATGAATTCATTGTCTCCTAGTTCTGCCTGTGTGTGTGTGTGTGTGTGTGTGTGTGTGTGTGTGTGTGTGTGTGTGAAAGGGGCCGTGGTCACTGAGCACTGACACACCTGATTCTCATATCATCTGCCTATTTACAGTGGAGTTCACTTATCTCGAGTCATGGTTAACTCGCCAATACTATTATCTCAACGTTTTTTAAGTGGAACCGCCAAACTCCCTATTTGTCTCAGTATTTTCGGTTCTTTAATGTCGATTCCGTAATGTCGCCGAAAACGAATATCTCGAGTAAATATCTCGGACAAAGTCGTCACTTCACATGGTTGTATCGTGAGTCATGAGCGTACCTGGTTCACTGCGCATGCGCTGAGTTCGTGCAGTCCCGCGCAGCTGCAGAAGAACTCGCGGAAGTGGCGGGTGTCTAAGACTGTGTGGCGGGTGCGTGAGTGTGAGTCAAGCGCGTTCAGTGAGTCGAGTGTGTGTTCAGTGAGTCGAGCGCCTCTGCAGTGAGTGTGTTCAGTGAAGCGTCATTGTCCAGGAATTCCCAGATTACGTTGACATCGACGTCATTACTGATAGAAGTATTTATTTTCAAGCAGACCGTTAAAGGCAAAAAGCAACAATACATTTTAGAGTTTTTAAACAAATCATGTTAACCATGTGTGCAATACTATCAGAACTGTGTCCGAGCGAAATGACTGTGTTATGAGCGAATGTGTTTACACGTGTGTTGTGCCTGTGTTTACACTGTGAGCGATCATTGTGTTTTCAATGTTGGAGAATATAATTAAAGGTTTGTATGGAGAATCGAAGGTGTTTTTATTGTATTCTGGTGAATATCTGCTGTTAGTTGATGCACATATGCCTTTTGCTGTTAGCAAACATATACAGTGTATGTACATTTTTATAGCATGCAGATCGCTTCATCTAATACATAGATATATTGGGTATAGGTTATCTCGCTAAACTGTTATCTCGATGCTTTTTTGCAACCCCCGAGGCCGTCGACATAACCAAACTCCACTGTAGTTCTCTTCTCTCCACTCTTGTGTTGTCGAGTCGTTCATTAACGTCTCCCGCGTTCATTCGCTTCTCCCGTGTGTTCGTTCGCGGCTCCCCGTCTCCTGTGTTCCATGTTCTACGACCTTCACTCTGGATTATCACTTCATTTTTTTTCCTGCACTATTATAATAAATTTACTCATTTGCACTCGAATCCGGGTTTTGTGTTTTCCCTTGCTTTACAGTAAATTGTCAAGTATTTTTAGAGTTTAATTGTCAATTATTAATTTGTATTTATATGAGATCTTAATGGTTATAATTTTAACTGTAATTAATAGGGTAAAACCAAAAAAAATATTTAAAATGGGCATTTATGGTCGTGTGGAACGAATCAATTGATTTTTAGTGCATTCTTATGGGGAAAATTGTTTTGGTGTTACGAGCATTTTGGTTTACGAGCTCGCTCTTGGAACGAATTAAACTCGTAAACCGAGGTTTACTGTATATATGTATATATATATATATATATATACAGCTCTGGAAAAAATTAAGAGACCACTGCAAAACTATAAATTTTTCTGGTTTTACTATTTATAGGTATGTATTTGGGTAAAATTAACATTTTTGTTTTATTCTATAAACTACTGACAACATTTTTCCTAAATTCCAAATAAAAATATTGTAATTTAGAACATATATTTGACAACAACTGGTCAAAATAACAAAAAAGATGCAGTGTTGTCAGACCTCAAAAAACGGAAAGAAAATCAGTTCACATTTATTTTTTAAACAACACAATACTAGTGTCTTAACTTAGGAAGAGTTCTGAAATCAGTATTTGGTGGAATAACCCTGATTTTTTAATCACAGGTTTCATGCGTCTTGGCATGCTCTCTGCCAGTCTTTCACATTAATGTTGGGTGATTTTATGCCACTCCTGGTGCAAACATTTACGCAGCTTGGATTTGTTTGATGCTTGTGACCTTCCATCTTCCTCTTGATCACATTCCAGAGGTTTTCAATGGGGTTCAGGTCTGGAGATTGGGCTGGCCATGGCAGGGTCTTGATCTGGTGGCCCTCCATCCACACCTTGATTGACCTGGCTGTGTGGCATGGAGCATTGTCCTGCTGGAAACACCAGTCCTCAGAGTTGGGGAACATTGTCAGAGCAGAAGGAAGCAAGTTTTCTTCCAGGACAACCTTGTGCGTGGTTTGATTCATGCATCCTTCACAAAGTCAAATCTGCCCGATTCCAGCCTTGCTGCAGCACCCCCAGATCATCACCGATCCTCCACCAAATTTCACAGTGGGTGCGAGACACTGTGGCTTGTAGGCCTCTCCAGGCCTCCGTCTAACCATTAGATGACCAGGTGTTGGACAACGCAGAAAATTGGACTCATCAGAGAAGATGACCTTATGCCAGTCTTGCAAAACCTTAGCCTGCCTCTTCTTTGCTTCTCATTGATGAAGAGCTTTATTCTGGCTTTGCACGACTTCAGCCCTGCCCCTAGGAGCCCGTTTCGAACAGTCTTCACCATGCACTTCTCCCCGGCTGCCTTACGCCATTCTTTTTGTAGGTCACTTGATGTCATCCTACGGTTGTTGAATGATATTCGAATGAGTTAGCGGTCATTCCGGTTGGTGGAGAGTTGTTTTCGACCTCTGCCGGTCTGTAGCTTTGTTGTCCCCAATGTCTGCTGCTTGACCTTGTTCTTATGAACCACCTTCTTTGAAATTTTAAGGATGGAAGCAACCCCACACTCACTGTATCCCTCTCCCAGTAAAGCCAGAATTGAACCCTTCTTTTCCTTACTCAAAACTTTCCTTTTCAATTTTTTTGGCATGGTCAATAGTTATTTTTTGATTGCAATTACTTTTGAGGTACTACTAGCACTGTTTTTGCCAGCCAGCTGGTTTTATTCTTTTCCTTATTAAATAAGATTTGGTTCAGGTAATCACCTAATCAGCACCTCATTCAGTAGATTGAGTTGTGCCTGTGTTGGAATTCAACAGACATTGGAATGGAATGTCTTCCATACTTGTAGAGATGCTGATTTAAGAAAAAATGTCAGTGGTCTCTTAATTTTTTCCAGAGCTGTGTATATATATATATATATATATATATATATATATATATATATATATATATATATATATATATATATATATATATATATATATATATATATATATATATATATATATATATATATATATATATATAATTACGTTTTTTCATAAGATTGGCTTTCATTCCTGCTGTAGTTTATATCATAACTGATGTTTCACCAATAAATGTGAGATTTGCTGTTTCATTGCTTTAAAAAAGTTATAAAACAAATTTTATTGTTAACTAGAATGAAAATATTTTTGGTTAACTGAAAAAGCTGAAATAAACAAAATAATGAAAATACACAGAAAAGTTGCCTTTGCACATAGCTGAAATTACATTTAAGATTAAATTAAAAAGATAAATACAAATATAAAAAATAGAACTTGCAAAAAGCACTTAGAATTACTAAAACTTAAAAATTCAAATTAAAACAACATCAAAATATTAATAAATTCTATTATTGTGTAATATACAATATACAGAATACAAACAAATAACAAAAAATAAAATCTATACAAATAAAATCTATAAAACACTTATGGTTTGTGTTAACACTTTATTTTAAGGTAGCATAGTTACACATTACTAATTTCTATATTAATTGCTGTAAGTTATGCATAATTACAAGTAACTAAGCCTAAACCAAGCCCAAGCCATAACTCCACAGTAAGTGCATGTAGGCAATTGATCTTAATCAGTACTTATTTTAATAAATACAATGTAACTATGTCACCTTAAAGTTAAGCATAACCCTGTTTTTTGCAAGGTCTAAAACCTTAATTATTTGGCACATGAGTGTTGTGCTTCTTTGGGTTTAAGAGAGCACTGGGGGTGTAAACACGACTCTTATTAAGTTCTTTATTTAGTAGTAATTGCATCAATTATAGGCTTTAATAGGCTTTAAACTCTAGATTAATTCCTGCTATTCTACATTCATCAGTCAAACCATATTGAATCGAGACAGTAACCATTAACAGAATGCGTCCACTTTAATAAGACTCATAAAATTATAAGAGAGTGTTCCAACTTGACAAGACACCAATCTAATGCAAACAGGCTAAATCAATAATTTATCCAGAGAAAACACTTACTCATCAGATGATTATTGATCCAGAGGGTATTTTCCATTGTTTTCAAGTTGTATGGAACAGTGAAGTATGTGACAGGAATTGGTTTTACTGTACATGCACTACAGATCGGGATATTCAGTTTGAGCCCTAGCGGATCAATAACGTATCCACACTGAAACTATCTGACATTGTCTCTCCGCAAGAGTACATGAATATCCGCTGTCATCGGTCACGCGTGGCTAATGGACGGAACATGTTGTGTTGAGATACAATTTGGTCGACTGATTAACCGGTCCATCAAAAAAAAAACTTGAGTACGCACATAGGGGAGCGCGGGGCACAAAGTAACGCGGGGTAAATAGTAACAGACTTTTTAGATAGTTGCACAGGATTAAATATGACGTACTAACGGGCTTTTCATCACACTGTTTGCACACGTCTTCTGGCCATCTTTCGAGAAAGTTCAGTGAAGTTTGGATGAGAACCACAGAAGAAACTCTTTTGGCAGCATGTTAGTATTTTTTGTTATAGTAGTTGTTTTTAGATTTTCAAAGAATGTGAAAGTATGTTAGTCCAATCTTATATTGATATGATTACCATCTTCTTGGCTAAAAGATGGTCATTTTGAAAGATGTGAAAAACATGTAGTGACTGCTAGCTGGTTCTGAGGTAAACACGACACAGTGTTACAACATGGAGTTAAAACTAAGTAACAAACTAAAACTAACTAATATTGCATAACCTACATCAATAATCAGATATTTTGCATTGTATTAACCTATTAAAAAGTTTTCTCATGTCATTACATTGTTCAAAGCATAAAAAATTTAAAATTTCATTCATACATTATGCTTATAATCATCAAGACTCAACTTTTTTTAAGAAATAAAAATTCATGAATGAACATCTATTGAGTAACATGCGTTACAACTAACCCTCTGTCTGTTACAAAGAGCCCCGCTCATGGGCTAAGAAGTAACATTTTACTCCTGCCGCTTTTGGCGATACTGCACAGAAACTGCTTTGCTCAGTCATTTTGACCCAGAGAACGATCTTCTTTTTCCTGAAAATACTAGTTACTGGTAAGACCCAGAGAGGATTTTCTGACTTTTTACTGACTTTGCTTACACAGAGCATTATAATACTTCCCAAAAATGATTTAACCCCCCCCCCCCCCCCCCCCCCCCCCCAAAATCTCTCATTATACTATGTTATTACCGAACATTGGATGAAATCTTTTTATCAACTTGTTTTCTTTAAATCAGGACAGATTTTGTGTTTGGAACAGATTGATCGTAGCCTTCATTGCTTATGAACCTCATATAAGTGAAAAAGTGAATACGTCTGAGTGAAAAAAGTTTACTCAAACTTATTCACCTAAAAAATAAAATAAAAACAACCCCTGAGGTTAATAAGACCTACGATTCATCAGTTCCAAAGAGAAATACAAAGTCTGTAATTGAAAGAAAACCAGCTAACAAAAAAAATATAGAATCCACTATTTGGTGATAATATAGTATAATGAGAGATTTAAAAGCAGATATTTTAAAAGGCCAGTCATTTTTGACTGGGAAAACCAAATTAGGTAAAGGATTTTCAGCACAGCACAAGGGAACTAGCTACTTTTAGTGGCATAAATTGAAGCCCCTGCACTATACTTACGGCTTTGGCTCCTCCTCACTGGGGGACTTTGACTGGGGCTGAAGAACATTACTAACCAGCTCAGTGATTCCACTGAAAGGGTTCCACCTGTTCAGACAAGCATAGCAACATCAAGTGCCAAGAACCAAGGTATGTGTTTCTCTTTGTCCCACTAACTCTTTGCATTTTGTGGGACTGGTCGCCATGATTTTGCCAAGACATGTTCCTCGATCAACATCTTTTGCTGATCCTGGAAAAGCCTTCCTGACTAAAAAAAATTGTCCTAACCCTATTCGTTCCTTTAAACTTAACCCTACCCATAACTTATCCTTAATATCAGAGGAAATTAGAAATGAATAGAACCACTACTGTAAGCCTAAACGTGACTCTCTATACCTAGAATTGTCTCTATATCCATCACTCAAATCTGATTGTTTGATTAGAATTTTGTTCCAGAACCAACAAGGATGTTTTACATAGTGAAATCTTGTTAACCTTGTGGGACTACACCAAAGGAATCCCAAAACATTTTATTGAGAGGGGCTTTAATCGCAAATGTTTGTTAATAACTTTGATCTTCTAGTGGTGCCTTTCTGTATTTAGATAAATAGTTCCCTCAAAAATGAAAAACCATCATTTACTAACATTCATGTCACTGTAAACCTGAACACAAAAGGAGATGTTTTGCAGACAGTTTACACTGCTAGTTTTCTGCTTGGACATTCTGTCTAATACCTCCTTTTGTTTTCAAAATTAGAAAATTAGAAAAGTTCCTCAGTCAGTAAGTCCTTTGGTGTCAGTAAGAGTTTTCTTTTTTACTAATATTATTGTAATATAATATTATTATTCAGCAAGGATGTATTAAACTGAAAGCGAAGACATTCTATTTGAAATAAAAGGTGTTCTTTTGAACTTTATAGTCATCAAAGAATCCTAAAAAAAGGTCATGGTTTCCATAAAAATATTAAGCATTTCAATATTAACTGCTCAACATTGATAATAAGAAATGTTTCTTGAGAAGCAAATCAGCATTTTTGAATGATTTCTGAAGGATCGTGTGACACTGAAGACTAATGAAGCGGAAAATTCAGCTTTGAAATCACAGCAATAAATTACATCTTAAAATATATTCAAATAGAAAACACCTATTCTAAATAGCAAGAATATACATGACAATATTATTATTTTAACATGATCAATTAAATGAAGCCTTGAGCAAAAATAATAAAACAAACATTGAAAAAATCTTACTGACCCCAAATCTATTTCATTACATTGTAAAAAGGAACATATTTTTAAACATATTTTCTAATACACATTCAAGACTATTTGCTAATGGGATCAGAGAAACAAAATCACTGATCAAATAGATCAGTGATCAGAGAAACGGCAGCATTAGAACTAAGGGTGGAGAAAGAAGCCACAATATAAAAGCAGGTGAGTTTGAATCACAAGAGGACAGTAGTTCTGCATACTGGAGCACTGTGGAGGAGCATCTGACACACTGTACATGTACATATGGGTCGCTACAACAACACAAATTTGCTATTAAATGTGCAACCCAAAGGTTAGGAGGATGAGGAAGCACCTTCAATAGCAGGAAGCAGTTTCAATAATCAAAGTATTGTATCGAGAGATGTAAAATCCAATAGGGAAAAGGTACCTTCTAGAACATCAAAAAGCCAAATAACTGATCATAGGTCAGCTCTGTGGGATGTATCATAGACAGCAAAGGGCGGAAAAGGAAGACAGAAAACTCAAAGTGCGTTGAAAGAATTTACTTGTACTCACTGAGCTGGTTGAGGCTTTGTGTCTTCTTTAGGAAGTTCCCTAAAAAGATATGTTCAACAGCTCATCACATACACAGGGCAAAACATAAGACAAAATCAAAAACTGACAAATCATAAACACATTAAATGATGGCATAGTAATAGCAAATAAAAGATATTAGGGCTGCCAAAATAATGTGCCAAATTGTTATATTATTATTATTATTATTAATAATAATAATAACATTGTTACATTTCGTGCTATTAATCCTATTTTATGACATTTTAGCATGATTTGGTAGACGTTTAAGAATTAAGATTTTAAAAAGGTAACATTCAATCTAACAATTCTCTTAGAGTTTATAACTTGCAATTCTGACTTTATTTCATGCAATTGTGAAATATAAACTTGCAGTTCTGTATTTTTTCACGAATTATGAGATGTAAACTCACATTTGCAAGTTAGAGGAAAACTAGCTTTAGTTTATCTACGGCTTTAGTATTAGTGTTTATCTCCTCTTGTTGCTAGTTTATTTTTGAAACTCTATTTCTTTTGTTTTCTGCTCTAATTACGCTCATAGTTAGTCTTTTGTTGGTTCCTGCCCTGTCCTGCCTCCTGTTTCACCCTGGCTGTTGACACTCCTGGCCTGGCAGCTAGTCTGGTGCTACGTCGCATTCCCCAAGTGTCTAGCCTCTGGTTTCCTGAGCCGCTGCCTAATCATCTCCATCAGCCTGATCGTCTCTTCTGTCTCAAGTCCTGACCAGCCAGCTCTCCTATTGTGTGCCCTGCCCTACCGTTTTCCTTATCATATCACTGTATTGTGCCCTGTCTACTGTCCTATCTCATCTCTGTATTTGGATCCTCTCTTATTCAGAAGCCGTGACAATTTTACTGTGGGCATGGGTCACTTTTTACCCCTCTTTTATCCCTCCCATCTTCTGGGTTTGTTGCCACAAAAATCTCTTTTTTTTATTATAATAATTAATAATTCATTACATTTACATAGCACTTTTTCATAAACACTCAAAGCGTTTTACTTATCTGACCATAGAAGCTGTTCCCATTTGAACTTCCAGTAGATTTTGACAATTTAATATGCTGGAGTTGTTTTTGTGGATGAGAGCAGAATATTTTACTTGAAACCCTCCTTAATAACTTGTAGGTGCTATTCAATTGTTTTTTTTAGGCTTTCTCACCTCAACAAAGCTGTGATCCTTGAATATGAGGAATATATATCCATATATAATCTTGAGGAATATATATCCACCCCTACATTCATTAGTTTTACTTCACTGAAAGGAGTTTGGTGTTCAAAAGGATAAACAATTCAGATTTATGTTCACAACCTTCTTTGATCATCTTTACCAAGGGTGCCAATAATGACCATGACCACATCTCACAACTGCAAGAAAGAAATGTCAGAACTGTGGGATATACACTTTGTGATTTGAAATTTTTAGAAAAAAAGTATCTTTTTATATATCTTTATTTCCCAAAACAGCGCTTACTGTAAAGTCTGCATTGCGGGATAAAAAAAAAGTCGCAGTTACCTTTTTAAAAAATGTATTCTGTGCCAGACACCAGCTTCTATAGTTATTTAATCATCATCAAAATTTATGAATTTTGAAATATAGGCTGGATATGGATGTTTGGTGTTTGAAGTTTGCTGGAAATTTCACATAGGATGACTGTTTAAAATGTGTTTTTGCCATTAAAATCCAGACAAACTCTTATTAGAATAAACTTTGTTTTACAATGGAAATATTTTTGTTAGTATAATGTGATAACATCTGAGATGTTCAATAAAGAATGGCAGCCCTAATAAATAAGTAGATGATTATAAAAATAAACATATGTGTTACAGAAACAGACACACACACACACATAAATATAAAAATCATATAAACATATGAAACATTTTAACAAAAAGAGAAATAAAATCATGTATATAATTAGAAATAGAACTGTTTGCCTTATGTTACTTTTGTGTTGTACGTAATATTAAATTGATCTTTAATCTGAAGACCTTTTGTATAACATCCCACCAAAGATGATTGGTAAAACACTCCTGACCTAAATATACTGTACAATTAACAAATTGTTCATTTGAGAACTTTAAATTACCAGCATCATATTAGCCTGTGATACACAGCTCACATGTCCACAATACTCAGGAGACTGTAGAAAACTACCATACCACTCTCCCTTTTCCGCAGCATAAACTGTGCATATTCTACACAATATTATGCTCAAATGTTCAGCTGTAACAGAGGACTCACAGGCAGGGATCCAATCGCAATGTCTTTATTAAGAATGGTCAATAATCCAGGCAGGGGTCACAAAGGCAGGCAGACAGTAGCAGAAACGTGGTACAGGCGAGAGGTCGAGGCAGGCAGATATCAATCGAAACGTTATTCCAGGCACAAGGTCGGGGCGGGCAGGCAGAACAGGATCAAGAAACAGGTAACAGGCAAACTACAACAGGAATAAACGCTCAGAATGATAGCAAATAGCAAATCGAGACCTCGCAGTGAGTGTGTGTGTGAAGCAGTCTTTTATAGTACATGATAATGATATACAGGTGGTGTGGCAAACAGTGAAGATGGAGTCCAGGTGTGTGTGTAATCAGTCTAGTGTGATGGTTGCTGGGAAATGTAGTGTGTAGTGAAGTGTCAGTATAAGTGAGTGAGCTCCTTCTGGTGGCCAGGGAGGGGAGCGCAGAGCTCATATTCATAACAGAGCCCCCCCCCCTACAAGCGCCTCCTGGCGTGAGGCAGCTAAAAGGCGCCGCGCACCACCATGGCGGCGCCCAAAGTTCAATGTTCCAGGGTGGTGCTGGGGGCACGGACCAGGCTGGTTCAGGCAAGGCTGGCGGGTCTGGGAGGTCTGTAAGGTCCCGGGATGTAGCCGACGAGCCGAAGGACCCGATCGACACCGCTGGTTCCGGAGACCGAAGGCCAGCCGCAGCGACGAATGACCGAGGCGGAGTCCAAAGGAGCGAGAGCAGAGTCGGAGACGGAGTGACAGAGGACATAAGGTGTAAGCCGGAGGGAGGAAGGAGCCAGCTGGAGCCGCAGGTGTAGGCAAGGCGACGCACGACCAAGGTGGAACCTGGAGGACGAGGGAACCCGATGGAGATGATGGTCGAGGGACTTTGGTGAAGCAGAGGGAGTGAGAAGCCAGGCTGTGCCGAAGTGTTGACGGACCGAGGTGGAGAGAAGGGGTCTGAGGCTGGAGGCGGAGGCAGGCATTCCCCGACTGCCGTCGAGGCTGGAGTCGGCAGGATCTGCGGCGGTACCATCCAGCTGAGCACATGCAGTGGCGGTGCAGGACTGACGATCTCTGGCAGAGACAGGGCAGGAGGGCTGGCAGACACAGAGGTGATAATGGGTGGGATAGGGTGGGAAACGGTACCTCAGGCTCTGGCTGACGGGTCGTTGCAGGCTCTGGCGGCTCTGGCTGACGGGTCGTTGCAGGCTCTGGCGGCTCTGGCTGACGGGTCGTTGCAGGCTCTGGCGGCTCTGGCTGACGGGTCGTTGCAGGCTCTGGCGGCTCTGGCTGACGGGTCGTTGCAGGCTCTGGGAAATCCGCGAAGGCCGGCGGCGGGTCGGGCCACAGTTCAGGCAGCTCTGGCGGGTCGGGCCACAGTTCAGGCAGCTCTGGCGGGTCGGGCTCTGGCTGGCGGATCTCGGGATCGGGCTCTGGCTGGCGGATCTCGGGATCGGGCTCTGGCTGGCGGATCTCGGGATCGGGCTCTGGCTGGCGGATCTCGGGATCGGGCTCTGGCTGGCGGATCTCTGGATCGGGCTCTGGCTGGCGGATCTCTGGATCGGGCTCTGGCTGGCGGATCTCTGGATCGGGCTCTGGCTGGCGGATCTCTGGATCGGGCTCTGGCTGGCGGATCTCTGGATCGGGCTCTGGCTGGCGGATCTCTGGATCGGGCTCTGGCTGGCGGATCTCTGGATCGGGCTCTGGCTGGCGGATCTCTGGATCGGGCTCTGGCTGGCGGATCTCTGGATCGGGCTCTGGCTGGCGGATCTCTGGATCGGGCTCTGGCTGGCGGATCTCTGGATCGGGCTTTCTCTGCTTCCGCCGCTTGCGGCGGTGAGGTGTTGACTTGGTCGCGGCGCTCGGAAGTACTGAATCGGTCACTTCTTCAATTTCAAAGTCAATACCATTCAGCCACAGCACAAGATTAATATAGTCCATGAGTGAGGTTTCCTGGCATCCAAGAGCCCGGATAGCCCTCTTATCCAGTCCTCACTCAAATATAGAAACCAAAAAGGCGTCACCCCAACTCACTCGGTGAGAAAGTTCAATGAAGTCAGATACATAGTCCAACAGGGGCCGGTTACCTTGCCGGAGACAGATGAGGTGAAACTCAGCCTGTGTCGAATCGTCCATCCTGACAGACAGCTGGATCTTGTGTGGCGAGGTCTTCTGTAACAGAGGACTCACAGGCAGGGATCCAATCGCAATGTCTTTATTAAGAATGGTCAATAAGCCAGGCAGGGGTCACAAAGGCAGGCAGACAGTAGCAGAAACGTGGTACAGGCGAGAGGTCGAGGCAGGCAGATATCAATCGAAACGTTATTCCAGGCACAAGGTCGGGGCGGGCAGGCAGAACAGGATCAAGAAACAGGTAACAGGCAGGAACGGTAACAGGCAAACTACAACAGGAATAAACGCTCAGAATGATAGCAAATAGCAAATCGAGACCTCGCAGTGAGTGTGTGTGTGAAGCAGTCTTTTATAGTACATGATAATGATATACAGGTGGTGTGGCAAACAGTGAAGATGGAGTCCAGGTGTGTGTGTAATCAGTCTAGTGTGATGGTTGCTGGGAAATGTAGTGTGTAGTGAAGTGTCAGTATAAGTGAGCGAGCTCCTTCTGGTGGCCAGGGAGGGGAGCGCAGAGCTCATATTCATAACATCAGCATACAACCAGGACACACTGCATGGAACACCATATCCCACAATGCAATGTGCTCAACTTGACCTTCCATTTCCTGTCTGATAAAACTATTTTGTGCACTTTATAAATTAGTATTTATACCTCAGCCTGTAGAAAAGCTACTTGAGATTAAATTTAATTCATCATGTGGCTCTTTACCACTTGTATTTTATTGTGGTTTCCCTAGTGAAAAATAAATATACCAAAATGTATTTGAAATACAGTGGAACCCCCTTATCTCGAGCTCAGTTAACTCGCCAACCCTGTTATGTCGACGTTTTTGAAGTGGAACCACCAAACTCCCTATTTTTCTTAGCATTTTCTTATCGGTTATGTTGATTCTTTTATGTCGATTCTACCTGATCTCTCAAGCACAAAAGACAAAGTCGCCACTTAACATTAGTTATCTCGATCCCCGATCCTAATGATAGTACCGAGTTCAGTACGCATGCACTAAGTTCGTATTGCACGTGCATCACGGTCTGTATCGTCGCCCACTCCAATGACGCTTCACTCACTCTTGTGGCGCAGTGCCGTCCAGCCGAAGAAGAACACGTGCAAAAATCAAGTCTTGTAGATGCTTTCTTGGAAGAGGCAAAGGATTTCACCTTCACTGTCCAGGAATTCCCAGATTACATTAACATCGACAAAGACGTCGTTACTGATTGAAGCTTAGAAGCATTTGTTTTCAAGCAGACCGTTAAAGGCGAAAAACAACAAAGCATTTTAGACTTTGAAAAGAAACCATATTAACCGTGTGTGCAATACTTTCAGAACGGTGTCCGAGCGGAATTACTGTGTTATGAGCGAATGTGTTTATGTGTGTTGTAACTGCGTTTACGCTGTGAGCAAAATTGTGTTTGAAATGTCGGAGAATATGATTAAAGGTTTGTTTTGAGAAGCGAAGGTGTTTTTTTTGTATACGAGAAAATCTTGCACCGGCTGTCAGAGTGGTTGACGACTGCCCAGATGTTAAATGGAAATGAAAGAAAAACTTGAGTAAAACACTGTACATTTATTCTATGCTAAGTATACTACAAAAACAACTGTATTTTTGGTGTACTAAATTGGTATACTTAAAGTCTAAACCCCTATTGCAAGTATACTTTAGGTCCACATTGAATATCTTGCATTTAAAGACTGATACTGTACCGAGATCATACTATCCTTATGAAAAGTGATATTAAAGCACAGTTTCTGCTTAATGTTAAGGCATGTACATTGTGCAATAACGAAGCACTCAAAATAAAGTTTAATGATAATATTTGTATCATTAAGTGTCAAGTGAATGTCAGTAAATATGTTAATCGATTTATAGTATACATAGTAAGAAAAATGTATTTTAAAAAATGTTTAAAAAAAAAGTATTTTAAGTACATTTTGGTATACGTTTTTTTCCAGAAGAGTTTAAGTGTATTAAAAACACATTTTAGTACTTCAGTAGGTTGGTAAATTTAAACCTAAAATAATGGCACTGTATTTTTGTATACACTGTATATTACTTTAATATTTTGGCAAACACAGCTGACATTTTTTAATACAGTGTTATTGTTTGGACTGACAAAAGTTTAGAAAAAAACTGACAAAAGATATTTTACACATAAAAATGTGCAACAGTTTTTTAAGATCATAACTGGACTCCATAACTGAAGTGACACTAACGTGGAATAGTATGATTTGTACAATTACAATTACTGTAGTTGTATATAGTTTAGTCTGTGTAGAAAAGTAGAATACTTGTACAGCAACTTTTTGAAGGCAGCGCAAATAAGCATAGGCTAGTATAAGTGTTAATCTTGTTACACAACAGGTCTGACATAAGGCTGATTACTTGAGACTGAGGTCTCATAAAAGGTCATATACCACAGAGATGAGTTTATGGCATCATGGAGGGAAAAGGAAAATTCCAGACTTTAATATTGAAATATTTTATGGTCAAAGCACAATCAGTCCTCTGTGGAAATCCCAGAGTACATTTGACCAGCGGAACACTGTGCCTTTCAGAACAAGTGGAGAGATTACAACCTGTGATTAGCCAATCAGCACTGGCCATTCTAAATACCTGACACTAAGTCCTAATACAGCACGGCTCTGATGCAGAGATCAAGTGTACTCGCGACAGCATTGTGCATGGTGAGTTTAGGATCGTTATTGTGTTAGAAATTACACATTCGTTCTCCAAACAGATTCTCCTCACAATTATACATCACATCCAAGACTTTGGAAGTTATTTTGAACAGTACAATGAGTGAGATGATTTTCAATCTCTTGTGGAAACTTTTGCTAGTCTTTTTTGTCTCGCAGTGCTTTGCAATAATTCTGTGGACATTGTAATCACTCAGATGCAGAAAACAAGCAATATCCAAAGTCAAATGAACAGATTTAGTCATTTTGACACTATTCTCTTTTGTTGTAGAGGACAGATTTTCACTACAACCCACAAAATAATGGTTCGGATTAAACAATTAGGCACCAAACACAACTGTGCAATACGTTTACAAAATCTTTTATACATTTTTTTTAATACTATGTTTGAAAAAGGGCAGTGATGTCCATTTTCCTAGACCAGACATCCTTTTTGGCCACTACTGTGTGGTTAGACATTACCGGTATATCGTTTTCACTTAAAATTCCAAAACTAAAACAAACTAATTTACTCACCTAATATTTGGTCATAGTTTCAGGGAAAAAACACATATAATGTTGCTCATGTTCAATACGGGATCTAATGGCTATTGAACAGCAATATAAAGTCCCAATAATACCCTGTACACAACCAGGAATACCGGAAAATGTTGCTTAATGTTTAATTCCAGGATTTGGGAGTGATGTGAGGAGGGGGGTGTCAAACTGATAATTTCAGACTCACCGAGACCATGCACCATCAGAAATAACTGCAACTTCATAGAAGTGTGAGTATGAAGGCTTGGTCACACACCACATGCAACTCACATGCATATAAATATAATACAAACTAGTTGATTGTCAAACAGTGAGCTACTTTACCATCTACTGTCTAAGTACAGTGGGTACGGAAACTAATACAGGGCTAAAACATCCACTTGGCCAGATCAAGTCTTACACAAAAGAAAGCAGTATGAATATAACATGCAAAGTGGCTTTCTCTGATGAATGTACCATTTAAAGCAACCGTAGCTAACAGTAGATCACAGAGCAACTGAATATAACAGTATAAAGACACAGCCTTTATTATTTATAAATGTATTATATAATGCATACATAAATAACAAGGTCACACACTAGGTCCCCCAATAGTTAATAAAATTATCCCTTAAAACTCACCTATTTAAAAGATTTTCCAATGAAAGAAATCTTGAAATAATAATGTGCCAGCTAATAATGTGACACAGCTAATAATGTGTCGCTAATTTTAAGTAAACCATGTTCCCATTTGCCATCTCAGTCTGCCTTCTAAAAATCAGCATCCTTAGAAATGTTTTGAACATCATAGAATGTCAATGAAGAAAGTTATGTAGTTCATAATATACATAATTCACAAGCTATATTGCTAAATGTAGCCAATTTTTCATGCCAACAGAAACCTTTATCTGGTTAACCTGGCTTCTCTCATGACTCCCCAGCTTCTGAACCGTCATAGTTAATGATATGCTGCATGTTGACATGATTGGTTACAAGGTAATTTGTGACGTAAGAAACACTGATGATTTTAAACCGTGTTTTTGAGACTGTCTTAGGTTTAATGCAGTTTTAAGAAGAAAATGGTGATGACTGATGAATTTTTACACAGTTTGTCTTAAAGCACATGAAAAACACATATAAACATATAAAAAACACTAAAACATTAAAAACTTTCACCACAAGGTGACTTCAAAGGGATAGTTACCCAAAAATGAAACTTTTCTCATCGTTTACTCTCAAGTTGTTCCAAACCTGTATGAATTTTTTTCTTCAACACAAAAGAAGATATTTTGAAGAATATGAGTGACCAAACAGTTGAAGGCTGTCCCAAGCTAAATTTGAAGGCGAAGTCCTTCAAATGTGTCCTTCGTTTACCAAGAAATTAAGGATATGACAGATGGATCCTTTGGAAATGGAATTTGAAAATTAAATGGAAATTGCTGAATTACTGTTTTAAATGTAAGTATTGGGTTACAGCTAATTAAAATATCTAATGATACATATGTAAAAAATAAAAAAACTTAAATGTAAGAGCTTCAAATGTTATATAGCTTCATAATGTTAACTATATATTATATACTTATATCCTTCTAATATGCATTAGAAATATTAAAAATAGTTTATATTCTAATATATATATATATATATATATATATATATATATATACACCTGTTCAATTTCTCATTAATGCAATTATCTAATCAACCAATCACAGATTTCTGTTGAGGCTTACAGAATGAGAACATGGATCCATCATGCCTTGTTACCACTGTGCAGGCTGCTGGTGGTGGTGTAATGGTGTGGGGGATGTTTTCTTGGCACACTTTAGGCCCCTTAGTGCCAATTGGGCATCGTTTAAATTCCATGTCAATGACCATGTCCATCCCTTTATGACCACCATGTGCCCATCCTCTGATGGCTACTTCAAGCAGGATAAAAAGTCAAAAGGGCCCATCAACGGTTATCAACATTTTTCAAAATATCTTATTTTTTGTTTAGCAGAAGAAATAAATTCATACAGGTTTGGAACAAATTAAAATAAAAGTTTAAAGTTTAGGTGAGTAAATGATGAAATTTAATCTTTGTGTGAACTATCCCATTTATTAAATTCTTTAAGTGGCTAAGTGTGTCTGACCAGGCAGCCGATCACAGAGGGGCAAAATGACTTTTAATGCCGTCATTAAACAAGAGGCACAGAATTCCCCAACCTGAAAATCTGAAATCTGAATGATATTACGACGCAAGTACGAAGACAAGACTAACCAAATTGTCAGCATATTGCTTTGTTTTGGGACAGTAGTGTTTTGACACTAGTGGTCCTGATAGAAATCAAGTATAGCATTAGTTCTGGCAGGTCATGTTAGTCAAGCTCGCGTTAGCTGACTCTCAGTTGATCCATGGCTACTCATGTCACAATATCCCTATATAAGCTCACATTCAGTATTATCAGGAGCTTATCGCGTTGTTCAGGAGCTAATTTCCTTCCTCCATCCCCAGATCCTGCTTTCTTCCAGTCGAGATTTAGCCTTCTGATATCAGACTCATTCTCCAAAAAATATTTTTACATTAAATCATCGTCATTAAGAACATTAATGATATTGCAACACCTTATGGTGATTCTGTTTACCCTAATTTATCGGGGAGTTATCACTGCTCTTATCCATACTAAGCTCCAAGGATGGGTAGGTAGTTCTTGCCCAGAACAGAACCATATTGCCAATGCAAACTGTATGCTCATTGTCAATCATCTTTAACAACAATGGTCCTGACAGAATTATTTGTAATTTAGCAGACAATTTTATGTTTTTCCAAAGCAAATTATCGTGCGCTAATCGTGCTGGGACTCTATAACCTGAAGCAACCTGGGGAAAAGTGCCTTACCCAAGGGTTAGAGTGTTTTTACCCTCTTAAGTAGGAATGAGCTACATTACATACTATATGTAGTACTTTATAATAAATCACTATTATTGACTTTGAAATATGGTTAAAGTGTACTGCTGAATGTACTGACAAACATTTGTGGTCAACTAAAATATACTTTAATGTAATTTCTATTGAAACTTTAATGTCATATATTGAAATATTTGTACATTGTACATTTGTATGTGTATTTGTATATTTTGACATTATTACAGTCATGAAAGTTTACTCCCTTTAAGTACAGTTGAGTGGGGTTTTATTTCATTAATACACTATTATCTGCAAGAGCAGTTTTTTTATATTCTTTTATGATTTGAAGCATGTTGCATGTACATATTCAAAACAACTCAATTAGGGTTCCAACCTCACTCGACTGAAGCAGCCAAAATCAACAAGCAAACAAAGTTTTGAAAGAGACATGTTGGCACTCAAGTCAATATGCACATTTAAACTAAAATACTAGAAAGAATTGTAACATTTATAAATGAAGCACCTCTACACTGTTTCATTCTATGTAGGAGGACAAACCCACCAGGCACCTCTTAAAGCAGAGCATGTGTGTGAGACTTAAGGACCATCAAAACAGATACGCAGAGACGAAGATAGAAACATGTTGCAGTGGGTCTGCACTTACTTGATTAATACTTAACCAGTACTTGACTGACTTTGCAAAAACTCTCTAATCTTCATAAGAAGCCTAATTCTTCAATAGTTCAGCACTTAATACTCAGGAGTGAGTGCACAAGATATGAACGTATCTGTTCGAAAGCACAGTGTCACCTCAGATGACTGTCTGTGCTGTGCTCTTTTAACATGCTCTGCCAAAATTCATTTCAAAATCAGCCACTGATATTGGAGAGGACTAGAAGGACCAGACAGAATCAAACAGATTGCTCAACAAGTTTTTCACTATTTTAACTTTTAATTGCTGAATTTACACATATGTACTCTGAATATATACATGGACAGACTATTGCTTTATTTTTATTATTTTGTCTAAAAAGCCTTTATTCCTTTTTTAAATATGTTTCAATTATTATTTTTGTATAATGTTCTCTGCAGTCCACTTCTCTGCAGTATCACGGTCTTTAACATGGAAAAAAACATCCTAAGTAATAAGCTATTTTCATCCTATTTCTGAACCTCACTTTCAAACACTGCATTCAAGACTTGGAAGTAAATGCCCACTGCTATGATTGGGTGTAACACAGGGGTGACTCACAGGCAGGGATCCAATCGCTTTGTCTTTATTAAGAGTGGTCGTACAGGCAGAAGGTCAGGGCAAACAGAGATCATACATAAACGGTAAGCCAGGCAGGGGTCGGAAAGGCAGGCAGACAGATTCAGGTATGGTAATCCAGGCGAGTAGTCAAGACAGGCAGATATCAAACACAAATGTTAATCCAGGCACAGGTCAGGGCAGGCAGAACAGAATCAAATGACGGGTAACAGGCAGAAACGGTAACAGGATTAAACAGACAGGAATAATAACGGTCAGACTGATAACCTGCGCCAATCAAGACTTTGCAGTGTGTGAACAGGTACTGGAGCCTTTTATAGTTCATGTGATGGTTAGCAGGTGGTGTGACAAACATTGATAATGGAGTCCAGCTGGTGTGTGTAATCAGTCCAGTGTGAGGGTTGCTGGGAAATGTAGTGTGTAGTGTAGTGGCAGTATATGTGTGAGCTCCCTCTGGTGGCCAGGGAGGGGAGCACAGAGCTCATATTCATAACATTGGGTAACAGTTTTGCAGATTAAAATAATTTTCAACCTCTCTGCCATTGCACCAGTGAAATTGTTTTGTAAACTTCTGAATTTGAAAAATAACTCATCACATAAATTAAACATTTGCCAACAATGTGAAACATTTTTCATATTACTTATGCTTTGTAAGTCTTGAATAAGGCAAATTAAGATTAAGGACTTGGATTCACTTGGACTACGTATTTAATTTAAATGGATTTTGATTAACTGTACAGTTAGTCACACTCAGGGGCGATTCTAGGATTTTGATTTTAGGGGGGCTCAGCCCCCAATAAGGGTATGATTAAAAAAATATTATTTGACTATTAGGGTAGGGTGGTATGCTCCTAACCTTACTGCAATCCACTATTCCATGATTACATTATGTAAACTGCAATGCATTTATGACAAAGAACTGCACCGATGCAGGTGTAATATCATAGCATTAGCAATATATCAATAAATGCACGCACACACGACACACACCTTGATGTTCACTCTGCTCGGCGCCCCTGCAGATTGAAAAATGCACTAAAACCAAGCAGACTCAGATAAGGGGATGAGCCAAAACTTGACGCAGCTTGCCGCCGTTTCAAATGAGTTTTTTTTTAAAGGGGACTGAAGCGATCAAAAATTTATTAATCAAATATATTTTTTAGGGGGGCTGGGCAGAAGTTTAGCTGAAGCCCCCCTAAAAAGGGCCTAGTGACGCCCCTGGTCACACTTATTGGCTAGTGACAGTCGTTCTTATTGGCTAGTCATAACTCACCCTTTTCGATAAAGTGAAAAACAAATGGCAATGTCATTTGCTGTTTAGTGTTTTAATGTGCATTTTAAATATTTTTATTTTCACCTTTATTGCTGATTTTATTTATTTTGATTATTTTAATTCCTTCTACGTAAAGCACTTTGACCGTTGTGTATAAAATGTGCTATATAAATAAACTTGCCTTGCCTTATATAAAATGAAACATGTTGTAATGTCTGATACTGATGACAAATGGAAGATGTCACTCACTAAAACTTTATTCAGAATTACAGAGAATGTCTTAGACATTCACAAGAGCAGCATTCTCCATATGTTTTCTTCTCTCTGAAAAGCTTGCTTGGTTTTTCAAACGGTCGTTTAGAAAATTACTCTACAGTAAATTAAAGCGAACAAATTTACAGTGTCTTACTGATGCGATCTGACTAGAAAAGGAACTGTAAAAAAATCTGTTCATCCATGTTTTCTTAATGTTAGGATCACAAGGGTGGCAATGCAAAGACTGTTGTTGTTGTTGTTGTTTTTTTACAACTCACATTTACATTTATTCATTTACCAGATGCTTTTATCTAAAGCAACTTACAACTGAGCACAGAAAGCGATGTGAGTTTCCAGCTGTCTTTTGAAAAGGGATTGTGCATTCCAGATAAAGGTGGGGAGATCGTTCCACCAGCAAGAAGCTGTGAAGAAAAATGATCTGGAGAGTGATTTTGAGCCTCTGTGATGGTACCACGAGGCATAATTTACCATCGTAGGTTTCTGGTAAGTTTGTAGACTCGTAGTAGCGAGTGGAAGTAGGAGGGTAGACCCTGTGGTTGATCTGTAAGCAAGCGTCAATACTTTGAACTTGATATGAGCAGCAAGTGGGAACCAGTGCAAAGAGATAAAGAGTGGTGTGACATGGGTCATTTTGGGCTTGTGTGCTGCAAGATGTGCTGCAGAGTTCTGGATCAGTCGTAGAGGTCTGACTGCACTTGATGGAAGTCCAGCCAGAAGAGCATTGCAATAGTCAAGCCCAGAAATGACCATGGTTGCTGTTGTGTATGGGTGTGCAGTCATGGGTCAGCAGAGTGAAGAGGAGGGGGCTCAACACACAACCTTGAGGGGCTCGAAGACTAGAAGAGAAGTCAGTAGTGTAAGGATTCTCTAAGTGAATTTTGAAGTTGCCAACTACTACAAGTAGAGTGCCATCCTTGGGGAATGAGGACAGCAGCATATCCAGCTCCTCTACAAAGTTACCCAGTTGACATGGAGGGCGATAAACTACAGCAATATGGATTTTGACAGGGGATGAAACTGTAGTAGCATGAAATTCAAATGAATTGTAAATGCATAGGGAAGACTGGGTCGAATATTTCCAATTGGTAGAAATGAGCAGACCTATTCCCCCTACCAGACTGACGAGGGGTGTGAGAGAAAGAGATGATGTTAAAGAGAGCAGCAGTGATTGCTAACTCCTTTGGACGAATCCTTGTCTCAGTCAAGCCCAAGAGATTGAGAGTAGAATTAGTAGCAGAGGCTGGAATAAAGTCAGCTTTGTTGACTGCTGACTGACAATTCCAGCAACTCACAGAAATGGATAGAAGTGGGTCAGGAAAGAAACGAATTGGATGCAAACTAGGAACATTATGCTGCCTTCTGCATGTGATGGCCAAGCGTTTATGAGAGACAATAGGAATGTGCTAAAAGCACACAAGGATTAATAGGGAGAAAACGTAGGCGAAGAAACGTAGAGCCTTACCAGTGTCCTTTCTCGATGGAGTCACGCAGGTAGAGTCGCAGACCTTTACCCAAGTCGGATTTCACATGAGGATCCAATAGCGTGTCTTTAATAAGAATGGTCGTACAGGCAGATAGGACAGGACAGGCAGAGAGCATACATAAACGATAATCCAGGCAAGGGTTGAAAAGGCAGGCAGACAGAATCAGAGTCGTAGGACAAGCGGGGAAGTCAGGACAAGCAGATAACAATCACAAGCGATAATCCAGGCACAAGTTGGGGCAGGCGGACAGAATCAAAATGGGAAAAAAGGAGAAACGATAACAGGAGATCAGGCACAGGAAGAAACGCTCAGAAATGTTAGCTATTGCAAAAACAAGACTTCATGTGTGTCAGTATACGTGTGAGAGCTCCCTCCGGTGGCCAGAGAGGGGAGGCGCGGAGCTCCAATTCATTGCAATATGAAAAGGAAATTTTTATTTCTCCATTTATGACCCCTTTAAATCCAAATACAATAAAACTACTATCAATTTAAGTTGTACAGGCATGGCCAAAGGTTTTGAGAATGACACGAATAACACAGTCTTCTGCCTCAGAATGTTATGAAAAGTGATCATATAAGTTCAGAAAGTCCCTCTTTACCATGAAAACGAACCTAATCCTAAAAAAACAAAATCCATTAGATTTCAGCCCTGACACAATAGGACCAGCTGACATGTCAGTGATTTCTCTCATTAACACAAGTGAGAGTGTTGACAAGGACAAGGCTGGAGATCTCTCTGTGCTGATTGAGTTAGAAGCTTTAAAAGGAAGGGGGTGCTTGAAATCATTGTTCTTCCTGTTAACCATGGTCACCTGCAAGGAAACACGTGATGATTGTCATGACTGCTTTGCACAAAAAGAGATTCACATCAAGGATATTGCAGCTAGTAAGATTGCACCGAAAACAACCATTTATAGGATCATAAAGTAATTGAAGGAGAGAGGTTTACTGGTTATGAAGAAGGCTTTAGGGCGCCCAAGAAAATCCAGCAAGTGCCTGGATAGTTTCCTAAAGTTGATTCAGCTGCGGCATCGGGGCACCATCAGTGCAGGGCTTGCTTAGGAATGGCAGCAAGCAGGTGTGAGTGCATCTGCACACACAGTGAGGCAAAGACTTTTGGAGGATGGCCTGGTGTCAAGATGAGCAGTAAAGAATCCACTTTTCTCCAGGAACAAAATCAGGGACAGAGTGATATTCTGCAAAAGGCACAGGGATTGGAACGATAAGGACTGGGGTAAAGTCATTTTCTCTGATGAGCACTACCATCAGACCTGTGTCTTGTCAACAATAAAGCATCCTGAGACCATTCATGTGGGGTTGCTTCTTAGCCAAGAGAGTGGCTCACTCACAATTTTGCCTAAAAACACAGCCATAAATAAAGAATGGTAAAAAAACAAACATGCTCTGAGAACAAATTCTCCCAAACATCCAAGAACAATTCGGTGATGAACAATGCATTTTCCAGGATGATGGAGCACCTTGACATAAGGCAAAAGTGATAAAACATTGAAATGTTGAGTCCTGGCCAGAAAACTCCCCAGACCTTAATCCTATTGAGAACTTGTGGTCAATCCTCAAGAGGCAAGTGGACAAACAAAACCCCACAAATTCTGACAAACTCCAAGCATTGATAATACAAGATGGGCTTCCATCATTCAGGATGTGGCCCAGAAATTAATTGACAGCATGCCAGTGCGGAATGCAGATGTCTAGAAAAAGAAGGGTCAACACTGAAAATATTGACACTTTGCATAAACTTTATGTAACTGTCAATAAAGGCCTTTGATACTTATGAAAAGCTTGTAATTCTACGTCCGTAGACCATAGTAACTACTGACATAAAGATCTAAAAAACACTGAAGCAGCAGACTTTGTGACACTTAATAGTTTGTCATTCTCCAAACTTTTGACCACAGCTGTGTTTTTGAAGTACCATTAAAGCAAAGGCAAATAATTGCTCACTGGACTCAACCTGTCATATGCCCCTGCAAAAACTAGAAAGCTCTTAATTTTTCTTTGATTTTAAATCCATGACACTTAATTACACATTTGTGAGAAAGACATTGGTGAACTACACAGACTACTAATTAATAACACAGCGATCAGATTAAGCCACAGTATCCAGCCCAGATCAGAGAGATTGACATCTGACCGTGTGACTGTGAGATCTCTCTCCAGTGCCACAGGCCTTACAAAACTGTGTCAGTTAAACAAGTTCATGTCAGGTGCCAATACAGCCATGGAAAGAGACTGAGTTAATTTGAAGCGAAGAACTGAATGAAACAGATGTGCATATAATGTTTTACAGCAAGAATTATTCCTAATGATTGATTAGAGAGATGTAATGTTACATTTCTGATTGCTAACTCAAAGTACAAGCAACAGTATTAGACTATTATTATTATTATTATTATTATTATTATTATTATTATTGTTGTTTTTTTAGGTACCATTTTATAAGCCAGAAATAAATTCAGTACTACATAACAATTAGTAATGTAGAACAATTGGAAGGTTGAACTGTCAAATGTCAAAAACTTGCTATTTTCTTGCCTCATGCTTAGTTACTTCCGTATGGTCGAATCTGGCAGTAAAAGTTTTTTTTCTTATTTTCTTTTAAAAGGCTATCAATGTCCTACTATATCTTCAACACAACAACAGTGGTAACAGACCATTTGGAGTTGATGAATTTGCGCTCCCTAATAAAATCTTAATGTTTGACATTTTTCTATGCACACATACAGTTAATAAAAAAACACACGCAGTTGTTTTTTTATATTCATATTAAAAATGCAGTAAAACAGTAATAGTGTTTATATTTTAAAATATTTTAACATTTAATTTATTCATGCTATATTTTCTGAAGCCATTCTTCCACCCTTCAGTCTCATATGAAACACTTTATTATCAATGTTGAAATCAGTTATGCTGCTTAAATAATAACTTCAAAATAAAAGCACTTATTTGAAATAGAAATGACATTTCCTTGAAATCTTTTAATATTATAAATGTCTTTAATGCCACTTTATTGTTTTTTATTATGTCTTTAATGCCACTTTAATTATTGCAGTTACAATTTCTGCCATAATCCAGACATGCTGACATTATGCTGAACATTTAACAGTCAATGATATGGCTTACCAGAAACTGTCTTATCTGACCTGCCACCACAAATATGTGAAACATATAAAGGCATCAAAACATCCACCATCCCAACAGTTCATTCTGTAACTGTGACAGTCTTTTTTTATATATCAGGTCATAATACATGACTTAAGCACAGGATGGTAAGTTACAGCATTTTCAGTTGTTTAGTTCATAATGGAATAGTTTTCTATTAATAATTGGCAAATGACAGAGGCGTACTGCAGCTGGAGCGCATGCTGTTTGGCACCGATGGTGGTCAGGTGGCCTACAAACAGACCTGAGCGGGTACACTGGCACAGAATTGGAAGTTCACTAGGTTCACTCCAGCCTTGGAACTTAGAGCCAAGTGGGCCACTCCAGTAAATATTGTTATCTCTCTCTCTCTCTCTCTCAACAGAGAGCCGACTGCATTGAAGTGCAAATCTTAATGGGAAGAATTAGAACCAGACTACAAAATAAATAAAGATAAACTGCTATATAAACAAATTCCTTATTATGGGATAGCTCAAATTAATATTTTTTATTCTTCCCAGTGCCCCTTGAACAGTAAGTATACTTCTATCTAAAATGTGGATGAAACCATCAACTCCTCTTGTCTCTAGTAAAGCAAAATGTGTAGCAGTGCTTATACAGAAATTAACATTTTACTTTTTTACATTTCATATTTTACATTCAAAGAACACATCAACATGTTAATCAGTTCTTGCTTTCCTTGGAAATTGAACTGTTTCAGAAATAGCTGATGACCGTAACAGCGTGATCCAGGTTATAACTAAGTAATTGATGATCATGTGAAATATTTGTACAGACTTTCAGATGCTGTGGTTTCCATTGAAACACAAGACCAATTCATCCTGGAAAACATGATCATCAGGTTTCATCCAAATTTGTGGAGCTCAAAAAATTTTAATAAAAGGGGGATAAATTAAATACAAAGATTGTTTTTCACAGTATATTAACACCATGAGTATTTTAGTGAAAACTAGTTGTAATGGCTTTTGAATGGCAAAACTTGACAAATCCAAATATTTAATCCATAGTATCCAGCATGATTTAAAAACATGGAACTTCATTGGAAGAATCTGAGATTTTATAAGACAACATAATCAAAAAATATGCTTACATTTTATTTGATTAAACTGAACTAAGTAACTAATCAAAACTAAGCATAGACTGTTGACTCCAAACGATCAGATTCTAATACTCCCAAACAATCTCAATGTTTTCAAATATGTGTACGCTATTACCATTAAACCAGGATTACACCGATGCAGAAGTAGAGGAATTATTGCATGTCACACTGCAGGATACCACTGTCACCGCTTGACATCATGTCAACTACCAACTAACAGGTGCACCCTTGCGATTAATACAGCATGTCAAGCAAACACAAGCACAGAGAGAAAGGCTGAGCTTTCAGTCCGCACACGCCGCGCTCCATACGTGAATACACACATCCGCACTTCCAGCGCGAGCGGACAGCGCCATGGTGCTGAAAACACCGCGCGGAGCTTCCATGGCAACCGCGCAAATATACTTGCACTTGCTGTCGCGTTAATGTTTAACGTCTGACCTATTCGACAGCACGCATTAAAACGTGTAGTAATCTCTAGTAAACTGCAACTGATGGGATTTTTAGCGAAGATGGCGCCCACAGCTAACCCAACCCACCAGAGCCTCACAGAATGACCACAACTGACACAAAATACTACAAGCACACACGGCGCGTGAGACGAAAACCTCCGAAGCGCGTGACATTGACCTCTCTGATGGTTAACCCGGGTATTTTGTCCGGGCCCCACTCAACAATAGCCTAATATTGACAGTCTACGTAAGCAGACGTATTACATTTCAGGAGACAGTCATGCTGAAAATGACAGGGAGCGTTTTAAAGAGACAAATGCAGCCATCATCCACAAGCCCGGGACTGCAGCATGCACTGCGAGCCCACATACACTCTTTAGGCTCCAAAATGTATGCCATAGTAGAACCTTTTTTTTTTTTTGTTCCCTAAAGAACCTTTCAGTGAACAGTGCCATTTTTAGGGTAAAGAACATTCTAATACTGGAATGGAATGTTTTATGGATTTTATAGGTTCTCCATGGAACCATATGCCCCAAAATAATGGTTCTTTACAAGTGTAGAGCCGTCCAGCCCTATAAAAGGCACTGAATGCAATCAGTTGGCTTACTTCAGCATGGACTGCTCTTTCTCCTCCTCTTTCTTCTGTCGGTCCATGACCGAGAGGATGATCTTCCTCTCCTCCTCGGTGAGGTGGCTCAAATCCGGCATGTCCGACGGAGCAGGAGCCGCAGGGGATGCGGCCGGGGCCCCCCGAGCTGACATTTTCAGGTGTAGCTGCTGCTGAAAGAGCAATGGATGAACATTAAATACATCTGCAGAGAATCCATGCAGCCTACACATGTGCTCTTGCTATAGACTGTCTGTGTTCATGAGATCCATAGCAGTGGTGCCAAAGAAGAACCATCCCAAAGAATCTCTCAGTGGACAGTTCTTTAAAAAAATGCTTTATTTTTTAAAGGGTGTAGTTAGTGTATGCCATTATGGCCTGATTCTGAAGGTGGTATGTTTTATGACAACACATTAGCTCATCTATGATACTATCACTCACAGCAGGTGTATGTGCATGGTGGATGTGGTACATTTAGAACATTATTAACGATTGACAATATAACCCCGTGACAGCATGGGGAACGCGTGTACTACAGCTCACAATGTAGCTTGTCACGCTGGCTCATAAAAACAAGCATCTTCTGAGAATAAGGTGTAAAACCCTTGGGGCTTCTCGAGTTACATGCCGGTTTCCAGGAGCCGAGGGCATCCCGAGCATGCTTGTCGAATGTGTTTGGAGAGAAAACGAGTGCTTGCCTTTTATTTCGCAATCATGGTGAAAGCAGTCTAACCCATGGCTGCTGCTGCGAATAGAGAGCTCTCGCGCATCGTCCAATGGAAGGGCGCGTGATCCCTTGTTGCGGTTAACGGCGTCCTCGCTCGCAACCTTCCCCGCGATTCCCTCCTGGTTGCTGCTGCTAACTCCAAGAGATTTCTTGAATGCACAAAAATGGATGCGGTAGGGGAAACGGTTTGATAGGAGAGCGAGGCGGAGCGACGGTCTTACGTAGGATGAAGATCAGATGGTCCAGTCTCGCGGGCGGGGGCAGCGGAAGTGCGGGCGCCCGGACACATTCATACATTCGTTGACAGGAGGCGCGAGAGGAGCTGGAGCTGTGATGTAGGCTATGGTCCTCATTTTTTTGTGGTTTACGTCTCGGGATTGGATTAAATATTATTTCTATTAGATTCTATTTATTGTTCCCCCTTTTTAAAAAGCATGTTACCTTAACTGCATCATATTATTCACGTGCTGTTAGAAGACCATTATGAAACATGATGGAAGGCATAACACAAAACTAAAAATTAACAATCGCAGATTTAGTTACACTATATCAAATGAAATATCAAACTAATATATTTTAACTGATGAAAATTGGACCTCAGTCAATAGTTTACAATAAGTATACTTGGTAGAAAAGATAATCACATTTACTCCAAAACAGTAAATTATTGTTTTAAGGACACATTAAAATGATCAAAAGTGACCATAAATGAATGACAGTTCCTTGTTGAAATAAGTGATGTTCTTTTAAACAACATTATCAACATTGATAATCAGAAATGTTTCTTGAGCAGCCAATCATCATATTAGAATGATTTCTGAATGATCCTGTGACTCTGACGAGAGGAGTAATGACTGATGAAAATTGAGCTTTGCCATTACTGGAATAATTTACATTTTAAAATATAGATCGATATAAAAAAATTTTAAATGTATTTTCACTGTAATTTTCGCTGCAGTCTTGGTGAGCATAAGAGACTTTTCAATAACATGAAAAAAAATCTTACTGACCCCAAACTTAACAATATTAGCTCACTGAATTAATAAAACAAGAAATAATGCAATCACAATATACAATATAATTTTCATGACTGACACTGGTCAAGCTGTTTGGTGACTTGTGTGTGCCATTAATTTCTTTATCAGATAGTGTTGTAGTCAAGACCATCTAAACTGAGACTAAGACAAGACCGAGACTTTGGGGTTGAGATAGATTCAAGCCGAAGACCAAAATTAAAAGCATATTTGCTTATGCCCCTATTTGTGAAAACCACTCTCTTGCTTTTGTGATATTGCGCAATTGTAAAAGAACTGTTTTGCAATCATTAGAAAAATAAGTTATTATTAGAAATAAGTTATTGAAGCAGGAACCTTTACATCACATGAATGATGTTAACAACTAAATCAGACAATGCACTAGCAATTTATTGATAGCTCTGCAGTTGTGGTCTTGACCAGTCTTGATTTAAACTCCCAAGATTGAGTTCAAATAGACCGAGACAAGACCCAGACTTAAAAAAGGGGTCTTGAGTACTACATTGATTACTGTATCTATCTAGTGCTGATTACTGACAATGCCATTTATACGAAAAAGAGATTTACAGATATAAAGGCATACATTCTCTCAGCATGAAGTTCATAAACAGGATGCTTATACAGAGGCTTATACCCCCCATTACCGTGGTTTATCACAACTGAGCTCAATTTCTTTATCCATCTAGCCACACCCAGGCCTGATTACTGCCACACCTGTTCTCAATCAAGAAGTCCCATAAAGAGGACTTGCCTGACAAAATAAAGTAGCCCAAAAGATTTTCAAAAGCTAGACATGTTGAGATCCAAAGAAATTCAGGAACAAATGAGAAAAGAATGAACTGAAATCTATTAGTCTGGAAAAGGTTATAAAACCATTTCTAAAGCTTTGGGACTCCAGCGAACCATTATGCACAATGAAAACATGGAACAGTGGTGAACCTTCCCAGGAGTGGCCAAAATGATCTGGTAATTAGCTAAGTTTTCTTCTCTCCATTATCATCAATTAAGTAAAGTAAAAAACACTTTAGATTTCGACGCAAATTTATGGGAATGAGCAATCTACAGCCTAAATATTTACAAAACTAATTTTAACCATTGAATCAATATCCTTTAGGTTACAGGAAACATAAATTCTGTAAAATGGGTCCAGACCTGAGATATAGATTGAGATTAGTTTCTTTACATTACGTTTCTTTTTATCCAAAGCGACTTACATTGCATTCAAGGAACACATTGAATCAGTAATTGCTTTTCATGGGATCGAACCCATGACCTTGGGGTTGTAAGCGCCAATGCTCTACTGGTTAAGCTACAGGAAAGCTGTTTGTGCATTAATATAGTATTATTATTTAATTTATTGAACTTAAATAGCCTATAGGTGTCGTATTAGAATATAACCCAAAACCGTACAGTATATTTACTGTAAATATAATAAGTCGTTGCCAAAAAAAGCCGCTCACGCTGGATCTAAAAACAAAACTCACATGCACAGATTTGGACAGCTTATGGAGAGGTCTAATGTCTGAATGACGTCATGTGGTATGTTCTGGAGATCTGCTGCTGCTATTGCACGTTGCTCCGCCCACTGACATGCGTCATCACGCTCTGTTATTTACCTTCTTCCACAGTGAGAGGAGAAGAGGTCAGCCGCTGAAAGAAATGATAGCGGTCAATAATGGCCCAGCGGTGGCTATTGAATTTAATAGGGACATTGGTTACTTGACGTTTTTCCTTTAATAACAGGGTTAGTGTGTCGCTGTCTGCACTCACAGTGTTTTACTGCTTCTCGCGCTCTCTGGGTGTCCGTCTTTAGTACGTAAACAAACATGACTGCTACCATTTCCAGGCAGAGACACGCTGCAGTCGCTGCAGACTCCTCTGGTTCTTCTTTTTCCATTACAGCAAGCCTCCTGCGACTCTCTAAACACATCAAATATGAAAATCTTGCAGCTGGACTCAGTGGGGGTGTTATTTCCACAATGGTGTTACACCCCTTGGATCTGATTAAAATCAGGTTTGCAGGTAAGTACGTTCAGCTTATATAATATTATAGAGAGTGTGTCTCAAAACCCTACAAAGCTGCCTATCTAGCATGTTAGGGCATCATTAGATGAATACATTAATGGCAAAACTATTTTTAATAACTTTTTAATTATATACCAAACTAACACAATTACTGATTATATGTTATTAAAACAGGAAAAAACAGAGCACACTTAAAAAATAAAAATTACAAAAATAAGCTTTTTCGGGTCATTATTCTGAAAATATTAGGAACGGAGAACAAGGCACTTGCCTTGCAAAGTTTTCACTGAATAATAAAAATATATATTTTAATTTAGATTATTAATATTCTTTGTTTATCCAATCATTTCTGATAAATGAAAAAAAATGAAATAGAAGTTGCGATTAGTCTTTTCTTTGAGAATACATAATAAAAAAGCAGGGCAGGATTAGATTTTGTCCATGGGGAATTGATTGGATCATAATGGTTTGCTGTTTCTGTGATCTCTTGTGAGTGACAGGTCCCACCCTCGCCCCATAAACACTTCCTCACAGAAGAGATGCCATCGCAAAAGGGAGGGGGGGGGGGGGGGGGGGGGTATTTTTGATTATAAATTATGTATGTATTAATGTAGTAATGCAATTTCCCAGAAAATAATTGTCCATTTTTATTTCATTGTTATTTTAACCCAATTGTGCTTGTCATCAAAAAGTGTTACTATACAAACAATGTGGAAATAAATGATCTGTTGATCCAGTTTCACAATCACCAAAAGCATGTTGTTTTCATGCTCAATGGGTTTTGAGACACAGCCAAAAGCACCAGCAAAGCAAATACAGACACAGGGCACAACTTGGGTAGTTGTACTTTTGCACTGGCCTCAATGCCTTTTTAAGGATATTTTTAGATTACTCTGAAGCAGAAGTGGGAGTGTGTTATCTCCCCCACTGTTTCTTACTCTTTCCAGTAAGTGATGGTCTGAAAATGCGACCCCAATACGATGGCATGGTGCACTGCATGAAGACCATCTGGAAGCTGGAAGGGATAAGAGGTCTCTATCAGGGTGTGACCCCCAACATCTGGGGGACTGGGGCATCATGGGGCCTGTACTTCCTCTTGTAAGTAGTCGAAGTTGTGTCAAAAAGGGAAGCTTAGAATAGAGGTTCCTGATTGAATCTGCTGGTTTCTAAACAATTTTAAACCACTTCTGTGTTTGATACCTTTCAATTCAATGAAAAGTGTTTATTGTCATATGCACAGACAGAAAGCATGTTTCCCTGCACAATGAAATTCTTACTTTTTGTCCACAATAAATGTCATACAGTAGCTAAAAGAATAAGAATAAATAAAATAAATAATAAAAAATAATACGAGCAATAAAGTGAGATTTTCGAGTCAGTACTATTTTATTTATATATTTATTTTTAAAGTTACACACATCTAAAAACACACACGGACCTTTAACCACTGAATTGATCAAAAATGATAGTTAAGAGATTTATAATGGTATAAAAGATTTCCATTTCAAATGCTGTTCTATTGAACTTTCTGTTACTTAAAGAATCCTGAAAAAATGTATTGCATTTTCTACAAAAAATATTATTACACTGTTTTCAATGCTAATAACCATCAGCATAATAGAATGATTTCTGATGGATCATGTCATGTGACACTAATGATTGCAGTAATGATAAAATATATTTAAATGGAAAACTGTTATTTTATATTGTAATAATATTTCACACTTTTACTGTGTTTTAATCAAATAAATGCTGCCTTGGTCTTGAAAATATTTGAAAAAATATTACCCTCCAAAATCTTTGAACAGTAGTGTACATGGCGTTGATTATGGATGTTTTTAATAAATAGAATATATATAATACAAGTGAACTTTTTTTGGAAAAGTCATCAGGTTCACAGTCCAAAAAAAGAAACACCAACAGTGCTGTGTCAGTTGATACCGTATGAGTTATAGAGATTGTCCGCACAAAGTTATGTGACATAATTTCAGTGGCAAACAAAGTGTGCATGTGCAAGAACATTAAACGAGTAGCGACACTGAAATCTAAGTAGCCAGAGCCTTGTTTATTTGTTCTTTTTCCTTCAAAATCAGCTAAATACACTGTAATATTAAGAGAAACTTTTCTCCTAATATTTTGTTTACAAAATCAGTCATGGTGTGTAAGAAAAATTAAACAAGGTCCAATTTTTAGAACCTAAAATCAGCCAATTTGACCCTAAAAATAAATCTGAAAAGATTTATCTCTACAATCGTATGTCCAACGGGGGTATAAATACTGTAACATTGACCCAAAGGTAAAAATGATGTGATTTACTCATACACTGAGTAAATGATAACAATTGGAGTTTTTCCTCTTCCATTAATGTAAGCTCCCCTCACTAAAACCCGAGTGGTGGTTCAATAACAGTTATATAAAGGATGCTCATTTCACAGCACTGTAATGCACTGTTCAATAGACATCCATGTGCTATATGGCTTTCAGGAACATAATGTGGTGCCTTTTCATCTTCCCACAGTTATAATGCTATTAAAGCATACACACAGGAGGGACGGCAAACAGAGCTGAGTGCTGGCGAACACCTGGTGTCTGCAGCAGAGGCGGGTCAGTAAGAGAAAAGAGCCACCTGAAGGCTTAACAAAACTAAATGCAGCTAAACCTGTAGCTCAGTAATGAGACTGGAACAACTGGAATGTCAGAGGCCTTGGAGACAGTGTGTTCTTCTGTGCGGGCTGGGTCGTTCTACCAAATGTGAAATGAGTATGCTTGAAATGAAAATATATACCAGATCGAACCCAGACATTTAAACTTCATTTTTTTTACACAATAAGAAATACCTGAAATTAGCCACTGCTCATTTAGATCTCCTGAGGGCATAACGGGCATAATTTTCATGCAAGACAACTTCAAGTTGTCTTCAACTTCAATTTAACCACCTTTCAATTTTATTTTATTAACAAAAAAAGGTAGTGTGCTTCAATTTTCATTTTTTATTTATAACAGGATAGAATATTTTATTTGCGTAAATCAGATAATGCTATAAATCTACTTCTTCCTGGACGATGTTGTCATTAAGGTTATGCTACGAAATACTAACAGAATGGAAAGTGATATTGAGGATGCATACATCAATACACAAATTAAAACAATATTTCTAAAAAGATTAGAGAAAGGTAAAATGTTAAGAACCTGGAATATTTCTTAATAAATTGACTCTTTGCGAAGCCCTGCCTTGAAAACATTCCTGACCAATCCCATAAAATCAAATGTTCTATTTGTTACAACTAAGCAGTTTTGTTGTTGTTTGAAATCAATGCTTAATATTAAGCTAGGATCTATTAAATTGACAGTAAAGTCATTTATAATGTTACAAAGATTTCTAATTCAAATAAATGCCGTTCTTTCAACATAATGTTCAGTTAAAAATAAAATTATTTGCTTCCACAAATATTAAGCGAAAGAACTGTTTTAAACATAAGATTGTTTTAAACATATAAAATAAAACTGTTTTAAACATTTGATTTTAAGCAAAGCAACATATTAGAATGATTTCTGAAGCATCATGTGACACTGAAGACTGGAGTACCATATTTTCCTGCGGGTTATACCAGATTTTACAAACCCCGCAGGGGGGTGCAGGTTATATAAGGGTGCGGGCTATATCACAAATTTTTTACGCGTAATAATATTTCAATATATTGTTTGAAAAACATAACTACATAACTTGTATATTGTTCTGGGTTTGTTTTGCTAGGGTTGGATATTATGGCTACTACGGTGACTTCACAAGAACTTATGATATCCGTGGCTCTATTGCCATGCACTTCAGCATACGCAATGTCAGTTTGCTTGAAGTCGGCTGTGTATGACTTTCGTTTTGGCATTTTTTAAATCAAAGAGAAAGGAATGTTTTTTACTCGAACCTACACTTCACAAGAATACAAGATAATTTAGAAATGTCTGCGTTTACCGGCATGTAGCCTGTAGTTGAGGCACAACTCCTAGAGACAGCCTACGCGTACAAGCACTGTGTACCTAAACAGTTCATTGACGTCATGTGAGTTACAATCTAAATTGTACCGAGCCTGAACAATTAATTGACGTCATGTGAGTTACATTCGAAACTGACAATTGTGGCATTCAGCCTCAGGACCTCACGCATATCCGGCTCACAAGTACCTGGCTTTAAAATGAAAATCTGCCAGCTGCCAACCGGAATAAAGTGGAGGCAGGGTGACTAACTTGAACTGATGCAGAGGGATGAATATGGACCGGGACCGACTGACTTGACAGCGTAAATAGAAATTTGCATGTTGGGCGGGTGAATGAAAATGTAGTAGTTGTAGTATCGTTCGTCATCCACGTGTGAGCATTGACGAATTCTGTCCTTCTAAACACAGTAATGATAGACAATGTGAACATACACAAAAAAGTTCATAAATCTATGGTTGCGGGTTATATAAAGGTGCGAATTATCTTATCTGAAAATACGGTAATAATGTGTTAGTAATTTAACTAAAGTGAGTGAACACATTTTAAATTTCCGCCCAAGGTATATATATATATATGTCTATGTCGTGCCTGGCTGTGTGTTTTTATATATATATAAATAAATAAAATGGAGCCTTGGTGAGCATAAGAGAGTTCTGTCAAAAAAAAAAAAAGTGTTTCTTTTTTTTTTCTTACCGACTCCAAATGTTTGAGTGTTAGTTTTAGCCTATGAAAGATTTGTGTGTTTGGATTGTTTTAAACCCTTTTTTACAGAAATTAACAAAAAATATGGTAAAATGTTATTGCCAGGTCACTAACTTAAACTTGCTATTAATTCAATTACGTAATGATTTAGGTAACAGTAGAAGAAATAGTAGATAAAGAGTTAATAGTAACATTGTAAACTATGTTCTCTTCTCTCACACTAACGTTATCAGCTTTCTGTTGAGACTTCTCTGTTTTGAATTGGCTGTACAAAGCATTGGCCTTGATTCTGATTTGCAGTCTCTGCAGATTTGAATCACATTAATGCGTCATTTGACTTCTTTGAAGAAATATGTTAAAAATGCTTTGCAATGTCACCGTTCATTCCAGCCCATGCAAGAATATGCAGTCAGTTGTAGCACTTAATGAGCACATTTTACTGAAAATAATGCTGTTTCAGAGAACTCTTCAAAGCGTTCGTATTAAACGGTCTGTAAATGTGTCAGTCTTAGCGGCTTACTAGTTCTTCATTTAAAATGTAACCTGTATTTTGACTTGAGCCTGTTTTGGCCTCAGATAAAAAAAAAAAAAAAAAAACGTAATTACATCTTTATTTCAGGTAATTGTACGTTTATATCTTGTAATTTATAAACTTCTCACAATTACCCTTTTTAGGTTTTACTCTAAGGTTGAAATGGGCTGTAATGTTAGATACACATGATGCGGATATGGAAATATATTGCATAACAGGAATGACCGGCCTCAAATCAGTTTTCTATGTGGATATGTTGAAACTGACAAAACAATTGGAAAATAGAGAAGCAGCAAAACTGCGGTCTTGGCTCAGGAAGTGAAACAATCCTGTGAAGTGAAGCCCTCCATTTCATACTAAAATAATATTGAGGGAGAAAATGGTCTTTTGACCAACAATATCTGTACAATGCAGTATTATCACTAACTCATAGGAAATTGGTATACTTCAACTTTAACAATATTAACAAAACAATACCATGTCAACCTAAGCCTGCATAAACCCTCATAATAATTATAATACGGGTCTGAATTATTATTTGAATTGGTCTCTTTTACACGTAAAAAGATCTCAAATACAGCACTAACGACGATTGATTTCGTTAAATGTTGGTGTGAAGGTCCCCTGTTCCATGTTTCCAGGCATTCTGACGCTTTGCCTCACCAACCCGGTCTGGGTGACAAAGACCCGGCTGGTGCTGCAGTACAATGCAGACCCGTCACGGAAGCAGTACAAGGGAATGATGGACGCCCTCGTGAAAATATACCGTCACGAGGGTATCCCGGGACTATACAGGGTACATCTAAAGATTTTAAACTAACCTGAGATCCTGTTACAGGTGTAATAGAGCTTTCATGTGCACTAGTCAAGATTAAAGTCAACATGAAAACAAAATTTGACTGTCTTAAACCAGAGATGTAAAACATACTTGAGTAAAAGTACAGATATGTTACAGGGAAAATGACTCCATTACAAGTCACCAATTCCAATAGAAATTAAAAGTCTTCACAGGTCTGCAAATCTTCACTTCCCTCGGATTCACAGACCAGGCTTAAACTAGTCCCTGGCTAAAATGCTAGTTTGAGCTGTTTTAAGTGAAAGCATCTGGCACTGACATATCTTAAAATATTTCGGTGCCATTGTTTTGTCTCAAGGTGCACACCAGTAATTTTTTGTCTTTTTAAGGCATGTTTATAAAAGCTACTTGGAAGTCTTAATTGAACTAAGGCCTAATCCTGGTTTCATCTAAGCTCTGTCTGTGAAACTGGGCCTTAGAATGTCTGATTTTAACAGTACTTTACTCACAGTATTTTACTCCTACTGAATGTAGCCTCGACAACTAAGAGACGTGCCAGTGCAAAACAAGAAACAGTTGATTTGTGAGAAGAGCAAAAACATGCTTATTTTCTGAAAATCTAAATAAAACTAAACACCTCACAATTGCAATAAATCAAGGTTGACACAACAGCCTCTAAACATCTACAAACACTCGATCTTAGTCAAGGTCAAGTGCTCGAAAAGGGAATAAGTAAACCTATATCCTTCAAAAACGTGTCTTCAGTGTAGCAGGTAAATAAAATAATGTTAAGTAAAAAATTGTTGAAGCCTCCACGCACTCATTTGAAATACAGTAATACCTTGAGATACGAGCATAATCCATTCCAGGGCGGAGCTCGTAACTCAAATTGCTCGTATCTAGAATCATGTTTTCCCATAAGAAATAATTAAAAACAAATTAATCCGTTCCAGATCCGTAACAACGAAAAAACATGTTTTTTATTGGTATAGAAGCACACACACACACTCACACACAATTATAGTACATGTATACAGTATAAGGATTTGTGTGATATCAAATAAAATGTAGTTTTGATTATACGTTTTTGCAGACAGTAGCGGCAGGTGTGGAGGAGGGAGGAAGGGGGTTGGTACGCAGACACTTGAGTCCGTATCATACCTTACACAAACACTACGTAACTCACGTACACTTAAATTAACATAACTGAAATTAGCTTACGTATTTTTTTTAAATTAACTTTTCTATTTTAAAATAGTATTGTTTTGCTTTTTTCGATATGTTTTCTTCCCTTTTTTCGCCTGACTACCCTCACTTTCACTTGGCGCAGACCTTTTAACGAAATACCAATCGAGGGAGATTTGTTTCTATCTCCCTTTAAAAATAAGTAAGGCATGTGTCGTCAAAAAGCGCAGATGCTCGACCAGTAGACAATTTATCACGGTGTTTCTTTTCAATGAAATAAGAAACCTTCTGCCACATAGCCATCACTTCATTAATTTCACTTCTAATTTCACTTTTCCTCCGGTTCACCCTCCTCTTTGCTACTGCTAAGCTCTTGCAACACCTGCGTCTGTTCATCGTCTGCAGCTCGATCAGCTCCTCAATCGACAGTTCCTCCTGATGCCCCTGTGTGCTCGATCACTCACACTGCTCATATTTATCGACCATTTCATGCTTCATGTCCATGGTCATCATGCGTTTCTTCTTCTCACTACCATCTTTACCACTCACTTTCTTAGAACTCTATTATGAAGAATAATGCACAAAATAGAGAGAAAATCAGCTACTCACAGGCGTACAGGCGCGGGCGTTCTGTATGACTTCTATACAGAAGTCAGCAAACACATGAAGTGAACGAGCATCGGCGTCAGTACGCGTGCTCGTATCTCGAATATTTACTTGTATCTAGAAGTAAAAATCTGCTCGAAGGCTTGCTCGTATATTGGAATACTCGTATGTAGAGATGCTCATATCTCAAGGTATTACTGTACAACTACACACAAGATACAGTCCCTTCAATGCCCTGTAGATGGCTATATCACTTATTTTATAGCTGAAATAAACTTCCATGCAAAATTCAATTAGTAATTGCATTACTCATCACAGATGTATTGGAGTAAAGAGTACATATACTTACCGGTATACAGTAATATAGTGAAGTAGAGAGTTGTTGCTAATAAATTTGATACTCAGTAAAAGTAGAACACAAAAAAGATGGTTAAAGTTTACTGCTGAATGAAAATATTCTTCAGCAGCATTTGTATTGAAACTTGTATCGCATGTATTCAAATAAATTATTCAATGTATTCAAGTAATAGTTGCACTTTAGTACATTTAAAATATTAACTTTAAATGTAATATTGAATTACACACTGCAGTTAAAGTTTTTACCATACTTTGCATGTGCTTTATTCTGTTAGTCAACACATCAAAATAGGTGTATTTTAAAGCATGACAAACGTATTAAATGATTTATGTACTTTAAAGTTAAAAAATTTATTTGACATTAATGTTTATTTGGCATTTCATTTCATTAATATTATATTATCTGCAAGTCCAGTTTTCAAGAACTTGAATTGTGCATTAATACAATTAATCCCACTTTTTCATGTGCGTGTTGTTGCAAAGAAAGAATTCTTCGCAATGTTTGAGTTCAATAACTTTCCCCATTCTTATTGAATGTCATATTTACGCTGATTTAAGTCACATTATGTACACATTGAGTTTCATGTTGACTTTAATAGTGGGGTGATCAATCCTTTTTCTCTCCAACATTGAAGTTCTCTAAAAGGCCACAAGAGGGTATGATTGAACTATATTTGAAGGATTGATACAGCCCTTAATCTGTGGTTCAAGTTAGCCCTAAATACATTATATGCTCAAATCTTTGAGACCCGCCAAATTGTTCTAACATTTATTACATATTGTAGTAAACTTCACTCTAGTTTAATTTTAGTCTAGCTCCTCTTAGACTATGAGGTAACTGTGTGATTTATGGTTTTGTATGTTTGTGACCCTCATTTTGTTGTTCTGCCACTGCAGGGTTTTGTGCCTGGGCTGGTGGGGACTTCCCATGCTGCATTGCAGTTCATGACCTACGAAAAGCTAAAAAGAGAACAGAACAAATATAAGAAGATGCCATCTGAATCCCTGCTGGTAAGGAAATAAGACCAGCCTTACGTTTTCAGGATATATTATAAAATTATGAAGTTTTTCTATATTTTCCTGTGGTAGATTTTCTAGTTTATTTTGGCCAAGTACTGCCCAATTTTGGCAGGAAAGGGTCAAACGACTCTAAATTGTACCATACATTACGTACATGAACAGCTTTGGACCAATAAATTATGTTTTTATTTGGAAATAAAAATATTGTATTTATATATAATTTATATATTTAATTTTTTTACATAAATATGTTTTATTTTCTATATATATATATATATATATATATATGAAAAAGCATATATTAAGTCAGCTATAAACTGCTCTCTCTGTCTCTCTCTCTCTCTCTATATATATATATATAAACTATATATATATAGAGAGAGCTATAAACTGCTCTCTCTCTCTCTCTCTCTCTCTCTCTATATATATAGAGAGAGAGAGAGCGAGAGAGAGCAGTTTATAGCTGACTTAATATACGCTTTTTCAGGTTTTAATTCATTAAAATTTTCAATAACATTTTCAGAGCTGGAAATCTTTTAAGAATAGTAGCTAATAAAATCCCAAACTCTTTAGCTCAACCGGTTTACCAGCTCTTCCATTTTATAAAGAGAATGTCTCCACACACACAGAATGACCCGCATGACTGTGGCATTAGACTATATTTTAACCTTTAGAAGAGAGGTTTGTGTACTGGAACCAGTAATGATCTTTGTTTCATGGTTGTGAGTCAGTCTCTCCTTCCTGACTGTCTGTCTCCGCTTCAGTCTCCACTGGAATACGTCACCATGGCAGCCATTTCCAAAATATTCGCTGTAGCAGTGACCTACCCGTATCAGGTGGTGCGTGCTCGCCTGCAGGACCAGCACAACAACTACAGTGGAATAGTGGATGTCGTCAGGAGAACGTGGAGGTATGAAATTAACATGTTGGTAATTGGTAGTGAATGCGTCTCCTTTTTTTTTTGCTCAATTAATATTCCTTTGAATATTGATAATGGGGTCAGTGATCATATAAGAGTGTCCATGATTAAAAACCAATAAAGAAAATGTACAAGAAAAAAAAAAACATAACATAAAAAAAACATTAAAAAAAAAATCTAGTTTAAATCTTGTTTATTTAAATAAATTCTATATTCTTTATATTCATGTTGGTTTCATGTGATTTTGAAAAAGAACATTTGTTGATTCCAAAAATGTCATGTGGTGTAACTTTTGAATACATATGATCGTACACACCTTATTCCAGGGTATTCCAGACCGTACACACACACCGTACAACCATTATTTTCTGAAAAAGTTATTAAATGCATTTTAAGGAAAACTTCACTGTTTTTCGGAAGCCACAACATATGACTACCAGGAATATTATGACTCATCTTACTTGACATCAGCTCAACATGTTTGTGTTTGTCTCTCTCTAGCAACGAGGGGATTGAGGGATTTTACAAAGGGATGATCCCCAACTTGGTGCGAGTCATTCCAGCTTGCTGCATCACCTTCTTGGTGTTCGAAAATGTGTCACGCTTACTTTTGGGCGAGTATCACTAAACTTTCAGGAGGCACATGCGGGACCAATACACCACAATATGCCAGGACTTTGTATGTGTGTTAGAGACCGGAGGAATATGAAACATTTCCTGTTTAACTCTGAACTCAACATGCAGACAAAAGTAGAATTTAGAGTGTGCACTGAATGAAAGGAAAAAAATAGAGGTGCATATTTAAGAGTTGTTAGAGAGATGTTTAGAAAGGGAATTCATATTTGCCTCACACATATAAATATTCAATCAAGATTTGAATTTACTTCAAGTAGTCAATGACAAGAACGGGTCTTGGAAAAGTGGATTCAAGCCATCCTGTGACAATGCAACCAAACACAAAACTTAAGATGTTAAAAGTTAAGACTTAAAAGTCTTTTTTTACGATATTTTCACTGAACAGCTGCTATATTTGCTGAGCTATGCGAGAGAATGAACCCATTTACCTTCACCCACTAAGCAGATCTCCGCTGGCTGCATTGCCTGGTGTGAAATTCACCGGGCAAGCTCAGGAAATGATGTAACGCTACAGGATAATGGCACACAGGCCTGGGAGAAACTGATACTTTACTGGCTGGACAGGAGCAGATTTTAACCAGATGTGTGTTTGTAGATGACATCTACTGGAGGAGAGGAATGCTTTTACTCATATGAAAGAAAAAACTGCATTAGGTAGCAACTGAGAGGCCGTTGTTTATGTGTATATATGTGTGCTATTGTCAGTGACGCACAAAGATGTATGTACAAGCCATTTTTACACCTCTAATAAAGGAATATATGTAAAGGACCCTGAGCTATTGTACAGACTTTATTTTTAATAAGAACCAGTGGTGACCCTATAAATTATTTGGACATTTCTAAACTGTTTGTACTTTTGACTTATTCAAATGTCGTAATGTTAGTCATAACGTTAGATTAAAAATATCAAAACAATTGCAATTTATATTGACTGTGCACTTGTAGTGTCCTCAAAGCAGTGTTTTTCATCCTTTTTTGAGCCAAGGTACATTTTTTCATTGAAAAAAAAAAAATCACAAGGCACACCACCAACCAACCAAAAAAAAAAAAAAATGAAACCGTTGCCTATATTTACAATGATACAGTCATTCTTATCAAAGTGTATTGAATGGTAATCAGATAAATACCCCTTTATCAGCCCTTAACTCGTTCATTCTCTCAGCGTCGCTTGGTTTGGCTGCATCATTCACCACAGTGATACTTTTATAAGTGATTTACAGTAGTTTTACCTCGTGTTGTTAACATTAATTGTGATCGCTATTGTTCACGTAGTGAAATATACACGTACGGTATCTCTAAGCAGTATCTGTCACAGTTCATGAATTCATTGTCTCCTAGTTCTGCCTGTGTGTGTGTGTGTGTATGTGTGTGTGAAAGGGGCCATGGTCACTGAGCACTGACACACCTGATTCTCATATCATCTGCCTATTTAGTTCACTTCTCTCCACTCTTGTGTTGTCGAGTCGTTCGTTCGCGGCTCCTCGTCTCCCGTGTTCCATGTTCCACAACCTTCACTCTGGATTATCATTTTGTTTGTTTTCTGCACTATTATAATTCACTCATTTTGAAATGAATCCGGGTTTTGTGTTTTCCCTTGCTTTCCCCGCTTCACCCTCCTCCCTCCTCTCTTCTCCCTCTACGCACGCTGCTCAAAGCTGAAGTGCGTTACATAAAAATTGTCAAGTATTACGTTACATACGTAAATTGTCAAGTATTTTTAGAGTTTAATTGTCAATTATTAATTAGTATTTATATGAGATCTTAATGGTTATAATTTTAACTGTAATTAATAGGGTAAAACCCCCCCAAAAAATTAAAATGGGCATTTATGGTCGTGTGGAACGAATCAATTGATTTTTTTTGTGCATTCTTATGGGGAAAATTGTTTTGGTGTACGAGCATTTTGGGTTATGAGCTCGCTCTTGGAACGAATTAAACTCGTAAACCGAGGTATTACTGTATAATTCTTTGCAATTGTTTAAAATTTTACATACAACTATTACTTCTTTCGGTACTCTTTTTAAAAGTATGCCAAAGTGCACTTTTTCACAAGAGAATTCTCAAAACTACCATTACTTTTTTTTTTTATGAAGTCAATTCTCAAGTTCACACTGGTGTCACAGCAATTGTTTTTCATCACATTTCCTATCAACATGATTCACTAATATTTTAAAACCACAAAGTGTTAAAGACGATACTTATCTTTTTTTGTGTGCCATTTTTAATGCAATGACTAATGCAATGATAGTCAGACATTTCTAAGTGACTTAAGTGTGTAATGTTAAGCTGTGGGTATCTTAAGCTGTATTAACAGTAGTCTGATTTCTCTTAATATTGAATACTCAGCAGCACAACAGCTGCAAAACTCATTACGTACCACACCAGACATTCCTTAGTCATGCTACACACAAAGCATTTTCCATCTACACCCCATTTTATGATGTGGTGCTTTTTGCTTTTTTTCATCAGCTTTTTAAGCTAATTAACAAGCAATTGGTCTAAACTAGTTTTATTAACAAGCAATTTATACAAAAAATTATTTACATTTAAAAGTTAAACAAAGGTGTGAGTACCAAAAATAGCCTTTCTTCTTCTTTTTACCTTCTGAACAGTAATTTATTACGGTAAATAAATTGAGATTTGTTTTCACATCCATTTTTTAATTGTGAGGTGAAACAAGACCCTGACTTTTCGTCATACATTTTGGTAACAAAAAAAACACAATGGATACAAAAATATGTTGAGTTCTAGTCATCCAGGCACAAAGAAGAACCACTAAATAAATATTAGCAAAGCAAGGATCATCTTTGTTGGACTCTACATAAAAAAGAAAAAATTAACTATGGCAATAACACGTTACAGTAGGGTAACAACATGGTACCATTTCATTACAATTATACTTTTTCATCATTCTAATTTTCATCATGATATCGTCCAAAGAACCCTAGTAGTAACATGATACTTACTTCTCTCTAATTGTCTGTACTAAACTGAGCATACTGAATCCCTATTAACTGAGCCGGAGAATCATAATGTTATACAACATGAGAGTTGTACAGACTCGATGCAACACTATTAGCTTTAATTTATCCTATTTCTATGAGGATGATCCTTTCTGTGAAAGGAACATGTCGCTGTCTTCTATTGCCATGGTGACGACAACAGTGATCAGTTAGATGGCATGCTCATTTTGGAAGCTCTTCGATGATCACCCTGGATACAGAGTTCCATCCTGTAGATGCGTCCCCACGAGGGTAGTCAGCACAAGTGCCCACCCATATCCCAACATCCACCAGACCAGCCTGGATCCCCTCACAGAGCCCCTCAACTGACAAAAAAACAAAACTTCAATCAGCAATATTGCACTCATCAATACGGTACTATATAATATAATATACTTCAGTTTTTCAAAATGAATTCAAATTGTATCTCAAATCCCTGTACAGTATAGATAAGATAAGCAATGATGAGTAAGTGTAGAATGAATGCTGAGATGTGAGCTGGTGAGAAACCACACAGCGCTCTCAAATTCCTCTGGTCTCTCTATAATTGCAGCATAGATGGTTACGAAAACTGCCAAACTGCATTTAACAACACAAAAGAATACTCAAAGGAATCCATGCGACAAAGACATCTGCATGAACGTCTGTTCTTGCTTAAAAAAAGAAAAAGAATCTTATATGTACAACAGTGGATTATGATTATGAAAGAATGGTATTTCAAAAAGAATAGTATTTTCAAACAGTTCGGATCATGAGAAAGTGTCTGCCGTGTGATTAATGAAGATGTGATTTAAAAACGGACAATAAGGTTTAAATAAGAGGTTTTCAATACACATGGTTTTGTAAATATACAATATATGTGTATATTTTAATGGGATGTATATTTTGCTGGTGTAGAGTCTGGTGTTTATGTTTGCTGTGTACTATATTTGGGAAACCACAAAGCCATATATAGATGTGAAATGTATCTGCATAATTGCAGAGTGAATGATTCACACATGCAGCCATAAACAAGCATTATGGTTAAAAAAAAAATGTTTTAACATCAAGCTTCTTTTTTAAAATTTTAGAATATATGTGAATTAATGAATCTATAATTAATTATGCTAATAAGTTTGAAATATATTAGAAGTGTAATAAATATAATAAATAATATTATATAATATTACGTAATATAATAATAATATAATATTATATGTAAATAATAAATAAATATATTATAATTTTACTGGCATCATTTTACAGTATTTCTATGGCACAGACACATTTTAACAAGTTAAGTGTACACATAGTGTTTATCTTATTTAGCTATGTACAGTTACTGTACATAGCTAACTGTACATAGCCGAAAAATCCCGAAAACAAATAGCTTTTTACCACTTCCGGTTCTAGTGCTATGAAGTCAGTCAGTTTTTAATGGATTTTTGGTTAAACGCCTGAAATAAGGTCTTTTTAACCCAAGCTCTAGGTATTTTCACATTTCACATTATTTTAACAATATAAAAGCCAAAAGCCAATGGAAAAATCCTATTGGGTTTTTGTCAAAGGAACCAGGCTAAAGTGAACTTACAGTTTGACCTAAACTACATCATCCCTGCTGAACTCACGCTTAAAGCCTTTACCAAATTGTCATTGTCAATTAACTTTTTTTTTGGATGTCAAAATACTTCAGTTATTGTTACTTAATGTATTAGTATGTATTAATAAATAGATAATTAGAATGATATTATCTTACAGATCATAAATGTAAAGGATATAGATCGTTTGTAAATGATACCTGTGGACGTCCTGTGTATGTTTATGGTGGAGTTGAGTTCAGGGCTGCCCTGGTCCAAGTAAATGATGGACTCTATGGGCAATGGTCCAGTGCATTCTGCCCCGTTAAATGTGAAGTACCAGCGCTGACAGCAGGCCGTCTTACACTTAAGCCTAAGTGAACCGCTGAACAGTACACGCAGAGCACTGTCTGGACGCAGCTTGGTGAATGTGCACTCCTGTGACAGAGAAATCAAAACATGTTCCACTGTTAAATCACTGAATGAATGAATGTCTGAATAATAATTTTAAACTGAAGAGAACCTATAAATGTCTATTTTGGCGAGCAGGGCGGGGCCGAGGGACGTGAGAGCTGGTGGTGGAACGTATCTCCGCACCGGCCTCGTACTTAACGGAGGAGCGGAGGCATAAAAAGAGGAACGACGACAGTGACGGATGAGAGAGGAGCAGGTCTGGATTTTACGTTGTGTTTTGTGCCGCCAGTACTTTTATTTTGTTGTTGTTTATTTGGAATATTAAAAGTTTGTTGAACGTTCACCCGTTCCCACATCCTTCCTTCCCGAACTAAGAACTGTGTTACATCTATAATATAGTATGTACCATAAAGTGCTGCAGGGATAAAGTATTTTTGTAAGCTAAATCCCGAAAACAAATAGCTTTTTACCACTTCCGGTTCTAGCGCTATGAAGTCAGTCAGTTTTTAATGGATTTTTGGTTAAACGCCTGAAATAAGGTCTTTTTAACCCAAGCTCTAGGTATTTTCACATTTCACATTATTTTAACAATATCAAAGCCAAAAGCCAATGGAAAAATCCTATTGGGTTTTTGTCAAAGGAACCAGGCTAAAGTGAACTTACAGTTTGACCTAAACTACATCATCCCTGCAGAACTCACGCTTAAAGCCTTTACCAAATTGTCATTGTCAATTAACTTTTTTTTTTGGAGGTCAAAATACTTCAGTTGTTGTTACTTAATGTATTAGTATGTATTAATAAATAGTGAAAATTAACATTAACTAAAATAAATAAATGCTTTAGAAATAGTTTCATTGCTAGTTCATGTTAACCAATGTACTTTCGTTAACTAATATTAACAAATGGATTCTTACTGTTATCAATAATTATGCATGCCCTATTAACTCTTGAAAACTTTTTAAAATATATTGGTGGTTGCTTGATTTTTGACGATATACTTATACCTTCATTATTTATTAATTTTGCCATTGAAAGCGATAGTCGTAAGCTTAAAGTTTGGCTGGCATGGCCCTATTAGCCCCTTCTTATAGCTTTTTCTGCATATATGCTATTACGGTGCCCTCAGCCAATCAGCATTGTGATGATGTCATTTCCTGAGGCTCCAGAGTCATAAGATACATAACATTGGTGACGGGTTCAAAACATCCTGGCAGCAAAAATAAAAGCACCCATGACCAAAGTGAATAGTTCTTCCATTAAGAACACAATACTTACAGCTATCTTTCCCAGATCAATGCCATAGTTTAACGAATTCCAAGCACACTGTTTGAAGTTTGGTTTCCAGGGATCCTCAAACCTCTCTGTCACACACTCTCCTTTCTCGCCTTTAAGTCCATCTCTCCCAGGGATTCCTGGTGTTCCTGGAATGCCATTTATCCCCGGATTCCCATCCCTGCCTTGCACTCCAGGTACACCCTGCATGCATGTCTGGTACTAATGACAAAAACATGAAGAAAAAAAGGCATGAAATTATTTCAGTACTTTTCAGAGGCTTTTGTCTTGTTGAGATGTGGGCTGTGGGTGGGAGAGCACCATGATTCTGTTCTTAAAGACGGATACATTTGTGTCGAAATGGCAAAACCAATGAAAATATAAAATTGGATGAAGGAACTTGTGTTAAATCCCCTGACCACAGTCACAGTCACAGTCTGTTCATTCTATTTAAAGGGAATGTTCACCCAAAAATTTAAAATTGTTTACTCACCCTCAAGTTGTTCCAAACCTGCATGATTTTTTTTTTCCCTTCTGCTGAACACAATAGAATATATTTTGAAGAATGTCGGTAACCAAACAGTCGATAAGCCCCATTGACTTCCAAATTATATGGAAGTCAATCAACTGTTTGGATAGCGACATTCTTCAAAATATCTTCTTGTTATATATATATATATATATATATATATATCTTACATCCTTATCAAAATATCTTAATGCTTGAGCTCTTTAAAATCGGGTAGATTCTGATTGGTTAAGTTGGAAAAATATTATTCTGAAAGTTTTTCCAGCAATATCGTTCCTCTGTGTGTTATCATCAGACTCTGCTATCCTTTTAAATTTACAATTATTTTTAAAATTATATATTTATCATTGATTATCATCCTTGGTTTGATCTGCCATCAACTGTCGTCAAATATCTTGAGTTTTCATTCAGTTAGCAAGTTTCACAGATCCACTTTCTTGGGGTTTTTCAATAATGACAGTTCTCTGATGCCTTGCGGTAGTTTTACAGACCAAGCCTATCTCTCACTGGTTTCATGGAATCATACCCATATGTTTAAACACCAGTGGAGCATCAACATCCAAAACGAGTCCTAGTGCTGTGGTTTGTTTGCATCCGCTGATAAGAATGCAGAATGTTTTGTGTTTTGTTAGATATTACTTACTTGCGTTTTTAAAGTTTGCCAACCAAAAGCATTTAAAAAATGTACTTAATGCAAAAGCTGTCTTGATCACACTTGGCCATTGTGAAAATGAACGGAATTTCAATTCAAGCATCTGTCACCACTTTACCTCATAGGCTCTGCTCCGGTGAGCAGCCGAATGAATCAGATTAAATTGAGTGAAATCAATTGAGTGAAACTCTTACCAGTGAATCAACTAAGATCAAGTGGATCTTGATTTGCAATATTTTATTTATTTATTAGATTTTGGCATTTTTGATTGTTCGGTTCAGCATATCATCAATTACATTATATCACAGAATACAGGGTATTTGTATCACTGTTTTATTATCATCATCGTCGTCGTCGTATTATTATTATTTGACTTTGAATTTGTGCAGACTACAGTATTGTGGGTCCATTTACCACTATACATATTTTCATGCATTTAATAGAAGGTTAAAATGTGTTCACGATACAAATTTTCAAAAGAGTCATCTCCTCGGCCATCGAGTAGTTCGAATCATTTTAGCGAATCGATTCGTTTCAATGAAACAGTTCAAAAAGTGGGTTTCCGATTTTTTTCGACCGTTTAATTACCGACTATAATTTTAGATTAAATTACATAGCGTGCGTCAGCTCTTGCGTTGTTTATGGGTCCAACACGTCAACCACATTTGCCTCCCATACAAAGTTCTTATAAACGCTTTGTGAATCGATTCAACTGAATGAATACCAAATCAGCATGAAGGTTCGGTCACGGGTCGAACATCACTGCAAGCCATTGTTAACACATCAATGGACATTGGACACAGTGTGTGTGTGTGTGTGTCTGTCTGTGTAAAAGCAACACAATACTCCTACTGCTCTTTATTATTTAATTATGAACCTATTCTCCGAATCAATTAAGAGGCTGCTTTCCCCTGTGATCTAAACTTTTGAATTTTTCAATCAAACTAATCATAACTAACAGAGAACAGAAAATCAAATTACAGGGGAATTTTTTTTACTGGCAATTATTTAGTCTTTTATTCAAATAAAGTAGCTCCTTTCATTATCAGCCTGGCAATCGGAAACATATTTTACTAGAAGGAGACACTAAAATATGTATCATCTGGTACATCTGGTACATGGATCATCTGATCCCTTTCTCTCTTTGACCTCAGTTTGCTTTTTAACATTTCTTTAAAACGTATATTAGCCTACCTTATCAGTAAACTCCGTGTCTCTTTGCCGGGTGCCCCTTTCTTTAGCTTTTTCGGTGACACAGAATGGCAAAGTTATCCAAAAGCAAATAAGAAGCTGAGGCAGTATTTTAACCATCATTGCTTAACTGTAGAGGTTCACAATGTGCGCGCGCCTGCTCGTATCCAACTGTTGCCAACTAATAGCTTTTTGTCAGAGAAGGAAGCTCTTCTGTCTTCCTGCAGAGGGCGCGAGACTCGATCGGAGATGGTTGAGTATACTTACATTTTGAGAATTGATAACTAATACATAAATTAAAATCTGTCCCAATAATATGAGTTTTATACATAGCTTCATCCTCTAGTCACAAACGACTGTTTGATCTTTTCAGACCGGCGATGAGAAAACTAACACATACCACGTGGCAACACACCTAAATGCTAAAACTTCTCAAGAGTGCAAATAGATAATTGCTACCTAAAAATCTAAATCATGTATATTCACACTGAACCTGATAATTCAATATTTAGTATGTTTTTAAGGTAGTAAAATTACTTCTCTATAAGGGTGACGTGTAAAACACTTGCGTATCAAACTTTCCATGTAGGCTACTATGATTTTAAATAACGCTCTTTAAGGTGAAATAATTAAATAGTTGTTCCCGAACAAGTAGTCTATTCATTCTGTGCGGGGTGTGTTTCTTTTCCCTCTCCTGACCCGGAGGCACCACAGGACAGGAACTGTAGGGGGTCTCAGACCACAGCTGAGGTATTTCCCTGTCAACATCCCATAACCCAGCCTCCATACCATATATGAAAACACAGACATTAGCCATATTCATAATGATATCTGAGGAAATAGTAAAAATTTGCCCCCAAGAGAATTCAGTCTACGTTTTATTAGTAACTAATACCTAAACCTATTAAATAAAACTGAAATAACACATACACATTGAGTAAAAAGACTTACTTTAAAACTTATACTTTAAAAAACATAAACATAAAACATAAAAACATATAGCTCAAAAATATGAACTAAAAATTGAAGTAAGTAAATGGACATTGGGGTGGGGGGGGGGGGGGGGTTATAATACAGAAACACAATATAAATTACTAAAACTTGAAATAAAAACGACTTTTAAAAACATTGTGGTGTTTTTTCTTCAAAAATTAGAATTCAGCATGACTGTTTTCCTCATAGGGCCCATACTATCTTACTATCTTTCCAATCTTTTATGGGACATTTAGTCCACACAATGAAGGGAATACCTGGACCATGCACATATACACACACACGGACGCACGCATACAACACACACATACACACACACACAGTTACACTATCTTTGTGGGGGCCTTCCATAGGCTTAATAGTTTTTACAAACTATATTCTGTCCCCTTAAATTAAACCTACCCATCACAGAAAATTTGCAGTGTTTTTACATTTTGGAAGATGGAAACTTTATTGATCTATTTCACAGTCAGCGGTCCCCACAATGTTGGTGATCTCAGGTTTTACTATATTGTGGGGACATTTGGTCCCCGCAATATAATATAACCCTGTACACATGTACATATTTGTCTCCAAAATATGGTTGAGTAGACACACATACACTCACATAAACAGTATTCTGAAATGAACAGAAATGTTTTGTTAATCTTTTCTATCAGTACTACAACAGCTATTTAATTTAATTAGATAATTTAATACATTTAAATTAATTTCTATATCTATATCTACATGAATACAGAGAAAGAAACCACTAGATGGCAGAAGTGCTTTATTATAAAACTATTCCTGTTCAAAACACACATTCCTGGCACATGCACATCCACACCACTTAAAAAAATTACACTTCCAGAAGTCATAAGTTGGTAGAAGCAAAGAATTCTACACCTGTAGAGGCAAAATACTTCATTTAGACAGTACATTTTTATTTTGTTCCTATTGGTGGTGTTAAGACAGCATCACTTCAGTATTTTTTAAGAACATTGTTCTAAGAACATTTTGCTTATCAAGTTATGAAACCATTATTTCTGAATGTTCTCTTAACGATCAAAATGTGCAATTTATTAAATGTTTTAAAAATAAAAATGTATTTGTTATATAAACGTTACTGGAACATTCCATGTGATCATTTTGCAAAAATGGTGAGAATGTTATGAAAATTAACCATGTTTTTTTTTGGGGGGGGGGTAGATTGATTGCCATTTTTATAACCACAGTTTTACTACAAATAACTACCATGGTTAAATTGGTTAGTGTAGCAAAAACAAGGTTCATTTGTTGTTACAATGGTTTAACTACGATATTAACCATGGTCTTTTGTTTTTATTTGTAGAACCATGGTTAATTTGATGTATTGTGTGGTGTGTCCATGTGTCCATGAGTCCAGGTCAATGAGCCAAACTTCTCCTGTCCACTGAATGACTCACACCAGACACTGACTATTGCAATATGGTACAATCCTTACTACAAGTAGAGAACAGACAGCTGCATACTTTGCATTTAAATCACAGATGCCCATTTTAGACAGCTTGTTTGTCTCATCACAAGCAAATACAGTCACCCTAACTTCAGTTTGCTAAATTGAAAGAGACTTGGTTTGTTAAAATCAAAGAAAGGGAAGGGGAAGTACAATTTAAGATAATTAGAAAGAAAAGCAAAATGCCATTTAGTTATTACCACAGAGGAAATGTGGAAAGTCTATCATTAGAGCAGAGTTTGTTCATTTGGGTAAATAGAATTACCGTAAAAAGAAATTAGAGGTAATTAAATAAGACAAAGCTCCTGGTGGCCTATTGTTTTTTTTTCTTTTTAATTAATACGATCAGTGCACTTATTTAGAGTTTGCTTGTTTCCAAACTCCTGCTGAGAATAAACTCTGTTTAGTCATTCTGAATGTCTCACATAATTGAAAATGCCATTTTATTTAAAAGAGTAAAATGGCATTTTCAATTTATTTTTTCAACATGAGTAGTTCTGCCTAGTCTTACTTTGTTCTGCTCAGTGCAAATACACAGATAAAGTAAGGGTTTCAACCATTATAGAAAATATGGCTGTCGTGTTTGTCCAAACGTTTCTGCCATTATGCTATTGTGTTGTAGCAATAGTTTTCAGGGCGTTGCTATTTGGTTGCAGTGCTATTTTGGTTGCTATAGGCCAGGGTGTTCTGGGTAATTGACTTGATTGGTCCTTGGTCTAAAAACTCTTATTATACCGTAATCTATTCTTGAGTGCCTCCTTCAGTGTAAACCTGTGGGATTTTTTTCACCACTAGATGAAAATTATAAATCCAGTGATTTAGAAAAGTAAAAGTAGACCTTGATTTGAGGTATCATTCATGTCTGTTACACAAATGGTGCTGGATCAGGTTTTTTTTTTGTTCAAATCTCAAACCCAAAGTATTGAAAAATAGGCCAATTGCCTTTCATGCATCTTTGTTACATAAATATACACCACCACCAAGTTATTTAATAGTAAGTTTCAAAAGTTTCTTATGCTTACCAAGGATTATACTGTCAAAAATATAATACAAATACAGTGGAATACGGTTATGTCGACGGCCTCGGGGGTTGCAAAAAGCGTCGATAAAACCGTTTATCGAGATAACGAACAGCCAATATGGCAATTTATTTAATGAAGCGATCGGCATGCTATAAAAATGTACATACACTGTATATGTTTGCTAACAACAAAAAGGCATATGTGCACCAACTAACAGCAGAGATTTACCAGTATACAATAAAAAACACCTTAGATTCTTGATACAAACCTTTAATTATATTCTCCAACATTGCAAGCACAATTTTGCTCACAGAGTAAACAGTCATAACATATTCGTGAGGTCATGTACTAGATTGCATAATTTCTTGCGTTCTGCCTGTCTAATGTGCTTTCTTAACAAATTCGACTTCGTCCTGTCTTTTAACAACCGGGTTTTTCAATCCGCAGCGGCGCTGAGCAGAGCGCGAGTGTGTGTGTGTGTTTATCTAAGCCTCATACTCATTGGTCGGCAACCGCTCGTTACCAACCAATGTCAAAATATTTGAGAAAACCAATGAAATCAAAGAAGGCGGGCTTTATGTGCACACAGAAGTGGATGTGGGTGGGACCCATGTAGCACTCGCTCATCGTTGAGAAGTGTAAGAACGATATGCGCTTTCACTTCAGAGAGTGCTGCGCGGAGCTGTGAGAGAAGCGTCACTGACAGAGCGACGTACAACGCAAACTCAGCGCATGCGCAGTGAACTAGTTACGCTCGTTAGTCACGAAATAACCATGTGAAATGGCGAATTTGTCCCTCTTTTGTGCTCGAGATATTAGGGTTCGGCGACATAAAATAATCGACATTACCGAAAAGGAAATGCTATGACAAATAGGGAGTTTGGCGGTTCCACTTCAAAAACGTCGACATAATAGGATTGGCGAGTTAACCGAGGTCGAGATAAGTGAACTCCACTGTAATTTAAAATAACTGTTTTCTATTTTATCTGTACTTTTGTTGTACTTTATTTATGTGATGGTAAAGCTGAATTTCCATCATATTTTACTCTAATCTTCAGTGTCACTTTGGGATTAAATACAGTAGAGTTTGGTTATGTCGACGGCCTCGGGGGTTGCAAAAAGGCGTCAAGATAACCGTTTAGCGAGATAACCAACAGCCAATATGGCGATTTGTTTGATGAAGCACCAACTAACAGCAGAGATTTACCAGTATACAATAAAAAACACCTTCGATTCTCGATACAAACTTTTAATTATATTCTCCAACATTGCAAACACAATGATCGCTCACAGCGTAAACACAGGCAAAACACACTTGTACACACAACACACATTCGCTCAAAACAGTCATTTCGCTCTGACACAGTTCTGAAAGTATTGAACACACGGTTAATATTGTTTATTTACAAACTCTAAAATGCATTGTTGCTTTTTGCCTTTAATGGTCTGCTTGAAAACAAATGCTTCTATCAGTAACGACGTCTTTGTGGATGTCAGTGTAATCTGGGAATTCCTGGACAATGATGCTTCACTGAACACACACTCACTGTAGACGCGCTCGACTCACTGAACACACACACTCACTGCAAACGCGCTCGACTCACTGAACACACACACTCACTGCAAACGCGCTTGACTCACTGAACACACACACTCACTGCAGATGCGTCCAACTCACTGAACACACACTCACTCACTCACAGACGTGCTCAACTCCTGCGCCTCCTCTTCCAAGATAGCAACTTTAGACTTCCGCGAGCCTTAGAAACCCGCCACTTCCGCGAGTTCTTCTGCGGCGAATCAATCCACGTGCAACGCGAACTCAGCTCATGCGCAATAAACTAGGTACCATCATTAGCCACGAGATAACCATGTGAAGTGGCGACTTTGTCCCTCTTTTGTGCTGGAGATATTAGTGTTCGGCGACATTAAAGAATCGATAGTAACCGATGAGAAAATGCTTAGACAAATAGGGAGTTTGGCGGTTCCACTTCAAAAACGTTGACATAATAAAATTGGCGAGTTAACCATGAGTCGAGATAAGTGAACTCCACTGTAGTTACAATTAATACTTCAAATGAATTTTATACCCAACTTTATGCTCAAAAACCCACATTAAACACATCACTTGTTGATAATTACTGACCTGTCTCTCTCCTACCATTCATATCAAAAACTCTTGAATGTATTATTTTTTTTTTACCAGGTATCATCTTTTCTCTCACAGAATAACCAGTTGGGCATCAACCAGTCAACCAATTCAACTGAGACTGCGTTACTATCAGTCACAGAAGCTCTAAGGATTGCAAAAGCTGATTCCAAATCATCCGTTCTCATTCTTTTAGATCTATTTGTTGCCTTTGACACTGTTAATCATCATATCCTTTTGTCAACCCTCTTTCGTATAGGCATAACAGGAACTCCGCTTTGAACGGTTTGAATCCTATCTCACAGATAGGTCCTTCAGGGTTACATGGTGCGGGGGGATCTCCAAAGAATGTCAACTGATCACCGGTGTTCCACAGGGCTCAGTTCTTGGACCACTTCTCTTCTCCATGTACACCACATCACTGGGTCCCATCATACGGGCACACAGATTCTCCTATCACTGCTACATTGCTGACACACTGCTCTACCTATCATTTCAACAAGATGATCCCACGGTGGCTGCGAGAATCACAAGCTCGACATGGATGAAAGAGCATCATCTGCAGCTCAACTTGGCAAAGACAAAGCTTCTCGTCTTTCCATTCAATCTGACACTACAACACGACTTCACCATCCAGATCAGCTCCTCAACGATAACCCCATCAAGGTTTACCAGAAATCTTGAAGTGATTTTTGACGACCAGCTGTCGACCATTACACAGACAAGCAACACAACTTCTGGTACAGGCCATGGTCATTTCCAGACTGGATTATTGCAACACCCTTCTGGCTGGACTTCCTTTTAGTGAATCAAACCCGTGCAAATGATCCAGAACACCAAAGCTCATCTGGTCTTCAACGAACCCAGAAGGGCACACGTCACTCTACTCTTCATCTCTCTGCACTGTCTCACACTTGCAGCTTGCATCAAATTCAAAGCACTGACATTTGCTTACAGAACTAACACAGGCCCAGCACTCTCACTCTTTCAGACTCTACTTCAAATCTACACACCCACCAGAAACATCTGATCGATCAATGAGCAATACCTTATGTAAGTACCTTCACAGAGAGGCAAAAAATCACTCTCAATAACATTTTCATTCACCATTCCTTGCTTTTGGAATGATCTCCCTGCCTTCTTCCGAAATACAGAATCTTTGCCAATATTCAAAAGACTGCTAGAAACTCACACACACACACACACACACACACACACACACACACACAGCACCTCACCTTAAAAAAAAATTCTTCCTCTATTCTCCAGGCTTGTACTACTAGTATGTGTAATGTTTGAAACTGTTTATTGCAAGCACTCTTATGTATGTTTGCATCTTCAGGATGAATTGGTTTCTGTATTCCACAAATTGTAAGTTGCTTTAAAAGCATCTGCTAATGAATACATGTAAATGTAAATACCTTGAAAAGAAAATGCAGAGACAGAGAACTCTCTTTGGCACTGATGGTGCCTGAACAAGGTTGTTGCAACCTTGTCTTTGTGAGCCATCTATAGATTTAAGGAGCTTGTTTGATAACCATCTGAAGAAATCATGAGTATCAAAGTGAGACCCACTGGGAACAAGTGGTTGTAATAGCAATTAAATGTACAGCAAAATGTATGCATAAGCTGCTTGTGTCATGAAACACAGGTAATATCCACATAGGTAATATCCAAACAAGAGTTTTATTGACAGCAAGGTGGTAAGCAAGTGGCATGAGTGAGTAACTGGGAATGTAATGAATTCTGGCAGAGAATGGCAGAAAATCTTGGAAGGGTGACTGAAGACTGAAGAAGGATAAAGAGGATCTCTTAGGTAAGTGTCTCTAGGAAGTAGTCAGGTAAGTGGTTCAGTTAGTCAAGTCAAGTCACCTTTATTTATATAGCGCTTTTTACAATGTAGATTGTTTCAAAGCAGCTTTACAGGAAAAACAATATAAACAAAGTTTGTTTGGCTGAACAGAAGCCCCAAAAGAGCAGGTGAATCAATACAATTGATGAATTTTAAGTGTTAAGTTTCCCCAACTGAGCAAGCCATAGGCTTGCAAGCGGCAAGGAACCAAAACTCCGGCAGGTGACGTAACGAATGAAGAATAGAATGGAGAAAAAACCTTGGGAGAAACCAGGCTCAGTTGGGGGACCAGTTCTCCTCTGGCCAACAGCCAAACCGTGCATGATTATTATATTAACAACAATTCAAGTCCAATATGAAGCCTAATGTGGTCCGGTTAGAGGTTCATGATCGTCACAGGGGAGGGTCTAGTAGAGTCACGGTCTCCGCAGACACTTCAGGGCAGTGCTGTGCTCGTGTCCAGTTGCAGGTCCTTCATCTGATCTGTATACGGCCCGGATCCAGCTGACCACGGTAACCTCGGAATAAACAGAGACCAATATCAGCGTAGATGCCATTCTTCTTCTGATGTATCGAGTACATCAGGTGTTATGGGAATGTTCCCGGTTCCGGCTTATCTAAATTATGCAGCCTAACAATCATTTTACATGATTTGGATTAAAAATGTATGTATAATGTGTTATGTGTATGCCAGGTTGAAGAGATGTGTTTTTAGTCTACATTTAAACTGACAGAGTGTGTCTGCTTCCCGAACTGTAATAGGAAGACTGTTCCAGAGTTTAGGAGCTAAATAGGAAAAGGATCGACCACCAGCAGTTGACTTTGATATTCTAGGTATTATAAGCTGGTCAGTATTTTGGGATCGCAATAGACGTGAAGGACTATAATGTGTTAAGAGATCGCTCAAGTACTGTGGAGCTAAACCATTTAATGCTTTGTAAGTAATTAGCAAGATTTTAAAATGTATTCGGTGTTTAATAGGAAGCCAGTGCAGGTTTGACAGAACTGGGCTAATATGCTCATACTTCCTGGTTCTAGTAAGAACTCGAGCTGCTGCATTTTGGACCAGCTGGAATTTGTTTATTAAGCGTGCAGGGCAACCACCTAGTAAAGCATTACAATAATCTAGCCTTGAACTCATGAACGCATGAACTAACTTTTCTGCATTTGTCTTAGATAGCATATGTCGCAATTTAGATATATTTTTAAGATGGAAGAACGTCGTTTTACAGATGCTAGAAACATGGCTTTCAAATGAAAGATTGGTATCAAAGAGCATACCCAGGTTTCTAACTGACGACGAAGACTTGACAGAGCAGCCATCGAGTGTTAGGCAGTAGTCTAGATTATTATGTGCTGAACTTTTTGGTCTAATAATTAGAATCTCTGTTTTTTTCAGAATTTAGCAGTAGAAAGTTATTAGTCATCCAATTTTTATATCAGTTAGTTAGTGAACAACAAGATCAGACAACGGTGAACTGGTATGGGTCTGCTTATGTAGTGCACGGGAGTTGAGTGAATGTTGGTGCTGCTAATCAGAATTCTGGTGATTGTGAATGAATGAGTGGAGTGTAAAGATCTGGTGCTGAGGGTGTGGCTGCATGAGATTTAACACAATGTTATATTTAATTTAATGTAATTTAATTAGATAATATTTAAATAAATAAAAAAGTTCCTTTGTTCCATTAAGATTTATACAAAATATTTTATTAAGGCTGTTTTTTTCTCATTTAAAAATTCTTAATTCATCATATGAATGATATGCAAACATTATTCAATTAAATTTTATGGAATAAGAAGGCTTAACATTTTTAAAACATTTTTTCTTACAACACTGCAGTGAACAAATATTAAATTAGATAAACCAAATTAAGAATTGAAGAAGAAACTTGAAGATATTATAAATAAAAATCTCAATTAAAAATCTTTAGGTTCTAGATGTATTGACTACAAATTTTAAATAATGATATATTTATTTTTTGCCATTTTATAGTCTGTGTAAGTAAAGATTTTGTGAGCATTTAAATCAAACTTTTGAACTTGGATTACACACACAAAAACTTGACTGGATTTGAGGAGTTGAAAAAAGTAACATATCCTTCTCTCACGGGTAAAGTAACACATCCTTCAATCTGAGCCACATTAGGAATGAATCTGGTCCAATCCAGAACAAAAAATAAACACAGACAAATTAAGCCATGAGACTATAGAAATTCCACTATGCAGAACACACTCATATGCACATACACCACTAGGAATACCCATTAAATTAATTTTTAAAATTAAAATCAATCAGTCAAAATGCAGACTGCACACCGATATGAAGTAGTAAAATTTGAATACATTCAATCTATACAGAATTAATTTTAGGACCCAAGGGATCAATTCATTTGTTCCATTTAGAGCTGTACGGCCATCTAGTGTCAAGAGTAATAAAAGATCATCTTTTTTTCCCGCAAGACGATGGCAGACAACCGCTGCGAGACAATTTTCATTTATGCATTTGACTGACGCTTTAATCAAAAGCTACTTACATCAGTTTTTGCTTTCCCTGGGAAGTGAACCCATGACCTTGGCTTTGCAAACAGCATGTTCTACTGTTTGAGCTACAGGAAGGTCCCAAGAGACTTTGAGATTCTCTGAGTGTTATATAATATAGTTGTCACGTAAGAATAAATAATTATTTTATTATAGTGTCATATAATTTTATATTCAAACTGATAAATGTGTTATAATTTAATCATAAATTACAAATAAATGATAAATAAATGAACTGAATTTAGAGGTAAACAAAATAATAATAAAACATGAGAATGTTAGAGGTACGGGAGGAGAACAACAACACCAAGAAGATTACTATCAAAGCTATCAAACTATAATGATTCTAGGAAATGGGTTTTAGGAAGTCAGGAGTTCCCTTTGATGGAAATCACGGGGCACTCCAGCTGGTGGAATAGCCGGAGGAGCAGATTCCAGACACTCCAAAAACAAAGAGTCCAGGAAAAGTCCAGGAGGAAGGTAGAGAAGAAGCAGGGGTGGAGCTTGAGGAAGACACTCAAGGGGGAACTGGAAGAAAGAGCACAGAGATGTTATCAATGGTTTTGCCCTATATTGGACAGGCACAGTTCAAATTATAACAATAGAATTCAAAGTTCAGGTATGACCTCCACAGTTGTGTTAGACCAGACTGAGAGTTCACAAACTGACACAGCCTGTGAGGAGCTGTAGAGTTCGTATCTGCCTCAGGAGGAGCTGTAAGGGTGTGTGCAACCCAACCTAAGACAGCAATTGCCTTTAAAGAAAGTGCAGCCAATGGCAGTAGTTTTTTGGCAAATCAAGCTCAAATGGGGTGGGATTTATGTGCGCATTTAATCAGAATGTGTTATGATCAAATACGCACATAAATCAGCCATAAAAGGAAATACGTTTCGTAATAATTACTCAAAACAGATTATAACTATATAACTAACTATAATTATAAATTCATGCAACTTATGAAAATACATGGCTTGATTCAGCTTTCAGAATTTGTCTTAGTTTTAGAATAAAGTTCAAAGAAACGGCCGGTCTGTGCACCAAACATGTCACGGAAATTAACAGGGAGGACTCAAGTGCAGGGTGAAAAGGAAGATTCATTACAATAAAGAAATAAACAAACCCAACTCAAAATTGCCCCAAGGGGGAAAACATAACTAAACTAAGAAACAGACCGTAAAACAAAGTAAACAAGTGGAAGTAAACAACAATGAGGCCTAAAAATTTTGTCAAAGGAGTCGGGAGGAGTACCCATCTGATGGAGATCATGGGGGGCTCCAGCTGGTGGATGTAGTACATTGCGAGAGGAAGGGGAAATCATTTTGATTAAAGATTACAAGGGCTTATGAATAATCATAAAAACATTAATGATGTGCATGGATAAATCATTTATAATAAATACTGCAACAACCCATTAAAAAAGATAAGTCAATTTTAATTTCATGGTGATGTTAATTAATTTTAAGGCTGGGATCTATATTATAAGATATAGCAATGAGAAATTATCCTCTGGATTTAGATGTAGTCGTGAATTTATAGTGCTTTCTTGTATATAAAGAATATGACCAGTGTGCTATATGAGTGGTACCCAGTGGGGTCTTCTGCTGTTGTAGCCCATCCGCCTCAAAGTTGTGCGTGTTGTGGCTTCACAAATACTTTGCTGCATACTTTGGTTGTAACGAGTGGTTATTTCAGTCAAAGTTGCTCCTCTATCAGCTTGAATCAGTCGGTCCATTCTCCTCTGACCTCTAGCACAACAAGGCATTTTCGCCCAAAAGACTGCCGCATACTGGATGTCTTTTCTTTTCACACCATTCTTTATAAACCCTAGAAATGGTTGTGCGTGACAATCCCAGAAACTGAGCAGATTGTAAAATACTCAGACCGGCCCGTCTGGCACCAACAACCATGCTATGCTCAAAATTGCTTAAACCACCTTTCTTTCCCATTCTGACATTAAGTTTGGAGTTCAGGAGATTGTCTTGACCAGGACCACACCCCTAAATGCACTGAAGCAATAATTGGTTGATTAAATAATTGCATTAATAAGAAATTGAGCAGGTTCCTAATAATAATTTAGGTGAGTTTATATATATATAATATAAGCCAAATAAACAAAGGGATTATATATATATATATATATATAATCCCTTTGTTTATTTGGCTTATATTCCTCATACTTTAATCCTAATGCTTTTTCAAAACTGCTGTGTATGAACTTATGGATTTGTTGCAGAGGCTTTTCAGTCCCTGACATGTGCTTGTTGAGCAATAATCAGATCAAATAATGACTGTATTATCTATAGAATGTTTTCCAGTTTGGCACATACCCTGAATGTTATACAAGTTGCACAAGATTATACAAGTTGCTTGGATCAGCGCTTGAATCAGACATCATGGGGTTATGTACAAAGCAGTTTCAAATTTGAGATATGACTGTGTAATTTATGTTGTAAAACAAAACTTAATGGCAGGTGAACCACAGACATTAATTATTCAAAAATATGAAACCCATCCAAATTTCCTGAGGATGCCTCAGGAAACATTCCCACGTCAAATTAGCATTATGGGTTGGACTCCAGTTTGTTTTATGTTGTATTTGTATTATGTTGTGCTTGTGCATGTGTTTTCACATGAAGTGGAGCAGCAAGCATGTTAATCAGATGTTGAGTGTAATTCAAGTAAATATGATTATTATGAATATGAAAATATTTATTATCTTATATTTACTCATGCTTTATTTTAGGTTTATTTGGATGTAGCTGTAGCTTAGTGAATTTTTGTGATTCCTCTACGAAACCACGATTTGAGAATTTTACATGACGCTAACTAGCCTACCACTTTCCAGGCCCAGAGAGGTAGCAAAGACATCACTGAAGTAATCCATGTGACTCCAGTGATTTAACCTTAATTTTATGAAGTGATGTGAGAGCATTGTTTGCACAAAAAATCAATTTACCAGTTTATTTTTCAAAATATTCATGTCCGATTCTTATTCACAAGAGTATCACGATGATTTGTGCTGTTAACCTGAAAGCAAGCATTGTTGCTTGCTGCAGCCCAAAGGATGGTGTGCGAGGTGGAGAAACACGGAGGCAGCAGCAGGATCCAATGAAACTTTCTTTATTCTCAAAAATAAAAACACGTTAAATATAAAAAAAACGACACTTGTACTGAATAACTCTCAGGAACACACACACACACACACACACACACACACACACACACACACACACACACACACATACATATATCACTGCGTTTAGTTTTTATTTTGAAATAAATGTAGTTTACTAACTTGGTGAAATTTATAATTGGTTTTAATAAATAGAACATAGTGTAAAATACAAAACAGTTGTATTTGGTCACTGTTTTATGTAATGTTTATTTAACCACATAATTAAGTTTAATAGACGTGAATTTACGTTTGATAAAGAGAGAGGAGGGTTTTTTTTGGGGGGGGGGGGGGGGGGGGGGGGGGGGGGAATTTGCGCTTTAGATATGCTGTTCAAATGAAAAACATAAGTGTTATTGTACGCGCATAATGTCAAGGTGATTCATCGAGTGTCTTCTGAAGAAAGCGCGATTATGACGTGATGGTTGCTGCGGGAACACAAACATTATTCTCCAATATTCTCTGTTGGTGTTTCGGCGATTCTTGATGCGGTTGGTGTTTATTGTGCGATTAGCGAGTTTCTACAGTTCTTGAACTTCTTCGGCTATTGTTCATCGGTTTTTGACTCTCTTTCGGACTCTGACTATTGGCTTTGGATTCGCGACACATTTTGACTATCGGTTTTTGACTCCCTTCTGTTTTTGACGCTCGATTTTTGACTGTTTTGGAATACCTGTTTTTGACCCTTTTCTGGCTTCGACTCTCGGCTTCGGACTCTCCTCGGATTGGTTGTCAGATCTGCGACTGAAAAAACGCCGATCCTTTCCTGAAAATGGGAGTGATCGGAGTTTTATCAGAGTGTGTAAGTTTGCGTTATGCACTTTACTTCCAGTAAAGAACTTAGTGAATTTGTGTTATGATTTTTTTCAGTCTTCAGTTTTCATTGTCGAGTATTGAATTTAACAAATGTCATTCTGTACATTGATGTTAATTACGTGGAGAAGCAATAATAAATGCATCGTTTCCTGAATATACTCTTTGTTACTCAAAAACACACTTGTTTGACAGCCTCGTGTAAACTTATTGTCAGTAAATCTACCTGATTTGTTTTGTTCAGGTGGAAACACAGAAAGCTGTGTTTTCTGTGCCTCTGATCGGTCTGAGGAAGAGTGGACAGATGAGGCAGGGTCTTCCTCTTGCACTCATGCACATAGTGGAGTTTGTGGAGAAGCACGGTGAGTGTTTGTGTGTGTTGACAAACGCGTTCCTCAGTGTTTGTCACTTGTATGTTGAGATCGGGTGTTTGTCTGAAGGTCTCAGTGAGAGTGGCCTGTTCAGAGTTGGTGGAAAAGTGAAACGCTGCCAGGAATTGAGAAAAAGTTTTGATCAAGGAAGCTTCCCAGAGTTTGACAGTGGGGACATTCCTACTCTTGCCTCCTTATTGAAACTTTTCCTCAGGGAATTACCTGGTGGACTCATTCCAGAGACACACAGGACACAATTGCTGAAGGTGTTCAGCGGTAGGTGAAGCCGGGGTGGTGATGAGGGAGCATTTTGGGCACCTGATTCACAACAAAACTGATTTATCAAATCTGGTTGAGTCTTCTTGAGTTCTTTATTGTGTCTTGAAGATTCAAAAGAGGAAGAGTTGAATCAGGCCGTGAAGACGATCCTGAACAGTCTTCCTGAGGAACATTTTAATGTCCTCTGCTACCTGTTGTCCTTCCTGTCCCGTGTTGCTGCTGAGAGTCATCTGAATCTTATGACGTCCAAGAACCTGTCAATAGTTTTTGGACCCACCATCTTTCTGTAAGTGTTTGTGTGTGTGTATTTATACGATATAGTCTGGAATTTAAAGTAAATTACGATGTAACTCAAGGGCTGAGGTTGCTAGAATTACATACACAGGATCTTATGAGACACGGAGAACAGTCTGCTCAAGCTGTTAGTCATAAAAGAAAGATGGGTGTGTATATGATAATGTAACACGTGTGTTATCTGTGTGCAGCGTTCCTCTCAGCGCCACCATGCTGGAGGAACAGGGGCAGTGTAACGCTTTGACGGAGCACCTGCTGAACAACCTGAGACATTTGCTGCCAGACATGTACTCTCTTACATCCACCAGGAACACCGCAGTGAGTTTATACTGTGTTGTACATTTATGTTTCAAATGATGACGGCATCTGTGTGACTGGATTTATTAATTTAATCTGTCATTATAAAAATGATTAAATTATTAGTCATTGCTACTTTTAAGAGTGAAAATGACAATAGACAATCCTTGAGTTTTCTATATGTATGAGAGATTGAAAATGCTTAGAAATGTTTTTGTGTGTTTGAGGAGGCAGGAGACTGGACTGATGGAGAGTGTGTCCAAGAACCGCCACTCACTGAAGTCCGGTACATGTATTGAACACTCACACATGTGCAGACCTGTGTTGTTGGCAAACAGTTGCTGATTAAACGCACACACAGATCACAAACACCCCAAAACATGCACACATACAGTAGGATGCTGGTCATTATTGGTTTGTTGTAAATCATTTATTACGGCGTGCTTGTCAGTCCATCTTCATGCTTTCATTCTGTGTGTTATCCAGATCAAAGCTACCGGTACCTAAAACTGGACCACTTGGACGATTGAGAAAAAGAATAATAAGCTTTGGGAGAAAGTTCTGCTTACACACTGGCAGGTATGAATCAAGATCTTTATAATACATTTTTATATCAGAGTGAGAAAGAGACGGATCTGGTTGTTGTCCTGTGCATATGGACATAGGAAGTTTAGAAATTAAGTTTTTACTGTGAATCAGATTGGACGCGAATGAGTTACGATATGTATAGTTAGATTTAGTTAAACAGGTGTAGTTTATACATGTTTTGGTTGAACATGCATGATCTGTTTTCTGTCTTTTTCTTTCCTTCACCACATAGTTACAACATTGAGAAGAGAGAGGCCTGGGCAGGGATTGAGACCAAGACATAGATGAGAAGACAATTGACACAGTGAGGGTCACTGGAAGACAATGAGGGCAGTGAGGATCACCTGAAGATATTTGGGGGGTTGAGGGTCACCACACAGTATTGGGGCCAGTGATTGTAACTGTGAAACTGGGGCTGATGAGGGTCACTGCACAGCACTGGGGTCAGTGAACGGCTGCAAGACATCGGGGCTGGTGAGACTATCCACAGGACACTGGCTGCTGAGGTTCACCTGAAGACATTTAGGGCGGTGAAGATTCACTTCACAGGACTTGGTTCAGTGAAGGGAACCACAAGAAATTGGGTTGTGCTATGCAGTGACTCTCACCGTCCCAAATGGGTCACTGCACAGCACTGGGGCCGGTGAAAGTAACCAAAAGAAAATGTGGTTGGGGAGGGTCACCAGAAGACATTGGTCCGGTGAAGGTAATCACACAACACGGGCTGGTGAGGGTCGCAGCACTCAGGCTTGTGAAGGTTAAACGCAAGACACAAGGCTCACCGGAAGCTATTGGTGCTGGTGGGGTTCACTGCAAAACACTGGGGGACGGTGAGAATCACCGAAGGCACTGAAGATTGTGATGGGCAACAGCAGATGGGATGATGAAGATACAGACCAGACAGATGCTGTTGACTCTGAAACTGATTCAATAAAGCTTGTCATCTTCAGTAACAACTTTTTTTCTTCTTTTGGAATCTTTTTGTTTGGAGTTGGTCAGGCAAGTTGAATTTAGAAAATGTCAAATTAAGAAAAAGCCCAAATTTTGCACTCCAAAGTTCAGCTAAATAAATACATTTACACCAAAATAAACACGGGTATTACAAAAGACTTGATATTAAAACATTTCAGAATCCTTTTAATTGGCCTTAATTATTTAGGCTTGTCCACTTTTATTGATGAATATTGTGTCGACAACATTTAATACAATACTCTGGTGTTTTAATGAATCTACATCACAATTAAAATAATGTGGGTCAAATACTTGCAACTTAATTTTTTCTTCAGCCATTTAAAGTTTGTCCTTCACATACTCCCTCCAGTGAGGAGGTGAGAAAACACTTCTGCTTTTCTTTTTTTTTTATACTTTATTTAGTTAAAGATCATTTAGATGATATCATGGAAATGTTGTACCATACCCTTTAAGTTTTTGCCTCTATGACTATGAATTTACACTTACTTTAGTGTTGAACACAAATATTTTAATGTGTCTACAAATCAAACATAACATTTTATTTTCTTAATTGGATTTCAGAAAAAAAATTGATTCTCCACATTCATACTGTAACAAAGGGACTCAAAGGCAGAGATCCAAACGCAATGTCTTTATTAAGAGTGGTCAAAACAGGCAGGAATCACAAAGGCGGGCAGACAGTAGTGATGTTACGTATGACACCGAAGCTTCGATGCGCGAATCGCTCATGTGACACAATTTGAAATGAAGCGCTGTATCGGGGTGTGTATTGGTTTCCCCGAGTCACGTGATCGATGACAAATGAAGCCTCACTTTCTGTCAAATCACGTGCGCGTTTCACTTTGCGTGTCAGAAGCTTCGAACCCTCAGATCTTCCTTAACGAGTCCTGGTTGACTTAGTCTGTTTGATGTAATAAACTATGAAATATGTAATATAATAAAATAAAATAAAATATGTAATATATAGTGCTTACAATACAAAGTTTCGAACATTCTATACACAAGTAGTACAAGCATGGGGAATAGAGAGAGAAAATAGATGATTTTTTATTTTTTTTGGTAAGGTGCGGTGTTTGTCATGTTAGGTGCTCATGGAAGAGGTGTGTGTTCAGTAGGCTTTAAACTTTTGACAAGGAATCTGCATTCCGGATGAGGGCAGGGAGGTCGTTCGGGGGTACTGAATTAAAATGTTCTTGTGATTGATCTTTTTCCTCTTTGTGATGGAACCATGAGTCGTCGCTCGTTGATCGATCGAAGGTTTCTTGTAGGTGTATAGATTTGTAGCAGTGTGTGGAAGTATGAAGGTGCTGAGTTTGTGTAAGCTCTGTAAGCAAGAGTCAGTGCTTTGAATTCGATGCGTGCTGCATGTGAGAGCCAGTGTAGTGAGATGAAGAGTGGTGTGACATGAGTCCTTTTGGGTTAGATGAGCTGCGGCGGTCTGAATCAGTTGAAGGGGAATTCCAACCAAAAATTCCAACCAAAAGAGCGTTTTAATACCTACCTTAAGTACCTCTACCTAAGATGGCGCCGCTCCCTACCTAAGATGGCGCCGTCGTGTACGGTCGCCGTTCAGGTCGCTCTTCTCAGACTTTGCATTTATTTATTATTATTCTCACTTTTGTTCTCGTTTTTTACAAATGTATCATCTTCCTTGATCTGCTACGACAGCAAAACACTTTTGAAAATTGGTTACCGCTCCACTGACCTGTTTCAGGACACTTTCACCAATCCCTTGTGGCCACCTGAGATTCGTCGGAACGCCAAGTTGAACAATGGCCACTCGAGTCAAAGGCTCGTTCATGAACCCCCCCGTGAGGTGGGAAGTTAAACGCTGGTCACCACATTCAGAGATCACGCTACAGGCAGCTCTTGATGAAATTTTTGCCACACAAACAATAACTATAACAACATTCTCTAATCAGAAACCATGGGTGGACAGTTCAGTCCACGCTGCAGTAAACTCATGCACTGCAGCATACAACGCCGGTCTCCTATCAGGGAATATGAGTGATTATAAAACATCCTGCTATGCTCTCCGACGCGCCGTTAAAGCCGCAAAGCCTCGTTATAGGGATCACGTGGAGTCTCATTTCCAACTCAATGACTCCTGGTGGATGTGGCAGGGACTGAGGACCATCTGTGCTTTTGGAACTAAATCCTCTGCAGAGGTGAGAGCTGATCTGTTGCCTGTGAACGAATTAAACTCTTTCTATGCTCACTTTGATGGTAATCGCGGCTGCGCAACGCCGGCGAGCGACGCGTCAGAGAGAATCACTCAGAGCAGCAACAATCACGTGATCTCGGTCTTGGAGGATGAGGTTCGGAGGGCACTCAAGCGTGTGTATGTTAGGAAAGCTGCTGGGCCGGATGGTGTTTCAGGTCATGTTCTGCGGTTCTGTGCTGATCAGCTCGCTGGAGTCTTTACATCCATCTTTAATGAGTCCCTTGCTAAATCTGTGGTCCCCACCTCCTTCAAAAAATCCACCATCATCCCTGTCCCTAAGAACAGTAAACCCTCTTGCCTAAATGACTATCGTCCAGTGGCTCTCACATCTATAGTCATGAAGGTCTTTGAGAGACTCATCAAAAACAACTTTTGCTCCTCCATTCCTGAGACTTTGGACCCTCTTCAGTTTGCCTATCGTCCCAATAGATCGACTGAAGATGCCATCTCTCACGTCCTCCACTCCTCCCTTACTCACATCGTCAGCAAGAGTGGAAACTATGTAAGACTGCTATTTATTAACTATAGTTCAGCCTTTAACACCATATTTCCCATTAAGCTAACCACCAAACTCCTGGATCTCGGCCTGAACTCTTCTCTCTGTCTCTGGATTGAAGATTACCTCACTGGCTGAATTTCCTCACTTTTCCTCATACTATTGTCCTGGGCCTCATTTCCGACAACAATGAGACTGCATACTTGGACGAGGTGGAGCAACTGACATCATGGTGCCAGGTCAACTGTCTATTTCTGAATGTTAGCTGATCATGAGAGGGGAGCATGTCCGTTGCTGTCTCTTCCTGAAGTCCATAATCAGTTTGATTGTGGACTTCAGGAAGAGACAGCAATGGACATACTCCTCTCTCATGATCAGCGGGACACCAGGAGAGAGAGTGAGCAGTTTCAAGTACCTGGTGTGAACATCTCTGAGGACCTGACCTGGACTGCACACATCCAGACACAGGTGAAAAAAGCCAGGCAAGGACTGTACCACCTGCGCCAGCTGAGGAAATTCAGGGTCTCACCAGCTATCCTGAGAACTTTCTATTTAGGGGCGATAGAAAGTGTACTGTCTCAGTGCATCACAGCCTGGTATGGGAACAGCACCAGCCATGACTGCAAAGCCCTGCAAAGAGTGGTGCACTTGTCCGAGCGGATCTCAGGGTCAGCTCTCCCGTCTCTGCAGGACATCTACATAAAACGATGCAGAGGTAGAGCTACAAAAATAATCAAAGACACTTATCACCCGGCTAACCCTCACTTCACCCAGCTGCCATCCGGTAAGCGCTTCCGAAGCCTGATGGCCAAAACTGAGAAACATCAGACTCCTGAACGCTGTCACTTAACAACATGTGACTTCACTTCAATATAAACAAACTGCACTTACTGATATTGTACTGCCATTTATGTTCTCGTTGTTACTATGTAACTACACGTTATAATGCTTTTTGCACATTATACTTCTGTACTTCTGTTATCCACATATTTATTTTTATAGTCTACAGTTTATTTCACAATTTATCTCACTTATTTTATTCCACTTGATGATGCTTGATGATGATGATGCTCTTCCATCCATGTCGAGATGTCCGCCAGTCAGCTTGTGATTCTCACAGCCACCGTTGGATCATCTGGTTGAAATGATAGGTAGAGCTGAGTGTCATCGGCGTAGCAGTGATAGGAGAAGGTGTGTGCCTCTATGATGGGACCACTGTGATGTGGTGTACATGGAAAAGAGAAGTGGTCCAAGAACTGAGCCCTGTGGAACACCGGTGATCAGTTGACATTCTTTGGAGATCTCCCCACACCATGCCAGCCTGAAGGACCTATCTGTGAGAGGAGTTCCAGTGATGCCTAGTGACGAGAGGGTAGATAAGAGGATATGGTGATTAACAGTGTCAAAGGCAGCAGATATATCTAAGAGAATGAGAACTGACGATTTTGAATCAACTTGACCGTGACAGATAGTAATGCAGTCTCGGTTGAATAGCCCTTCTTGAAGCCAGACTGGTTGATGTCCAACCAGTCATTCTGACAGAAAAAAAGAAGATACCTGGTTAAAAACAACAGTTTTTGATATGAATGGTACACTGTAAATTCTAATAGCTTTCCTGACTCACATATACTTAGTTAACTTTACTCAGTAATATAAAATACATACTTCTTACTAGGTTTTGTTGAGTTACAGTCAATTGCAGGTTGAAAATAACAATTTACTTAATTGTTTGAGTACCGCTTACTTGAAACAAACAAGTAGCAACAAAGGATGCAATGACATTATTACACCACTGAGAGGCAGTAGTGCATTAAAGCGTGCCTAATGTGCAGAAAAAACGAAGAAGAAGAAGCGGCACTTGAAAGAGCATGCGCGATAGGATTTGTAGGTATCTCGGCGCCAATTTTGCAGATGTGGAAAGACGTTGACAAGCTGCCTACGTTTTTATCCAAAACTACAATCTCTGAAAAATCTCCTGTTGAGCTGAGATGTAATCAAATGTGTAAGACAGTGGAATTAGATTAGTTGATAGAAAAAAAGGAAACTAAGGCACTTGTTTAAAATTTTCAGCCCAATGGTACTTGAGCAAGTTAAGAGGGTGCCAGTGTATTAATTTCTAATGGACATGTGTGCCAGAGACATTGTTCAACTTGTTTGTTCTATCAAGTTTGGTCTCTGCAAGTGTTATTGATTTAAAGATATTAAGTGTCAAGGTATGGCCTCAGAAAAAAACATTTACTTTTATATAGATTTTATATACATTGATTTAGATTGTTGTACTGTAAAAGGTTTTTGTTTTAAACATTTTAAAAACCTAAAGTGACTATTTGCATTTGTTTTTACCCCAGTGCAAACTTGTTTACCATCCTTGTGTCAGTTGTTAAGAACACAAATACAATAAATTTTCCTTTAAAAATCATTGCCTTAAATTTATTTGTCCAGTTGTAAATGTTATCCTTGAAAAATTGTGAACCTATTTGAGTAACGCTTACTTGTTTTTTTTAAGGCAATCGGTTTGCATGGTTTTAACAAGTAAACTGGATTGCCTTTGAAGTAAAGTAAACTCAGTAATTCCAAGTTGTATACAGAAAACATCACCTTAGCACAACTTGCATAAATGAGTTAGGAGTACTCACAAAGTGTATTTTACTTGAAATGATTTAGTTGTTTAAAATAGTAATTCTGAGTAGTCTATACTAAGACAAGTACATCTAAAGTAAATGATTAAGTATACGATACAAATTTGTTTTAAGTTACTGGAACTCTCTTGTAAGTGTACAATACTAGACAGGCACTTGTTAGTTCTACATACTATTCCTATTTCACCTTACTTGGTTTTTTCAAGGCAATCGGTTTGCATGCTTTTTTTAAGTAAGGTTTACTTATTGGATTTTACAGTGTAGGAGAGAGACTCTAGTAATTATCAATGAGTTTTGTGTTTAATGTGGGTTTTTTGAGCAGTGGGGTTGCCCGAGCCTGCTTGAATGCGGTGGGGAAGGATCTGAAGACTCGCTTTATTTGCCATTTATTGATGTTTGAGGACCAAAAATACCCTCTAGTCTAGAATACTGTGAACATCTGGAGTTCGCTAACTGCGAGGAAGAGACTGCGGCCCGTTTTCAGAGAGCGTATGCGCAGGAGGAAGATTTTTTTGGAGTCTCATTTCAATCTGTCACGGAGTTCAGGTACCTTGGTTGAGTTTTACTTATGCTGCTCAGTAGAGCGAAGGTGCCAGTTTTGTTGTTTCAAGGCCAATACGCACTCTAGCCACGTCTAAGGCCTGCAACGGGGTGAACTGTGACAACAGGGACTTGGACCCACAAGTGTTTAATATTGATTCCTGGTAATTTCTATGTGTAATATTATTACTTTGGTATTACGTTATCAGTGTGATACTGTTAATGTGTGAGTTAAAAGTGTTGTTACTGTGAATTACTGTTAATATTATTTATTTTACATTCCTAATTAAATAATTTACCTTTTGTTACTTTCACAAGACTTTAAATTCTAAGTCGTTTACTGTATAGACGCTTTTAGTGACTTCGGAGGGGCCAAACTTCAACATCTGTAGGCATTTATTAATGAATCTGGTGCAGTCCTACTTGATTAAAAGAGAAACAGGTAGGGGGCGCCACACACACACACACACACACACACACACACACACACACACACACATAACAGTGCATGAGCAGAGTAATAATTTGTAAATTAAGTGGTAAAATGTGTGGTTGTTGGTGTTTTTCTATTACTTCAATGATGACTTTTACTACCTTTCTGGGCCTTGTAAGTGGTAGTTGCGCAGGCAGTCAATGAATGAACATAAAAATAAAAAACTCCATTTGTGCTTTGAAGATTAACCTTATGGGTTTGGAATGAAATGAGGGTGAGTAATTGATGAACTAATGCTGTCCTGCAGGTGGTGGAGTAATAAAGTCTGCTAATCAGTAAGTGTTTGAATAAATTATTGCTTTAAATAATGAGGACTACTTTGTTATTGTTGTTCTCCGTAGTTTTAATTTATCATACGTTTCTTAAAAATACAATAAATTAAAAAGCAAGCATGGTTAAAGTAATGCTTTTTTTTGGGGTGCAAATCAACAAACTTTTTTGTTTCAAATAAATTTTGGTATTCATTTTCTTCCATAGACAATCCAATATAAACAATGAAGCATCCCAGTACTATGTTCCCTTACAAAAAAAAAGTATACTTCAAGTCTAAATTAAGTATACTTAAGTAAAGTTCTAGTATATCTAGGCGCCGTGCACCCGTGTTCATGAGGCAAAACTCAGAGTGGAGTGAGCTCTCACCCCAAGGAATCACCTTGGGACTGGTACGCCAAGATAATGGCATCCATTACCCAGTGGGTCAACCTCTGTTTAGAGGTAGCCTTTCCCTTCTGCTGGGCTCCATAGCAGACAAAGAGCTGTTTTGAGGTTCATGAAGCTCTGCATGCAGTCTGCACATAGTCGCAGAGGGCAAAGGGCAAGGGCTGGGTCTGCCTCCTGTGGGGGTGGCGCTTGCAAGTTCACCATCTGGTCCCTGAAAAGAGTGACGTGATATTTGGGCACCAATCCAGGCCAGTGTCTCATTGATTACATGAGAGTTAGCCAGCCCAAATTCCTGGCATATTTCACTGACCAAAAATGTCTGCAGGTCCCCAACCCTCTTGATAGAAGTGAGTGCAGTAGGGAGTGCGGTCTTAAGTGACTGCAGAGGCTCAAAGTGAGCTCTCTGTAGTGCCTTTAAGACCAGAGAGAGGTTCCAAGAGGGAATGAGGTGAGGTGAGGAGAATTCAACCTCCTCGTACCTTTCAGGAACCTGATGACCAGGTAGTGCTTTCTCACAGACTTACCTTCTACTGCATTGTGATGTGCGGCGATAGCAGCAACAAACACAACACGGGGAGTGATTTGCAATGTAATTCTCACACTCCGACAGAGTTGGGCAAGTAACTTCCAAAATGCACCAAAATGTGTCTGCCCAAGCATTGAGTCTCTTCACTTCTCAGGGTTCAAGCAGCATGTCAGATCAAGAGAATCTTAATTTCTGTTGCTTTGCCTTGCCTGTGCTCTCATCCACCGGATTATTTCTCCTCACCGACACTGCAGCCCTCTCACTTAGCTTAGTGTTAGAGCGTGGTACTGGTCCAGGTGTTCCGTTAATTGTGTAGAGAGTTCTCTTTTGTGCTGCAAATAGATTGTACTTGACTTGACTATTACGTTCTTGTCCTTTTCTCTGAAGAACTGAAAATATATCCATAGCACAAATGTAGAAACCGTCTCTGCAGTCATCTCAACTATTAAAATCCAGCAACAAGAAATAGACGTACTATTTTACTATTTAAAAAAAAAAAAGAAATACTGAAACACCACTTAATTTCGGGTTAAAATATGTTGTTGTAACATGCTTTTCTGAGATTGTAACAAGTATAATATTTCATTCACAGTGTGAGGTCATCACTCTGTACTAGATTGCATACTTTCTTGCGTTCTGCCTGTCTAATGCGCTTTTTCAACAAATTTAGCTTCGTCCCGTCTTTTAACAACATTGGCTCTTCAATCCACAGTGGCGCTGAGCAGACCGCATGTCAGAACAGAAACAGGGATGTGTTTGTGTGTGTGTGTTCATCTAAGCCTCTTGCTCATTGGCCAAAAAGTCCCTAAATGTCACTAGGTGATGTCATGCGTAAATTAGCATATTCGTGAGTTTATCATGCTGTATAGATTGCATACTTATTTGCGTTCTGCCTGCCTAATGTGCTTTCTCAACAAGTATGCCCGCGTATTTTCACCAATAAACGGCTTTATCCAGCCTTGGAATTCAAGGTTTGATTCCCACTCCTTCCTGTATTTTTGGGTGTACACTTTTGACTGAGACATGATAAGCAAGCCAGATAGTTAGCTTTTGTCACAGAGAGGTTAGAGTGGTCTGAAAACTCGCTAAATATAGTGACAAAAAAGGCACTAAGTTGGCAACACCACGAGATGTGAAGTGCCGAATTTGTCCCTCTTTTGTGTTCGAGATGTTTGATTTCGGCGATGTAGAAGAATCGACATTATCCACAAGAAAATGCAAAATAGGGAGTTTGGCGGTTCCACTTCAAAAACGTTGACATAATAGGATTGGCGAGTTAACCGTGAGTCGACAAGTGAACTCAACTGTATTACCAAAATGTAATTAGTAATATGTTGTATTACTGCATTACAGCAAAAGTAATATATTACTATAGTATAGTTACTTTTGTAATGCGTCACATCCAACACAAATGTCCATTTGCTTGTTCTGTTACCACTCGAAGGTGATTGGGCTCTCAGGTGAAATCTCAATTCATCATTCACTCATTGCAATGCCAAATGTGATAAACTAAATTTAACAAGCTCATGAAAACTTAAATGAAAAGGTAAGGGCAAGGAATCACTTGCAAGCAGTGTAAAATGTCCTAGATTGTAACTGATTTAACTGTAGAGCAGCTGTATCAGGACCAAAAGCAGATGAGATTAAAATGCTTTGCTCAAGAGCACAACAGCAGTCATAAGAAAAAGAGCTCATGGTGGGATGAAAGCCTGGTATTTCCTATTCATGTGGTGGGCTCATGCTCAACACCCACAAACTCTAGCATCAGAAGCCGATGCTTTATCAATTAGGGCCATGCCCATTAATCTATAATTCACTATTTCCATGCTGTTCTGACGTCCTATTTTCCATGGCCAATTAGCCAAAATACAGTACCAATGCATCACAGTATCCCACAAATTCTTTTCTGGCAGACTGTTTTGCCACGGTCTATAAGCTCAGCAGAAACGTCACGGTCTCCTCCAAGGATAGAATAGTTAATTAGCCCTTCTGTTTTTGAGAGAAAATTTTGGCACAGCTAGTTGGGGAGAAACAGAATAGAGGGAAGAAAATGTTAAATCAGCTCTATGCATTATGTTATGGTGCTGCTGAGACTTTGTACTTTGAAGTAAGATTTGTCTCACATTCATAAATCACATTCTCTCCAGCATGTAGTCAGACTCAAACAGTGTTGACATTTTTGTTAGGTTTGTCCATTTAGGAAATGTATTTCTCCCCATCTTTCTTTGCTAAAGTATTTGTTTCATGAAATGCTTCATGTTGTACTTATAACAAGAATTGTTGAAAATTCTGTCACCATTTACTAACTCTGATTACCTTGTTCCATGGAACGCAAAATTATAATGTTTGAAGAATCTTCATGCTGCTCTTTTTCACAACACTCAGGGTGTGAATTAGAATTAGGCTTTATATATATTTAAAGTGGTAATAATATTAACAATATTACTGTTTTAATGTACTTTTGGTCAAATAAAGGCAGATTTAATAAGGACTTAGGCTGAATACTATCCATGTACAGACTAGCATGGGCTGAAATACCAGAGGCTTGGAGCTTGTAATTTAGTGCAAAACTCCCCAACTGGGAATAGGAACCAACCAAGAGTGAAGAGTCGGGGTGGCGGTGGGATGCAGCAAAATGTCAAGGTACAGGAGAGTATAAACGAGACAGACCATTTGAACATGTGCTTCCTGAACTTTTTTTATAAAGCTTAATTTGTTGCTTGAATCCTGCAGAGATGCAGACATGTGAGAGGCTGACTAGTTTAATTAGTGACACTTATAGCTTACACTTTATAATCTTTATTTGAATATGGCAACATTTTATTTGTACCATCTTTGATTGAATATGGTGACTTGAAACCTCATTCTACTGACCCCTCCCCTAACAGCCAATGACTGTGGACAGGGTTAGTTGACATCATCCATAGCAACAAGTTCAACAGCATCCTGTCACGGGACTGAGTGAATGAAAGAGCATGAGGATGAAAAGATATTATGAAAAATTTCCGTTTTAAAAATTTCTATCAGTAAACTTTGACTTTAACTCTGATTACAAGATCTACTACAGGGTCAACCACATTGAAGAGAACAGACGAAGACTGAGGGAGAAAACAGGGAACACATCATACACAGGAAAAACAACCACAGAGATGAGACACAGCTGACAAGATTAACAAGGTGATTGATGACGTGACAGTTGACTACAACAAGAGGAGCACATGGGGAACAGGAATTAAAGACAAGACAAAACAGACAAGAGAGTTATCACATACCCTTTCTCTTAGCTTAAGATTTATCTCTATTCCTTAGTAAAATCAGAATCAGAATCAGAATCAGAAAGAGCTTTATTGCCAAGTGTGCTTGCACACACAAGGAATTTGTCTTGGTATTGAAGATTCCAGTGCACATATACAACACAACATGAGTTTACATAGCAAATAACAATACATAACATACACAGTACATGTGGTCACATGCTGGGATTTTTTTGTATGGAGTGGGAGAGGGGATAGATTGTCAGCCATAACATCCATCTGCATTGATTTTTCTTTCCCTGCGCTCTGCCCAGCATTTTATCTCTTATTAATTAAACTGTTCAAGAGGGAAATTGCCTGTGGGAAGTAACTGTTTCTGTGCCGAGATGTTCTAGTGGCCAGTGATCGTAGTCGCCGTCCTGCCAGTAACAGTTCAAACAGGGTGTTTCCAGGGTGAGCAGAGTCTGTGATGATTTTACCTGCTCTCTTTTTCACTCTGGAAGAGTACAGGTCCTGGAGGGCTGGCAGTGAAGCACCAATAATCCTCTCTGCAGTCCGGATTGTGCGATGTAGTCTCCCGATGTCAGATTTGGTAGCTGAACCAAACCAGATAGTGATGGAGGAGCACAAAACAGACTCAATGACGGCCGAGTAGAACTGTATCAGCAGCTCCTGTGGGAGGTTGAGCTGATGTGTTGAGTCAATGTGATTGTTCCACTTCAGGTCCTGAGAGATGGTGGTGCCCAGGAACCTGAATGACTCCACTGCTGCCACTGTGCTGTTCATGATGGTGAGTGGAGGTAGAGCAGGGCTGTTGCTCCTGAAGTCCACTATCATCTCCACCGTTTTGAGCGTGTTGAGCTCAAGGTTGTTAGAACTGCACCAGACAGCCAGTTGTTCAACCTCTAGTCTGTAAGCAGACTCATCACCATTTCGGATGAGGCCGATGGCGGTGGTGTCGTCTGCAAATTTCAGGAGCTTCACAGAAGGGTCTTTAGAAGTGCAGTCATTGGTGTACAGGGAGAAGAGCAGTGGGGAGAGAACACACCCCTGGGGGGCGCCAATGCTGGTAGTGTGAGTCCTGGATGTGAGTTTCCCCAGTCTCACTCGCTGTTGCCGGTCTGTCAGGAAGCTGGTGATCCACTGACGGATTGAGGATGGCAAGGAGAGCTGGGTCAGTTTAGCTGTAAGAAGATCAGGCATGATGGTGTTGAAGGCCGAACAGAAGTCCACAAATAAGATCCTTGCATATGTCCCAGGTCTGTCGAGATGTTTCAGGATATAATGCAGTCCCATGTTGACTGCGTCATCCACAGACCTGTTTGCTCTGTAGGCAAATTGAAGAGGATCCAGCAAGGGTCCAGTGATGTCCTTCAGGTGGGCCAGAACCAGTCTTTCAAATGACTTCATGACCACAGATGTGAGAGCGACAGGTCTGTAGTCATTAAGTCCAGTGATTTTGTTTTTTTTGGGACAGGAATGATGGTGGAGCGTTTGAAGCAACGGGGAACTTCACACTGCCTGCTCCAATGATCTATTGAAGATCCGCGTGAAGACTGGGGCCAGTTGGTCAGCGCAGGCTTTCAAACAAGCAGATGAGATGCCGTCTGGGCCTGAAGCTTTCCTTATCTTCTGTCTTTTGAAGATTTTGGTTACCTGCTCCACACAGACCTTAAGCACTGGTTGGATGGCGGAGGGGGGGGAGAGGGGGTGCAGGAGGAGTTGGAGGACGTGTGAAGTGTAGTTCAGAGTGGTTTTGAGGTGTGAGATTGGGTTTCTCAAACCTGCAGTAAAAAGTGTTTAGCTCATCCGCCAGATGTTGATTCTCAGCAGGTCGGTGGGATGGTGGCTTGTAATTGGTGATATTCTTCAGGCCTGACCAGACAGCAGCAGGGTTGTTGGAAGAAAACTGGTTTCTCAGCTTTTCAGCATAACTTCTTTTAGCAGCTCTTATCTCCTTTGTCAGTCTGTTCCTGGTCTGTTTGTACAAAACACCATTATAGGATGGTATAAGATGAACCACACAGTGATCAGAAAGTTCCAAAGCTGCCCGTGGGACAGAGTGATATGCATTCTTTATTGTGGTGTAGCAGTGGTCAAGAATATTACTGTCTCTGGTGGGACAAGTAATGTGCTGTCTGTATTTTGGCAGTTCACGGGAGAGATTTGCTTTGTTAAAATCCCCAAGAATGATTAAAAGAGAATCTGGATACTTTTGCTCAGTCTCGGCTATTTGTTCAGCCAGCTGTTGTAATGCCGTGCTGACACACGCGTCTGGAGGAATGTAAACATTGACGAGAATAAACGAGACAAACTCACGCGGTGAATAGAAAGGTTTACAGTTTATGAAGTGAGTCTCTAGGTTAGGAGAGCATATCTTCTTCAGCGTTGTTATATCTGAACACCAACTTTCGTTGATGTAGAAACACAAACCTCCACCTCTCGTTTTCCCGGTTAGCTCCGTGATGCGATCTGCACGGAACAGCTGGAAGCCCGGCAGATATAGTGCATTATCCGGTGTGTTTATATTTAGCCAGGTCACAGTGAAGCACAGTGCAGCAGAGTTGAAAAAATCCTTATTAATCCGGGTAAGGAGAAGCAGTTCATCCATTTTATTAGGAAGAGAACGGAGATTAGCAAGATGAATACTGGGAAGAGGAGTGCGGAAGCCCCGCGAGCGGAGTTTGACCAGTGCCCCAGATCGCCTCCCTCGCATGCGTCTGGCTGCTCGGTTTAAAGAGACAGTCGCGACTCCAACGAGGATATCGAATGAAACGTCTGAGTAATCAAAAACCACAGAAATATTGTCTGGTGTGTTCCCTAATGTCCAGTAGTTCGTTTTTGGTGAAAACAATCGGAAAAGAATGACTAAAAGCAGAACAAACAAACAAAGACAAGACAATCACTGAAGAGCTAAAAACCGAGGCTGCCATCATCGGCGCCATCTTGGAATAACTTGGAATAAAAGTTGGTATCATTAGCTTTGTGAATAGGTTAAGAGAAAACTCTTAACTAAAAACGTTTATTGCTATATAGGAGACCACTTAGTATATATAAAATGTTTTGTGAATACGGCCCCAGGTATATAAATGAACAATTTTGTGTGAATTCTGCAATACCTGTTACTTACACACACACACACACACACACATATATATATGTATATATATATATAGAGAGAGAGAGAGTTCACTTATCTCGAGTCACGGTTAACTCGCCAATACTCTTATGTCGGCATTTTTTAAGTGGAACCGCCAAACTCCCTATTTTGATTCATTAATGTCGATTCCTTAATGTCGACGAACACTAATATCTCGAGCAAAGTCGTCACTTCACATGGTTATCTCTTGGCTAATGATGGTACCTAATTCACTGCGCATGCGCTGAGTTCGCATTGCATGTGGATCTTCACTCACAGTGCCATGCAGCCACAGAAGAACTCGCGGAAGTGGCGGGTGTCTAAGACTCACGGAAGTCTAAAGCCTTCTAGTTGCTATCTTGGAAGAGGAGGCGATGGAGTTGAGGCGAGTCGAGTGCGTCTGTGAGCACGTCTGCAGCAGGGGCGTAGCCAGAATTTTATTTTTGAGGGGACCCAGCTTAAAATGAGGGGGCCTGAGCATAACGTTGTCAGGAGGATTCGAACCTGCGCGGGGAAAACCAAATGGATTTCTAGTCCATCGCCTTAACCTTTCAGCCAAGATTAGTTGTTAGCTATTATTGACTTTGGGGGTGCGTTGCGATTGTCTTGTACAGCGGGCGATATGTTTTCACTTTAGTTTTCATAGTCGCGATTTTAAACAATTGAACATCTGAGGGGGCAGCACATGTAAATGAGGGGGCCCAGGCCCACCCAGGCCCCCCCGTGGCTACGCCACTGGTCTGCAGTGAGTGTGTGTTCAGTGAGTCTGTGTGTTCAGTGAGTCGAGCGCGTCTGCAGTGAGTGTGTGTTCAGTGAGTTGAGCACGTCTGCAGTGAGTGTGTGTTCAGTGAGTCTGTGTGTTCAGTGAGTCGAGCGCGTCTGCAGTGAGTGTGTGTTCAGTGAGTCGAGCGCGTCTGCAGTGAGTTTGTGTTCAGTGAGTCAGGTGTGTCTGCAGTGAGTGTGTGTTCAGTGAGTCGAGTGTGTGTTCAGTGAGTCGAGCGCGTCTGCTGTGAGTGTGTGTGTTCAGTGAATTCCCAGTGTGTCCTTGTCCAGGAATTCCCAGATTACATTGACATCGACAAAGTAAAAATAAAATACAAATAACATATTTTAATACAAAGACGTTGTTACTGATAGAAGCATTTGTTTTCGAGCAGACCGTTAAAGGCAGCAATGCATTTTAGAGTTTGTAAATAAACCATATTACCCGCGTGTGCAATACTATCAGAACTATGTCAGAGCGAAATGACTGTGTTATGAGCGAATGTGTTTACACTGTGAGCGATCATTGTGTTTGCAATGTTGGAGAATATAATTAAAGGTTTGTATCGAGAATCGAAGGTGTTTTTTATTGTATACTGGTAAATCTCTGATGTTAGTTAGTGCACATATGCCTTTTGTTGTTAGCAAACATATACAGTGTGTGTACATTTTTATAGCATGCCGATCGCATCATCAAATAAATTGGCATATTGGCTGTTGGTTATCTTGATAACGGTTATCTCAATCGTAGGTTATCTCAACGCTTTTTTGCAACCCCTGAGGCCGTCGACATAACCGGATTCCACTGTGTATATATATATATATATATATATATAATATTGCCCACACTATAATATTTCTATTCTAAAATGCTTCTAATAAGCTTGCAATTTTTTGTAGAACAGATACACCAGGGGTGCCCAATCCTGTTCCTGGATATCTAACGTCCTGCAAAGATAATTTCCAACCCTAATCAAACACAGCTGATCTAGCAAATTAAGATATTCAGGAGCACGTGATAATTACAGACAGGTGTGTTTTGATCAGGGTTGGAGCTGAGCTTTGGAGGAAGGTAGATTTCCAGCAACAGGATTGTGATACCAGCTGTGCTCTCTCATTCTCTCATCTCTCCGACAGAGAGTTGACACAGAAAACTGCCTCCCCTTATTCGTTCTTTTCATTTGTTCTGGATGAATATTGTTGCTGTTACAAGCTTGAATTTCGGCATGGATTGTATGTTTTGCACATAATTTTACTCATTCACACAGATTTTGTGCTCACACCCAAATTGCACGTACATAAAGCTGCCTCTTAGTACTAAATTAATTTCTTTTTATTGTGCTTAAACGATCAAAACATTCAAAATGTTCACGTAAGTCAGTTATGTATTTAGTGAATGTAAACGGGTAAAAATGAAAATGCATTTGTAACAGTAAAAGCCATAATGGTGTTCATATATATATATATATATATATATATATATATATATATATATATATATATATATATATATATATATATATGTATATATATGTATATATGTATATATGTATATATGTATATATATGTATATATGTATATATGTATATATATATATATATATATGTATATATGTATGTATATATATATATATATATATATATATATATATATATATATATATATATATATATATATATATATATATATATATATATATATATATATATATATGTATATATATGTGTATATATATATATATATATATATATATATATATATATATATATATGTGTATATATATATATATGTGTATATATATATATGTGTATATATATATATGTGTATATATATATATGTGTATATATATATATATATATATATATATATATATATATATATATGTGTATATATATATATGTGTATATATATATATGTGTATATATATATATGTGTGTATATATGTGTATATATATGTATATATATATGTATATATATATGTATATATATATGTATATATATGAACATATTATATATTATAATAGTTCATATATTGTCTAATATATGAACTATGTCATATATATTGTCATATATATTGTCATCATATATATTGTCTAATATATGAACTATGTGTCTAATAACGTAAATTGTCATTCTGACTACTTTGAGTAGTGATGAAGGATGGAGCAAGACTTGTTTTATAAACATTAATGTTACTGTGACAGGTTAACCTGTGCACCATATAATTTAGTTTAGTTTATAATTTAGTTTACAGCCACCTCACTTCCTGTGGAAGCTACCATTTGGGTGTAATGTGAGAGGGGGATAATTTAAGAACAGTTGTTTTGTTATTCAATTTGTTGTTAAATTCTTTTGCTGTGTTAATGGTTGTTGTATTAGCTTTTGGGGAGTTTAAGTTATGATGTGTTGAGTGTTTATTTAATTTGATTTCCAAACTTTTTAGTTTGTTCCTATTGGTATTGCTTTGTAGGTGGAGCTTCACCCTATAAATAGGCTTGATTGAATTAATTTAGTAGGCTGTTGCTGGACTCACAGCAGTGGCAAGTCTTGGGCCATTGGGTGTAGCCAAGCTAGCACATTGTTGCTGTTTTGTTTCCTTTTTGTACAGTTTTTATTTGTTTTTGTTCAGTGTTGTAATTATTTGTGCATGGCACTTCCCAATAAACACCATGTTTGTATGAACATTAACTTTTTTGGATCAGGACGTCATTTACTTTTTTTTTCACTCTGACTGTTTGGCCTCCCTACAGTTACTGTCATCAATGTTAGTGCTCAGCTAACATATGCATTGTTACTTACATTTACATTTACATTTATGCACTTAGTAGACGCTTTTATCCAAAGCGACTTACATTGCATTCAAGGAACACATTGAATCAGTTCTTGCTTTCCCTGGGATCAAACCCATGACCTTGGTATTGTGAACACCAATGCTCTACTGATTAAGCTACAGGAAAGCTGTTACTGATAGAGTTCCTACATGTACAACACATGAAATTTAAAATATGCATCGGTTGATGGACATACAGTTGTGCAAGCTGATGGTGAGGAATAACAGCTGCAACATCTCATAATGTCAAACTGAGTAAAATGTCACTGAGAAATCACATCGTTACTGTCTTTACAGTGAACTTTAGCTCTGGAGGCTTCCTCAGTGATTGTATACAGTTATGGTAATGGTCATTTGGTTTCTGACAAGCACTGAGAGCGGTAGAATGACTAGAATGACTTCCCAACAGATTTGATCAACCAGAGCAGAGCAAGCTCGTGGAAAGGAAGGGTTTGGAGAGACTGATTTATCCAAGAGCCATTTGAGGATCTGCAATGAATATTATTAGAAAATTAAAAAAAAAAAACTTGTTTGAAACTTGAGAGAAACTTAGAGAAACTTGTTCACGAGCATGTACATTCTCATTTAATAACTCAAATCATGTACATCAATACATTTTCATTTTTCTTTTTTGCAAGGGTTGTTGTCTTTGGCGCTCTGACAGCTGGCTGCGCTTCCACTATCACTCTGACAGCTGGCGCTGATAGGCTGTCTGACCTGTCAATCATGCAAGAAGACGTGATTGGCTGTGCTGCCATGAGGGTGGGCTCTTCTCATCTCATCCGATGAACAACATCTGTAGAATACGCTTCTTAAGAGACGAGCTGCAGCACAGCGGGAGAGGCTGCTTTTTCTTTTTCTTCTGATTCTGACTTGTGTTAGTTTTTTTATTGTGTGAATTTCGCGCACAAGCACTGTGTACCGAGCCTGAACAGTTATGGATAATTGAAGTCATGCGAGCAACATTTTAAAATCTAAATGTGATCTTACACAAAAAATTTAATCAATCTATTGGTGCGGGTTATGCCAACGATTTTTTTACACAAAACCCAAAACCCACTGGCTATATGAGCGTGCGGATTGTCTGCGTCTGCGGATTATATGTGGGAAAATATATGCTAATATATGTTATATGAACATATATTAATACACTTAATACATGCTGAATCGACTGGCAAAAGAGACAAGCAAACCAAACAATATAAAAACAAACGCAATATAGGCATAAAAAGACAAAACAACAGAGCCTGAAACAGCATTTGGATGGCATGGGTTGCTGTATGTGCGATGCCCAGATTCAACAGAATGTGTTAGAAGGGCAAAATGAAATATCCTAACAACTGTCTAAGACACAGCTGCGCCTGCACCTCTAAAGAAACCATGTGTCAAACGGTGCACTGAGGCATTCAGAGAGCTTGTGGAGACTGAATACAAGAGTGCTTAGATTTGCACAGTTTATGATGTCAATGAATATCAATGAAGAACAAAGCAAAATATAAACTCCTGCACACTGGGATTTTGAGTGTCTCTCACCTTAAGTGTGTTTTGAAAGATTAAGTAATATCATTGCTAGTTATAATGTAACAATAATAGCCCCAAATCTGCCAATATTATTTCTATAGTAACAGTTATATTTAAGAGTGTTTCTAAGGGCACAAAATTAACTACTTCCCACTACTTAATTTAAGTTCACTCAGTGTTAAATCTACTTTTCATTTAATTCATATCCAAAAGTGTAAATACATACACTCCAAAAATGTGTAATTTTTGTTTTTTAGTCATGAATATGAGTTCCAATTCATGTATTGTGTCTAATAACATTGCAGAGTTAAAAAGATAATGTTTAAATCTTAGACTGCTTTGTCTTATTGTCTAAAAAAAATTAAATATTTCAAGTCCAAAATCCAAAAAATGGCCTGCAGTGTCAGGTTGAGTTGAAGGAAGATATGAGGACTCAAGGATGCAGACGAATTGGGTTTTATTGTTACAGAAAACAAAAATAAAACAGAACAAAAACCACCCCAAGGGGGAAAACAAGACTGGAAGACTTGACTTGAGACTTGACTTGACTTGACTTGACTAGACTAGACTAGACTAGACTAGACTAGACTAGACTAGACTAGACTAGACTAGACACTTGACTTGAAATGGCTAGGACAGCAGGAAACACAACCATATAACGACGAGAAACCAGCACAAGACAACAGACACGGATGGATTAAATACAAGAAAGAGGAACGGTAATTAAATGAGACACAGCTGGGAACAAATCAAACTAAAGCAGGGAAACAAGGTGGGAGGGTTACACATTGATGAGACAAACACACAGCCCGACTCCCAACACAAACCCGAAACTGAACCAGACCAAAGTATCGGGACTGGACATCATAACTCTTATAACTAGCTGGAGCCTGAGCCAACTTGAGCTTTGGAGTCCTGTGTGTCTGTGTGTGTGTTAATATGCTCTGTATTGGTGAGGGGATCAACTGGCACCATAATGACTTGTTCTAGACAATCTGATGCCTAGGAACATTTTCTACAACCAAGAAGGTTACTTAACATCACTTTAAACCAGAGGCCTTGTTGTCAACCATGCAATCAATGAAGATATGCTTCTAACTATCTGACAAATTACTAGTTTTGTTTACCTTTCTTTCTTTCTTTCTTTCTTTCTTTCTTTCTTTCCTTCTTTCTTTCTTTCTTAGCCAGTCAGAATCATTTAGTAGCCTATGTTAGAGTATAATTGCTTTAACAATGTAATTGTTAATGGGGGCGGTCTAACAAACTCTTGAAGCTGGCTTCTGCTGATGAAACTGCAAACTATAAATGTGGTTTTGTTAATTTTTCAGCCGTTTTTAGTCAGGGATAATGGCAATGGAGGAGTAAATGACCATATTTATCTGCTCTGATGGAGCAACTGCCCGAGCTCTTCTGTAGATAAGACTTTTTTTGATGTTAGCATGACCTCTTTATTGTAGAGGAAATTGAATTATGTCCTATAAATGAATCCTGTCACAAATGCCAATTATTCCATTATTTACTCTGTGGAGTGGCCATTTCAGTGTGTACACAGCTGCGCTGGTATGTGGTTATTTACAAGGCAATCTTAGCTAAATTACTTTCTTATCTTTCTGGGCATATTTTTGTAGTTGCAAGCCACATTGGGTCTAATGATGTAATACTAGTAACTCACAGTATTAAATTTTTCATAAATTGTTCCTATAAATCATACCAGTGGTTCCCAACCCTGGCCCTGGAGTACCCAAACACTCACAGACTCGTGAATCGGATGAATAACAACGGAGGTCTTACTTATTGAGCTGAATCAAGTGTGTTTCAGGTGTGAGAAATTTCAAATACCCAGTGCTATGGCTATTCCAGGAGACACGAGCATGTCTATTATATGTCTATTATGTTCATAGGCAGTCTTTAAGGCATGTAGAACTACTGTTTCTTTACAGAGTGATATTGCTAACTACTGGCCTGGCATGCATATTCAGAGGTTTTAGTTGTTTTTGCGGCTCTGTGTGAACACATGTGACACATGACAACATTGCCTATAAGTGAAACATTTTAAAGAAAAAACTTTTCCATTTTTAGTGCATCAACGTTGTGGAAACCACCTAATAATGCAAAGTTTTATCAGGTTGGAGCTGATGTTTTTGGATTTTCACCTTTGGATTTTCATTCACCAAATGAAAATGCTTTGAATAGGCTGACAGCTTATTCGGCACATATGACCAACTGTGAAGCATGGCCTTGAAGTGGAGCATCAGATGTGACGTCATTGGAATGCATACTCGTCAGAGGCTACAAATAGATGTACAACAGGTGCTCTTTTCAGTTATTACTCTGTCTGAATATATGCATCTCGTTCCTGCTTTCTCAGAGATCAGGGTTACAGACAAGTATACTGAGGCGTTCTCTTTCAAAAGCCTCTCTCAATGCTGCATTTAGCGCTATGGGAATGAGAATATCAACGACACTGCACTAGATGGATCTGGACCGCTCACTGTCTTGTACTGTGTGTGTGCTCACAAGCATGCGAGAGGTGTAGAACTGTGCTTATGAAGTTGACACCAGGACGGATGAGCATGGAGTAGCATGGACATACAAACTATAGAATTTTTATGAATGTGTGCGGAGAGGATCAGCCTGTGCATCACAGCCTGTGTCTCTTTGCCAAAGCCTAGGATAAAGCAATCCCCCTGGTTGAATGAGCATTCATTCAAAGGCTAGGGCAATAGTTTGCCTCACCCAGTGTGACATTGTTTGTATGGTTGTGGCCGCCAGCTTGGACTGGGCCTATACGGCGTGCAATACACCACCATCTCATAGAAGGAGCCCTTGTCCTTCAACTGGACTCTGACATCAGTTGAAATCCCAAAATCTCTCAGTTGGTACCCTTCACAGACCAAACATGAAGGTCTCCTGTGCTTGAGACAGAATGTCCCTCTTGTTCAGCATCATCCTGGGCCACACAAGACCACCTGTACAGGGTTTGAGCCACGTCAAAAGGGAATGAAGATGCAGTGCATAACCCTTACAATAAACGTGAATTTTAGAAAGCATTCAGTGAGTGTGCTTTCCATAAATATGGGTTTTTATAAAGGGCTCAAAGTACTCAGTGCATGCCCTTGTCCTTATTTGCCTTTGGGGAATGGCTTTTGGATAAAATTCTGTAGCTTTGACCCACAACTAAAGCATTTGCAGAGACACATACAGTACTTTCTCTGAAGACAAGGAAACCAAAAAATGTGCACCTGTTGCCCATCTATTTGTAACCTCTGACCTGCATTCCAGCGATCACTGGATCACTGGGTCACTGGGTCACTGTCAGAGTAAGTTTTCACACATGTGTTTTCACACATGCTTCACAGCCAGTCACGCGCACAGTGTTCCAGTAGTGTCCAGGGGAGCATTAGAAAAAGGTTTTCAAATGGAAAAAATTACAAGTTTGGGTTGTTTCTGCTCCATGTATGGATATGTGAGTGTTTTGAGTCTCATATCTGGAGCTGGTCTTCTGCTGGTGACTAAAGGCCCAGGTATACTTAATTTTCTGTGTTCCACTCCATCTTGCGTACAGTCGAACATGTAAGTCTCTTAAAGTCTTTCTGTGCTCATAGCCACAGTACATCTAGTGGATTTTGTTTCCAAGCACTCAAGTCATTGTCCGCACAGTCACAAAAATTGGGTTGCGTGAGTCCATGAAAACTGCCAAAATGACATCACATATCGAAGATCCGATATCCAAAGTATACTTTGGGGTTAAGAACTCTTGCTTGAACTGTGTACTGGTTGTTAAAAAAAATTGGACTTTGTTCGTCACCTTCGCTTTGTTTTTCCAAAAAGCATTAGTCGGCTTTTCCTCTGCTATGATAAAAGAGATGAATTTTGGGAGCGGAGCCATGAAAGAATGGATGTTTTTTGGGTTGATTTAAAATATCAAGTAATTAAGTCAAACAACTTAAAGGTGTGTGCAGCATGTCGTTTGACTTTTTATTACGGTCTACTGGTTGAGCTACAAGAAAGCTATGATTAATCATTTTATGATTTAATAATTCATAGTGTTTCTAACCATAACAGCAACTTGGTAATCCTATGAGATATGCATCCTATGTAAACTGTATGATCATGACATCTATTTTATAGTAGGCTTCGATGTGTCACAGTCATGTTGTGTCTCTTCACTTTCCCCTCTTGTGAGCCTTCTGTATTTCCGTCACTGTCTCGTCTGCCACTCCCCCTTGTTAGTAATGTCAGCTGTTTCCAATCCTGTCTATTTAAACCCTCATGTTCTCCCTGGTCTTTGTCGATTGTTGAAACTGTTGGATGTCTTCTCTCTGTATGTGGATGTTCTGTATTCCTTCCGAGTTCTGCACATAGAGTGGGCTGTTTTGTTTTGTTTTTGTTTATTTCAATAAAGTGTTTTTTGTTTGGATATCCATGTTTCCTGAGTTTCTCCACATCGCACACCATCTTCCTCCCGTGACACAATGCAAATTAGTATAGAAGAATACAACGGCAACAGCTGAATGAATCGAATCAACAACAATTAATCACTTGTTGTTTTTATGTGCACTGAAGAAAAAATAAGAGGGGAATGTGGACATGGTCAGGGGTAGGGAAAAGAGACCAATTTGGCATGCCAGTTTTGCAAATGGACCTTGAAGTTACTAGTTTTAAGTTTTGGTACCATGTCACTTTGAGCAATGCACCATTTCATGTTGCTTTTTTTATTGGCTAGTTATATGTAGGTTGTAGAAACAAACGCGCTGTGATGATAACATCAAACACAGATGATAATAATTTTCTGATACTGATAGAAAATGATTGCAAGCTATTTTTGGTCGGAAGACTGTGACTTCTCACTGAATGACAGGACTACAACAGAAAACGCCACAAATGGTCATATTTTCTATAAAGGCATCACACCTTTTCCTGTCGTCATGTTCACATTGTTCTCTGTGTGTGATTACCTCTGTGCACTCCTGTTTAGACTGTTTATTCAGTATTGTGATCCCTCAAATTCTCATGCTCGCTACTGTAAGACATTTCTGCCTTGTCCCAGATTCCACACCAAAGTATTTTTTAGAACAAGCTCATCCCCAAAATGTTTTAATTATCTGTTTGCCCTGGTTTTAGTAATCTGGAAATAGTACCAGCAAAATTATATTCAATCAGTTATACATGTGGCAGAGGCTGCAGGACACCAAGAACCATCCAGTGATGAACATATTGTGAATGTTTATACTCTGACCTGTAATCAAAATCTTATCTCCCATCTTATCACCAATGATGTTGGAACGGAAGGTGATCACTTCAATTGTTATCTTTAGTTATCAAAATATTTGAATGAAAATGTAAGTATTTCCAAAACCATGTAAAACTAACATGAAAACAGATTTTTAAACTTTGAAAGAACTTTTTTATAAGAACTATGGGTTTTAAAATTGATTTTTATGGTTTGTGTTACATAGAAGAATTGACACCTTTTCACTGACATGATAGACTACTAATGTATCCTTGTAATTCATTGCTTCAAAGAGTTTTACCCAGAAAAAAGGATGTTCAAAGAAATAAGACAAATTAAATGCAGATCAATGATCTAAGTTCTCTGATTAATCAATGATTATATTAAATGTATCAATATGGCATCAGCTATTATGTAATTTTATCCCAAAACAACTTTTATAATCATATGGTAAATTCATGGTCACATCATCATAGTCTACATGGATAATGCATCTGCAAATAATAATGTGAAGTGATGTGAAGTGATACTGTAATAACGTCTAGGTTACTATTGTAACCCCCATTCCCCGAAGGAGGGAATGGAGACGTCACGTCAGAACAGAATTGATGAATTGGGATCTCGGTTGAGCGACCAATCAGCTTCAAGTGTAACTAAACAAGACAATGCACATTGCCTTGCAAGATTTGCATTGTGCGCTCCGACCCACAAAGTGGGAATTTTAGGAGGAGTGCTTGTAATCGCGCATTTAGGTGTGTGTTGAGGAGTCAAGCCAGTGGCTCAGTGGTACAGCAATTGTGGCAACGGGATGTAACATCTATATTCCCTTCGCCAGGCAAACTGAATCAGCAGTGGCAACAATCGCATGTTTTTCGTGTTTATTCTAACACCTTCAGTTCAACTAATGCTAAAAAAATTTAAAAACGCTCTTTTCATGTAGCCTAGATATTGTGTTGTGTTATGTGTATACGTAAAAATAAATGTTTAAAATGTTTTGACTTGGTAATTTTATAAGTAACAATCCAAAAAAGTGTGGGCATCCCTGCACTTGATCATCACATTCTTCTTCTAAGGTAAATTCAATTCTTATTTCTCACAGCATGAACTAATGTTTGTAATTCATTTCAGAAAGCCATTGGCAGAAATCACACCCTGTTTATTTTCTTTATTTTACAAAGGCACAAAGTTTTGTGGTTAATATGAGTGTACACAAATAAAAGAAAACCCTGTATGGTTTTGAATGATGTATTGTATTGTTTCTGAATGAAAAAGGTTTCTGTGAGCCTCATTGGTGCAACAACCCTTAGTGGACCATTGCTAGGTTTCCTCTCAGTTTACAAAGTAGTCATGCTGAAACCTTTGCGCGACATAGAACTGCAATAGATAACATGGTTAACAATAAGATTTGTTAATAATAATACAAATTATTTGCATAATTTATATAGCGCTTTTCTCTGCACTCAAAGCAATTTACAAAAATTACTGTACTTAACTGTGCCCTGTTCTTTGTGATGGCAAAACCCGCTGAATGCACCCTTTCTACCAGCAAGATATCTCTTTTGCACCGTGTTTAACAATACTATTGGTGACTGGAAAGAGTGATTTGCCTTTTTTTCTTAAAAGCAAGAGATGTTTGGGGCTCCCAAGTGAGACCCCATTTTTTCAGTCAACATAACGTTGTAGTAACTGGCAGATGGGGAACAGGTTTTTCAGCAAAGTTTTAATCATACTGATAATGATCAATAAGAAAATAACTGTAAATAATAAATAATTTACAATCCAGACTCAGTAATCTCCTTTAGAGTGTGATGTGTAAAATAGTATTTGACTAATCACACAATATGAATCATTTTAATTAAAATGTGAATTTTATTTATTAGTCCAACATTCTTTCCTTATAATACTTGGTCTATTTTAACTCTAAAAACATACAGTGGAGTCTTTATAGACAATTTTTTATAGGGTCATGCTTGTTCTTTTCATGCGAGTTTAGTGTTAATTCTCTTTATTTGCTTCTGTCGTCAGCGCATAAAAGGCAACCTGGGGCTAATTGACCTAAGATGCGCTTGAGAGTGGAGTTGAAAAACAGTCTGCATACTCAATAAATTTTGTGTGTTGAGGAACATCAAATCAGACCCATCCACTTTGATTACAATCAATAATTCTAACATGATTAAGGGAGAGATTAGAAGCAGTTACAAACAAACTATAGCGTGATGGCATTAATACCACAATCTTTCTGGTTGAGCCCAGTTTCACAGTATCATTTTGCAAAAGTTTGACAACAATGTTTTTGCTGTGTGAAAGTCATTTTTGGTATATATATATATATATATATATATATATATATATATATATATATATATATATATATATATATATATATATATATATATATATATATATATAATTTTTATTATTCATCTAAGTTGTCATTATTTTTAAAGTTATAATTAAAAAGTATGTTTTGCTGTAAAATCCTATTTCTTTCTGTCTACTTCTCATTTTAATGTTCCATTAAATGTGATACTTTCCATGTTTAGTTTTTTTTCCCTGAAATTTAATAGCACTAGTGAAAATTGTTTATATGTCAATCCTACACAATTTTCAAAGAACTTGTCTTGCTGAAATACACTGGGTAACTTGACTCGCTGGAGAGGATCTGAGAGTTTGACTCGCTTGAGCTGACTGGGTGGTAGGTTTTGGGTGAGCTGCAGCACTCAATTATGTTCTGGATGGGACGGGACAACATGTGGGAATGTCCTCTACATCCCCGACAAAGAAATCAGAACCATTTAGTAAGAGGACAAGAGGACAATCATTTAAATCCGCAATAGGTTTGTAAAAATCAACTGGAGAAATTAATGGGAAAGGTTCATCATCCAGTCCCATCCGGAAGCACGAACTGAGTGTAGCGTTTTTCCCATTCTGGAAGAGGAAGAGAAGGAGATGATCCTCCGGCAGTTTTCTTATTTCTACCAGATCCATCTTTGATGTTGATACTTTGGGGTCCATTCTTCTGTCATGGATGGAGTGTGTGGATGAAGGCACAAAGACGAAGATGCAAAATGACAAAACTCAAGATGCATGGAAAACACACAACGTTACAATCTCTCCTGCTTTTAATGGTTCAGGCTGATGGTGGTGGTGTAATAGTGTGGTGGATACTTTCACACTTTGGGTCCCTTAGTACAAATTGAGCATTGTTTAAACGCTACAGCTTCCAGCAGGATAGCACGCCAAGTCAGAAAGGTCAAATCAAGTTCACTATACTCAAATGGCCACCGTGGTCGTTAGATCTCAATCCAATAACACTTTCTTGATAGGGAGTAACAGGAAATTAGTATTATGGATGGACAGCTGACAAATCTGCAGAAACTACGTGATCCTATCATGTCAATATGGACCAAAATATTATAGTGTTATAATATTATAGTTATAGTGTTATCATACATTTAGTATCACTTAACATCATGTACTTATAGGGTATATATGATTACCGATTAGAGATAGTTGCATGTAATTATGTATAATTTACTGACATTTCTATGATGGGGTGACTTGTACAGATGTTATGAATCCAAGCTCCGCGCTCCCTCCTCTGATCACCAGAGGGAGCTTTCACACTTATTCTGATATACACTACATTTCCCAGAAACCCACAGACTGGACTGATTGTCACACCAGCTGGACACCATTATGACTGTTTGTCACACCACCTGTTAAACCATCACCTGGACTATAAAAGACTCCATTACCCGCAGTGCATACATTGCGAGGTCTAGATTTGCTCTGCAGTCATTCTAAGCGTTGTTAATACTGTCTTGGTTTGCCGTTACCGATTCTGCCTGTTTACCCGTGTTTCTGATCCTGTTCTGCCTACCCCGACCTGTGCCTTGGATTATCGCTTGTGACTGTTGCTGCCTGTCTTGACCACCCGCCTGAACCACGATTCCGATCCTGTCTGCCCGCCTTTGTGATCCCTGCCTGATTTACCGTTCACGTATGCTCTCTGTTTGTCCTGACCATTTTCCTGCACGACTACTCTTAATAAAGACATGCACTTGGATCCCTGTCTGTGAATCACCTCTGTTACAACAGAATAAATGCATTAATCTAAATAATACGTAGTTAGATAAGTGAAAACCCTAAATATCATGAAATTTTAAGTTTGTCATTGTCAGTACTCTGTGGGAACTCACTAATAACACTGATGCCAACATTGCAAACACATGTGGCAAATACTGTATATTTAAGGTCTGAGGTCACTATAAACCTAGTTATGAAATGAAATTTGAATGACTCTCCAATATTTAATAAACACTGAATAGAATGCAAGGAATTTGCTGAAGGCTGTTTTTGACTTGGTCAAAACTATTTTGTAAAAAGGGTTTAATTGGGTGTCATGAAACAGAAGAGGAGACTCCTCATGTAGGTGAGTGTTATGATCCGAGAATGCAATCTCCTGTTATGTGTGGGCTTTTTGCCAATCATCCCTTGTGTGTGTGTGTGTGTGTGTATATATATATATATATATATATATATATATATATATATATATATATATATATATATATATATATATACTCCTGTTTCCTGTGTTTTTTGACAAGTCTTATACCTCCATGGATATACGTGTGCACTTCTTGTCAGTTTTTGTCAGCTTGTGTCTGGATTTACCTTTGTTTTAATAAAGTAATCACTGCATTTTGATCCTCCAATCTTGTTCCTCTGAACAAGAGGTCATCCAAAGAGAAGAGGAAGAGAAGAGACTGAGGCATGGATCCCAGTGAGACTGACAGAGACAGCGGTAGCTATTATGTGTGTGTGTGGGTAGCACACATGCCCATAACTTACCCCAAGTAATGAAGAATCTTCATGGCTGAGGAGGCCACCCCGATCTCCAGTTCCCTCGGTGTGATCAAGGAGACTGGTCAGCTTTGGCTCCCTGAACTGTTGGTGTCACCCTGGTCCCCTGAACTGTCAGTACTGCCCACCCTTGTTTCCTGCTTTAGTCTTCTGGTATCCAGTTCTACTTCTACAACACTGGCCTGGCCCTCCATCCCTCCCCCTGCTCCATCTCCACTCCACCTCCCTCTTGTGTGACTATGGAAAGGTTAGCTAAGAAAAATTGCGCCATACTACATTTTTTTTTCTTCTTTTGTTCAATGCCGATTTACATACTTAAAATAATTGCCAATAATACCAATGTTTTCGTTTAAAAATATTTTAATCACTGTGAATAAGAACTACATTTTTTATGCGAATTATGTAATAAAGAGAAAGACTTAAGCTAATTAACAGTTGTGCTTGAAAAGTATAACATGGTTGTGAAAGTTCATTGTATGTTCAATCATTTTGTTTCCACATTGCTTGAAAGGTAAGATATATTCTAAATGATTTTCTATTCTTAAAATACATTATTTACATTTATGCATTTGGCAGATGCTTTTAATCTTTTAAACGACTTACATTGCATTCAAGGAACACATTGACATTCTAATCAAGTTCATGCTTTCCCTGGGAATTGAACTCATGATCTTGGCATTGTATACAACAATGCTCTACTAGTTGAGCTACAGGAAAGCTAGCATAGCATTATAGAATAGAAAACATCCTGTTGCAAAAAAAAACTAAAAAAGTCTGAATGCAGATCAACAATATGTGAGATGATTCTCTCTCTCTCTCGTACGGTTTTATATATATATATATATATATATATATATATATACATACAGTAATACCTCGGTTCACGAGTGACTTAGTATACGAGCAAATCGGTGTAGGAGCATTGTATCGGTGTGCGAGGAAGTTTTTCCCTCATTTTTGTGTGGAAAAGTCCTAACGCTCAGCATCTTCGCTTACATTTTTACTGGAAATATCCTAAACACAGCCTCTCATAAAACAGTCACGCGGTTCCAACCCCTTTATCACCCCTTAACTCATTCATTCTCTCAGCGTCGCTCGGTTTGGGTGCATCATTCAGCACAGTGATACTTTTATAAGTGATTTACAGCGGTTTTACCTCTTGTTATTAACATTAATTGAAATAATACTGTAATATATACAGTACCTCTAAGCAGTAACTGTCACGGTTCATTAATTCATTGTCTCCTAGTTCTTTCTGTGTGTCTGTGAGTGGGGGCGTGGTCACTGATCACTGACACACCTGATTCTCATTTCATCTGCCTATGTAGATCACTTCTCTCCACTCCCACGCGTCTCCACGCGTCTCCTGGTGACAGTAACACTCCTCTTGTCTCTCATCTCTTTTACCACTGCTCAAAGCTTAAGTGCATTACAGTAAATTGTATTTACAGAATTTTTAGAGTTTAATTGTCAATTATTAGTATTTATATGAGATCTTAATGGTTATAATTTTATCTGTAATTAATAGGGTAAAACAAAACAAAATATTTAAAATGTGCATTTATGGTTGTGTGGACTGAATCAATTGATTTTTAGTGCATTCTTTTGGGGGGAATTGCTTTGGTGCACGAGCATTTTGGGTTATGAGCTCGCTCTTGAAACGAATTAAACGCAAACCGAGGTATTACTGATATATATATATATATATATATATATATATATATACAGTAGAACCCGACTTACAAAACGCTCTACGTACGAAAAGTTCAACTTACGATAAAAGATTTCGGGTTTTTTTTTGCCTGAGTAACGACAAAATGATCGAGATGCGAAAAACGAAATCTCGGCCGAGGCGACGATTTCCGAGTTTTGTTTTGAAAATCGCGCGCCACTGACCCGGAAACTCGCACCAATCGTCCCGCTCTCCCGGCCAGTGTTGCCAGATTGGACTGAAGATTTCCAGCCCAACTACAGCTTAAAACCCGCTGGGAACCCACCCAATCTGGCAACACTGCTCCCGGCTCTGACGCTAGCTTTCGCTGCAGCATCCTGCTCTCCTATTGGTCAAGTCAAGTCAAGTCACCTTTATTTATATAGCGCTTTTTACAATGTAGATTGTTTCAAAGCAGCTTTACAGGAAAAACAATATAAACAAAGTTTGTTTGGCTGAACAGAAGCCCCAAAAGAGCAGGCGAATCAATACAATTGATGAATTTTAAGTGTTAAGTTTCCCCAACTGAGCAAGCCATAGGCGACAGCGGCAAGGAACCAAAACTCCGGCAGGTGACGTAATGAATGAAGAATAGAATGGAGAAAAAACCTTGGGAGAAACCAGGCTCAGTTGGGGGACCAGTTCTCCTCTGGCCAACAGCCAAACCGTGCATGATTATTATACAACAATTCAAGTCCAATATGAAGTCCAATATGGTCCGGTTAGAGATGGGTTCATGATCGTCACAGGGGAGGGTCCAGTAGAGTCACGGTCTCCGCAGACACCCCAGGGCAGTGCTGTGCTCGTGTCCAGGTCCTTCATCTGATCTGGATACGGCCCGGATCCAGCTGCCCACGGTAACCTCGGAATAAACAGAGACCAATATCAGCGTAGATGCCATTCTTCTTCTGATGTATCGAGTACATCAGGTGTTATGGGAATGTTCCCGGTTCCGGCTTATCTAAATTATGCAGCCTAACAATCATTTTACATGATTTGGATTAAAAATGTATGTATAATGTGTTATGTGTATGCCAGGTTGAAAAGATGTGTTTTTAGTCTACATTTAAACTGACAGAGTGTGTCTGCTTCCCGAACTGTAATAGGAAGACTGTTCCAGAGTTTAGGAGCTAAATAGGAAAAGGATCGCCCGCCAGCAGTTGACTTTGATATTCTAGGTATTATAAGCTGGTCAGTATTTTGGGATCGCATTAGACGTGAAGGACTATAATGTGTTAAGAGATCGCTCAAGTACTGTGGAGCTGAACCATTTAATGCTTTGTAAGTAATTAGCAAGATTTTAAAATGTATTCGGTGTTTAATAGGAAGCCAGTGCAGGTTTGACAGAACTGGGCTAATATGCTCATACTTCCTGGTTCTAGTAAGAACTCGAGCTGCTGCATTTTGGACCAGCTGGAATTTGTTTATTAAGCGTGCAGGGCAACCACCCAGTAAAGCATTACAATAATCTAGCCTTGAACTCATGAACGCATGAACTAACTTTTCTGCATTTGTCTTAGATAGCATATGTCGCAATTTAGATATATTTTTAAGATGGAAGAACACCGTTTTACAGATGCTAGAAACATGGCTTTCAAATGAAAGATTGGTATCAAAGAGCACACCCAGGTTTCTAACTGACGACGAAGACTTGACAGAGCAGCCATCGAGTGTTAGGCAGTAGTCTAGATTATTATGTGCTGAACTTTTTGTTCTAATAATTAGAATCTCTGTTTTTTCAGAATTTAGCAGTAGAAAGTTATTAGTCATCCAATTTTTTATATCGGTTATGCATTGTTAATTTAGTGAATTTGTTCGTTTCATCAGGATGAGAAGAAATATAGAGCTGAGTATCATCAGCGTAACAATGAAAGCTAATGCCATGCTTCCTAATAACTGCACCCAAAGGAAGCATGTACAGGGTGAAAAGCAATGGTCCTAGTACTGAACCTTGAGGAACTCCATACTGAACCCGTGACCGATATGACATCTCCTCATTTACTGCTACAAACTGATAACGCTCAGATAAGTATGACTTGAACCAGGCTAATGCAACTCCACTAATGCCAACATAATTTTCAAGTCTATTCAGAAGGATTTTGTGGTCAATTGTATCAAATGCAGCACTAAGGTCCAGTAACACTAACAGAGAGATACAACCACGATCGGATGATAAGAGCAAATCATTTGTAACTCTAATGAGAGCAGTCTCAGTACTATGATATGGTCTAAATCCTGACTGGAAATCCTCGTAGATGCTGTTTCTTTCTAGAAAGGAACATAGTTGTAAAGATATTGCCTTTTCTAGAATCTTTGACAAGAAAGGTAGATTCGATATCGGCCTGTAATTAACTAATTCTGTAGGATCAAGTTGTGTTTTTTTAATAAGCGGTTTAATTACAGCCAGCTTAAAGGTTTTTGGTACGTATCCTAATGACAAAGAAGAATTAATTATATTAAGAATAGGATCTATGATTTCTGGAAGCATCTCTTTCAGTAGCTTAGTCGGTATTGGGTCTAGCATACATGTTGTTGATTTTGATGATTTAACGAGTTTAGACAATTCTTCCTCCCCAATAGCAATGAAGGATTGGAATTTTTCTTCAGGGACACTAAAATGTACTGTATTTTGGAATATTGTAGTAGACTGTTGCATGTTTATTATTTTCTCTCTAATATTATTAATTTTGCAAGTAAAGAAGTCCATGAAGTCATTAGTGCTGTGCTGATTTAAAGCATCTGGGGTTGAGGCTTTATTTCTTGTTAATTTAGTCAGTGTATCAAATAAATACCTAGGGTTGTATTTGTTTTCTTCTAAGAGGGTAGAAAAGTAAGTAGATCTAGCTGATCTTAAGGCCTTTCTGAATGCAATAGAGCTGTCTTTCCATGAAATGCGAAAAACCTCTAGCTTAGTTTTTTTCCAGCTCCGCTCCATTTTTCTGGCTGCTCTCTTGAGGGCCCGGGTGTGCTCGTTGTACCACGGTGTTGGACTATTTTCTTTAATCTTCTTTAAGCGTAGCGGAGCAACAGTGTCTAAAGTGCTGGAAAAGAGAGAGTTAATAGTTTCTGTTGCAACATCAAGTTCTTCTAGGCTATCTGGGATGTTAAGTAGATGAAACTGATCGGGAAGATTATTTATAAAGCTATCTTTTGTGTTAGGAGTGATAGTTCTACTATATTTATAACAGGGAGTTAGTTTTTCGACTTTGGCTAAAGGTAATCTACACGCAACTAAGTAATGATCTGAGATGTCATCGCTCTGCTGCAGAATTTGAACAGTATCAACATTGATCCCATATGACAATATTAGATCTAAAGTATGATTACGAGAATGAGTGGGTCCTGATACATGTTGATACATATTGGTCAGCATCGCTCTCACCAGCCTCTGCGTAGCGGTGTTCCTCTCCCATTTTATTTCAAAATAAAAGTGAAAGTGAAAGTGAAAGAGAAGAGGAGGATGCTCTCCATGGAGACGAAAAGGGAGATAATTGAGAAGTATGACGCTGGGATATGCTTGTCATACCATACTGAACATGCATATCTTTATTCTAAAATTAAATGTGGTGTTTTCGTAGGGCTTGGAACGGATTAGGCAATTTACATGTAAAAGCCTGACCGACTTACGAAAAGATCGACATACGAAGCCAACCTCGGAACGGATTAATTTCGTAAGTCGGGGTTCTACTGTGTATATATATATATATATATTTTTTTTAAACTAAACTAAATCTCAAACTGAACCTTCTCTGGAGCAGGTTATGTTCAGAGTAAGTTACTGTGGTTACTTATGTACCCTGAAAGTTCCTTCCATTTTTGGAACCAAAAGTTGAGTTATTCGCTTACTTAAACATACCTAGGTATGTCACATAACCTACTTTCTAGACCTAAGTTTAGTCTGTTTAGTTTAATTGTGTTATGGTTTTGTTTTCCCTGTTCTGGTTTGCCTGTGTTTCCTGGGTTATTTAGTTTCCATGGCTGTCAATTTAGTACCATACCTGTTCGGTTTCCCATTGAGTGCTCCCTTGTGTATAAGCCTTCCGTTCATTCAGTTCTTTTTTCATTTCAAATTAAAGGTTACATATAATAACAGTACGAAAAAATAAAGGGGCATCCAGAGGGCTTCACAAGGGCTTATGAGAATTACACAAATAACGCAATATAACATTGTCAATATAAAAAATGAATGGGTCCTTACAACAGACTTCAATTTGTTATGTTTTTGAAATCTATGATTTCAAAGTTTTTGTTCATTCAGTTCTTGGTATAGTATCATTTGCGTTTGTGTTTTACTTGGTTTTTATTTGTGTCACACCTTGTGATTCCGCCGAGTGTTCCATGTTGGATTTGCGATTAAAGATTCTTCTGTTATATTGCTTGTCATTGTGTGCTTCATTACAGCCACTCAAGCGTGACAGCAGCATTTGCTGTGGAGGTTTCCTGCCACGCTTTTATGTAGTAAAGCTCTGTTGCCTCTTCTGTTTAGCACACATTAATGAACTAATGCTCAGGCACCTCATGAAATATCTGCAGTGCCACAACCCTTCAAACATCAGGATGCATGTAACTCCACTGTCGACTCTTTGAAGCAGTGATTAAATGTTGCCATGGGCAACCAAGACATTGCACACTGCTCACTCTTGATCTACACACTGCCTCTCTCTTACTGGCTCAAGACTTTTGAAAATCAGCCTAAACATGTCACAATTTTTTTTTATATCTCATACAGAGGTCCATTTGTTACACCGTGAGCATCTGACAATAACCAGCTTTCCATTAAGACCTTGTTTTTCATTTAACCCTGGAGATCTAGAACTTATTCTTTTTTTCTTTAATGGATTCAGCCCACCATGTCTCGAAGCTTTCAGTGTGCAAAAACACTTAATTCCTTTCAAAGCTATGTAAGAGAGTGTTGTGCTAAAGGAATAGATTTTCTTACCATAGAAGACAAAAAGAGGTTTTGACCAGTTCCTATATGATCCAAAATGTCACGATACATTAATGGGGATGACTCAAGTGCAGGGAAGGGAATTTATTTATATAACAAAAGAACATAACACAAGAAATGAAAACATAACATAAAATACAACACTCGCCGTGAACATAAACCAACCGGACCGCAAAGCAGGACCAGGAACATACCACAGACCAGGCAGGAACACAGGGATGACAAGGAGACCAAGACAAACTGCAAACAGAAGGGCTATATATAGGGAACACATGAGGAAAGGTAACGAGCTGAGAACAGCTGACAACACTTAAGGGAAACGAGGTAACAAGGTGGGCGGGGTTGCACAATGACATGACACAATAAAGGGGCAGTGTCAGGGCTCTGTCAACAGACACTTGAAAAGACCAAACTAGAATGACAGAGCCGTGACACAAAATGGTAAAAAGAAAAAAAGGAAAAGCACCTTAAAAGTACACAGTACAACGAATGCTTGATACAATCTGTGTGCTACTTTTCAAACGTTTTGAAGCCATATGACTTAGCAAACTGCGAACGCGAGCAAACTGCGAACTGCAAACGCAAATTAGAGAAAGCTCTGATGGAGTGTATATAGCAACATTTAAGAGTTTTAAGAGTCTGGAAAGAGTCACATTGTTTTGAAATCAATCAGAAATATTTCTAGCTAGATTTCTATTGAAAACTTCTAAAATGCAACTTCATCATTACAAATGTGTAAAGACAAATTTATAGAAATTCATAACATATTAGTTTCAATAGAAATACATAAAAATGTTAGGTTACCATAAATGCATGCCAGCAGCCTATATTTGGCTGTGCACTTTAACCATATTTAAAATACATTTAAAATAGAGGTAATTATGAAATTACATAAAGATGTAATTAAGTGGGTCAAAACATTCTAAAGTTCAGTTTATTGTATTTTATATACATTTAAACTGTGACACATTTTCATTTAATTGTAATTAACATTTAAGTGTCAAAATCACTACATTCAGTTTGCTCTTTCTGTAAGTATATTTGCATTTTACTGTTTGTGTTCTTATTAAAACATTCCCATTATAAGTCAATACATTCTTTCATGCAGCATAAGTAGTTTTACTAGACTACCGACAAGGGTGTTACCAGAATCACTTAGTGGCTGAGCTCATGGTCTATTGTAGATAGAGTGCACTGTGCACTGAATATGTTTCTAGCGCTATTCATTTATTTCATGAAATGTAAACTAATTCTTAAAACTTTCATCATTATTCCTCCACCGTTATGCACAGCATGTGCTCTTTGGGAGCTAATGAAGTCCAAAATAAAAGGCATTCTGCTTTAATAACCAACATAAGAGTACAATAAAATGGAAGACATGTAATATACAAATTACAGTGAATGAAAAGAACTGTCCTGAAACATTTTGTTCTTCCTCATATTACATTTCTGTTGAAAAGTGTGTAATTAAATGGTGTGAGAAGATTCTCTGTAAAATAACATGAATTCTGTTCTTAGACATAATTAACAATAGTCCTTTTTCCTTTCCTGTCATTTAAAGTGTATATTTAGGATGGTATAATGGTTTCTGGTTTTAACCTGCTTAGTTCAGTTTGTCTAAAATTCAATAACTCTCCCTATAGAAAAAGCTAAAAAAGACAATTTTGTTTAAATAGTATTTTTTATTGACTCCAGAATGTGTCAATATGTGCAGAACACATACTGTCTAGCTTTATTAAGTATTGTAGGCTTTATTATTCATTCTTATTCATGATTTATTTTTTGTTGGTTTTACTTTTATTAAGACATGACAAGAAGCATAGTGGAAGAGACAGGGGAACAGGATTAGGAAAGGTCGAGATGAGGCTTGAATTCTGGTTGCCCAAAGTACAATCACGATACATGTCGGACCGCTGCTCACAAAGCTAATGGTTCTGACAACAGAACATAAAACAGAATGTATTTTTAATGTATGTTTAATTAACATTTTATCAAATCACAAGGGGAAAACTATTACACATGGCTGTGACAAATTAGAGTTCCCTTTCAGTCAGTCAGGTTTGATGTTACCTCAGAACAACTGACGAATTGGGATCTCGCTTGAGAGACCAATCGTCTTTAAGTGTAAACGAAACGAGCCTGTGCATATTGGCATGCAAGATTTGCATCATGAAGCCGGTATGTGAGGAAGAGTGAGTGCAATCACACAGTCAAGCTTTTGCTTCAGACCCAAAAGGTTGTTGTTCTGCTCTACCAGTCATCTGAGAGCGAGTGTGTTAGGAGTGTGTTAACATTATCTGATGTTGGTGTGACGGGTCTGCAGGGTCACAAACCCGAGTGTATTTCCTACTGCTTCTAGAGCATTCTAAAAGAGTATATTTGCACACTGCAGGCAGTACAGTTCTTGTAAGTTGTGCTGTGTCCATTTCACCAGTGCATTTCAGCATAAAAAAGAAAGAGAAAAAAGATAAGAGCTTCTTTCCCTAAAAGTAAAGATGTTATTCCACCCATGTCTTTCTGAATGCGATCATTACCTGGTCCTATCTGACAGTTGCAATCGCTGCCTCACGTATCTGGTCTTAAAGCCCACTGTGGGAAGATGACTATCATGGTGCTGTGGTCAAGACTCCAATACCTCCTAAGACGTGGAAAGATCTCTCCTATGCCCCAATCTAGATCCTGTTCTCAGCAGAGGGCTACTTCGGTGAATAGACAGGGTGACCTGAGGATAATAGTCCCTCACTCTTCTACTGCATCACAAGCTGTGGAGCTTCTGGTTGAGCAATGCAATATACACTGGGTGAGAATTACAACTTCCTGTTACCAAACCTTTACCCCATAGCAGTACCTTGCATTTCTACGAACAAGAGTTCGCCTAGAGCAAGTGTCCATACATGCCTTACATGGCTGGGATACGACATACAACAGCATTGTATACAACATTGATATATAACAGTATTGGTCTACTTCAAAATTGCTGCTTCAAGGCAAGTACATACTGCTCCACACAGACACCACGTGGTCTACACTGCCGTCACATGTCACTACTCGCCCGACGTCTCCTCCTCTGGAGTGAGAAGGATCTGAGGTAACTTTGTGCCATTACTGTTCCAGGTGAGCTCAACCATGCGGCCAATGAGCTCTCACGACTTCAGGGAAAATGGAGACTCCATCCCCAGGTTGTCCAGCTAATTTGGAAAGACCTCAAAGCCACATTGGTAAACTTGTTTCCCTCACCCTAGTTATCCCACTGCCAGTTGTTTTTTCCCCTGAAAACCCCTTGGCACAGATGGCACATAGCTGGCCCCAGGGCCTATGCAAATATGTGTTTTCTCTAGTGAGCCTACTTGGATAGACACTGTGCAAAATCAGGGACGACAAGGAGCAGGTCTTGCTAGTTGCACCATATAGACCCAACCGTACCTTGTTAACGACAGCCCCTCATTGGCAATTTCCTCTGAGGAAGGCCCTCATTTCATCTAGAGACAGGCCACCCTATGGCACCCACGTCAAGACCTCTGGAACCTCCACATGTGGTGTCTGGATGGGAATTAGGTGATCTACCCCAGGCAGTGGTAGACACCATCACTTTGACAAGAGGGCCCTCTATGACGCCTATGCCTTGAAATGGAACCTGTTTGTTGAGTGGTGCTCTTCCCTGGGACTTTGCTTGCCTTTCTGCATGAAGGGCTTGAACAAAAGACGTCTCTCTACACTCTGAAAGTGAATGTTAAAGCTATTGCTACACATCACAATGCAGTAGATGGTAAATCTGAGGGTAGGAACGACCTGATCATTAGGTTCCCGAGGGGCGTGATTAGGTTAAATCTTTCTTGCCCTCTCCTTGTATCCTGCTTGTACCCATTGAAAATGACTGACTGAGAGGAAATTGTGTGTGTGTGTGTGTGTGTGTGTGTGTGTGTGTGTGTGCGTGTGCGTGCGTGCGTGCATGCGTGCGTGCGTGCATGTGTGTGTGTGTGTGTGTGTGTGTGTGTGTGAGAGAGAACAGCATGAACTTTCTTCTAAATATCTACTTTTGTGTTCCACTGAAAAATGTAAATGGAACTAAGTGAGGATGAGTATAACAGAATTTTCACTTTTAGATGAACCGGTGACATGACTGTGACGTTTACTTATTATTATTCAATACTTATTGCATGCATCTTGGAGTACAGAAATACAGATAAATAATACTAATGCAGATACCTCATACCTCACAAATTCGAACGTGTTTCATTGAAAAACAGTTATGGTTCATGTAAGCTCTAGGTAGGATTCTTCCCTCACAAATGATCATATCATTACTTGTAGCAACGTGTGATGAAGGGTCACATGCTTTAGGCTGCTATCACTTCATACTGAAGGTCATAGCAGAGCTTTTAAATAGTGCTTTGTGGACCTCATGCCCCGAAGCATGACTGACGTGCAGAAATGATGATGGCTCATCTGCAGTAAGAAACATCAAAGGTAGAGTTCACTGGGAAAGAACACACCAAAGACATCTACTGCTACTCCAAATGAAAGGGCGATGTTTATTCTTTTTATTATGTTGACAACTCACATGATGTCTTCTCAGGAGAGTGTTCATCTGAAGCCCAGATACAGAGGAAAGGAGCATTTCTGTGAAATGTAATTACCTTTTATTAAACGGTATCGCATAATCTAAAAAAAGCTGAACTGTGTATTTAGGAGAGGAAATGATTCATTGCAATGCTCACTAGGAATCTAAAATGACAGACATTTTGACAGCAGTACACAATTTCATTAGTCTTAAATTAGATTAAACTCTAAGAAAAGCAGCTGCAAGTTCACGTTTACCAGACCGTAGAATTTTTGAAAGTTGAATTTGAAGTGGAAAAACAAGTTGAAGACAAGGTGGTTACATGCACCAATGCTTTGAACATCAAATGGAAAAACAAAACAAAAATTTGACTCCACTGAAGTGTTTTTTTGCAGTGTTATTGTCAAATTCCTCTGGCAGCATTTTATACTGCCTCTTTTATCTTGAAAGGGTCTTTTTTCTTACCATGTCATCTCCAAAATGGAAAATGATTATTTAATTCCTTTCATGGCTGTATTACTGTACCAATAATAGTCTGAACTCCCTTAATGGAATAACCAAGAGCATCCTTTCTGTACAATGTAAAGCCCTGTTGTTCACAAGTAATGAAAAGAGTTAATAATACATGTCTATCATATCAAAATTATGTGAATATGTTCTAACAGAACCATATTCAGGCTCTGAACATATGATTGGTCAAGCTCTGACCCCATTAGGATTTAAACCAAGGACATCTATTTAAAAAAATAAATAAAGCATTCATAGTTGCTTGAGTAAAATAATCATTTAAAAAGACTAATTAATGTTTTTTATTCACCCATTACATAATTTTCAGTGTTTTAAATCATGGACGAGACGAACATTAATTATATATATATATACACAGTGGGTACAGAAAGTATTCAGACCCCCTTAAATTTTTCACTCCATGTAGATAGATAAATTATTCAGTGATTACTCTGTGTTAATAATATCTCTGAATTTAAATCATTATTATAATCATAATTCTCTGAATGTTATGGCTCCAACTTAATTGAATGATTAATTAATACTTCTGAATGCCGTGTTATGTCTCGTAAAATCTGTATTGTATTTTGTTGTACTTGACTCTATTCTGCTGTATGTTGCAATAATCTAAAATAAATAATCTCAAGGTCAAAAGTTAATCTCCAGAGATCTAGATGTTCCTTTGTCCACAGTGTGCAACATTATCATGATGTTTGCAACCCATGGCACTGTAGCTAATCTCCTTGGCCATGGATGAAAGAGAAAAATTGATAAAAGGTTGCAATGCAAGGTAGTCCGGATGTTGGATGAGCAGCCCCAAACAAGCTGTTCTGCAGGCTCAGGGTACATCATTGTCAGTGCAAACTATCCGTCGATATTTGAATGAAATGAAATGCTATGACAGGAGACCCAGGACGACCCCACTGCTGTTACAGAGACATAAAAAAGCAAGTCTACAGTTTGCCAAAATGTACTTGAGTAAGCCAAAATCCTTCTTGAAAAATGTCTTGTGGACAGATGAGACCAAAATAGAGCTTTTTAGTAAAAATCCTTCTACTTTTTACGGAAAACGGAATGAGGCCTACAAAGAAATAAACACAGTACCTACAGTCAAATATGGAGGCGGTTCAAAGATGTTTTGCCATTGTTTTGCTGCCTCTGGCACTGGATGTCTTGACTGTGTGCAAGGCATCATGAAATCTGAGGATTACCAAAAGATTTTGGGTCAAAATGTAGGGCCCGGTGTCAGAAAGCTGAGTTTGTGTCCGAGATCATGGGTCTTCCAGCAGGACAATGACTCCAAACATACCTCCTAAAGCACCCAAAAATGGATGGCAACAAAGCGCTGGAGAGTTCTTAAGTGGACAGCCATGAGTCCAGATCTAAATCCCCTTGAACACCTGTGGAGAGATCTTAAAATTGCTGTTGGGAAAAGTTACCCTTCCAATATGAGAGACCTGGAGCAGTTTGCAAAGGAATAGAGGTCCAAAATTCCACGTGAGAGGTGTAAGAAGCTTATTGATTGTTATAGAGAGCGATTGATTACAGTTATTTTTTCCAAAGGGTGTGCAACCAAATATTAAGTTAAGGGTGCCACTATTTTTGTCCAGGCCGTTTGTGGTGTTCTCTGTGAAATTATGTCAAATTGGCCTTTTTTCCTCCTTTTTTTTGTTCTAATACACACAAAGGGAATACTAAACGTATATAGCAATACATGTGTTAATGCAATACTTTTCTGAGAGCAATACTTCATTTTCTGGAAAAATGTCAGGGGTGCCAACAGGACTCTGTGTGTGTAATCATTTGTATAGGAACAATATGCTCACTTTCTCACAACCAATGTGCCGTTTATGTCTTGGCAGTAGCAAATTCACACTTGCTCTGCAGCAGCAAAAACAAACAACAGCAGCAGCAGTGTAACATATATATCTTTTCTGCCAAGACCAAATATAGCAACATTCTCATATCCATTACCATGCCAAACACTCAGAGAGATGCAATGGCAAGTAGTTTATTATGCAAAAACATGTAGCATTGAGAAACAAACACATGAATAAAATGTATTCTTGTATTTTAATTATACATGCATCCAAATACATAAAAATAAGAGGTTATACAGCATAGCACAGATGCTTTATCACAGTGAGGAGCATTACTGCTTTTCACTCAAATCTAAATTATTTACAAGCTGTATCACTGTTTCACACAAGAATGAAAAACAAAGTCAAATATATACACACACACACACACACAATTTGGATGTTTGAAATTTTAATGATTATAATAATTGTTTGCGTATGTGAAACCACTCCAGAGCAATTTATTTTGTGAGTGGCATTCAAGTTGTTTTCTGTTGAAACAGTGAGGGGTTTAGAGACACATTGTCATTGATTCTTCGTGGACAGCCAGCAAACCTGAGCAGTTAATGTAACCACAGAGAGACAGAGTGGACAGATCAGATGACCTCCGGGTCATTTTGACAGCACAAAATACATTGAAGGCACATTCTATTATTACCATCATGAGTCCATGTTAGGAGGATTGACATCATACTTAAGTGTCTGGATGGTGATTGAGATTAACTGAACCACTTTGAACCAAAGTGAAGAGGATGGGATACTAAAATGGCAAAATTCAATCTGACAAACAATCTAACTGAACATATTTACACAGTCTGAGCAATTTTACACATTTAAAACCAGACTCCATCAGAAGTCAATACAATACAAGACAAGAATCAACTAGCCTACTACAAGTTTTTTTCCGTAAATTATATATAACGTAAACGTTTCATATAATTTACATAGCATGAACAGGTTTATATTTAGATTACATTTACTTCTAATGTAAGCCATTGTATTAGCTTCTCAACCATAAGGGAAAACAGGGAAAGTTGTCACAAGGTTAATATCTAAGTAACTTTAAGGTTTTGAGTAACATTGTTTAGTGCTATAAAATCTATATGTTTATTTCAAAACCATTTCAAATAGAGATCATTTTTTATTATTATATATCTGATGTAGCTAATGAGTAACAAATTGAGCTGTCACATTTTATTAGGATGAGTTGTGGTGTGTTTTATATAATTTATGTTGGAATTTATCATTAAAAATACCCCCCATGGGAAAGATTAACAGAAGAAAAAGCAACAAAACACTTCCTTTTACCCCCATAATTTTAAACCGATTTACTGACTGTGGAACATAAGCAGCATAATGACAAAAAACAGAGACATTGATCCTCACCCTGAAATTGTATAGCAAATACAATAAATAAAAAAGCCATGTAATTTAATGTCATTACATTTAAAGGGTCAGTGGTAAATACTTCAAATGAGAATAACTGCAGACCCCCAAATTCAAAGTACATGTTCCTGCTTTCTACAATAATATATAAATTGCCAACATCCACAATGGTTGTAATTGTGAGGGCAAGTCAGAATAAATAAATAAATATTATTTAAGCTTTTTATTTTAGTAGTTGCACAGTATAATCAGGTATAACTTATTTTATCTGCTGCTTTATTGTATGAGTTAATATACAATATAAGTCATTTATATTTTTGATTTTTGTTTATGCAGCTATAGATTAACACACAATATGATACAGACATGCATGAAGCCTTTCTATTTAATTCCAACTATTACAAAACTCTAAATGCTATTTTCTTGGATCTTGCCTTTACCGACTCTGAAAAAAGTGGTAGTGATGATACCTGAACTTTTGTCATCCTATTAGTCCTTGAAACCTTAAGCAGTCTGGTTCCATTCTTTTATTTCAGTGCACATTTAACTTTGTTCTTTTTACTCTTCATGTCTTGCAATGTGTGTATAAATTGTTTTTGTATAAAATGTTTTTAAAAATGTAGTCTGCCACAGTATCTCATCTTGGGAATCAACGTGGCTCGTTCTTTACCATTTTCACTGCCAACCACAGAGCGCATGCAACAATGTAAACTGTATCTGCTATGTTATATTTTATTTTTTCCTATACAACAAGTAATGTCAACGACAGGCTTTATTTTGCATTTCATGATTGCACTTGTTTTTCCCATAGGCTTGGATTAACAGCTCTTCCGTGTCCCTAAAGACTGGGTTGTTAGATCACACTGTCCAGTGAGTATTGTTCCATAGTACTAAGGCCTCCTTAATTCTCTAACGATATTACAACATCTACACATATTTAGAATATCGAAAAATGTGTCATTAGACATTCTATTTTGCATCTTTGTGCCCTGAAGAGGTAAAGAACTGTCCAGCTTTGTCCAGCAAATTGCAATTTCTGAGTATTTGCATGATGGAAGATGAGTGAATAGACAGTATACATACTCACAAAAATCATATTTTTAATCTAGATCAAAAGGGGGTTGGGGCATTCTGTTCTCAGACTTTATAAATCGAAAGATCTATAAAGATGGATGATAATCCATTTATCATTTTTTAGTTTAATGCTACCTTGTCATTCCAAAGATGTTCCTCAGGCTATAGCAGCAGATAATTTCCTTAAGCGTTTTCCGCATTTCCTGACTCCTGAAAGCGTAAATGAGTGGGTCGATGACGGAGTTGCACATGATGAGAATGAGATACATGTTGAAATGAGACATGAAGCACATGCAGTAGAGGTTTCTGGGGCAGGAAATCATAAGGATGAGGTGGAGAAAGAATGGAGCCCAACAGACGATGAAGATCCCGAGAAGAATGGTCAGTGTGACGGCCGCCTTCATGCTGGCTCTCTGATGGATGGAGTTGTATCCTGGCAGGGCGGCAATGCGTTTAACATGAGAACGTGCCAGCATGAACATGTGGCTGTAGAGTGAGGCCATGAGTGCTAGCATGATGAAAAACATAGAGACCAGGCAAACAATGACTGATGTGTTGTCAGAATAGATTATGAAGACGATTCCACAACCGGTGCAAAAGGTCCAAATCCCCCCAATGATGAGTGCAGCTCGGCGAACTGTCATGATGTTGTGGTATCGTAAAGCATAGAAAATCGTGACATAGCGATCAACGGCAATAGCTAGAAGACTACACATGGATGCTACCACAGAGATGCAGATCATAGAGTCAAAAACATTGTCCATCTGTCTGATGAAATGGTCCTCCACCACCAACTGGCGGTTAGTGAGCAAGTAGATGACTATGGTCTCCCAGGCGTTGGAGACACTCACCAGCATATCAGCCACAGCTAGGCTACAGACGAAGAAATACATGGGTGAGTGTAGGTTTTTGTTTTTCACAATGGCGCAGATGACGAGGATGTTTTCCAGTAGGCTGATGATGCCAAGAATGAGGAACACCTCAGTGGCAATGTTGAGCTGCTCACATGCTTTCGGCTTGCCATGGGGTGGGGTCTCGGTAGCGTTGAGGGGGTACAAAATAGGACTGGAATTGACATGGATTGCCCAGAGGGAAAGAGTGGTGGTCTCTGAAGTGTTCATCTTGAGGAATTTACAGAAAATGTTGTAGACTTTAGTCACTGTGATGCTGGGTAGGGCATCTTTTACCTATACAAAGTGAAACAGATAAAGTTTAATCTAGGAAGATTCCACTCTTAAAATAAATTTTATTTTTTTGGCATTGATTGTTTATTGAAAAACTTAAATTAGAAGCTGCATTTTATACCACTTGTACCCTGACTAATTCCTATATATAGTGAGTTGCAGTAGTCAAGCCTTTAAGTAAAAAAGTGCATGAATGTCCCTTTCAAAAAGTACAAAAAATGTCTTCACCTTTGCCAGTGGAATAAATGAATGAATTAGGCTTTTATATAGTGCTTTTCTATGTACTGCTGTACCACCAAAGCGCTTTACAATCATATCAGGTTTCTCTCCACAACCACCACCAGCGGGCAGCATCCCAGCATCCACTTGGGATAATGCGATGGCTGCCACAGTACAATGGCGCCAGTTTACTCACCACACACCAGCTGGTGGATAGAGAGTGGTAGAGCTGATTGATAGCATTGGGATTATGATTAAGAGGCCATAACTGATAAGGGCCAATTGAGGGAATTTTGGTCAGGACACTGGGGTAACACCCCTACTCTTTACCAGAAGTGCCATGGGATTTTTAATTACCACAGAGAGTCAGGGATTCCGTTTAACATCGCATCTAAAGGAGCACAGAAGCTTAAGAGCACTATCCAAATACATTCTCAAGTTCTTTTACATAAGGTTTTACATATTGGGAAAGTTCAAATTGATCTTGGATGTTTATAAATGTTTTGTCCTCAGAAGGCCCAAATACGATAATCTGAGTCTTACTTTCATTCAAATATAGAAAATGTAAAGACACCCAAGCCTTACAGTGAGCCACACTAGTAGAGAAAGTACATTTTGTGAGTATCTGAGTATCTGTCAGGGTTGTGCGTGTAGAACAACAAGAAGACAAAGTAAATTCAAGATAAATGTCACTTAATGACCAAAACTCAGGAGAATAGAGAGATAGCAGAAGCAAACATTAACAAAGAGAGAGTAAATGAGAACACAGGGTATAAATACACAACCAAACAAAGGGAACTAATAAGCTAATTAAAAAGGGATTTGTGAAAGAGATCATTAACAAGGTGATTGACAGGACATTGGTGTCTGGGAACAAATTGAAGAAACACGGGGAAATGCAATTAACTCAAACAAACTCTGACAGTATCAGTAGAAAAAGAAAAAAACTTTCAAAATTCTTAAAAACTGAAGCTAATGGAAGCATATAACGGGGAAATAACATAGGGCTAGACTAGAACCCTGAGGAACTACAGTTCAGAATGCAGGCTCAAGTCCACACTTGTGAGCCAGGTTTCGGTAATGCATGGTATATTCAGACCACGTGTGGCAAAAAAGTACAGTGGAGTTCACTTATCTTGAGTCACGGTTAACTCGCCAATATTATTATGTCAACGTTTTTGAAGTGGAACCGCCAAACTCCCTATTTGTCTCATTATTTTCTTGTGGGTTATGTCGATTCTGTTATGTTGCCGAATCCTCGAATCCACAGTCATCCAAAAACGAGGGACATATACGCCACTTCACATGGTTATCTCGTGACTGAGAGTTCACTGCGCATGCGCTGAGTTTGCGTTGCACGTGGATCGCGGTCCTCGCCCAGCAGATCCGCCCGGATACAGGCAGAGCAGAGATTTTCACTCCTCCACGTGCAAATGAATCGCGCATGTCCGGGAAGCCGCTGCTTTTTTCACACACAAACACATCCCTGTTTCTGACACGCGGTCTGCTCAGCGCCGCTTGAAGATCCAAATTGTTAAAATTTGTTGAGAAAGCACATTAGGCAGTTAGAACGCAAGAAAGTATGCAATCTAGCGTGATGACCTCACGAATATGTTATGACTGTGTTTACGCTGTGAGCGAAATTATGTTTGCAATGTTGAAGAATATAATTAAAGGTTTGTATCGAGAATCTAAGGTGTTTTTTATTGTATACTGGTAAATCTCTGCTGTTAGTTGGTGCACATATGCCTTTTGTTGTTAGCAAACATATACAGTGTATGTACATTTTTATAGCATGCCGATCGCTTCATCAAATAAATCGCCATATTGGGTGTTGGTTATCTCGATAAACGGTATATCTTTTTTGCAACCCCCGAGGCCGTCGACATAACCGAACTCCACTGTAATTCATAATAAAAGTCTTATGAAATGATGTTTTATAAACAAAGTTTGGGAGGAGCACGTTCAAATGATCCATGCAATCAACTCATCATCAACAAAAATTACACCTCATCCTATCAGCATGATAGGAAGCTTATGTATTGACCTATTCAACACACCTACATTTCTTGACAGTTTCTGGCATCCCTCCACCACCCAGACTTCTCACTCTTGGTTGTTCCTATCACAGCCAGGAATATGTGGGGAGTGCTCTGGGTTCAGGCTAAAGACCGAGCTCAGAACCCTCTCCTCGGAGAGCACGCCACATACGCATACCATTTACTGTCCCTGAATCATTTGTAAGTGTGAACTGAATCGTTAATCAAATGAATTATCAACTTCACAGATTCATCATTGACTTGTGAAACACAACAGCAAAACAACGCAATTCTCTTCCGTTCACATGATGATGTTGGTTTTCAAAAACTTATTTGAAAACTGTATCGTATAAATAGCCTCATTGAAAATAACTTACTTCTCCTCAGCAACCATTGTGATTTGAGGAATTATTTATGTGCTTAATTATTATTATAATTATTTATGTGCTTAATTAATTATTATAAGCTAACCCATAAATCCAGTAGTAACAGAAGCTATTGACTAAAAATGGCATTTAAAAAAATAAAACGTGTTATTTTGTAGCTTTTCTGGATGTTGCCCACATCTGGAGGATAAACCTTTCATTTATAAACTTTTCGACACAGACGATACCAAATTACGGTTATGAATGTTTACCGTGTACAAGTTAATCATCTCTCACTTTATTCTTTGTGAAAGCATTTTGTAAGGTATCAAAAAACACGATCATGCTTCAGGATTTCCCAGCTACCGCACAACATAAAATCTAAGCACTAAAAACATCCTTAAAAGCATATGATCCTCCGTTTCGTGACAGATGGCCAGTAGGGTTTTGAAACAAGCCGACTGTTCATAAAAACAGCCCTGCAAGTGTTTTATCAGTGAATTGCTTTTCCTCTAAAAGAGTAGATTTATTATGACTACTGGTGAGCATCGCTCAGGTCTCTAGATAAAGGGTCTTCTATCTGAATGTGTGCGTCAGAAGGATTTACACAATAGCGTGTCATCTACTATCTGCTGATAACTGTATGGTAAAATGAGTCACTGCCTGACATACCAAATACAGAGCTTTAGAAAACAAGTAAGAACTGCACAGTTTGACAACCTAATCAAATGACTGTAATGATGGGCTGATGGTGGGAGAGAAGTAAAGGTTTGGACACAGAAATTCTGAAATAACAAAATTGCAACTCTTCGCTCTCTACTAATGACTTGTGATTTATTATTTTAAATAATTTAAACTTTAAAGTAAAAGGTTTAATCTAATTTTATTACTAAGTGCATTTTCATTAAAATATTTAAGTATGTCGTGAATGTGTATATGCCTGTGCTGCATGCAGGTATGAATAATGCCTCAAATCATGTTGCTTGTTGAGGTGAAAACAGGCACAAATCCTGTTTATTTACATTGACAGATATGGGACACATAGCTTTCACAGGTGGAAAAGCAACCACCCAACAGCATACTAAATCAACCTAAAAAGGCAAACAATAAGTTGAAAATATGGTGGTACATAACAGTGTTCTTGTCATGGTCACAGCACAAAGGAAAGTAGGCAGGATCTAGATGCAGCAGCTATTTTTATCAGACTTCTTAAACTCAAAACACCAAAGAGACTTTGGAGTAGAACAACCGCCATAGTATGGACGAGGACAGACAGTTAATTGAAAGAAGTAAAGGGCTTACATAAACAGCAAACAGACAAAGTAATGAGACTAATTTACCAGACACACCTGAACTCAAAAGCAAATCAATTAGTAAATGTGATGACAGGCTGAGAAACAGGAGGAGGACTGAACAAATCAACACACTGACAGCAAAACACTAGAACAGAAATACATTCATGATTCAAAACAAACTAAGATCCTAACAGTACACACCATCACCATTGGAAGGCAAAGACTAGTGCAGTTTAAAAAATTTCTCAGAGGTGGGTGCCCTGCAGGCTTATGAGAACAGCCTCCACTGCCTGGCTCAGGCAGTTCAAGAGCCAAGGAGGATCAGCCTCGATTGGCCACTATGGCCAGGTACTTAAGCGCTATGGAGTTGTAGGCTGGAGCGGATGTGTTTGGCCAAGACACACAATGCCAAAGCTATTAGGGTTAGTGCTACACTCTCTGGGTTTACTCGGGAACTTCTCACTGGAACAGACTCTGGAATTTCTTTCACTGGAACAGATTCGGGAACTTCTCTTATAGGCACAAGAGTTCTTAAGCCATCACTGAACTCTGTCCAGGCGTTGGAGCCTTCGCTGCAGCTAGAGCCATAGCCATAGGCACAAAGGAAAGCAGACAGGATCTAGATCATAGGTGTCAAACTCAAGGCCCGCGGGCCACATCTGGCCCGGCGTGTAATTATGTCCGGCCAGCGAGATCATTTTATATATTATTATTGTTATTAATGGCCCAGCGATATGAAGCGCTGGTAACACAATAAACTAGAGACACTTCCCGTGTTAATCAAGTCTAGCTTATGATGCTGCAAGTTATTGCGAAGCCAGCCCTCACGATGCCGAAGAGAAAAGTTGATTCTGAAAACAGAGCCTTTAAAAACCGATGGGAGGATGAGAACCGTATCTCCCCGCATGTAACCCGCAGATGATAATCCGCAAGTTAACCCTCAAATTTGCGGGTTTTGTGTAAAAAAATCGTTGGCATAACCCGCACCCATAGATTGATTAACTTTTTTGTATAAGATCAAATTTCAAATGTTGCTCGCATGACGTCAATTATCCATAACTGTTCAGGCTCGATACACAGTGCTTGTGCGTGAAATTCAGGTGTTGATCATCGGATGAGAAGAGCCCGCCCTCATGGCAGCACAGCCAATATATAGTTTGTAAAATCTGCTATAACCCATGGGTTATATGCGGGAAAATACGGTGTATGTTTACTGACATATTGCCGGTATACCCGTGTGTCTCATTTGCGGAGCTAATGTGGCGGTAATTAAATAATTTTGTAAGACGGCACTATGAGACAAACGACATAAGAGCAAAGACAACTGAATGATCTGATTTGTTATTGCTGAAAAGCAAAAAATGTTTAAATTTAGATTTCCAGGTTTTGTTATGCAGTATGTCCATATTTTGAATTTGTAAAATTTTGACAGGACATATTTTTATGGAGAGCAAAATCTTTTGGGATATTTAAAATGTAAGTTTTATATAAAATTACATAAGAGTAAAGAAATTTGAATGTTTGTTCACTTTAAGTTTACTTTATTTCTAACTAGACAGGATATATATATTTTTTTTAAGTATTTTTAAACATTGTTAAGTTATTTAAGGTATAAATTAATTTATTCCATAATAATATTCCTGTCTGTTTTTATTCACATTTATGTTCAAAAAAGGTAAGTTTAGTTTTAGTGTGTTCAATTAGTGTGTAGTTTAGTGTGTTTATCCTGTTCGTCCGCGACCTAAAGTGTTTTTGGATTTTGGCCCCCTGTGCAATTGAGTTTGACACCCCTGATCTAGATGAAACAGCTAGTTTTATTAAACTTCTTAAACAACTTCAACATTGTACAGACAAGAGCAGAGAGTGATTTGAGCGAAACACAGGCCTTAAGTGTACAGCAAACAGAGGCACTAACGAGACTAATTAACAAGACACACCTGAACTGAATCTCAAATCAATTAGTAACTGTGGCGAAAAACTAGGAAATAGGTGGAGGACAGAACAAATAAACATACTGACTGCAAAAAAATTAGAAAACATAAAATAAACATTGATCAAAACAAACTCAAATTCTAACAATTATATTTTAATGACTATAGTCCTCTAACTAAGGCCACCTGGAAATGCACTGTAATGGTAACTCAGACGCAAAGTATCAATAAACTTTGAGTGAGTGTGAGACAGCAGCAGTATTTCAGTCCACTTAACATTCACCCTGATATATCTTGTATTATCTTATAAGTGTCTTCTGTGATCCAATGTGCAAAGTAGCTAATTTTGTTTTAATAGATGACTGCTAAAAATCAAATTCAATGCATGTTCATCATAATGACTGTGATTTTGAAAAGACTTGTATAGCAGTTTATTCATTAAGTACACTTGCAATCAGAGGGAAATTATTTCAGTCCTGGAACATGTATGTCTTGCTAACGGTAAGGCTTTCTACATTTTTAGTTGTTGATAGCTTAGTTATAATGCCTATGACAATTGTATTTGAATTTAATCTTATCTGATGGACACACTTTCAAAACTGCAGCAGAGGTAATTAAAATGATGGGGGTGTACTGCCAACTGTACAATAATGTCAAATAAAATATTTATTTGTGAATACTTCCATTGCAAACCTAAACAATGTCACATAAAATAAAAAATATATATAATTATATCTGAAATCCTTCCAGGTCCCTGGTGGCAGATAAAGAGAAAATCTGGGACCCTATAAAATCAACATCAGACAGTTCAAAGGATTTCATGTTGGGGTTTTTTCTGAATGTGCCATCATTGATAAAAGCAAAGCCCACCCAGTCCCATTTATGCAACAATTTATACATACTTTACCACATACTGTAGATTTAATGCTCAAATACACTGTAAACTCAAATATGTTGGCAAAACGTTTTTTTTAAGTTAAGAAATTGAAAATTTAAGTTAGCCAGACTTGCATATTTTAATTACTCTTAACTTTTGAGTAAGCTAATACATATTCAATGTAAGAATATCATGTAACCTTAACTTAATTATTTTTAGTAGATGATACTTGGCTAGCTGAACCTAGATATCAGCAACACAATGCTACAATAGTATTAGGAAAGCATAACAAATGCTGAACAAGTACAGCAATTTGGAACTTTATGCACATATCTATTCTCAAACTAAGCTCATGCTCCACTTGTCATCATGATGGTAAACGCCATATGACAGAAACTCTTCTAAACTAGCATATAACAAAATATAAAACACTATTAAATTTGCACAAACATTATATAACATTTATTTTAGTGTTTACTCTCCCTTTTGAGTGCCACGGCAAAACATGCTGAGAAAAATAAATCCTTTGAGTTTCTAATCAAACTCAAAATAATTAAATAATTCAGAACTCAAAAATAAAGAAAGTTCTAAATATTCATAAAAGTTAATACAATTAATTTGAGTTGGCTCTACTCAACCCAATTAACCATTTTGAGTGTTAGGATTTACAGTCTATTCATTTTAGTTTGAACCACAATTCAGTCATGATTCAATGGCTTCCTTGCTATATTCCAGAGCTTCAGCTATGGGCTGTTTTCTTTAATCCCTTATCTAGTGTTAACATTGTGTTATACCTTGTAGTGCGGTGCTTTGAACATTTTGTTGCAACTTCATTGGTAAAACTAAATTTATAAAATTTTAATTGGTCTGTTTATTTTGTTGTTGGACTGCACTCTCTCTTTTTAAAAGTAATAAAGGCACAGTAGATCGGTAGTTGCCAGCGGCATGTACTTCGAGAGTAAATGTTGAAATTAAATGTAATTTTATGTAAATTTCAATATTAATGCTGGAGATTTAGAAGAGTTTTTGTGGTTACCATTTTGAAGAGTGTGGCTTAATTGTCTTTAACATGTTGCTCACAGTTATTTTCCCTGCTTTGTATTTATTTAAACTTATTGGACAGACCTACTCCCACTATCATGTAAAAAAAAATCTATGTAGAACAATTTACCTATGTAGAACAATTTACTGATTATATAAATGATTTCTGTTTGTTCAAAAAAATGAGGTTTATCTGAAGCACTACTAAATAAAGGATAAAAAGTGTATCCTTGAAGAGTGTTTTGCGTCTTTATATAATGTCTTTTGCTTCACACTTTATTATTTATTATTTATTTAAAAAACAATTGTGCAGAAAATAAATGTAAACGCTGCCTGCAAGCATTAACTTTGACTTCATGATGAGTTCTATCTGGCATATACACATACAGTTTTCTGTTTAATTGTTTCTCATCACAGACTACTTCATAGCTCATTATACATTCTATATCTTTATCTCTCTGCTAGTCATAGCTCATTATTGCACAAATAAGCACAACACAGATAAAGGGATGATAATTAATGTCTATTGAATATAATGTGTTATTTTGTAAAAAATAAATAAATATATATATATATATTAAATGTTGAGAATCAAAACACTAATTTTATAAGCTCACTGAAGAATGCTTACACAAATAAAGTATGCTTTTAAAAAGTATAACCTATCCATTTACTATTAAAACATTAATTAAAACCACAGAAAAAAATATGCGTATGTAATGCAGTTATTTAAAAATGGGTGTGTATAAAATATTCTGCAATATATTTTGCCACGCACACTGGTGAAAATGTTAAACTACTAAAGCGTTTACTACGAGTGAATTTCAGGCTCCTCATTAGAAAGTAGTGTTTTGACAGCAAATATATTTTCTATTCACTGCTGAGCTCCTCCCTCCTCCACACAAAGGCTGCAGTTGATCTGCTAGTATTGTACAATTGCTTAATGCAGTGAATGATATTTACAGACAGATTCCTTTTATGATCTCATGGCCTGTTCCCAGGGGTGAAACATTTCTGTAAATTGTGTTATTCAACCTTCTTCTAAGACAGCCTGTAACAGAGATCGTGCTGGCTGCAGTGTGCTGGAGGATGAGTCACTGGCTGGAGAACACTGAGACAACCTCCAAAGCAGACAAAGACTATATATATATATATATATATATACACACTGGACATAAGGCTAAACTTTTATGATGTGTGGTTAAAGGAGCAGCCTCTGGGTCATTCCTGTTATGGTTGGAATTTGAACTCTGTGACTTTTTAAGCTCGGGCACCTAAATTTCTGTTTTAAGTTGATGGAGCGTAAAAGAATTTAAATAAAGCATTTGTAAAGCTTTTTTGACAATAAGTAGCGTTCTTGATTGCATTGGTTATACATTTGTGTTCTTCAGATCCTAAAGATGCAGTATGTGATTTCTGAGAAACATTTGACATTTAAAAAAACCCGAACAAACACACCCCTCCCTTCATTGCTTTGACCCCAAAGTGCACAAACAAGCAATTGCATTGTTGATGCATTTATAGCTGAAGCAAAGCAAAATAATGAACATACAGGACACAACATGAGTATATACTAGAAAGAGATTGTTGTTAGTTTCCAGCACACCAGAGGAACAGAAACAATGCATCCAGCATGCATTTTAGGCCTTCAGTGACTCTGAAGTGCTGGAAAGCTTTTCTATTATTAACGTGTATCCTAAAGCTCTTACCTGATCATAACTCTTCATTTTCCAGTGATGTTCCCCTGAACTTTTTTCTTATTTCTATTCTCTCTCAACATTCTCTCTTTCTGAAGTCTTTCTTCAAATCTCAATCTCTCTCATCACCCATCATGATGTATACACCCCCTACATTTTTTTCTTATGTTGCTGACTATTACGAAAATATTCTAAATAATAAGTATGTAGAGGCCACTACATGTGCATGTTCAATACAATTAATTAAAAAAGAGATTATGTTGCCTTTTGCTGTTTTGTGGATAGATTTTTTATGACGAAGATTTTTCTAAGCCACTTAACAGGTTCACCCAAAAATGAAAATTATGTCATCATTTACTCATCCTCAAGCTATTCTGAACCCGTATGATTTCCTTTATCTATTGAATTCAAAAGAAGATATTTTAAAGAATGTTGGCAACCAGACAGTTGATGGGCCCCCATTGACTTCCATTATATAAAAAAGACTATGGATGTCAATATGCTCATGTTGTATACTGTCAAAATAGTTTATTTTTTGTTAAGAACCTCATACAGGTGTCACGGATCTGCCAGGCTCATCCACCACCACACCCTAACCTTCACAATCCCATGAGTTCTGATCACCAGCACCTGTACTTCACCAACACTCATCACTCACACTATAAATACTCACGTCACTCTTCAGTCATCGTTCGATCTCGCTACAAACAAATGGTCTCGTCTCATCTCCAAGATCTCCGTGTCTCCCTGTCTCCACACCACTTCTCACTACCATTGCTCACCCAGGTCTTATTCCAAGCATTCTATTACCACAGCCATCATTCACAGCACTGAACTTCTTGCTTATTAATAATCATCCCGCTTTGTGAACTTACCATCTCATCTGAGTCTCTGTGACAATGCTCCTTAGATATAGAGATGCAACGGCACTTATTTGCCACCGAAATCTCCAAAATCTCCTTTGCCATCTCTCACCCTGCGGGACGAGTGTTCCAATGGAACCAAGGTGGCCACATAACATAATCATTTGTTCATTTTATTGAACATTTCTGGGAAGTTTTTGGCAGAACAACGAGCAAGAAATTATATAATCTTCGTCAAAATTCCATGTTTATTGATGATTATGCTCTCACCTTCAGAACCCTTGCAGCAGACAGCGGTTGGATTGAACGGTAATTAATAACTGCTTACCTGCAAGGATTGGAGCTTTGACTGCGGCTCTATCTTGCTTCTCATCTTTCCAGCGCTGAGCAGCAGACGCAGCTGAGGTTGCAGGGTTGCAACCACTCACCACCATAGTTATGCTTGCTGCACCCAGTACGTCTCTTTCAGTACCTGCTGTTCATGACTCTGGGTCAGCCAGAAACTTCATCTCCAGGAGCAATTGCCACCAGCTCGATCTTTGCACCATGCCCACCAAGGCCGTATACCAACTTCAATCGGTAATTGGAAAACCTCTCAGCCGGCACTAAGTCCATTGAAGTACAGGAGCACTTTGCATCAGCCACCTCCACTTTGAGGAAATGTCCTGGTTCTGGAGGAATCCACCGCAGATATAATTTTAGAGGGCCCGTAGCTAGTGCAGCATAACTCCATCATCTCATGGAGGACAGGAGGAATCTTGAAGTAGGGCTCCACCTGTTTTTCAGATTGTTTCCCTCACCTACCCTTGACCTCATCACTCCAGCCAGAGACCCTTTAACTAAGCCATTAATGTACCTTACTTTTACACACTCTTCAAGCATGTCTTTTGTCCAAAGAGGGCCTCACAGCTGTCTCCACATTGGCCATGGGACTGTGCCATTGACCTGTGAGCCAGTGCCCCACAGGAAAATATACTGTATGCTCTTTCACTCCCCGAACAGAAGGCCATGGAGGAGTATGTATAAGAGGCCCTGCAACAAGGCTAAATATGCCCTTCAATATCCCCTGCTGCTTCACATTTTTTCTTCATGGCCAAGAAGGATGGAGGCTTACAATATTAAACAAAATCACCCCGTCAAGCTCCCTGGGGCTTCCCCTCGTCCCAGCAGCCCTGGAAAAACTTCAGCAGCACATACAACCTCATTCGTATACATGGGAGGGACAAATGGAAGAGTGCCTTCATAACACCCACCAGCCACTAAGAATATCTCGTCATGCCATAAGGATTAGCCAGTGCCTTCTCCAAACTCCGTAAGTTCCTCCGTTGATTTGTAATCATGTAGAATGACAACATCCTGGCCTAGCCGAACATCACCCCCACAAGCTCCCAAGATGCTTGAGACATAACCAACTCTTCCTGAAGGGCGAGAAATGCTCCTTTCACAAATCCACAGTTAAGTTCCTCCAGTTCAACATCAGACATGGTGGTATCCAGATGGATGAGAAGAAGGTTAACTGGCTAAGACCCGCTATCATTAAAAATTCTACAGACGTTTCATTAACAACTACAATTTCATTGCCAGATAATTAACCAACCTATTACACAACAAGTCTTTGTCTTGGACGCCCCTTGGTCACCCAAGTATTTGAAGTTGAGACTGCCTTCACAAAGTGCACCGCTCATGATCCATCCAGATCCCTACAAAACATTTTTGGTAGAAGTGGATGCCTCGGAGCAGTGCTATCTCAGCAGTAGGGGTCACCAGCCAAGTTCTATTTGTGCGCCTTCTTCTCACGCAAACTCAGCCCGGCGGAGAGGCATTGGTAATTGAGAACTCATCGACATCAAGCTCACCCTGGAAGATTGGAGGCATTGGTTGGAAAATTGCACATCATTCTTTCCTAATACTCCCAGATCTTAAAAACCTAGAACACCTCTGAGACGTCAAACGGCAACCCACGCCAAGCACTATGGGCCCTGTTATTTACCAGATTCAATTTCACTATCTCCTAAAGACCCCATTCCAAGAACTCAACTATGTCTGTTCCCACAGAGCCTGATACTATCCCTGAACGCCCCATGCCCTTGCTCCTGGAAGAAGGAACAGCCTATTGGAACAGCCAATTGCTTGGCAACTGTAAAAAGTCAACAGTTACATGTACTATATATTATAATTTATATGCATTCCTATAACTACTAATCAAAAATAAATATAAAAATAAATGTACTAAATAAATTCATTATTATATTCCTGTTGCCTCGGCATTAACTACTAGACTGCTCTACAATAAAGTATTTTTACAGCTAGTAACAGGTATATTCATAGAGATTATTTTCCTTTTTTATAAAAAATCATGCTAAATAGAATATTGATTTCAAATACGTTAACTAATATAATAAGGCATAAATATAATAAGATTGTTATAATGGTTCATCTTATCATTATAATTCATAAGAACAAAGATATAAATTAATGGGTGGTAATAATTTTAGCTTGATGTCTTTCTATCAGTTTCACCTTAAATTAACCTTAGTGCACATGAATGTGTCATATGAGAAGCTATAATAACCATTCAGTGTGTCATCTGTTTCAGATCATCACGGTCTCAGAGGTATGAAAGCACAGCATTTAGAGCCTCATTCTTGTGGTTTGCTGGTGCCATAAACACTGCGCTTTTTTGTAAGATTAATGTTTGTTTGTTTTTTTGGATAAAGCCTAGGAATATTTCACAACAACTATATTTATTTTTGGTTGCCTTTTGTTGTTGATAAACATAAGAGCAGATTGTTTGCTAAAGAGAGCTTCAAAATGTCCTGGCGTGACACTTCATGAATAAAACATCTTGGGAACACCTCGTGCTCCTCCAATTTAATAATGCTGAGACCACGTTTCTGAGTGGTTGGATAATGAACCGATGTCTTGTTTGCTTTTCACAATCCTTAACCTTTCTGTTGTTCTTGTTTAATAAAAAAGGGAAAAGCCAGTGAAAATATAGCTAGACATATAGAATGGATGGGTCACAGGCTTGTGCTACAGAAATTCTTTACAACAAGCAAGAAAAAAAATGGTAGCCAAGATTCATTTTTATTGTACACTATATTCAAAACATATTAAGGTGTACTTATGAGTTTTTAATGGCAGCTGCTATGCATACACCTTCAAGGCGCACTTGAATGTCAAGTAATCCTGCAAAATAAATGACAAATAGCTGTTTCAAAATAATTTTCTGACTCACTGCTTTTCTCACTGTTTTCTGAAAATTTGATTTCAGAGTGATGTCACGTCTGTTGGAGGTTATGGTTAATGTTCATAGTATGTGATTCCCTGTTCCCCTCATGTGATCTTGTCATGTGGTTCCTTTGGTTCACTGTTTGATTGCTTTCAGGTCTGTCTTGTTTAGTCATTAGTCAAGGCGTGAATATATAGCAATTGCGAGTAAATTTTCTTCATCTTTATGGAATTCAATATGAAAATTCCACAAAGGAACATTTATCTTTAGCAACACTGTGAAAATAAATACCAGGCACAACAATGCCAATTTAACCATAGATATTAGCACAATATGTGTCACATGATTAAATATGCATCATGGTACTCGAACGCCTCAGCTCCCTTTAAACCTTAAAGCGTTCGACGCAGCGTCTCATTCCCTCTTAAGGGAACTATGGTTACATATGTAACCTGAGACATTTTCACAGTTCACACAACAAAGCAAAAATTGTGTTTTCAAATGTATCTATTATTGTTATCTTATTTTTTGGAAAGTGTTGTCTAAAAGCAATCTCAGTTTGGATGAAAAGCCTAGGAGAGAAAAAGAGGAAAAAAAATTTAATTGCAAATGTATTATTAGTGTAGAAAAGACCTAAGTGTGACATACAGTCATGAGTGTGCACTCTCTTTAAGTAGTGGTTTTTATTTCCTTAATTTCTAAAGAAAAAAAGTACAGTTGTATAAAAATATTCTTTTAAGATGTAGAGTCTTATATTAGTGCATATATTCAATAAAATTAAGTACACTTCAGCATGGAAAACAAAAAAACAATCCCGGTTTCCTCTGATTAAAGCATGGACTGTTGATAAATCCAATAGTGTTTTAGAAAAACTAATTTTGTTAGCATTTGATGTAAGTCATTGTTAATATTTACTAACTTATACCATTTTTGAGTTGTTGTCAAAAGATTTTAAAATAGAGAATATTAAATGCAATAATCACACATTTATTTTCTGAAATAATGTAAAATAATAGATGGAATTGCACAAGCTACAGTTGCAGCAAAATTTGCTATTTGGTAACAAACTGAGCATCTCACAATCCTCCTAAAAATGTCAAGGACAGAAATTCTGGGCATTTTCTTACATGACTGAATCAAAACATAGTCTTTAAATTTAGTATCAGCATTCTGATGCAGTCATCTGTAGACTTTTATTGGATCTGTATTCATTCCCCTGTTCTCATTAAAGCAGGGAGTGTCTGAGTCAGGCCTATGGATTTAAACCCCACTCCAAATAAACAATTATTTTATCTATGGCTATGTGTATGCTTATTGCTTTTTATTAAATCATCTCAGAGGGCCTCTTCACCATCAGTCAAGACTTGTTCCTGCTGTGGTTTTGTATCCATGCACCACTGCAGTGGGCACACATGCACACACACAAATTGAGACGTGGTATGATCCATGTACACAAACACCCACACAGCTCTGACTCAATCCCACGAACATGCTCTGCAGTGCCTAACGCTGGATGTGTCTCAAAACCTAATGATCTGCCTAGTAGCATTTTTGGCATCAGATGTGCTTTTCAAGTCAGTAGAGCTCACGTTCTATTTATGCCCTACTTATAAAAAGACAATACAACAACAAAAACATAACTAGTTCCTACACACACTGATCGCAGTCATTGGGTCTCGTAGTCTCGGTGATCGCAGTCAATCTCAAAAAGAGATTGTCAGTTTATTAAAAAGATTAAGCAAATTCATTTGAATCATCACTTAGAAGCTTCATCAGAATTCCATGAGAAATATATACCTGTAACACATTATTTTATACATTTTACGTGTACTTAATTAAGTCAAAACCGTAAAATATACATAATTAAGCAATTAACCCTAAAACAAACCCTAAGCCTATATCAAGTACATGACGTTAATTAATACTCAAACTCAATTGTATAATTATGCTGTAATTAGTTACTCAAATTAGTTATTAAAAACTCTTGACAATTACATTGACAAGCCTATCTCGCAATTCATTTTCCCCTTATAGCACATCTCAGAGATGTGCGTTTACGTTTGGAAGATGTATTGTTTAAGAGAATTTGCACATCTGAACACGTCTAAGACGTTTCCTGTCAGACGATAAACAGACATTTTCTTTGAGATCTTGATGTTTAGAATGTATATAAAAGTGACATCTTAAAGACGTTTCTCAGATGTTTGTACACAGCAGATGCTTTCCGGATGAAGACAAACATCTTGTAGACGTACATGTGCTATCAGTGTAACTGTTTTAGGTTGTATTTATACTAAGGTCTTTCGACGTTTTACATGTTCTATTTATGTATTTATCAATATCGTTCGTCTTTATAGTTCGATTATACAACGAAGAAGCAGGTCTAAGGGCGAACGTCATTCAGTGCGGACAGTGTACATATGAAAAGTGAGGAGAACCAGAGAGAGGGAGAGTTGAATAATACCGTAACACTCCTACTGTACTACTTCTGCCACATATTTAAAAGGAAGTAGCCACTGAAATGCGATTGACCATTTCAAAAACGATAAAACTGAATCAATTGCGCATTTTACATGCTGATTTCTATGAGAAGCTTGGTTTTTGAGACATAGTATTAAAAGCCACGCCGAGACTTACTGAAGAAACACCCTAAATTGTAGTATCAATATTCCCAGTTAAAATGAGTTCAGTCTTCGAAAATAGTTTGCTAATTCTAAACACAAAGATTCCAGGAACAATCAATCCATAAAATATCAAAGATGAAAATAAATCTGGTTTATAAGCTTTACAGCATCATAAAACAAACAGCAGAAAATCATAAAATACCAGTTTAGTTCAGTTACAGTATATTTTATGTGAGCTATATACTAGTAAGATGTTGGAGAGTTATCAATTACAACAGTCAACGACATGAACTACATTCAACATTTACAACAATATAGAGTTCCTTCAATACATTTACCGAACGTAATAATGTGGTTTCAGGGTTTTCCACGTTTGAAAAGTTCTGTCATTAAAGTTGTCTCTTTTTTGTCATTGAGACAGTATATACCAACTAGACGCGCTGTAGAGTGAATCTTGATGAATGAACACTGACTGAGATTTCAGCACTAGTTGGTGGACAGCTCCGAATTAATGATCAATCTGATCACTGTCACTTATTCAGTAAATTAATGAATGGATGGAATACAGTCTGGTGTTGTAAACCCGCCATGCAAAATTCACATGCTTTACAAGCTAACTAACCTAAACACAATAGGTTATTCAGCATCTACCAGTGCTCTATCCGAACGAGATGGTGGCGCATTTAGGCTTCTGACATTGTAGAAACAGCGTACAAGCGAGCAAACATTCTTTAGCGCAGTTCAACGAAGAGAAGAAAACAATCTGTTAGAATAATGTTGCATGAGTTTCGGCGGGACGTAGCGTACCTCAAATACATTAGGCTTGACAGAAATTACAAAGCCGAAGTTCAGTAATTGACTCACTTATTCGAAGGAGTTGACTGTTCTGAATGTTTTCACCACCACGAATCTCGAAGGTTGTGTGTTTGTTTCAGTCCAGACCGGTTTATTAGCGCTGGAGGAGGATGTTTGAAGATCTCCATGAACAACGGGGCTCTGCTGCATCAGATGAATATATAGGATCGGGGAACAGCAACAGCTCCACCTCCAGAGCTTCTAAAGCTCATCCAGAACCCCACACTACACGTAGAACACGAACCAGGATTCATTAAACACTGCAATTATAATCCTCTCCATATTGTAAGAGAAGAATACTATATTTAATACTATATTTAATACTTTAATACTATATATATTAAGAAAATTATACTTACAATCTTCATATTGTAAGAGAATAATACTATATATATATATATATATATATATATATATATATATATATATATATATATATATATATATATATATATATATATGAACAGGGAATTGGTAGTCAATTTTAGAATATTGAAAATGTTTTGCACTTAATAATAGTCGAGCAATTTTCTTTATTATCAAGTGAAAGAAGACTGTGAAAGAAGGGATACAAACAATTCAGTCATTTAAGATTAATGTGGATTCAACAGAGAAAATAAATTCAAAACTGAAATTGATTCGTTTTGATCATTTAAAATTAGACATGATAACTGGCAGAACACAAAGGTCCAGATGCAGCATTCTTCAGTGGGGTAACAGTGATATGATTTATTTCCCATGATTTATTTTTTATTTTATTTGTTACTAAAATAAAGCTTACTGCAGACTTTGTTGCAGAATTGAATGTATTTTATTCAATTTGTAAGCAAAAATGCATTTATTTCTTTATCCATAGTTATCGAACAGCCAAATCTATTATAAATCCATCTTTATTTTCCACATGGAGACAAATCTGAAACAGTGATTTGTTTACTCCTAGGTACTTTACTTTAGAGTAAGAGAAAAATGGACACTGAAGAACCCCACTGGTGATGTTGGTTTCCATTTTGTGATTTATTTTTGTCTTGAGGTCTCCACATTAATTCTTGAGATATCAATGTTTACTTTAGGATAGACCTATTTTAGGTCATCCAGTGTCATGAGTGACAGCTCAACATCAGGATCAACATGTGAGAAATACACACCCTTAAACAGAACCCATGACTGTTTTCAAAAATGGGAACAAAAGGCACATTGAGAAAGCGGTATCAGGGCGATCTCTGTTACCACTGCCTGAACAAATTCTAATAAATCCCCACATAACTGTCGGAGACAGTAACTGATGACGGAAGCTGAAGCACAAGAGTTGTCTCTAGGGAAGTTTGATTATACAGTCTTATATGCATTGCGCTAAATGTAAATTCTGATTATGGTCCTCAGCAATATTATCAGCTAACAACAAGCTTGTGATGACAATCACAAGTTTGTTCTTTTTTAGCTTTAGCTCACCATGGAGGCATAAATAACTCCTCTTAAAAGGACTGTCATTCCTTGGAGAATAAATTCCCCAAATTAGAACTTTGCCTGTAAAGTAAATGCAAACAATATATATATATATATCACCTTCTATGAACATAAGATTGCATTAAACAAGTGACAAATGGTTTGTGGACACTGCACAGTCCCTTGAGGTACTGTAAATAATCGATAAAATAAGATAACAGATTTAACAAAATAAGTGCTTGCAAAATGAAGTATAAAATATAAAACACCTATGAATTGGCTCTTGAAAAAGAGAATGTACATTATATATTGCACTCTTTGTATGTTTCTGTGCACAGACCTCAGAAAGCTCTATAATGTTGTCATGGTCTTCTGTTTGGCATCAGACTTTTGTCCAGCCTAATGACTTTATATTGCCATATGCTGCTTCACAGAACATCTTCCCTTCAAAGATGGCAAGCTATATGGTCTTTTTATTTTACATCTGATAACAAAGAGGCAAAGTTTATCACAATCACAATGTTAAAATCTCTCCCAATGTTTTCTGAGGCACTAAGGAAGTTATTTTCAGTGGTCCCTAAGGCGAGCAGACAATATCCTCCATTAAATACTTCCATTTCCTTTGGATTTGATTAATCCCTTCATCTCTAAGAGAGGGAACAGAACCTTGCGCACAACTGAATTATTGCATATTGTCTTTGTAGATGAGATTACATAAATTAATGTATAAAATATCAGTTCTGATTTGTGACCAAGATTAACATAATATCAAATTAACATACACTGAGAAAAATTATTCTTTGGATCAATTTTTAAAATGCTCTAATTTATAAGTTGATCTCAAATTATATTTATATTTATTTCATACTTAATATACACCACTCAAAAGAAATTAAGGGAACACTTAAAACACACTGGATCTCAATGAATGAAATATTTAATTTGAAAATCTTTACTTGTATTCTATAATTTGTCAAGAACAAAGTATGACCAAAAACATATAAAACATCCAGAACTGAGAGGTAAACTGGTTTTAAGCACAAAAAGATATTTCCCCGATGTCTTTTGGAAAGACATGGATTCTAAAGACATATTGCATCAGCAAGTCAGCTGTCTATCCTGCTGTGAGAATCTTGTGTAATGGTATGATATGACATGCCTTTGAAAATCTGTCCACTACCAACCAAATTACTGCATTACCTTGAGATCTTGGAAGACCTTTAACTATCACGGGATCATGGGATCACGGGGGGGGGGGGGGGGGGGGGGGGGGGGAGGGGGGGGATTCTTTCCTGAAGATTGATGTGCAATTTATCATTGTGATTCTGTCCAGATGTTATAACACAGATGAACCATATATTGTTGCAGTCGTGTTTTTATTGCCTTAAGTTATAGCTTGGCCAAATTAGGGATTTTCTGGAATGTAATAAGTTTTTACATCTGCCAGGGATATTTGGACTTTCTGCATGAGGGCGTCCACCTTCCAGTATGAATGAAACATATATTTCATGTGTTTATAGCGCTCAATGCTCACAACAACCTATTTTGGGTAAACATATGATTCTCTACTGAAAACATATGAAACAACAAAAATCATCTATTAACAGTGCCCCACTCCTTATCCATAATGATTCGAAGAGGCCTTTTGTAATCTAAGTGGATGCTTCTACATCTGGAGTTGGTGCAGTGTTTTTCCAGCAGCAGAAGAACTCAAACTCCTTCCATGTGCCTTCTTGTCGAAGAAACTATAACATAAATAATAACATTGGCAAACAAGAACTCATGATAAAGTTTGCTCTGGAGGAATGGAGACACTGACCCCAGACAGGTTCAATTTTACCATCTTAGCCTGGATCAAAGAATCTAAGAAATTATGCCCAGTCATGGCTCCATACTCCCGATGAAGTGTCTGAATAACCAGAACCAGTGTTTCCTACCATCATTGATAGGATCAGAGAGAGTGGAACCTTGATGGAAAAAAATACTGAAGCATCTACTAACAACTCTGCAACAATTCAGGATGCCTGCCTGCACATAACCCACTAAATCCAATTTATTCAGTCAGCACATTCTTCTTTGAGCACACAAACTTCTTTAACTTCAAGCAGACAAACTGGCTAAACCGACCGTCTGCTAGCTGTCTCACGTCACAGAGGTCAGATAAATTACAACACATAGAGACTCTTTCACCTAGATATCATCCTATAGAGACTGTGTCTGTTCCCCGAATTAGCAAATACAAAAAACTCTCAAAACCGTTTAAGGGTAAAAATTTAATTGATTTACAAACAACTAAGAACGGATATAACACAAATGAACAAATGATAAAGCTTGGGTTACTGAATATACTATCCCTTTCCTCAAAAGCACTTATTTCAAATTATATGATTACAGATCATAAACTAGATGTGCTGTGTTTGACAGAAACCTGGCTAAAATCAGACGATTACATTACTGTAAATGAGTCCACCCCTCAAGATTACTGTTATAAACATGAGCCTCGTCAGAAAGGTAAAGGAGGAGGTGTTGCTGTAATTTATAGTAACACCATCAGTACTGCTCAAAGGTCTAATTTGAAATATAATTATTTTGAAGTGACGGTCCTTAATGTAAAATTATCTAGTCCAAGTAATAATTCCTGTTTAACTTTTGTGCTGGCTATTCTATACAGGCCACCAGGGCACCATACAGACTTTATCAAAGAATTTGCTGATTTTCTCTCAGACTTAGTAATGTCTGCAGATGAAGTCATAATTGTCGGTGATTTTAATATCCATGTAGATAATGAAAAAGACGCATTGGGATTGGCATTTATAGATACAGTTGTACCTCAAGATACGAAAAGCTCAACTTTCGAAAGAAAAGACAAATTTTTTTACTGCTCTACATACGAAAAGTTTTCAAGATAGGAAAGGTTTCTGAAAGTCCGAGATTCGCCCCATAACAATTTTGAAACTCACGCCGCCATCTTAGTTATAGTAGACTCGCCACCATCCTCCTGCTCTCCCATTGGTTCCTGATGCTAGCCAAGCCATGAGATCCTTCTCTCTAATTGGACAGCATCCCTCCCATCATGCACCTTCTATTCGTATGTGCTGGTGTGCTTTAGCTCAGCCACTCCGCACCCGAAACTTTAAATTTTTTATGTGTTTTTGTAAAATTAAGTGTATGTACGTACGTACGTTATCTGCCGTTTGTCCTCCTCCTCCTCTGCCGCCACTTTCGGAGATAGCCTCACTCGAAAGGTAAGCTTCGACATTTTACGTTATTTCATTGTTTATAGGTCAATTTAGCTTTATTATGAAATTTAATGGGGTGTTTTGGAGGGCTTGGAACGGATTAGCCATTTTACATGTAAAATGTGTTCCAAGATACGAAAAACTCGAATACGAAGACCGCCTCGGAACGGATTAATTTCGTATCTCGAGGTACCACTGTATTTTAAACTCTATTGGAGTTACACAACATGTATCAGGACCCACTCATTCTCATAATCATTCCTTAGATCTAATATTGTCGCATGGGATCAATGTTGATACTGTTCAAATTCTGCAGCAGACCGATGACGTCTCAGATCATTACTTAGTTGCGTGTAGATTACCATTAGCCAAAGTCGAAAAACTAACTCCCTGTTATAAATATAGTAGAACTATCACTCCTAACACAAAAGATAGCTTTATAAATAATCTTCCTGATCAGTTTCATCTACTTAACATCCCAGATAGCCTAGAAGAACTTGGTGTTGCAACAGAAACTATTAACTCTCTCTTTTCCAGCACTTTAGACACTGTTGCTCCATTGCGCTTAAAGAAGCTTAAAGAAAATAGTCCAACACCGTGGTACAACGAGCACAACTGGGCCCTCAAGAGAGCAGCCAGAAAAATGGAGCGGAGCTTCAAAAAAACTAAGCTTGAGGTTTTTCGCATTTCATGGAAAGACAGCTCTATTGCATTCAGAAATGCCTTAAAATCAGCTAGATCTGCTTATTTTTCTACCATCTAAGAAGAAAACAAATACAACCCTAGGTATTTATTTGATAGAGTGACTAAACTAACAAGAAAAAAAGCCTCAACCCTAGATGCTTTAAAACAGCACAGCAGTAATGACTTCATGGTTTTCTTTACTTGCAAATTTCATAATATTAGAGAGAAAATTATAACCATGTAACCGACTACTACATTATCACAAAATACAGTAAATTTTAGTGTCCCTGAAGAAAAATTCCACTCCTTCATTGCTATTGGGGAGGAAGAATTGTCTAAACTCGTTAAATCATCAAAATCAACAACATGTATGCTAGACGCAATACCAACTAAGCTACTGAAAGAGATGCTTGCAGAAATCATAGATCCTCTTCTTAATATTGTTAATTCATCTTTGTCACTTCATCAGAAGAAGAATGGCATCTACGCTGATATTATTATTATTATTATTATTATTATTATTATTATTATATATTATCATACTGGGATTTTTAAGCCTTAGGCATCCTAGAGAAGTTTTGACTTGGCCTGATATTAATGTTAATAAGCAACTGAAAAAAGCACAAATGACAAAAGTGTCATTACACTGTATTCAGCACAAACCTACAAAAAATTCAAAGCAAAATTGAGCAAAATTCAAATGTTCGTATAGGAGAATAAGTTTTATACATCGTTATTGAAAAAATAAAACACTGAAGTCATAATGCCCCCAAAACACTTACTAAATTTGTGTCCACAAGACTTTTGAGAACGTCTCAGGTTACGTATGTAACCCTGGTTCCCTGAAGGGGAACGAGACGCTGCGTCAAAAGCGCTAGGGGAAATTGTCAGGGTGTCTGTCTAGTTAACGGTTCTTGTCCTTGTTTGTCTTGATCTCCTTGCTGTTGTGTGTCATGTGCTTTGTTTCCCCACCCCCTTGTTACCTCATTACACATGGCTCACACCTGTTCTTTGTTCGTTTGTCACCCTTTATATTTCCCTCTCACTCTCTGTCCTGTGCCAGATTGTATTGCTGTCTATCAGGTTTTGCTGGCCCTCTTAGCCCTAGCATCTCTAGCATCTCTAGCATCTCTAGCATCTCTAGCATCTCTAGCGTCTCTAGCGTCTCTAGCTTTTCCTAGCTCTTCTTAGTTCTAGTTTGTGTCTGCTCTTAGGTTGTGTTTTTGTTTCGTTGCTTTAGTTTCTAGGGCGTTCCCTCTATCTAGTTTTTTCCCCTTTTTCTTCCCTAGTCCTTCCTCCTTAGTGTAGCGTTCGCTGGTTCTTGTTTTTCCCTTTTTATTTTTGTCTCCCCAGCTCCCCAGTCTGCCTGGCCTGAGTCCCTGTGTTCTCTCTCTGCTTCCATCAAGTTGCTGCGCCCCTTGACGCTCCGCAAGTTCCTCTGGGACCTGGTTCAGCATCCAGTTTACTCCACCTCCTAAGCTCCCTGCCACCATTGTACCCTGTGGAACGTGTCTCTTCATCCTGCCTGCCTTGTGTACTCAGCAAAGTGACTTTTCCTGCTACACCCTGCTATTAGCTTCTTCTGTTGAATTTATCCCTTTGAGCTTAATAAATTCCTTCCCGCAACTGATTCCCTCTCCTTGCCTACCCTTACAGTACAATCTGGCCAGCATGGAATCAGCGGGCACAGAACAGATCCAGGCTGCCGTTGTTCAGCAGGGGGTGCTGCTGGGCCAACATGAAACGCGTCTAACTGACACTGCCAGAGAAGTAGAGGCCATGTCCTCTCGGGTTGTTGAGCTCACCACTCAAGTCAGGGAATTGATGCAAGACCAGGATAACATTCGTGTTGCTGCAGCTGCCTCGACCCCTGCTTTTTCTCACGTGAACCCTGAACCTAGAGTACCTACCCCACCTCCTTACGATGGGGACCCTAAGTCGTGTCGGCCATTTCTTTCCCAGTGTGCTATCACATTTGCCCTGCAGCCTACCACCTTTGCCACCGAGGCTGCTAAAGTGGCATTTATCATTACCCTTCTCACTGGGAGGGCCAGAGAATGGGGGACCACTGTCTGGGAGAAGCAAGAACCGTACTGCTCCACATTTGAACTGTTCCGTCAGGAGATGATCAAGGTTTTTGACCGTTCGGTGTCGGGTAAGGAGGCTGCCAGCCAACTAGTGAGACTGAGGCAGGGGGAGTTATCTGTTACAGACTTTTCGATTCAGTTTCGGACTCTGGCTGTCCTTTGTGGTTGGAACGAAGCCGCCTTGTGGGATGTTTTCAGAGAGGGGCTCAACCCTCAGATTCAGGACGAGATCGCCATCCATGATCTACCGGCGTCATTTGATGGTCTGGTGGATCTGGCCCTTCGGGTCGAGACGCGCATCAGTCTTCGCCGTCAACGTGCCACTGCCTTCCCATCATGGCCTAATCGGTCACACCAGGTTCCTGAGGCATCTCATGCACACCCAGAGCCACTTCCTGAGGTGGAGCCCATGCAAGTGGGGCGGACTCGTCTTACTCGACTGTCAGCAGAGGAGAAGAAGCGACGCCTTGATCAAGGACTCTGCCTGTACTGTGCTAAAGCAGGACACTTCGCGGTGGCCTGTCCTTTAAAAGCCAGGGCTCGCCAGTAGACAGGGGAGTACTGGTGAGCGTCACCCCTTTATTTGATTCCCCTACACTCCACACCCAGCTCCCTGCCATTGTCAGGTGGGGGCCATTTTCCAGGCCTTGTTCAGCTCTAGTGGATTCTGGGGCTGAGGGTAATTTTGTCGATGCCTCCCTTGTGACTCGGTGGGGTGTGCCTGTATCACCCCTTAGGAAGAAACTTGTTGCCAGGGCTCTCAATGGTTCTATCCTTACTCAAGTCACCCATGTCACTTCTCCTGTAAGTTTGACCATCTCGGGCAATCACAGTGAGGAGATCGTGTTTTACCTCCTTGAGTCCCCCAGCACGCCTATTGTGCTGGGGCACCCGTGGTTGGTGAAGCATGGTCCTCACATCGGCTGGGCCGAGAATTCTGTGTTGGCGTGGAGTGCTTATTGTCACAAGTCTTGTCTGGGTGTTGCTTCGTCTGTTGTCTCTTCTTGTTCTATGTTGCAGGAGGAAGCGGAGGAGACCTCTGATTTGACTGGTGTTCCTGCCGAGTACCTCGATCTTCGAAGGGTCTTCAGTAGGTCCCGAGCGGCATCTCTTCCTCCCCATAGACCCTATGACTGCTCTATTGACCTACTCCCAGGCACTTCTCCTCCTCGTGGCCTCCTTTACTCTCTCTCAGCGCCAGAGAGAGAGGCCATGGATAAGTACATCCGTGAGTCATTGGCGGCTGGCCTCATTCACTCTTCCTCTTCTCCTGCAGGCGCGGGGTTCTTCTTTGTGGAGAAGAAGGACGGTTCCTTGCGGCCCTGCATCGATTATCGTGGGCTCAATGACATCACTATTAAGAATCGGTACCCCCTGCCGTTGATGTCTTCAGCTCCCGAGTTGCTGCAAGGAGCGCGGATCTTCACCAAGTTAGATCTCCGCAGTGCCTACCACTTGGTTCGGATAAGGGAAGGCGATGAGTGGAAGACAGCCTTCAACACCCCCACCGGGCACTTTGAATATCGGGTTATGCCGTTTGGGCTTACCAACGCTCCTGCTGTCTTTCAGGCCCTGATTAATGATGTGCTTAGAGACATGATCAATCGATTTGTCTTTGTGTACCTTGATGACATTCTGATTTTTTCCCCGTCCCTACAGGTACACACTCAGCATGTCCGTCAGGTGTTGCAGCGGTTACTTGAAAACCAGCTTTATGTCAAGGCGGAGAAGTGCTTATTCCACGCTGACTCGGTTCCGTTCCTGGGACAAATCATCTCGGCGGAAGGGGTCAAGGTAGATCCTGCCAAGGTAAGGGCCGTCTCAGAGTGGCCAGTCCCCGACTCTCGCAGAGCATTGCAGCGTTTCCTGGGATTCGCCAACTTTTATCGGCGCTTCATCAGGAACTACAGTCAGATTGCTGCTCCCCTAACTGCTCTAACCTCTACTCGAGTCCCTTTCAGGTGGTCTGAGCAGGCACAGGTGGCTTTTACGAAACTTAAGTCTTGTTTCACATCTGCACCTGTTTTGTCTGTTCCAGACCCTGATCTGCAGTTTATCGTAGAGGTTGATGCTTCTGAGGTCGGGGTTGGGGCGGTCCTTTCTCAGCGATCCCCTCATGATGGGAAAGTGCATCCTTGTGCTTACTTCTCTCACCGCCTGAGCCCGGCAGAACAGAATTATGATGTCGGCAACCGGGAGCTGCTGGCGGTTAGGCTGGCTTTGGGCGAGTGGCGACACTGGCTGGAGGGGGCGGCGGGGCCCTTCTTGGTCTGGACGGATCACAAGAACCTTGAATACATCCGTTCGGCGAAGAGGTTGAATTCTCGACAGGCCAGGTGGGTCCTCTTTTTTGGTCGGTTTCGCTTTACCCTTTCGTACAGGCCTGGTTCCAAGAACATTAAGCCGGACGCCCTCTCCCGTCTCTTTGCTAGTCCGGGGGACAAGACGTCGCCTGACACCATATTACCCCAGGGTGTTGTGGTGGCGGCCGTTTCCTGGGGTGTGGAGAGGCGGGTTAGGGGGGCCTTGCGTGGGGTGATGATTCCGAGAGGTTGCCCTAATGGTCTGTTGTTTGTTCCGGAGCCGTTGCGTCCTTCAGTTCTTGAGTGGAGTCATTCTTCCAAATTGGCCTGCCATACAGGTGTGCGGAGAACGCTGGCTTCTGTCCGCCAGCGTTTTTGGTGGCATTTGCTATCCCACGATGTCAGACAGTTCGTGGCAGCTTGCACGGTTTGCGCCCAGAACAAGACCTCTAACAAGCCTCCCGTTGGTCTGCTGCGGCCTTTGCCCATTCCCACCCGCCCTTGGTCCCATATTGCCCTGGATTTTGTCACTGGCCTCCCCCCCTCCCAGGGCAATACTGTGGTTCTGACAGTCGTGGACCGTTTTTCTAAGGCAGCTCATTTTATTCCCCTTCCCAAGTTACCTTCTGCAAAGGAGACTGCGCTGGTGGTAGTTGATCACATCTTTAGGATTCATGGTCTTCCCAAGGATGTGGTCTCTGACAGGGGGCCCCAGTTTGTTTCCATTTTTGGAAGGAGTTCTGTCGTCAGATCGGTGCTTCAGCGAGTCTGACTTCAGGATTCCATCCGCAGACTAACGGGCAGTCCGAGCGAGCTAACCAAGATTTGGAGCGAATGCTCCGCTGTCTGGCATCACATAATCCCGCCTCCTGGAGTCAGCAACTCACCTGGGCTGAGTATGCTCACAACACACTTCCTGTGGCAGCCACCGGTATGTCCCCTTTTAAATGTTCCATGGGTTATCAGCCTCCTCTTTTTGCTTCACAGGAACCTGATGCCGCTGTTCCCTCCGCCCAGGCCTTTGTCCAGCGGTGCAGACGTACATGGGCAAGGGCCAGGAAGGCGCTCATCCAAGCGGGGAGACGCTCCAAGGTGGCAGCAGATCGCCGCCGGACTCCTGCACCCAAGTATGTTTGTGGGCAGAGAGTATGGCTTTCCACTAAGGACCTGCCCCTCAAGGTGCCATCACGCAAGCTGGCACCCAGGTTCTTAGGGCCATACCGCATAACCAAAGTATTAAGTCCGGTGGCAGTGCGGCTCAGGCTTCCACCTGTATTTGCTCGTGTCCACCCTGTTTTTCATGTTTCCCGTATCAAACCTGTGCTTTATTCCCGTCTCAACACTGTGTCTGTTCCCCCCCTCCCCCCCCCCACATCTTGTTGACGGTTCCCCAGTGTTTACTGTTAGGAGACTGCTGGACGTCAGGAAACGTGGCAGGGGTTACCAATACCTAGTGGACTGGGAGGGTTATGGTCCTGAGGAGAGATGCTGGGTGCCGTCTCGGGACATCTTGGACCACTCGCTGATCGAGGACTTCAAACGGCAACAGGCCACGTCTGCCCTGGGAGCGTCTGGGGTCGCTCCTAGGGTGGGGGGTACTGTCAGGGTGTCTGTCTAGTTAACAGTTCTTGTCCTTGTTTGTCTTGATCTCCTTGCTGTTGTGTGTCATGTGCTTTGTTTCCCCACCCCCTTGTTACCTCATTACACATGGCTCACACCTTTTCTTTGTTCGTTTGTCACCCTTTATATTTCCCTCTCACTCTCTGTCCTGTGCCAGATTGTATTGCTGTCTATCAGGTTTTGCTGGCCCTCTTAGCCCTAGCATCTCTAGCATCTCTAGCATCTCTAGCATCTCTAGCGTCTCTAGCTTTTCCTAGCTCTTCTTAGTTCTAGTTTGTGTCTGCTCTTAGGTTGTGTTTTTGTTTCGTTGCTTTAGTTTCTAGGGCGTTCCCTCTATCTAGTTTTTTCCCCTTTTTCTTCCCTAGTCCTTCCTCCTTAGTGTAGCGTTCGCTGGTTCTTGTTTTTCCCTTTTTATTTTTGTCTCCCCAGCTCCCCTGTCCGCCTGGCCTGAGTCCCTGTGTTCTCTCTCTGCTTCCATCAAGTTGCTGCGCCCCTTGACGCTCCGCAAGTTCCTCTGCGACCTGGTTCAGCATCCAGTTTACTCCACCTCCTAAGCTCCCTGCCACCATTGTACCCTGTGGAACGTGTCTCTTCATCCTGTCTGCCTTGTGTACTCAGCACAGTGACTTTTCCTGCTACACCCTGCTATTAGCTTCTTCTGTTGAATTTATCCCTTTGAGCTTAATAAATTCCTTCCCGCAACTGATTCCCTTTCCTTGCCTACCCTTACAGAAATACCCTGACGTCAGTCACGTGAAGATGTGTACAACCAATGAGAGAAATACACGTGTGGATGCGAGTCACGGGTCAGTGACGTCATGAACAGAGCATAAAAGCGCACCGGAACCCGGAAGTGACAGCAAAAGAGTGTCTGAAGCGGGCCCAGAGCTGCGTCAAAAGCACTAGGGGAACGCTATACCAACGTCACCTCAGCGACGCCGGCCTGTGGGTGTGTCCCAGCTCACTGAGAGAGCACCCTCGTTCCCGGAGCGGAATCGAGATCCAATTGATAGAACCTCATAAATGTGTGCGGCGAGGACCAGCTTGCCACAGCACACACGTCAGCAAGGGAAACTCCTGAGAAAAACGCCTTGAAGGCCGCCACGCTAGAGTGGTAGAGTGGGCCCGGACCCTCAGGGGAGAAGCCTGTCTGGCCGACTCATAAGCCAAACAGATAGCCTCGACTGATTGGCTTAATAGGAAGCTCCTCTATTGGTTCAAAGGGTGCCTGGGACAAGCCTTGGAGTACCACAGACAAGTCCCAGGCAGGAACCCTGGTCTGAGCCACAGGTCTCAGCCTTAGAGTGCCACGAAGGAAACGAGAGACTAGGGGGTCCCTGCCCAAGGACACCCCACCCAGAGGTACGTGGCAAGCCGCTATGGCAGCCACATAAACCTTTAAGGTAGAGGGGGACAACCCTGCCGAGAATTTTTCCTGCAGGAACTCTAGCACTTTGCCAACTTGACAGGTTACTGGGTTCACCAGCCTTTCACTACACCAGGTAAAGAGTCTCCACTTCAAGGCGTAAAGTTTCCTCGTGGAGGGAGCTCTGGAATGGAGAATGGTCTCTACAACCTCGGCTGAGAGACCAGAGTCGAGGAGCTGGGCCCCCTCAGGGGCCAGACTTTCAACTTCAACAGTTCTGGTCAGGGGTGGAAAACGCAACCCTCCGCCTGGGACAGAAGGTCCGTCCTGACCGGAATCTCCTATGGGACTCTAGGAGAGATATCAAGTCCAAAAACCAAATCCTGCTGGGCCAAAAGGGGGCCACCAGTGTGAGACGGACCCCGTCCCGTCGAACTTTGGCCAGAACTCCCGGGAGCAGAACAATCGGGGGAAAAGCGTACAGGTGTAGCCTCGGCCATGCATGCACCATGGCATCCTGCCCCAGGGGCGCTGGATGTGTTAGGGAGAACGAAAGAGGGCAATGAGAATTCTCGATGAAGGCAAACAGGTCTACCTGTGCCTGCCCGTATCTCCTCCAAATCTGCTCCACCACCTCGGGGTGGAGCCGCCACTCCCCGGGCCTCGGCCCCTGTCTCGACAGGAAGTCTGCTCCTATGTTCTGGACTCCAGGGATGTGAGCTGCCCAGAGAGAGAGCATCTTGCCCTGAGTCCAGAGGAGGATCTGTCTCGCCAACTTGTACATGGGACGAGAGCGCAGACCCCCCTGATGGTTGATATACGCAACCACCGTCATACTGTCGGTAAAAACAGTGATGTGGTCGCGAAGGTCCGGGAGGAAAGCCAGTAACGCTCTGCGGACTGCCAATAACTCCAGCAGCTTTATGTGCCAGGACTGGTGCCGCGTGCTCCACAGACCTTGTGAGGAGCAATCCCTCAGAACCGCTCCCCAACACGTGAGGGAAGCATCTGTTGACAGAGGAGCCCCCAACACCGGGCCTTGGGACAGGAGCCGGGAATTCTTCCACAGACTCAAGGTGCGTAGGCATCGCCTCGTGACCTTGATTGTGCGAAGCGGGTTGCCCCTCGGGGAAAACCCTTTGGTCCTGAGCCACCACTGCAGGGGTCTCATGTGCAGTAGGCCGAGCGGAATGACGCTGGACGCTGCTGCCATGAGCCCCAACACCCTCTGGAAGTGTTTGACAGTGAGTAGCTGGACTAATTTGATACTCTTGACGGCTGAACGAATGGAATGAATGCGCCCGGGGGAGAACCGAGCAAACATTGCCTCCGAGTCCCAAATGACTCCCAAGAAAGTGGTTCTCTGAGCAGGAGAAAGTACACTCTTCTTGGTGGTCAACCTTAACCCCAGCTCCTCCATGTGAGCGAGCACGACATCTTGATGTCACTAGTCAGTCGCCGATATAATTGAGGACACGAATGCCCTGGGATCGCAGCGGAGCAAGGCGCAGCGTCCACAACCTTTGTGAACGTGCGAGGCGAGAGTGATAGGCCGAACGGAAGTACCCGATACTGGTACGCCTTCCCCCGAAGGCGAACCAAAGGAACTTCCTGTGATACGGAAGGAAGAAGATGTGGAAGTATGCGTCTTTGAGGTCGATCGTGACGAACCAGTCCTCGGACCTGATATGCGTCACAATCTGCTTGAGCGTCAACATTTTCAAAAATGTAGACGCATGATAGTGGGATTTAGACAACGCAAATCCAGAATGGGTCGCAACCCTCCATCCTTCTTCGGAACTATGAAGTACCGGCCGTAGAAACCGGACTGCCTGTCTGTGAGGGGTACATACTCGATGGCCCCTTTCTCCAGCAGAGAGATTACTTCTTGTTCCATAACCAGAGCCTGCTGGGGCCCTACCAATGACGGTAGGACCCCCGAAAAACGGGGTGGTGAAGCACCGAACTGAATGGCGTACCCGCAGGTTACCGTGCGTAGGACTGATGCAACAGGACTGATGCATACTGGATGTTTTTCCCTTTTCACACCATTCTTTGTAAACCCTAGAAATGGTTGTGCGTGAAAATCTCAGTAACTGAGCAGATTGTGAAAATCTCAGACCAGCCCGTCTGGCACCAACAACCATGCCTTTCTTTTCCATTCGGACATTCAGTTTGGAGTTCAGGAGATTGTCTTGACCAGGACCACACCCCTAAATGCATTGAAGCAACTGCCATGTGATTGCTTGATTAGATAATTGCATTAATGAGAAATTGAACAGGGGTTCCTAACAATCCTTTAGGTGACAGTATTTGTAGTTTATATAGAACAGAGATAAAATACAGATGAGAGTAAAAGGAGTTAAATACTGTTAAAATATATAAGTGGCACTTCCAAAGTACAGCGGAACTTTCAATCTCGGTTATCTCGCCAACCCGGTTATGTCGGTTGATGTTTGATGATGGTTGATGTTTTTGAAGTGGAAATACCTAACTCCTTATTTTTCTTAGCACTCTCTTATTGGTTATATTGATTCTTTTATGTCGCCAAACCCTGATATCTTGAGCACAAAAGAGGGAAATCGGTTATCTCGATCCCTGTGACTAATGATAGTACCGAGTACACTGCGCATGCGCTCAGTTCGCGTGGCACGTGTATCACGGTCTGTCATCTATGGTCGCACACTCCAATGATGCTTCACTCACTCTTGCGGCGCAGTGCCGTACAGCCGCAAAACCATAGTAACTGCGTGTTGACTGTGCAAAATGACTGTGTTATGAGCGAATGTGTTTATGTGTGTTGTGTCTGTGTTTACGTTGTGAGCGAAATTGCGTTTGCAATGTTGGAGAATATAATTAAAGGTTTGTATCGAGAATCGAAGGCTGTTTTTATTGTATACTGGTAAATCTTGCACTGGCTGTCAGAGTGATTGACGACTGCATAGAATTCGAGCTTTGTAGATGGGTTTCACACTCTTCTCAAACATGTAAAGAGTGTAAGTACAAACTAGGAAAAAGAAAACACTGACAAACAATCACAAATAAAAGAAGGAAAATAGAAACAGTAGATTATGCTATATAACAGTCAGTGAAAGCGTCCATCTCTCTCTTTAATCAAAAACACCCTCGTCCCCGTGCGTGCTCACACCAGAACATGCGCCGTCTTAAAGGTATATTCCCAACATAAACATGAAGTAGCCCTTACAATCTCTGCTGTTAGTTGGTGCACATAAGCCTATTGTTGTTAGCAAACATATACAGTGTATGTACATTTTTAAAGCATGCTGATTGCTTCATCAAACAAATCGTCATATTGGCTCTTGGTTTTCTTGATCCTCAGTTATCTCAATGCTTTTTTCCACTGTATTTGGTGTTTCTATGAACTGGAGAATAAAACTTTCCTGCTTCCAGTCAATGAGATAGGTAGGGGATATCTGTTCTTGGTAGTGATGCCATTAAGGCCCCTATAATATATACAGGGTTGCAGAGAGGTGTCCTTCTTGACAAAGAAGAATCCCGCACCTGCTGGTGATGAAGAGTGAGGCCGGTCTTGAGAGCATAACTGATATACTTGTCCATAGCCTCTCTTTCTGGACCAGACAGGGAATAAAGGTGACCCTGGGGCGGAGGAGTGCCTTGGAGGAGGTCAATAGCAAAGTCATACGGCCAGTGAGGAGGAAGAGAAGTAGCTCAGGACTTTCTGATGACCTGGCGAAGATTTGTGTACTCCGTGGGAACGCCAGTCAGATCCGCAGCCTCAACCAGCAAAACAGGAGACACAGAGCCAGGAGAGGCAGTACCAAAACATGACGCCAAACAAGACAGACACCACGCCAGCACAGAATTTCCGGACAAATCAACATGAGGGCCATGTTACGGAATGTTACATGTTATGCACTTACGGAAGGGGTAGTATGGGTGATAGAGTAGATGAGTCAAACATCAAGGGACCAAACAGAAATGAGAACAGGTAGGGGCATGGCCAGAATACCACACTGAGCAGCAGCGGAAACATCCAGGAAGTTACCCTCGGCCCCAAAGATCTACCAGAGCAGAGCAGGAATTGGAAGAATCTCCAAACTGAAGAGTGACAGGTAACAGGGTGTGGGACGATGGGGAGTTTGCATAGGGAGAAGCGCCCACCAGAATTCCCTGGTGAACTGATGGGCCTTGTCTTTTGAAGAGGCACTTAATTGCATAGTGTCCTGGTTTGCCACAGTATAGAGAGAAACCTCGGGAGAGGTGATGTTGTCTCTCCTGGGGTATGAGATGCAGACGACCAAATTGCATCGGCTCAGGGTCAGGTGGAGAAGATTGAGATGAGGTGTTAGCCTGGAGGAGGCTCTCCTCCACTCTCCGGGTTGAACAGGCAGCACAACGCTGGCATCGATGCAGGAGTTGATCCTCAACACAAAGGGCCAAGTCCATCAAGTTATCGAGATCCTGTGGCAACTCATGGATTGAAATCTCATTCTGAATCTCATCATCCAGGCCCTCCATGAACCTAGAGTGCAGAGCCCCCTCATTCCAGTCACAGGTTGCAACCAGGGTCTTAAACTGGATTGAAAAGTCTGTAACAGACCGACCACTCTGTGAAAGTCACACCAATTTGGAAGCTGCCTCATCTCCCTGGGCTGACCAGTCAAACAGTTTTATCATCTCATAACAAAAGTCTTCAAAACATGAACAAGATTGGGCTTGCTTCCAGCAAGCAAACTGGTCTGTAGCATAGCAACGAGGCTGGAGGGCAAAGACCAAGGAGCATTACGAAAGGAACGCCGGACAAGAATTGGGATCTACGTCATATGGTGGAGGGTTGTTGGCATGAGGCTCCTTGTGGAAAGCTGGTTGAACAGAAGGGTCTCTGAACTGACTGATGCAGTTCCCTTTCATGGGAACTTCGAGCTGCGTCAGAAAACGCTAGGGGAAACCCTTGACGTCAGTCACGTGAAGATGTGTACAACCAATGAGAGAATTACGCGTGTGAATGCAAGTCGCGGGAAGTGACGTCATGAACAGAGCATAAAAGCGCACCGGAACCCGGAAGTGACAGCTTTGAGTGTCTTCAGCGTGCGTGTGTCAGAGAGTTTGTGCTTGCGAGTTTCAAACCACCTTTTGGATTACGTGCGTTGTGATTATGGCGGAACAGGCATTTACACCGTGTGTTTCTCCTTGTACCCGTTTCATCACGGGTAAGGACACACACAGTCAGTGCGTTGTCTGTCTGGGAGCGGAGCACGCTCGGTCAGTGCTTGAGGGCGGTGATTGTGAGAACTGCGAGAGGTTCTCATTGCGTACTCTCCGCTCCCGTCTGGCAGTATTTGCGGATACTAACCAGACTCGCGTTCTTCAAGGTTCTTCGCTCCCCAGCGCCGGGCAATACCTTTCTTCCAGGATCTCCATACTGAGGTATCGAGATCTTGGAAAAAGCCAGCTTCCGATAGGGTGCATACGTCGTCCAGTGCGATGTATGCTACTTTTACCGGAGCTCATCCCTATGGTTACGGAGGGATGCCGAAGGTGGACGAGGCTCTTGCGGGATACCTTGTGCCCCAGTCGGCATCCACTATCAAAGCCCCGGCGCTCCCCACCAAACCGTTGCGGGTTACGTCATCATTGGTGGGGAAAGCATATTCTGCCTCTAGTCAGGCTGCAGCGTGCCTGCACACCACGGCACTGCTGCAGGCCTACCAAGCAGATTTGCTGGGCGACCTCGATCAAGGTGGCGGTATTGGTCCCGAGGCAGTGGCAGAGCTGCGTCGGGCCATGGATTTGTCTCTCCGAGCCACTAGAGAAACGGCCTTCTCTGTCGGTCGCTCCATGGCAGCTCTGGTGGCTACGGAGAGGCATTTATGGCTCAATCTTTCAGCCATAAAAGATAAGGACAAGTTTGTTTTGTTGGACGCCCCTCTGTCCCCTTCGGGCTTGTTCGGCGACGCCGTAAAAAGCGTTGTCGATAAGTTTCAGGAGGCTGCACGGCAGCAGGTGGCGTTCAGCAAAGTCCTTCCCCGCCACCCTTCACGTGAGCCCAATAGCCAAACACGGGCTCACAGTTCCTCATACAGGGCCTCACAGAAGGAGAGTGTTGCATCTCGTTTACCTCCCCCTAATAAAGGGAGGTCGGGACAACACTCTCGGGCCCAGCCTTCTGGTAAAAGGATGGATCTGAGGAACATCTTAAATGCCAAGAAGGCTACCTCTAAGCGTTCCTGACGCCAGAGGCAAGCCGCACCAAGGCGGTCATCTCCGTGTCCGGTTCCTGAGGGAGCCCGTCTCGGAGGCACTGCCCCCTCTGAGGAGGGTCCTAGAGCATTACACCAGTACGGTGTCCGGAAACCCCGGCCCTGTGGTGTCTCTGCTCGTATCAGAGATCAGTCTCGAGAGACTGATTCCCTTAGTAGAGTTCCAGGCCGCATGGTTGCGTCTGCCGGGCATCTCTCAATGGGTCCTGCGCATAGTAACCTCCGGGTACAAAATTCAATTCGGGGTTTCACCACCCCGTTTTATGGGGATCCTATCGTCCGCGGTAGGGCCCCAGCAGGCTCTGATTATGGAACAGGAAGTAGACTCTCTGTTGGAGAAAGGGGCCATCGAGTATGTGCCCCTTACAGACAGACAGTCCGGTTTCTTCAGCCGGTACTTCATAGTTCCGAAGAAGGATGGAGGGTTGCGGCCCATTCTGGATTTGCGTCTTCTAAATCTTGCGTCTAAAATTCAAAATGTTGACGCTCAGGCAGATTGTGACGCATATCAGGTCCGAGGACTGGTTCGTCACAATCGACCTAAAAGACGCATACTTCCACATCTCCATCCTTCCTCAGCACCGGAAGTTCCTACGGTTCGCCTTCGGGGGGAAGGCGTACCAGTATCGTGTACTTCCGTTCGGCCTATCGCTCTCACCCCGCACGTTCACGAAGGTCGTGGACGCTGCACTTGCTCCGTTGCGGTTACAAGGCATCCGTGTCCTCAATTATATAGACGATTGGCTAGTATTAGCCCAATCGTCTCAGTCAGCAGCACGTCATCGAGATGTCGTGCTCGCTCACATGAAGGAGCTGGGGTTAAGGTTGAACACCAAGAAGAGTGTGCTTTCTCCTGCTCAGAGAAATGATGTTTTACTAACAAAGTTCGGGAGGAGCACGTTCAAATGATTAATACAATCAATACGTCATCAGCAATTACTCCTCATCCTATCAGCAGGAGAGGAAGTACGTATATATAGACACGTTTGACTCACCTACAGCTCTTTGACATTTTTCGGCAGCTCGACAGTTTACGGCATTGCGGCTCCGCCTTCTGGTCGCCATACACCCGAAATCGAGCTCCACTCGTTAGATGGATTCTCCACGAAAACCTCCGGACCCAGTAGCGATCCTCATCCGCTCAACACCAAGCTAACTATATTATATCACCCTCAGCAATACATCACGGGTGCCAGACCAAACAAACGGGTCCTAAGCAACAACAAGCAACGCACAGTAAGACTTGAGGCCGTTCTCGCCACCAAGTAAACATCCGTATCCAGCAGCTCTACATCGCCTTTTAATCGCTCCTGCCATTGAGAAAGGACAATAAAGCTGGTCGAGCTACAAGCTCAACTCTCAAGCAATGCCGCTTTCTTCCTGCTAGCCAGGCCGCCGCCGCTGCCGCGAGCCTCAGCAGACCGCGCTGCAGCTTCAGCTCACACTCTCTCTGTCCGTCAGCTCACACAAACAAGAGCAGCTGTAATCCTTCCCGGCGCTTTTATTTCTGCATCGCTAAATCACGAGCAGTTGTGCCCTCTCAATACTACCGTTCCGGGGAACCCACGTCTGAGATGTGATTGTTCTAAAGTAACGCGCTGCTTCCTCGCAACTCAAGCAGTAGCGCGCACCGAAGCCAGATCGCGCGCAGTACAGTCCGATCGCACGCGCCACTTCAGATCGCGCGCTCAGCCGCCCACACAAGAATCAAGCACTCATTGCCAACGCTGCCTTGTTGTTTCAACTTAATCGGCTATTAAGTGGACTCGCTGAAAAGAAACCATATGCACTTTCTTTTTCAAAGTAATTATTTGCCTTCACTGTTTCAATCCTTTAAGTCCATGATAAGCTTTATAAGTCTATGATATTTGGATGAACCCCTGCTCAGGGTTTATTCAAAACCAATAAGTTTGTGAACTTCATAAACTTTGATATTTCGATTTCCAACAGGTAAGTTTGTTTTGAAATTAAATATGCAACATGCATCTGCCATAAATTCAACTGTCAATTTTATAATTGAAAGGTTTTACTTACGGAAATCAATGTTTTACAAACCATATTGATTGTTTTTTGTTGTTGTTTCTCGCGTGTATTTAGACGTCTGTAACCAAAATAATTCAAGAGATTGAAACACTGAACAGCAACAAGCTTTGAGCGCTTTCTCTGGCTCAGCGCCAGCCAATGTGTTCAAATTTAGCAGGCGATCATGTGATGCCCCGCCTTTCGCCACATTGTCCAAGACCAGGGGCGGCCAACCCGCATGCGGCTCTTCGACTGCCCTTTCGCGGCTCATCCGGCCCGCTGAGGACCTTTGACCTCAAACATGTAAAGAGTGTAAGTACAAACTAGGAAAAAGAAAACACTGACAAACAATCACAAATAAAAGAAGGAAAATAGAAACAGTAGATTATGCTATATAACAGTCAGTGAAAGCGTCCATCTCTCTCTTTAATCAAAAACACCCTCGTCCCCGTGCGTGCTCACACCAGAACATGCGCCGTCTTAAAGGTATATTCCCAACATAAACATGAAGTAGCCCTTACAATCTCTGCTGTTAGTTGGTGCACATAAGCCTATTGTTGTTAGCAAACATATACAGTGTATGTACATTTTTAAAGCATGCTGATTGCTTCATCAAACAAATCGTCATATTGGCTCTTGGTTTTCTTGATCCTCAGTTATCTCAATGCTTTTTTCCACTGTATTTGGTGTTTCTATGAACTGGAGAATAAAACTTTCCTGCTTCCAGTCAATGAGATAGGTAGGGGATATCTGTTCTTGGTAGTGATGCCATTAAGGCCCCTATAATATATACAGGGTTGCAGAGAGGTGTCCTTCTTGACAAAGAAGAATCCCGCACCTGCTGGTGATGAAGAGTGAGGCCGGTCTTGAGAGCATAACTGATATACTTGTCCATAGCCTCTCTTTCTGGACCAGACAGGGAATAAAGGTGACCCTGGGGCGGAGGAGTGCCTTGGAGGAGGTCAATAGCAAAGTCATACGGCCAGTGAGGAGGAAGAGAAGTAGCTCAGGACTTTCTGATGACCTGGCGAAGATTTGTGTACTCCGTGGGAACGCCAGTCAGATCCGCAGCCTCAACCAGCAAAACAGGAGACACAGAGCCAGGAGAGGCAGTACCAAAACATGACGCCAAACAAGACAGACACCACGCCAGCACAGAATTTCCGGACAAATCAACATGAGGGCCATGTTACGGAATGTTACATGTTATGCACTTACGGAAGGGGTAGTATGGGTGATAGAGTAGATGAGTCAAACATCAAGGGACCAAACAGAAATGAGAACAGGTAGGGGCATGGCCAGAATACCACACTGAGCAGCAGCGGAAACATCCAGGAAGTTACCCTCGGCCCCAAAGATCTACCAGAGCAGAGCAGGAATTGGAAGAATCTCCAAACTGAAGAGTGACAGGTAACAGGGTGTGGGACGATGGGGAGTTTGCATAGGGAGAAGCGCCCACCAGAATTCCCTGGTGAACTGATGGGCCTTGTCTTTTGAAGAGGCACTTAATTGCATAGTGTCCTGGTTTGCCACAGTATAGAGAGAAACCTCGGGAGAGGTGATGTTGTCTCTCCTGGGGTATGAGATGCAGACGACCAAATTGCATCGGCTCAGGGTCAGGTGGAGAAGATTGAGATGAGGTGTTAGCCTGGAGGAGGCTCTCCTCCACTCTCAGGGTTGAACAGGCAGCACAACGCTGGCATCGATGCAGGAGTTGATCCTCAACACAAAGGGCCAAGTCCATCAAGTTATCGAGATCCTGTGGCAACTCATGGATTGAAATCTCATTCTGAATCTCATCATCCAGGCCCTCCATGAACCTAGAGTGCAGAGCCCCCTCATTCCAGTCACAGGTTGCAACCAGGGTCTTAAACTGGATTGAAAAGTCTGTAACAGACCGACCACTCTGTGAAAGTCACACCAATTTGGAAGCTGCCTCATCTCCCTGGGCTGACCAGTCAAACAGTTTTATCATCTCATAACAAAAGTCTTCAAAACATGAACAAGATTGGGCTTGCTTCCAGCAAGCAAACTGGTCTGTAGCATAGCAACGAGGCTGGAGGGCAAAGACCAAGGAGCATTACGAAAGGAACGCCGGACAAGAATTGGGATCTACGTCATATGGTGGAGGGTTGTTGGCATGAGGCTCCTTGTGGAAAGCTGGTTGAACAGAAGGGTCTCTGAACTGACTGATGCAGTTCCCTTTCATGGGAACTTCGAGCTGCGTCAGAAAACGCTAGGGGAAACCCTTGACGTCAGTCACGTGAAGATGTGTACAACCAATGAGAGAATTACGCGTGTGAATGCAAGTCGCGGGAAGTGACGTCATGAACAGAGCATAAAAGCGCACCGGAACCCGGAAGTGACAGCTTTGAGTGTCTTCAGCGTGCGTGTGTCAGAGAGTTTGTGCTTGCGAGTTTCAAACCACCTTTTGGATTACGTGCGTTGTGATTATGGCGGAACAGGCATTTACACCGTGTGTTTCTCCTTGTACCCGTTTCATCACGGGTAAGGACACACACAGTCAGTGCGTTGTCTGTCTGGGAGCGGAGCACGCTCGGTCAGTGCTTGAGGGCGGTGATTGTGAGAACTGCGAGAGGTTCTCATTGCGTACTCTCCGCTCCCGTCTGGCAGTATTTGCGGATACTAACCAGACTCGCGTTCTTCAAGGTTCTTCGCTCCCCAGCGCCGGGCAATACCTTTCTTCCAGGATCTCCATACTGAGGTATCGAGATCTTGGAAAAAGCCAGCTTCCGATAGGGTGCATACGTCGTCCAGTGCGATGTATGCTACTTTTACCGGAGCTCATCCCTATGGTTACGGAGGGATGCCGAAGGTGGACGAGGCTCTTGCGGGATACCTTGTGCCCCAGTCGGCATCCACTATCAAAGCCCCGGCGCTCCCCACCAAACCGTTGCGGGTTACGTCATCATTGGTGGGGAAAGCATATTCTGCCTCTAGTCAGGCTGCAGCGTGCCTGCACACCACGGCACTGCTGCAGGCCTACCAAGCAGATTTGCTGGGCGACCTCGATCAAGGTGGCGGTATTGGTCCCGAGGCAGTGGCAGAGCTGCGTCGGGCCATGGATTTGTCTCTCCGAGCCACTAGAGAAACGGCCTTCTCTGTCGGTCGCTCCATGGCAGCTCTGGTGGCTACGGAGAGGCATTTATGTCTCAATCTTTCAGCCATAAAAGATAAGGACAAGTTTGTTTTGTTGGACGCCCCTCTGTCCCCTTCGGGCTTGTTCGGCGACGCCGTAAAAAGCGTTGTCGATAAGTTTCAGGAGGCTGCACGGCAGCAGGTGGCGTTCAGCAAAGTCCTTCCCCGCCACCCTTCACGTGAGCCCAATAGCCAAACACGGGCTCACAGTTCCTCATACAGGGCCTCACAGAAGGAGAGTGTTGCATCTCGTTTACCTCCCCCTAATAAAGGGAGGTCGGGACAACACTCTCGGGCCCAGCCTTCTGGTAAAAGGATGGATCTGAGGAACATCTTAAATGCCAAGAAGGCTACCTCTAAGCGTTCCTGACGCCAGAGGCAAGCCGCACCAAGGCGGTCATCTCCGTGTCCGGTTCCTGAGGGAGCCCGTCTCGGAGGCACTGCCCCCTCTGAGGAGGGTCCTAGAGCATTACACCAGTACGGTGTCCGGAAACCCCGGCCCTGTGGTGTCTCTGCTCGTATCAGAGATCAGTCTCGAGAGACTGATTCCCTTAGTAGAGTTCCAGGCCGCATGGTTGCGTCTGCCGGGCATCTCTCAATGGGTCCTGCGCATAGTAACCTCCGGGTACAAAATTCAATTCGGGGTTTCACCACCCCGTTTTATGGGGATCCTATCGTCCGCGGTAGGGCCCCAGCAGGCTCTGATTATGGAACAGGAAGTAGACTCTCTGTTGGAGAAAGGGGCCATCGAGTATGTGCCCCTTACAGACAGACAGTCCGGTTTCTTCAGCCGGTACTTCATAGTTCCGAAGAAGGATGGAGGGTTGCGGCCCATTCTGGATTTGCGTCTTCTAAATCTTGCGTCTAAAATTCAAAATGTTGACGCTCAGGCAGATTGTGACGCATATCAGGTCCGAGGACTGGTTCGTCACAATCGACCTAAAAGACGCATACTTCCACATCTCCATCCTTCCTCAGCACCGGAAGTTCCTACGGTTCGCCTTCGGGGGGAAGGCGTACCAGTATCGTGTACTTCCGTTCGGCCTATCGCTCTCACCCCGCACGTTCACGAAGGTCGTGGACGCTGCACTTGCTCCGTTGCGGTTACAAGGCATCCGTGTCCTCAATTATATAGACGATTGGCTAGTATTAGCCCAATCGTCTCAGTCAGCAGCACGTCATCGAGATGTCGTGCTCGCTCACATGAAGGAGCTGGGGTTAAGGTTGAACACCAAGAAGAGTGTGCTTTCTCCTGCTCAGAGAAATGATGTTTTACTAACAAAGTTCGGGAGGAGCACGTTCAAATGATTAATACAATCAATACGTCATCAGCAATTACTCCTCATCCTATCAGCAGGAGAGGAAGTACGTATATATAGACACGTTTGACTCACCTACAGCTCTTTGACATTTTTCGGCAGCTCGACAGTTTACGGCATTGCGGCTCCGCCTTCTGGTCGCCATACACCCGAAATCGAGCTCCACTCGTTAGATGGATTCTCCACGAAAACCTCCGGACCCAGTAGCAATCCTCATCCGCTCAACACCAAGCTAACTATATTATATCACCCTCAGCAATACATCACGGGTGCCAGACCAAACAAACGGGTCCTAAGCAACAACAAGCAACGCACAGTAAGACTTGAGGCCGTTCTCGCCACCAAGTAAACATCCGTATCCAGCAGCTCTACATCGCCTTTTAATCGCTCCTGCCATTGAGAAAGGACAATAAAGCTGGTCGAGCTACAAGCTCAACTCTCAAGCAATGCCGCTTTCTTCCTGCTAGCCAGGCCGCCGCCGCTGCCGCGAGCCTCAGCAGACCGCGCTGCAGCTTCAGCTCACACTCTCTCTGTCCGTCAGCTCACACAAACAAGAGCAGCTGTAATCCTTCCCGGCGCTTTTATTTCTGCATCGCTAAATCACGAGCAGTTGTGCCCTCTCAATACTACCGTTCCGGGGAACCCACGTCTGAGATGTGATTGTTCTAAAGTAACGCGCTGCTTCCTCGCAACTCAAGCAGTAGCGCGCACCGAAGCCAGATCGCGCGCAGTACAGTCCGATCGCACGCGCCACTTCAGATCGCGCGCTCAGCCGCCCACACAAGAATCAAGCACTCATTGCCAACGCTGCCTTGTTGTTTCAACTTAATCGGCTATTAAGTGGACTCGCTGAAAAGAAACCATATGCACTTTCTTTTTCAAAGTAATTATTTGCCTTCACTGTTTCAATCCTTTAAGTCCATGATAAGCTTTATAAGTCTATGATATTTGGATGAACCCCTGCTCAGGGTTTATTCAAAACCAATAAGTTTGTGAACTTCATAAACTTTGATATTTCGATTTCCAACAGGTAAGTTTGTTTTGAAATTAAATATGCAACATGCATCTGCCATAAATTCAACTGTCAATTTTATAATTGAAAGGTTTTACTTACGGAAATCAATGCTTTACAAACCATATTGATTGTTTTTTGTTGTTGTTTCTCGCGTGTATTTAGACGTCTGTAACCAAAATAATTCAAGAGATTGAAACACTGAACAGCAACAAGCTTTGAGCGCTTTCTCTGGCTCAGCGCCAGCCAATGTGTTCAAATTTAGCAGGCGATCATGTGATGCCCCGCCTTTCGCCACATTGTCCAAGACCAGGGGCGGCCAACCCGCATGCGGCTCTTCGACTGCCCTTTCGCGGCTCATCCGGCCCGCTGAGACCTTTTTGTCTACAAATCATAAATTTACATGTATCCTGCCAAGATCAGCCGCCGCTCACGTGGACACGATGTTTACCGAATTCAAATAGAGGCGCGCAGAAGCGCGTTCCCTTTCGAGAGTAGGAACGAGATGTTTAATGAAATGCATTTGGGAACTCCTCCCCTTCACGTCATTTCTGAAAATTTATGGATAACAGCAGTTGACAACTGGCCAATCGTAGCGCGATGCAGATCCGGCTGCCAGACAGTATAAATATCTTAAATAGCATTTCCTTCATACTTCTCTAAACGGAATAGGTTTAAATTCAGAGGTTACGATAGTAACCGGAGACGTTTTCCAACCGATCACTACATTACCAAGGCTGCTTACTTTTATACTTCCTGTCACCATCAATGAGATGATATATCGTTTTCCCCGCATATATAATTCACAGACGCATTGTCTCTGCATGCTTGTTTAGCTCGTGGGGTGCCATATGTAAAACCTTTCTAATGTCAAAAACCCCATCAACAAATGCGAATTTAACAGTCTGTCATGCGGCTCTCCGCAGCCATGAGCTTATTTCGAGGCTCATGCTGAACAGGTTGGCCACCCCTGTCCAAGATTGAGATGTACCAGTTTCACGATAAACTCTTCCTCTCAAGTTCCTTCACTGTATCCCACTGTCGAAAGGAGCTCACGCACTCAACAAGCACTGCAACCGAGCCTCCAACAACACCACGCGGTCGCCAGCTCTTCCGCTCCGTTGTCGCACCCTATGACGCCGAGGCTTGCCTTCACCTCCACCATCAAGACATCCACCTTCTTTTTGCCCAACTTCCTACGACACCTCAGCACTCGTATCAATAGTAAAGGAGGACGACCAAAGCAAATTAACTAGAATAGGTCTCGCTCCAGTCAGCCGTACCATCTCCAAATCAACTCTACCTTCAAAATGTCTCAAACATACGTTCCTCTTCGCCCCTGGCCTTTCCCACCTAATTCTCTCCACCATGCTAATTCTCCTTTCATCCCGTTCTCTGCTATGCCATTCCACAAACACTGCTGCTTAGAACCACCTCTGTCGCCAACAACAGTTGAACGCAAATCCCAACTGAAGTTAAGGCTGCTGCCACCAGAGGTGGACCTATTTCCAACCAGTACATCAATACTCAGAGTTGATATTTATCGACGCTAAACGTTCATTCTTCAAGCTTTCGCTTCAAACCACTCCCTCGGAGGATTACATGTGGAGTGGAAAAGTTCAAGACTTTCCACTCCACATGTGGTCTGCTCCTCACGGTCTCTACCCACTACCACCGACTCGTATTGCATTCCAATAACACCAAGAACTTCCAAGCCAGCTTCACCATGGGTTACCTAGGCGAAATCTACTTCTCACTACCGAAACCTAATCCTCTGCTCATCAAAGGTTTATCAAGAACGCAACCCACCAGCTCAGACACCAGACAATCAATCATGTTGGAAATCCGTACCCCTACTCTCCGCCAAGGATTCTACCCAAATGTCGTCCGACCACTCAACGCCATGGTCGAGCCATATAGATTCCAGTTCCTCTGATTCTATCACATCCAACCTTAATCCAAATCCGTCCATATTCTGACTCGTCAGCGCCGCACAACGAAAGTAAGAGAGACCAAACTGTAAGGCTTTTACTCCAACAGCAACAATCCTTCGTTGCCAACCTTCATTTAAGAGATCAGGCCAAACTCCCATCCGACCCACTCTTCACAGAAGACTTAAATCACCCCACCACATGCCGCGTCCCAAAACCTGCAGATCCAAGCACTGGGCCGCAGGTCATCGGAAGCTTCAGGAGTTACATTCGATCAAATCAGTCTCTCCAGAAATGGCTTTCACCGCCACAAGAGACAACAGAAGTCGAGGAAATGGACAATCCCCATCATCCAACTCGCGATTAGTTCAGAGGAAGTTCTCCTTTTCCGCAGTAGTGATGCACCTCCACACTCCCGCATGAGCTCAGTTCAAATGGAAATTTATTCCACTGCCGCCTCCATTGCCGCAGCAATGATGTTCCCCCACACTCCCGCAGGAGTCAGCAAAGGGGGAAGTTTCCCACTGCCGCAGCAGTGAAGCCACGTTCACACTGGCTTGGTTACCTCAGATGCTCATGACTCACCATCACATCCACTCAGCCTACTTTCATTTCAGAAACTCGCAGGCTAAACTCCCATCCGTCCCACTCTCTATAGACGATTCCACCCCATTACAAATTCCGGTTCCAAACTTCTTAAAGCTACGCTACCCCAAACCGGATTCCCAACAGACCATTCATCCAGCCATCCTTTTCGCATAGGTGCAGCAACCACGGCCGTGCAAAGGCCTTTCCCAACAGTAAATACAAGCATTGCGCCGCTGGTCTCCAGAAGCGTTCAAGAGCCACATCAGACCAAACAGACCGCACATTCAAACAAGGTCTTCTGTTAAGCATCAGCTCCTCCCCACTTACAACTTCATGGCCACTGCTTTCCATTGCCGCAGCAGTGACGCTCCCGCAGGAGCAAGCTCTCTCTAACTCTCACTGCCACAGCAGTGACGCTCCCGCAGGAACAAGCACTCGCTAACTTCCACTGCCGCAGCAGTGACGCTCCCCCAGGAGCCAGCTTCTAATTGCATATGATATAAATTCAACTGTCAATTCATAATTGAAAGGTTTCTTATGCTTTTACAAACCATACTGATTTTGTTTTTTCTTGAGTGTATTTAGACGTCTGTAACCAAAGTAATTTCAAGACTCCCTTTAAGTCTGTGATAAGCGTTAAAAGTCTATAATACTTGGATGAACCCCTGCTCTGGGTTTATCCAAAGCCAATAAGTTTGTGAACTTTCACAAACTTTGATATTCCGATCTTCGACAGGTAAGTTCGTTTTGTAATTAAATATGCAACATGCATCTGATATAAATTCAACTGTCAATTTATAATTGAAAGGTTTTACCCATGCTTTTCCAAACCATATTGATTTTGTTATTTCTTGAGTGTATTTAGACGTCTGTAACCAAAATAATTCCAAGAGACTACAACACTGAACAGAACTCCCACTGCCGCAGCAGCGACGCTCCCGCAGGAGCAAGCTCTCTCTATCTTCCAGCTCTCTCTAACTCCCACTGCCGCAGCAGTGACGCTCCCGCAGGAGCAAGCTTCTAATTTCCACTGCCGCAGCAGTGACGCTCCCGCAGGAGCAAGCTCTCTCTATCTTCCAGCTCTCTCTAACTTCCACTGCCGCAGCAGTGACGCTCCTGCAGGAGCAAGCTCTCTCTATCTTCCAGCTCTCTCTAACTTCCACTGCCGCAGCAGTGACGCTCCCGCAGGAGCAAGCTTCTAATTTCCACTGCCGCAGCAGTGACTCTCCCGCAGCAGTGACGCTCCCGCAGGAGCAAGCTTCTAATTTCCACTGCCGCAGCAGTGACGCTCCCGCAGGAGCAAGCTCTCTCTATCTTCCAGCTCTCTCTAACTTCCACTGCCGCAGCAGTGACGCTCCCGCAGGAGCAAGCTTCTAACTTCCACTGCCGCAGCAGTGACGCTCCCGCAGGAGCAAGCTTCTAAATTCCACTGCCGCAGCAGTGACGCTCCCGCAGGAGCAAGCTTTTAATTCCACTGCCGCAGCAGTGACGCTCCCGCAGGAGCAAGCTTCTAATTCCACTGCCGCAGCAGTGACGCTCCCGCAGGAGCAAGCTCTCTCTAAACCTCCACTGCCGCAGCAGTGACGCTCCCGCAGGAGCAAGCTCTCTCTAAACCTCCACTGCCGCAGCAGTGACGCTCCCGCAGGAGCAAGCCTCTAATTTCCACTGCCGCAGCAGTGACGCTCCCGCAGGAGCAAGCTTCTAATTTCCACTGCCGCAGCAGTGACGCTCCCGCAGGAGCAAGCTTCTAATTCCACTGCCGCAGCAGTGACGCTCCCGCAGGAGCAAGCTCTCTCTAAACCTCCAATGCCGCAGCAGTGACGCTCCCGCAGGAGCAAGCTCTCTCTAAACCTCCACTGCCGCAGCAGTGACGCTCCCGCAGGAGCAAGCCTCTAATTTCCACTGCCGCAGCAGTGACGCTCCCGCAGGAGCAAGCCTCTAATTTCCACTGCCGCAGCAGTGACGCTCCCGCAGGAGCAAGCTTCTAATTTCCACTGCCGCAGCAGTGACGCTCCCGCAGGAGCAAGCTTCTAATTTCCACTGCCGCAGCAGTGATGCTCCCGCAGGAGTTTCAGTTACAGGATTGATGTGCTTTCTTACCCCCAAGGGAGCCAATCTTTCAAACCAGTTCCACCACCACAGCAGCGACGTACCTCTTTGGTCCTGCGGCGGAGGGGCTTTTCGCTGCAGTGGTAGCGACGTGCCTCCTGCTGTCGCCGGGGCCCCGAGGGGTTTTCTCCTGCTGCGATGCTGACGTGCCTCCTGCCGCTTCAAGGGCCCAGAGGGGCTTTCCCCTGCTACGACGCTGACGTGCCTCCTGCCGCTGCAGGGGCCCAGAGGGGTTTCCCCTGCTACGACGTTGACGTGCCTCCTGCCGCTGAAAGGGCTCAGAGGGGCTTTCCCCTGCTACGATGCTGACGTACTTCCTGCCGCTGCAGGGGCCCAGAGGGGTTTCCCCTGCTGTGACGTTGACGTGCCTCCTGCCGCTGTGGGGGCCCCGAGGGGTTTCCACTGCTACGGTAGTGACGTGCCTCCTGCACCCACAGCGGCCCCGAGGGGTTTCCACCGTCACAGCGGCGACGTGCCTCCTGCTCCTGCAGCAGCCCCGAGGGGTTTCCACCGTCACGGCAGCGACGTGCCCCCTGCTCCCACAGCGGCCCCGAGGGGTTTCCACCGTCACAGCGGCGACGTGCCTCCTGCTCCTGCAGCAGCCCCGAGGGGTTTCCACCGTCGCAGCGGCAAAGTGCCTCCTGCTCCCGCGACAGCCCCGAGGGGTTTCCACTGCCACGGCAGCGACATGCCTCCCGCAGCGACCACGGAGGTTTCCACCACCGCGGCAGCGATGCACCACCTTGGTCCTGCAGCGGCCCCGAGGGGTTTCCCCTGCTGCAACAGCGATGTGCCTCCTGCCACTGCGGGGGCCAGAGGGGTTTCCCCTGCTAAGACGTTGACGTGCCTCCTGCTGCTGTGAGGGCCCCGTGGGGTTTCCACTGCTACGGCAGCGATGTGCCTCCTGCTCCCACAGCGGCCCCGAGGGGTTTCCACCGTCACGGCGGCGATGTACCTCCTGCCTCCCGCAGCGGCCCCGAGGGGTTTCCACTGTCGCAGCGGCGACGTACCTCCTGCCTCCCGCAGCGACCACGGGGGTTTCCCCTGCCGCGGTGGCTTCATACCTCCTTTCTCCTATGGCAGCCAGGGGAGTAGTTTCAGAGGTACCCCTCATACTCCCAGAAACATATTACACCCAATTCTCTTTCTGGCAACAAATTGAAATACAAACACATATCCAATGCTAAAGCCATATCATCCCCTCCGCACCTCAAGCCCTCTACAGCAACATTCATCTGCCCTCCCGAACTCACAATCTACCCCCCCCCCCCCCCAGCTGTAACCTTGCAATTCTTTGGGGGGTCATCAAAATCTATAGCGGCTGTCCGACTAGGTTGCAATTTTTGGGGGAGTGCTCCAGGTTCGGGCTAACACCGAGCTCGGAGCCCTCTCCTCGGACAGCTCGCCAAATACGCTTACCATCCATTGCTCCTGAATCATTCGTAAGTGTGAACTCGTGAAATGATGTTTTACTAACAAAGTTCGGGAGGAGCACGTTCAAATGATTAATACAATCAATACGTCATCAGCAATTACTCCTCATCCTATCAGCAGGAGAGGAAGTACGTATATATAGACACGTTTGACTCACCTACAGCTCTTTGACATTTTTCGGCATCCCTCCACCACCCCAACTCCTCACACTTAATTGTTCCTATCAAAGTCAGGATACGGGGGGAGTGCTCCAGGTTCGGGCTAACACCAAGCTCGGAGCCCTCTCCTCGGACAGCTCGCCAAATACGCTTACCATCCATTGCTCCTGAATCATTCGTAAGTGTGAACTCGTGAACCACCTTCTTGGGAGTCATTTGGGACTCGGAAACAATGTCTGCTCGGCTATCCCCCGGGCGCATTCATTCCATTCGTTCAATTGTCGAGGGCATAAAACTAGGCCAGCTACTCACTGTCAAACACTTTCAGAGAGTGTTGGGGCTCATGGCAGCGGCATCCAGCGTTATACCGCTCGGCCTGCTACACATGAGACCTCTGCAGTGGTGGCTCAGGACCAAAGGGTTTTCCCCGAGGGGCAACCCGCTTCGCACAATCAAGGTCACGAGGCGATGCCTACGCACCTTGACCCTGTGGAAGAATATCTGGTTCCTGTCACAAGGCCCTGTGTTGGGGGCTCCGTCTCGACGAGTGACTCTGTCAACGGATGCCTCCCTCACAGGTTGGGGGGCGGTTCTGAGGGACCGCTCCTCACAAGGGCTTTGGAGCTTGCGGCACCAGTCCTGGCACATAAACCTGCTGGAGTTACTGGCGGTCCGCAGAGCGCTACTTGCTTTCCTCCCGGACCTAATTGGGCATCATGTCACTGTGTTCACAGACAGCATGACAGTGGTGGCTTACTTCAATCACCAGGGAGGTCTTCGCTCTCGTCCAATGTACAAATTGGTGAGACAAGTTCTTCTCTGGGCCCAGGGCAAGGTGCTCTCCCTCAGGGCAGCCCACATCCCTGGAGTCCAGAACATAGGAGCAGACTTCCTGTCGAGGCAGGGGCCGAGGCCCGGGGAATGGCGGCTCCACCCCGAGGTGGTGGAGCAGATTTGGAAGAGATTCGGGAAGGCACAGGTAGACCTGTTTGCCTCAGTCGAAAATACTCATTGCCCTCTATGGTTCTCCTTAACGTACCCAGCGCCGCTGGGGCGGGATGCCATGATGCAGGTGTGGCCGAGGCTACACTTGTACGCTTTTCCCCCGATTGTTCTGCTCCCGGGAGTTCTGGCCAAAGTTCGTCGGGACAGGGTCCGTCTCACGCTGGTGGCCCCCTTTTGGCCCAGCAGGATCTGGTTCTCGGACCTGGTATCCCTCCTAGACGGAGTCCCCTGGGAGATTCCGGTCAGGGGGGATCTTCTGTCCCAGGCGGAGGGTTGTGTTCTTCACCCCCGCCCAGAACTTCTGAAGCTGAAGGTCTGGCCCCTGAGGGGATCCAGTTCTTCGAAACTGGTCTCACAGCCGAGGTTGTAGAGACCATCCTTCAGTCCAGAGCTCCCTCCACGAGGAAACTCTACGCTCTAAAGTGGAAACTCTTCTCTGCTTGGTGTAGCGTAAGGCAGTTAAACCCAGTAACCTGTCCCGTTGGCAAAGTGCTGGAGTTCCTGCAGGAGAAGTTTGCGACAGGGTTGTCCCCCTCTACCTTGAAGGTTTATGTGGCTGCCATAGCGGCTTGCCACATACCTCTGGGTGGGGTGTCCTTGGGCAGGGACCCCCTAGTCTCTCGTTTCCTTCGTGGCACTCTAAGGCTGAGACCTGTGACACAGACCAGGGTTCCTGCCTGGGACTTGTCTTTGGTACTCCAAGGCCTGTCCCAGGCACCCTTTGAACCATTAGAGGAGCTTCCTATTAAACTCCTCTCCCTAAAGATCCTTCTTTTGCTGGCTATCACCTCGCTAAAGAGGGTTGGGGATCTTCAAGCTCTCTCGGTGGTTCCATCTTGCCTCGAGTTTGCGCCCGGGATGACGAAGGTTTTTCTTCACCCGAGGCCAGGCTATGTCCCTAAGGTTCTCACGAACGTGGCTCGGTCTATCATGCTACAGGCCTTCTGTCCTCCCCCCTTTGACGATCATGAGCAGTAGCGAAAGAATAAGGTCTGTCCAGTACGAGTACTGGACGCTTACGTCCTCAGGACTGCTACCTGGCGTAAGTCAAACCAACTGTTCGTTTGTTTTGGGGCCCCTGAGGGGGCTCCAGCTTCCAAACAAACCCTAAGCCGATGGATAGTCGAGGCTATCTGTCTGGCTTATGAGTCGGCCGGACATGCTTCTCCCCTGAGGGTCCGGGCCCACTCTACTAGGAGCGTGGCGACCTCCAAGGCGTTTCTCTCAGGAGTTTCCCTTGCTGATGTTTGTGCTGCGGCTGGCTGGTCCTCACCGCACACCTTTATGAGATTCTATCAATTGGATCTCGATTCCGCTCCGGGAACGAGGGTGCTCTCTCAGTGAGCTGAGACACATCCGTAGGCCGGCGTCGCTGAGGTGACGTTGGTATAACGTTCCCCTAGCGTTTTCTGACGCAGCTCGAAGTTCCCATGAAAGGGAACGTCTCGGGTTACGTATGTAACCCTGGTTCCCTGAAGGGGAACGAGACGCTGCGTCTTTCGCCTCAGCTCCTTGCGCCTCCGGGCCCGCTTCAGACACTCTTTTGCTGTCACTTCCGGGTTCCGGTGCGCTTTTATGCTCTGTTCATGACGTCACTTCCCGCGACTTGCATTCACACGCGTAATTCTCTCATTGGTTGTACACATCTTCATGTGACTGACATCAAGGGTTTCCCCTAGCGTTTTCTGACGCAGCGTCTCGTTCCCCTTCAGGGAACCAGGGTTACATACGTAACCCGAGACGTTTTCCACTGCAGGTCCTCAAATCGGGCATTAAGGTCAGCCAGTTGAACAGTCTCTGAAGTTTATAGCTGTTCTGACTTGCTCTGAGCCTGTTGAATCCATTCTGGGCACATTTTTCTGTCAGGAATTGTGCTGGACTCAAATGCAGGCTCAAAAATAAGGAAGTTTATTGTTAAAAAAAAAAAGAAACTTAAAATCAGAAAAAAGACAAGTCCTAAGCAAAAATGTCCAACAGCTTCCAGTTAGAGGATAGGACACAAGCACACTGCCAAATATATCGGTGAAACAGACCACATGACTTCACAGCAGGGAAAGCGAAGTCATGAGCACCCGGTGGGAGAGCGTCGGCAAACCCGAGCCAAAGAGAGCCACAAGGATGAGAAACTACAGCGAGAAGGACTCCTTGTGGATGAAGCGAGAGAACCTGGCAAGAACAATGGGGAAACGATAAAGCAAAACAGGCTGGGCCGGAGTGAAGCTAGAAGCAACAAACAATGATCAAGACAAAAGACACAAGGGGAATAAATAAGGAAGTAATAAAGGGGTAAACTTGAAGAACAAGGAGGTGGGTACAAATATAAAGTAAATTCTTATCTGATTCCTAGATAAATTCTTCCAGCATTATTCCTCACTATATCTCAAAATGGTGTAAAGTTTTGTTTTTTGTTTTTTTGGTTGATGTGTGCGTTGTTTGCCTGGATCGGGTCAGAATGTGACTTTGAATAGCACACAGTCTCCGTGGGCATCCCACATTAACGGATAATAAGCTGGCTTGTGAACCTCTGACATTTCTCTCTTTTAAAAATTATTACATAAACTGACGATATATATATATATTTTTATTAACTACTTCTTTTAAAAGAAGACACTTCAAGCTTTCTAAAGACATATTTCTCATGTCTGCATGGCAAGTATTCGCTGAGTTGCAATACATTATCAGACACGTTTCAGAATGGACTTCACAGAGAGAGATGGGAGAATATCTTATTTGTTTTCTTTATTTTGCAAAAAGCACATTTTGTTTTTATTGTCAGTGTACACAAAGAAAGCTAAACACTACATAAAAGACACTAATAAAAGTAAAAAAAATTCAAATTATCTACAGTGGAGTTCGTTTTGTCGACGGCCTCGGGGGTTGCAAAAAAAGCGTCGAGATAACCGTTAAGCGAGATAACCAACAGCCAATATGGCGATTTGTTTGATGAAGAGATCGGCATGCTATAAAAGTACATAAACTGTATATGTTTGCTAACAACAAAAAGGCATCTGTTTAACATCAACAACAGAGATTTACCAGTATACAATAAAAAACACCTTCGATTCTGGATATAAACCTTTAATTATATCCTCCAACATTGCAAACACAATTTCGCTCACTGCGTAAACATTCATACAATATTTATGATTTCATCACGCTGTACTAGACTTTCTTGTGTTTTGCCTGTCTAATGTGCTCTCTCAACAAATTCGGCTTCGTCCCGTTATTTAACAACTGGCTTCTTCAATCCGTAACAGCGCTGAGCAGACTGCGTGTCAGAAACAGGTGTGTGTGTGTGTGTGTGTGTGTGTGTATTACATTGCATACTTTCTTGCGTTCTGCCTGCCTAATGTGCTTTCTCAACAACTATGCCCGCGTATTATCACCAATAAACGGCTTTAAACAGCCTTGGAATTCAGGGTTTGATTCACACTACTTCCTGTATTTTTGGGTGTACACTTTTGACTGATACATGATAAACAAGCCAGCTAGTTAGCTTTTGTCACAGACAGGCGCACACACACAGTGGACGAGAGTACGTGACTGAGGCTGTGTGAGTCAAAAAAATGCAGCGATTTATATTTGTGCAGTGATTTAATTATTTTTTAGACAAAGAACATTTGACATCCCATACTGTCATTGCGTAATCAGCCAGTGACGGCTTCCCGCATATGTGCGATTCATTTGCACGTGGAGGAGTGAACATCTTCTGCTCTGTCTGCATCTGGGAGGACCAGGCCACCTGTGAATGCTTTGGGATGGGGATGCGGCAGCACTCACTGCTCTTCGAGAGGAGTAAGAACGATATGTGCTTTCACTTCAGAGAGTCTCCAAAAGTCTCCAATAACTCCAGATAAAGTTGTTAGATTTTTCACTAGTCACTTTAAAAAAAAATTGTGCTAGAGTGGTCTGAAAACTCGCTAAATATAGCAACAAAGGCGCCAAGTTGGCAACACTGACCGCGATCCATGTGCAACGCGAACTCGGCGCATGCACAGTGAACTCTCAGTCACGAGATAACCATGTGAAGAGAAGCATATGTCCCTCTTTTGTGCTCAAGACATTAGATTTCGGCGACGAAAAAGAATCGACATTACCCACAAGAAAATGCTTTGACAAATAGGGAGTTTGGCGGTTCCACTTCAAAAACGTCGACATAACAGTATTGGCGAGTTAACCATGACTCGAGATAAGTGAACTCCACTGTATAACACTATGACTCTGTTTTGACCAAAAATTATTTTGATTATTTTGAGTCTCTTTCACACCAATAAGACAAAAAGTGAGTTGGTCATACCGTCAGACCCAACTGGGTTAATAACTACAAACAGTCAGGACCTCAGTTTACCATCTCATCTGAAGGATGTTGCTTGTTACAGAATAGTGTCCCCAACACTATACTACGGAGTTATGGCCCACACAGAGTGATCACTCCTTGGAGACCATACAATGCTTATGTGTGTGGTGTGGGCTTCAATGCAGGAGTGGTGATTAGATGATTGCTGGCAGGTGCAGGTGATCACGGCATGTGTGTAGGTGGGAGTAAGAGAGGATTATTGGAAATGTAGTTTACTGAGGCGACAGGTGAATCGTGACACTGATACTCATAATGGCAAGTTAAAGTATTAAAAGTTGTCTTCCATTCATCTTCTCATTATCCTAACAAGGGATTTTGTGAAAATAGTCACCAGTTGAAGTAGTTTGAATTCTACTGTGTTTATCAGTAGCAATGAGTAGCAGATCTTTACCATGATGCAAGGCCCCATTCATCAATGCATGAGTGAAGAGATCATTCCCAGGAGCAAAATGATTGCACTGTCATATGATCACTGGAGTGGCAGAGAGGCTGCACGGGTCTTGCTGAAGACATCGAGAGAGATCAGGAGAAAGCGGCAGGATTCAGGAGACCACAGGTTAAAGGTTTCATGAATTGTGAAATCAAATTTTCCTTGATTTTCTTTTTTACATCAAGTTTATTGTACCATAAAACATCCTGAAAGTTTCAGAAATCAAAACTTCCTCATTAGTCCAAAAACAGCTTTTACTCAATCCAAGCTCAGAAAAATTTAATTATATGGAATTGTGTCACTTTATTAAGTAATAGTGAGAAAAAAGACCGTCTCTGAAGAATCAAATCAACGCATAGTTCTACATCATTGTGTTTTTGGCCCTGTCCACTGGTGTGTTAGTGAGATGAGAAGATAGATACAGAATCACTGAACTAAAAATAATATTACCTTCTAAAAGATCTTAATGCTGGGAAAGTGGTTGTATATTTTCAACAATGTGAATGTCTCAGTGGAGCATTATTTGTTTGTTCAGTGCATTTCACTGTGGATTCTTTAATAAATCAGAAACATTTCAGCACAGGGTTTCCAAACAGGCTTTTACTACAAGAAATTGACCTGACAGTAATACCACAACATGTTGTCACGTCTTCACTAAACCAGGACTCTTGTTTTGCCTTTTGTCAGTCACATGTTCATTTTGTTCTAGATCTTTCCGTCACCCATCGGTTACCATAGTCACTAATCATCACAGGTGTTTGTCTTTAGGTTCATCACTGTTAGTATATTTAGTCCTCCTTGTGCACTCTTTAGTTGTCAGTTCTCGTTTTACGTTGTGGCGTGTATTGCCTTCTTTGAGTTCCTGTTTCATTAAAGATACAATGTTTATAGTATCTTCGTCTACGAGCCTTCTTCCTACACGCACCCGTGACACATGTAAGTAACCATTTTAAATTCTCATACTCATCATCATACTCTGATCATTTATTTCTGATTAATATTTCAAGTACAGTGAGATGTTCTTTGTATGAAAATTGTTACAATTGTTACATGTGTATACAATTAGTGTATAATTGTTACCCATTTTAACCCAATAATTTTAATTAATAATTGTAACCCAATCCCATAACCATGGGAAGCCAATAATTAAAGGGAACTGAATGGATCAAGAGAAACTTTATCTCCTTCTTTTGACAACCAATTTAGTGAGGGAGGGGTGTAGTGCACTGGCATACCTGACCAGTTCCCAGGGGTCTCCCATCCAAGTCAAGTCACTTTAATTTATATAGCACTTTTCACAGTACAGATTGTTTCAAAGCAGATTTACAGTAATAATACTAAATTAACGCAACAAAGATTATTTTGCCTGTACAACAGCTCCATAAGAAAGTCATTGTCCAGCTTAAGCAGGATCCCTTTCAAGGGAACTCACACTGCATCAAGCGCTATGGGAACCCAACTGCGTGGCTGTGTCATGAAGCATGTGTTTGATCAAAACAATGTTAGAGGACAGGAATGTGAATGGAGGTCAGAGGCAGGTGACGTTATGAACCAGGAGTGTATAAATGCCATGCCAAATGCATGCTATTCCAAACAGTAGGCAGATCATGTGTCTTCAGTAGCACTCTGTGTGATTGAGTCGGTCTTATTTATTGTTGTCTGTCTACCAAAGTGTGAATACGGTGAATAAATAGCTGTTCATCCACCCTCCCCCGCCGCTCTCAGGTCTCATGAGCAGCGCCAAAAACACAACTCCTCATACCGTGCCTCACAGAAACAGAGCGACCCCTCCGGAAGAACGGAAGACACTCTCACCCACAGCCTTCAAGGTGTAGAACGGATCTGAGGACCGTTATTATCGCCAAAAACTCTTGCAGGAAAGTCTGCGGGTTCTACACCATGAGTGTCAGACCTATGAGAGTCCCCTTCGAGGAAAATCGATTTATGGTGCCCACCAGACTGCTGTCTTACCAACCCTGCCACCTTGCATGCTTCTGGGCACAGTGTTCCCCAGCAAGCACCAATCCCAATGTCCGCCTGGAAATGTGGCTTCCACACTTGCTTCCTCTAAGGAGGGCTCAAACGCCTTCAGTTTGGTTGTTCCCTACCAGTTCACTGTTTCAGGGCACCTCGAGAGACTGGTTCCCTTAATAGAATTTGTGGCATCATGGAAGAATATTTCTCAATTTGTCCTGTGCAATGTTTAAAAAGGTTACACTATCCATTTTTGGGCTTGACTGCCTTGGTTTATGGGGGTGCTACCCACTATGGTGGCCCCTGTTCAGGCTCTGGTTATGAAACAAGAAGTAGAAAGACGGGGACAGAGAATTTACAGCCATTACTTTACTGTTCTGAATAAGGATGCATTGCATACCATTCTGGTTCTGCGTGTGCTCAATCAATCAGTAATGCTACTCTGGTTCAAGACACTGACCTTGAGACAGATCATCCATCAGGACAGGTCCGAGGACTGGTTTGTGACAATGGATCTCAATTATGACATAGATACTTCCATGTCTCCATCCATCCATAACACAGTTAAGTTCCTAAGGTTTCCCTTTGCGATATATGGCCACGCTCAAGTGGATCTGTTTGTGTCTCGAGAGAGAGAGATCTCACTGTTCACTCTGGTTCGCCTTTTCTCATCCAGCTCCTCTTGGACATTTCCACTGTGACACCCTGAGGCTGCAATACAGACGATGGTACCGACTTGGGATCGGACCGTGATGCTCTGCAGTCTATCCCTGGCTCCCTTCGAGCTGACAGAAGAAGTTTCTCCAAAATTTCTAACCTTAAAAAGTCTCTTTCTTCTGACAATCAATTCTCTAAAAAAAAGATATGGAGATTTGCAAGCCCTCTCGGTTTCCTATTCATGCCTCAAATTCGCTCCTGGCATAGTGAGAGCCTTCCTCCACCCTAGACCAGGATAAATTCCTATGGTTCCCACTAATGTGGTCAGATCTGTTGTGCTCCGGGCCTTTTGTCCTCCCCTTTTCAGGTATCCAGACCAGTAACAAAATAATCTGTTTTGTCCTGTTCTGGAGCTGTCCAGTGGCATAAATCATAACAATTGTTTGCATGAATTGTCTCCTAGAATAGGGGCCCTGGTGTCCAAACAGAGAATGAGTAAGTGGACAGTTGAGGATATCTCACTTGCTTACGAGTCGGCCAGGCTGCCCATATCTCTAGCAGTCCGTGCGCACTCAGCTAGGAGTATGGCTGTATCTAAGACCCACAAGATGTTTGTGATGTGACAGGCTGGTCCTCCTGGGACTCCTCCAGGCACACTTTCTTTAAGTTCTATAACCTTGACCCAGACTCTACTCCTGGGATCTTGTTAGTTGATTACCTTGTTTGTCGTTCAGCTGTTCAGTATTAGTCCTCATGAATTTAAACCCTTATGCTTCCCTTGTCAGTAATTGTCAAATGTTAGGTGGTAGTTCGTGTGTGTTTAGTTATACTCCCTCCGAGCTTGAGTTTTGCACCATTGCGTGCCTTTTTGTTTTTCTTTGGTTAATTAAAGTGTTTTTGTTTGAACCTTATCGTCTCCTGGCATCTCTACATCACACACTTGCACTCGGTGCCTAACACATGGATATTAAAATCACCAACAATTAGGAATTTATCTGCAGCCAGCACTAACTCTGATAATCTGCAAATTCTTTGATAAAGTCTGTATGGTGCCCTGGTGGCCTCATACCTTTTGTTTTACAGCACTATCACTTCAAAATAATTATATTTCAAACTAGACCTTTGAGTGGTACTGAAGGTATTACTATAAATTACAGCAACACCTATTCCTTTACCTTTCAGACAAGACTGATGTTCATAACTGTGACCTTGAGGGGTGGATTCATTTAATGTAATGTAACCACCTGGTTTTAGAATAAATAATGGCTGCAGATAAAGTCATACTTGTTGGGGATTTCATTATCCATGTGGATAATGAAAAAGGCACATTGGGATTGGCATTTAGAGACATTTTAAACTCTGTTGGAATTGGACATGTATCAGGTGTCATCACGGAGACACGGATGTAAGTAAACAGACAGGACCTTTATTGACAAAAAGCACAGGAGCAGTGAACGGGTGACAGGCAGTGAGACAGAGACAGGTGGAGGTTTAACTGGATGTTCTGAACACAGAGAGTGATGCCACTGAGACTTGGAGATATTTCTTGAGACTCGTAGAAAGACACTGGGGATAACAGGTCCAGGCTGCTGGAGTCTGTACACAATGTAAACCAGACACTGTGTGCCGGGTGAGTGTGAGTTATATAGTGAATGGCTGATGAGAAACAGGTGCAAGTGCTCAGTACTCAGGGGATTGGGAACGAGGGGGTGGAACATGGGAGTCTGGTGCGAGAAGTGTGGTTGAGTCCGTTACATCAGGAGTGAACTGCTGGCGTTCGATCCATTTCCTATTTAGCACCTAAACTCTGGAACATATTAGCCCAGTTCTGTCAACACTCCATTGTCTTCATAGTAAACATCAAATACATTTTATAAAGCATTAAATGGTTTAGCTCCCCAGTACTTGAGCGATCTCTTAACACATTGTAATCCTTCACCTCTACACAATCTGTCAGTTTAAATTTAGACTAAAAACATATCTCTTCAATCTGGCTATAACCTATTCAACAACTTTTTTTAAAATCACGTAAAATGATTGTTAGGCTGCATAATTTAGGTCAACCGGAACCAGGAACACTTCCCATTACACATGATTTACTCACTGCATCTTAAGAATGGCATTTACGCTGATATTAGTCTCTGTTTCTCCCAAGGTTACCATGGTCAGCCAGATCCGGGCCATATCCAGATCAGGACCTGCACCTTGGCATGAGCACAACACAGCCCTGAAGTGTCTGAAGAGACCGTGACTCTACTAGACCCTCCCCTGTGAACACCTCATGAACCCAATCTCCAACCAGACAGAACTGGATTTAATTTTTTGACCTGAAATGTTGTCAATATAACAATCATACAATGCTTAACAGTTAATATTCATCAATATTACTGATTGGCCTGCTTTGCTGCTCTACAACCAAAACAAACGTTTTTTTATTGTTTTCCTGTGACCACTGCAAAGCTGATTTGAAACAATTTCTATTGTAAAAAGTGCATTAAAAATAAAAGTGACTTGATTTGACATGGATCTCACTCAATTACATCTGTAATATTACCATGGTACTGAGCCAATGTTTGAGCCTTTTCACACAACAAGCTAGTGCATTTGAGATTAATATTGAAGATAAATATAATTGTTTCTAATTAAACAACTTTCCTTTTCTGTTGTACGTTTGCTGTTTTCCCACATTTAGTGCCATATGATCTTAAACACAACACAACTCAATTGCACATTACAATTATGAAATAATTTAAAGATGTTTTACACTGCATGAGTTAATGTTTAAAAGATAACAACTCTCACTTTCCAAAGTGTAATTAACTAGTTAATTTCCTACATAGCTAATTTAAATCTATTTCATGAAGACATGTATAATGTTGATATAATGTTGTGACCATTTGTTGGAAAGTCAGTCACCACTTGTACATCACTAAGTGTGCAATATGAGTAATGCACACACAAAGAATCCCAAAGGAAGTTGATGGAATCACTTCAGCATATTATAACAGTTATTACAGCAGAAAATAATCATTATAATTAATTAGTTACTGTGCTGACCAATTGTTATGAGCTTGATTACCGCCTGGGAAAACAGGAACTCATGAATGCTGATGAAGAATTAGAACAATTACTGATTTTATAAGATCTCTTTTATTTAAATCTGCAGGAGCTAATGCTAATTCCTTTTTCTTCTGGTTTATGAAGACAATTTTCTGTTAAATTTTCTATTCAAAAGACAACAAGAGGTACTTTTGAACCCTTCTACAAAGATTAAAGTCTGGATGACCTTTCCAATGCATTCAATTAAATTAGCTGTACTTTTTTGGAAAAGCCCAGTATTTTACTGACATCTATAGCGTGCACATTTAATAGTTTGTCTATTATATTATGCTTAGATTGTGTTAATTTGTTTAACCAGCATATGGTGTTGTAGCACGTGAATAACCTTTCAGTCAGTATACAGTATATTGGTATAATTGACTGACTGTTGTTTTTGGTTAAACACACAGTAATCCGTCATTAGATATGGCACTCTATGTATTATTGAATAATTTACTGATGCTGATCTAATGTATAGTGAATTATTACATAATTTATTATGTATAGTTCTTTATTTGTATAGGAACCACACATGTGCCATTTGTAGAGGATCACTTGCACAAAACTCTTTGTGCAAGTGACTTTATGCACTCTTACCGACACCCCCTGGTGATCAAAATGCAAACCAGCACAACCAGTCCAGTGCTTTAAAAAATAAATGGCATTGGTCCTTCGAGCCAGATGTGTGACTTTTGTGGAGTAACATGTCCGGAGTCTGTGACATGACTAGAGCCTGAAACATATGTCTGTGGCAGATGGGCACCAAGGTCCACATGTTACTGGATGGATTACAAGGTAGAATACAGAAGCATTCAGCACACATACCCACCTGTTTCCAAACTGCAACCTCAGCAGCATCACAATGAGAAATGCAAAGTGCACTTCATCAACCAGAGGGAGCTGCCAAGATGACACCCTTACTGGAGAGCCACTTCCAGGTAAAGATCATCTCAAGCTGAGCATATAACTATGATTCTCTAAGAATAGGGAACAAGACACTTCATCTCCAAGAGGTCACTATGGGGAATACCTAAGGCATGACCGGTGTCTGAAGCACGAGTCTAAAAATGACAATGAACTTGACATTGGCAGGCAGCTGCCTATTACGTCACCACTGGTTCGACCGCAGGTATAAAAGATAGATCATCCACTTCTTATCTGAAGGAACCATTTTCAAAAATGCTGGAAGCATGGCAAAGGGATGCAGCATCTCATTGTCTATTCTCAGGGAACCATTGTTAAATGCATAACCTGAGACATTGTCTTTTGAAAGGTGGTTAGTCTAACCATCAACATACTACCTCACCACCTGCTGAGCTCTAAGAGCAGAGGCCTCAACATAATGACGCTCTTCAACGAGAACCTCACAACTGCTATACTAACAGAGCTCAGGAGAGTGGAGGACTCAGAAATCTGACTCTCTCTAGTGATAGGAGGCCTGACTATGCCCACACATTATCCAAAAACTACGAGCAGAAACCTCAGTATAATGCCCTATACCTATGAAGTTTACAAGGATACTCCCAGCAAGGCTACAACTCGCTCAAGGGAGCAGAGGAGTGGAGGCCTCAGCATGACAACTCTCTAAAATGAAAGGAGGTCTAACAATACCCCACACCTGATGCAGCTTTCAAGGAGGCTCACAGAGGACCTACAACTCACAATTGCCACCCGAGCAAAGCTCAATGGAGCAGAGGCCTCAATAAATATACAGTGGCTACGGAAAGTATTCAGACCCCCTTACATTTTTTACTGTTTGTTGTATTGCAGCCATTTGCTAAAATCATTTAAGATAATTTTTTTCCTCATTAATGTACACACAGCACCCCACATTGACAGAAAAACACAGAATTGTTGACATTTTTGCAGATTTATTAACAACGAAAAAACTGAAATATCTCATGGTCAAGTATTCAGACCCTTTGAAGCACAAAGAAGCACCGTTTTGCTCTAATACAGCCATGAGTCTTTTTGGGAAAGATACAACAAGTTTCTCCAGAGATGCTCAATTGGGTTCAAGTCAGTGCTCTGGCTGGGCCATTCAAGAATAGTCATGGAGTTGTTGTGTAGCCAGTCCTTTGTTATTTTAGCTGTGTGCGTAGGGTTATTGTCTTGTTGGAATGTAAACCTTCGCCCCAGTCTGAAGTCCTGAACACTCTGGAGAAGGTTTTCATCCAGGATATCCCAGCACTTGGCCACATTCATATTTCCGTCTATTGCAACCAGCCGTCCTGTCCCTGCAGCTGAAAAACACCCTGACAGCAAGATGCTGCACCACCATGCTTCACTGTTGGGACTGTATTGGACAGGTGATGAGCAGTGCCTGGTTTTCTCCACACATACTGCTTAGAATTAAGACCAGAATGTTTTATCTTGGTCTCATCAGACCAGAGAATCTTATTTCTCACCATCCTGGAGTGAATTCCATGAGGACTTTCATGTGTCTTGCACTGAGGAGAGGCTTCCGTCGGGCCACTCCGCCATAAGGCGCTGAATAATGGAGGGCTGCAGTGATGGTTGACTTTCTCCCATCCCTCGACTGCATCTCTGGAGTTCAGCCACAGTGATGTTTGGGTTCTTCTTTACCTCTCTCACCATGGCTCTTCTCCCTCGATAGCTCAGTTTAGTCGGACGACCAGCTCTAGGAATGGTTCTGGTCTTGTCAAACATCTTCCATTTAAGGAGTATGGAGACCACTGTGCTCTTAGGAACCTTAAGTGCAGCAGAAATGTTTTTGTAATCATGGCCAGATCTATGCCTTGCCACAATTCTGTCTCTGAGTTCTTCAGGCAGTTCATTTGACCTCATGATTCTCATTTGCTCTGACATACACTGTGAGCTGTAAGGTCTTATATAAACAGGTGTGTGGCTTTCCTAATAAAGTCCAATCAGTATAATCAAACACAGCTGGACTCAAATGAATTTGTAGAACCTAGAAGAGGTGTAGTTAAATATAAAAGTGCCACAGCAAAGGGTCTGAATACTTTGGACCATGTGATATTTCAGTTTTTCTTTGTTAATAAATCGGGTTTTCTTTGTTAATAAACAGTTCTGTGTTTTTCTGTCAATATGGGGTGCTGTGTGTACAAAGAGTGAAATATTTATGGGAGTCTGAATACTTTCCGTACCCACTATATGTCACTTTCTTCAGCGAGAGGAGCTCTAACAATGTTCACCATATCGAAGGAGTCCCACGGAGGGCCTGGCAGCTTAGCACTACAATCTCTAGGAGTAGAGGCCTCAGCTTAACAACGTGACTCAATAACTATGACTATCTCTAGTGGAGAGAGGCCTGACAAAGCTCATCCATAGCCAAGCTCTAAGAGCGGAGGCCTCAGTATGTGTACTCTCTAAACCAAGAGGAGACCTAACAATGCTCTACATTTGAGACATCTTGCCAGAGGCTCACATAGAGCCTACAACTTGCACAGACTATATAAATGGAGCTCAGGTTCCTGACAACATTCATTCGTTAGCCGAGCTCTAAGAGCAGAGGCCTCAGCGCTACAATGACCAACAAGAAATCCAACGAGGAGGTTCAGAGAGAGCCTGCCGCTCGCAAATGTTACTCATGTGGAGCTCAATAAGTATCCCGTCACTTAAGGAGGCTCACAAACACGAAGAGCCTAGCAACTTAGCAACTACCCCATGCTCAGGCTTGGCTCCGAAGAAGCTCTAAGAATAGAAACCCAGACTTCAGCTTACATCTGACCAAACACTCACATCTCGCCCAACCGCCAGTAAGGGTGATGACATATAGAGACACACTGCCAAACACATTATGAGTCCAGTCTCAGTGAAAAGCACATCAGAGCACCACCTTACCTCGGATAGGGAAAGAAAAAGGGCCTGAGGCATCATGTGCAAGGTTGGCAGCAGCCTGACCAGCTGCTGCATATGTTCTGCTATTCAGAAATGATGTAACAGACAGTGGTCAGGTTGGCAGAGACAGTGTTTTCAGTGCAGATCACTGCCCATTAGGGCATGGCATGGCATGGCTGGGAATGGGCATCATAAATGCCCATTGAGAGATAGCTTGCCAGCTTGTTATCAACAGGATGAATATGCATATCCATATTCTAGCATCCTTTCTACATCGGCGTAGTTCGCCTGTAACTGATGGATGCGAATAAATTGTGACTTTCCCCAAGATCTCTACACTTCAGTGTAAAGAGTTGGAAGAAAGGGTATACTCGTACGAGCAGGGTGGTTACAATCCAACAGGAAATGATCAATGATCATTTGAAGCTGCTCACGCTTCTACAGCATATCTAACCTATCTGTGGCGCGAGTCATAACTTCATGAAACATAAAGACATGAAACATGTCTTGTTTTTACTTGCTGTAATTTGTTGAGACAGATGCATTAAACAAACTGTCTCCTGAAGATAAGAAAGAGGATGACGTATTGCGCCTGCAGTCAAACCAGTGGTGATGTCATGTTTGACTCATGCTTCAGACACCTCTCATACTGGAGGTATTCCCCATAGCGACCCCTAGGGGACACAGCATGAGTTCCCTTTCGAAAGGGAAACTCATGCAGTGATTCAGCAGTGCGGGAAGAGAATCACCAACTTCATCGAACCAAATGACAGAAATAGTTGAATCAGCATCGTCTCAGAGTCAGTTCACCAAGTGAGGCCTCTGTAACCCAGACTAAACCCACACCAGTATCAGCTCCATGATCACATGATCCTCTTCCCTCCACACATTCCATAGAGAAGGCCAAATGGTCCTAACCTAAATAACACACAAACACATATGTATGTGGGCGCATAATAAACTCTGCGGGGGATGACTTGCACAAAACTCTGACTTTGTGCACACTTACCGACACCCCCATGTGATCAAAATGCAAACCAGCACAGACAGTACAGTCCTTTAAAAATAAATAACTTTGGTCCTTCAAGCCAGATGTGTGACTGCCATGGAATAACATTTCCAGAGTCTGTGACATGACAGAGACATGACAGAAAAATGTTCAATGCAACTCAAATGTACAGCTATTTCAGCTTATTTAATTTGTTCTTATGTATGCACATGGTTTTAAATGCTTATAACTAATGCTTATAACATGGTTTTAAATGCTTATAATCTTTCATCCTTTAATCCAGTCATGCAGGGTCTCTGCATTGAGTCTTTGCATTTTTAAACTGATTATGTACGGTATATTGTGTTATGCCAAAATGTACCAAATTATTTATTTCACTCCTTTGAACCAAAGTCTGTCCAATTCAGATAGCATCATAAATTATGCTGATTAGTTGGGAACAGAAACAAAGGAAACTGTCCCGTTCTGCCGTTCCAACCAAGCAATTGGCTGTTCTGGCAAAAAGTGCTTTTAAAAATGCCTAACGGCCAGATGAACACTCTCTTGTTTTTACGACTCTTGCTCTTTTTCCGTCTCTTGCCCTCTTGCTTTCCGGACTCTCTCTTTCACAGCGACTTCAGAGCTATCTTGTTTGAACAAAATTGTCACTAGGGCCGACATCATGTAACGCTTGAGAGCAGTGAAGAGCGCCCTCCACTGGTCAAAACCAATATAAACGTGAGAAATCCAGTGGAGGAAGTGAGCTGTATTGGAAAATTCTTACAAAGACTACAAATAAAGGGGGGAAATTATAATTTTGGATTTTTGTTTTAGATGGGTCATTTGGTAACAATTTGCTCAGTCGAAGCACTGCTTGTAAGACAGGTCTAGTGCAGCGAGCGGACGAAATCACAGATCACAATAATCTACTGAGACATTGGGTTTCTCAAATGTTAACCAGTGAAAATTGAGAAAACTTAAGTCAGATAAGTCTGACCAGCCCACAAAGAATTCCTTTTGCCCTATTGCCTAAGGTGGAACAGGAGCTGAAGCGCATGCAGTCCTTGATTCTCTGAGATCGCTGAACCAACAGAATCAACAGGTTTGGTCAGGATTTGTGTCAACCTCAAATGTTTGAATCAGGTTGTAAAATGTGAATGTTTTATTCTCCCAACATTAGAGGATATTGTCCCCAAACTCTCAGGAGCCTGTGTATTTTCTACTTTGGACGTGTCCTCAGGGTTTTGGGAAATCCCTTTTGACCAAATTTGTGTGAGGTTGACCACATTCATAACTCCAGTAGGACGTTTCTGTTTTAATAGACTAACATTATGGGTTACTTCAATGCCTGAAATTTTCCAAACAGAAATGAGTCGACTTCTAATTGGACACAAAGGCACTGTAGTTGTCATGGATAACATCCTTGTTTTTGGCAAGGATCAAAATGAGTATGATGAGAATCTTGAGGCCGTTCTGAAGCCCATCAGAGAGTCAGGTCTGAAACTGAACCCTGATAATGTCACTTTAACAAATCTGAGCTGCAGTATTTTGGCCACATCATCAGTCATGAAGGAATCAAGCCTGATGCAACCAAGGTAAGGCAATCAATGAAAAGCCTAGTCCCACTAACTTAATGGGAACGATTAATTATATAGGCATATTTTTGCTAAAGTTATACACAGAACTCCAGCCAGTCACAGCTATGTTGAAGAAGGACACAACATGCCTTTGGACAGAAGTTTACGAGCAGGTCCTTAACAAAGCACAAGTTAGCCTCAGCTCCCACTCTTGCATAATATGATCCAGAGAAACCAACTATGGTCAGTGCAGAAGCGAGTAGTTTTGGGCTAGGAGCTGCCTTGCTCCAAATTCATGGTGATGCAGCCCATACTGTCGCATTCTGTTCCAGAACCTTGACTGAAGCGGAGTGCAGATACTCACAAATGGAAAAGGAGTGCCTGGCAGGGGTGTGGGCATGCGAGCGGTTCCTTCCGGTTTGTGGTCTGTTTGCTGGGAAATTTCATCCAAGATGGGAAGGATGCGAGTGGTTCCACCCGCTACCTTCCTGTCTTGGATGAATTTTCCCAGCAAACAGACCACAAACCTTTAATACTGCTACAAGGTGCATTGAACCTCAAGGAGCAATGAATCTGGACCTTCCTGGTGCAGGAACTGAACATTTAAATACTCCTGTGGTTGCCCCTTTTGTACCTGTGAAGACACCGTCAGTGGTAACTTTTAGCGGAAGAGTTGTGAAAACACCAAAACGTTACTTAGACTAAAAGCAGTTTGCAGAGACTGATTAGTATGGTGTAAGGGAAACCATAAGGAGTGGAGAGGAAGATAGATAAAGGAGAAAATGACATAAGTGTTATATCATATTGTTCAATGATGTCTTCATTTGGGAAGATGGTGAAAACAACAAGAGTGATGTAGTTTTATTCTGTTGTACTTTATTTTGTTATTGTGTTAAAGAATATGTAATGTTCTCTTTCAAAAGAGGGGACATGTGTAGAAACCAGTCTTGTGGTGTTAGCCAATCAAGTGGAGATTCCCCCCACATGTATACAGATGAGAGTAAACAAAACGTTAGAGAGCTATCTATATAGTATGTTCAATAAAGCATGTTTTTTAGACAACATTGTTGTTCCCTCTCGTGACAGCTCATAAGCTGGGCATGCTCAGCACGCAGCTCAGAAGGCTACACAAACTTTGCCCCACATCAGCACCTGCATTATCTTTCACAAGGCTTTCCCAGCTGATGTCCACATACCCTCTGAGAGAGAGATAGAAAGCACATATAGAGATCCTAGACCATCCATTCATAGATTCATAGGTAAGATTCATAGAGGAAATACCAGGCATTCAGCATGCTTGCTCTCGGAGTCAGAGCATTGGTGGAGATGCTCAATCAGCTGGGTGACAAAAGAACCACATTGAGTTACTAGTGTAGCCAGACTCATGTTTAAACTGCCAATCTCAAAAGGTGTTCATCCTCTCAGAAACCCCATACCAAACCTTCTTCACACTGAAACCAAACATGATTAACCAGTAAATGTGTAAATGGGAAGTGCTATGCTTTGGAATGACAAATGAAGATCCAAGTGTCTCCGTAGAAAGAAATTTCCATATCAACAATTTTCTTCAAATTGTACCTTGCACAGACAGCCACTGAACTGGTGAATAAACTATGAGCTCTTCTCACTTTAGGCAGGTTTGATATGAGACAGTGAGCTAGTAACATTCCTTCTGTTGTTGCCAAACTTCCAGAGACAGTCAGATGTAAAAAAAAAAAAAAAATTGCTGTGTCGTGTGAATTTCTCAGAACCCCGAGAACAGTCTTTGTCTCTACCAACCTGCATTCTATTCAACTGGTGTCGATTGTTCCCAGCCTTTTACGATTAAAATAGGATGGCGCAATGATAAATGTTGACGAATTATTTTCAAACGTATAAACACTAGAGCAATATATATAATTCATTTCACAAAACCTAAGGACCAGGAAACTGTCACGGAATGACGGCGAGGACGAAGACGAAGATGAGAGTCCAATGAAACTTTAATCATAAATGCAGGGTGCCGTAACAGTCGTGCTAACAAAACATGTGATACACACAAACTCATTGTAGCACAAACAACAACCGACAACTGAAAGGTGGAGAAGGAGAACTAAATATACAAGTGATAATGAACAAAAGACAAACACCTGTGAGGATTAGTGACCATGACAACTGATGAGTGACAGAAAGATCTAGAACAAAATGAACATGTGACTGAAAAATGGCAAAATAAGAGTCCTGGTTTAGTGAAGACGTGACATAACTAGTGATGGGCAAAGCGAGGCTTCATGAAACACTGAAACACTTGAATCAAATGTGCCGTATTGTTTCGAGGCTTCGAAACTCTATACCGACACCCGTCTCCACGGCGACATCTAGTGGTCAATTGCACATGTCTGAAACTTTGACAACAATCCATTAAAAAAAATAAAAATGTTATGTTTGTGTTAATGTGGCGAGTTTTCTCTCTCTTTCTCTCTCTTTCTCTCTCTCTCTCTCTCTCTCTCTCTATATATATATATATATATATATATATATATATATATATTTATGAAAGTATATATATCTATTAATCTATATATTAATATTTGAATCTATATATAAATTTATATATCTGGGTGACAGAAAGATCTATAACAAAATGAACATGTGACTGAAAAAAGGCAAAATAAGAGTCCTGGTTTAGTGAAGACTTGACAGAAAATAATTTCAAAGGAAGTGAACGAGAGTTGTCAGAAACATTCACAGCCTTGCAGTTCACACTACATAGCCAACTTGCAAAGCAGCAAATCCAGTTCGACTGCATCAGGAGTTCCCCACTTTGGTAGTAAATGGGGAAAAAATCAGGTCGCTAAAAAGCTGCACTCAACCTTTCAGCTCATCATGTATTTGGGGAAGTGCTGAGAATGGTTCTTGCAGTAAAAATCAGAACTACTATCAGAGCTAAATCAGAGCTACTGAGCGAGAAACTTTTGAGTACTCACCGATCATTTCATGGCACACTTTAAAAAGCAGTTCATATCTACCCAAACTACAAACCCAATCAAAGTGGAGGCCAAAAACCTGGACAATGGAAACGTGATGAAAATTATTGATCAGCAATATCAGCCCTTCCCAGGGCTCTCTGGCCAGTGTGTAAGGTCAAAGCCATGATAGGAGCTGATGATCAAATAAGAACAGCTGAAGTGCAAGTGGGTGGTCGTAAATATATTAGACCAGTAAGTACACTAATCTGCTGGCCAGTGTTACTGAATGATGACAGATACTCTTTGATTTTTTTCTGTAATGATTTTGCTACATAAATTGGGATTGCATATCATTTTTTAATTTGATTTGACAGTTAGTTTTGGCCTACCCAGAATAAGGATGAAATTTCTGCTCTGTCAGCTGATTGCTATAGAGTTGCCTTATTGTTTGTGTGTGTTCATGAGACGTGTGTTTGTTTATGTCTTATGCTTAAATAGTTGTAACATCTTGTTTCTTGTCTTTAGTGTGAGAAGATAAGCTGTTAGTGGTCCATTCTATTCTATCTATGTCATCTTCATAAGAGTCCAGATATAATCCAATAATCCATAGCATCCATGCATATTTAATATCGTAAGGTTGTGTTTTGTATTATTTTAAGATTTTACTAACTTGTGTAACCAGCATATAGTATTTTTGCACGTGAATAACCTTTAAAGTCAGTATTCTTTGGCATGATTATGACTGCTGTCTTTGGCTAAATACACAGTAATACATCATTAGATACGGCAGTCCGTCGAATCCCCTTATTGAAATATTTACTGATGCTGATTTTATGTATTGTGTATTATTTCATAAATTATTATGTATATGTCTTTATTTGTTTAGAAACCACTCATGATATACATGGAGCATTGGTTGCACTGAACTGTGGCTCTGTGCGTTCTTACTAACGCCCCCTGGTGATCACAATGCAAAACAGTTCAGTCCTTTAAAAATAAATAACAGTACTGCTTTGTACTTTAAATTTTTTTCATCACATGACAACCATGAGAACAGTTGTAAAAGAGTTGCATCTTGTAGAATAACATGCTGTCTTATACAATATGGATAGTTAAATTATGCATTCTCATCTAATTTAAAAACTGAATTACTTTCTTTGTTCTGTGGAAAACAGAATAAGATGTTTTGAAGAATGATAGAAACCAAACAGTTTTGGTGACCATTGACTTCCCTTGTATGAACATAAAAGAAAACTGAGACATTTCTCAAAATATCTTCTTTTTTAAGCATAAAGTTAACAAGTATTAAGTTTAAAAAAAACTTCATAGTAATAAATATTCAGAGTATACATAGTTTAGTGTAGTTTAGATATGCAGCGTCTGATAATCATATTCTGAAGCATAATAAATTGAAGGGAACTGGATGAAATTGTTCACTAAGATTGATTTCACTGTAATTTGATTGTGACTGTTTTCTCAGGACTTGAGCTTTCATGTGTTCCCAAGGTCTGCGAGGGCTTCATCTGACCCTCATGAGAGAGTGTCTTAGTCTTCCACTGTGTAACGCACATTGATAAAGCCTGCAGGCAAAATCTAGACTGTGAAGGTGACTCATAACTGAGCCAGTGTAACTACTGTCAGCTGAATGGAAATAGGAGGGGAAGAGGGGAAATAGGGTACTTTTCCTTTCCTAGGGACCTTCTGTTGTGAGAAATGATTGAGGACTATCTGCTATACATGTTAGGATCTCCAAGGAATTCATGTCAATTATCTGTAGAGGACATATGTTTGTGGTTAATTTATGAGTCCCATACATGCAACAGATTCCTATATTCTTGTACATTAATATATGAAACACCATTATTTTGGCCATAAGTATTTCTCATCCATGGATTTAAATATGGCTGACATCACATGTAAGCAAATGGTAACAACCGAAACAGTAGTTCTGTTGTTTGTGTAATTGTCATTTGTACTTTCATTTTTGTTGATTTATCCCGAAAATGCTTAGCCTGAAGAGTTGACATTTTGCCTCAGAATCCTTTGACGTCAGTAGCCATGAATCATGCAAGCTAAATGTATTAATTCTCGTTATTATAAGAGTCAATAAAAATAGATTACAAAGGCTTGTGTTACTTTCATAACAGCCAGACGTAGTAATTTTATGTTAGTTTTATTAAGTTTATTGACTGTTATCTACGCTTTCTCCTAGATTACTCAATACTGGGAAAGCAATTACTTTACCACTATTTTGCCCTTTAGCTAGACATTTAATTCTTTACGATTCAAGCAATGTAGTTGAGTTAATGAAAAAGTTTTTTAAGTGTTATGTAAGTAGAAAAAGTGTGCTGCCATAATTGGTTTTCTGAAAATCAAAGAACACATGGATGCCATGAGTTAGCGGTAATGTCACATTTGAATAAAAACAAAGATATCGAAAACTAAGACACTTAAAGAAATTGACAGTGCATTCAAGGTAAACATGTTTTCAGTTCCTGCATTTATTGGCAACCAAACCCATGAATTTGGTGTTGCTATTACACCATGCTCCCGAACTGCAAATGCCTGTGAAAAATAAGTGTGCTTAATTGTATTGAATGTGCACTCATAGTGTACATCAAATCCAGAAAGTATTTTTTTTTAACTGCCTATACCTTCTTGCAGATAACTGTAAGGGCTATTTTTAGTTTCATTGTTTTGATTTAATTTTCATGATTTTTCTTGTTCCTGTTTTGCCTGAGATCTCATCCTTTGTTAGTTGCTATGATTTCTAATTGAGTTGTACATCTGCTCAATGTCCTGTTTATGATCTTTCTTATGTATTTAAGCTCTTAGGGGCCATTTACACAACACCGTTTTCATCTAAAAACTGAGAACGTTTTGTGCATTTTGGCCGTTCATTTTACATTGCAATGTTTTGGGGGCCCTAAAAAAAACTTTTGAAAACAAAGCTTTAAAAAACAATACCATTATTAATACCACCAGTGTAAACTACAATTACATAATGTGCATGTGTATTACGTGTTCAGTCTATAGGTGTGTCGTGTTTCTTTACAAAGTGACATCACCGGCCTGGCATGCATGACATAGTGTCATAATTGTCAACGCTGAAGTTTCAAAATCATTACTCCAGTTTTCAGTGTCACATGACCCTTTAGAAAACATTCTAATATAGTGATTTGATGATAAAGAAATATTTCTGATTATCATCAGTGTGGAAAACAGTCACGCTGCTTAAAACGTTTGTGCCTTTTAAAGTTGACTGGTTTGAGCAGATTTGGAAGGCTGTCTAAGACTGCCAAACTGGTTTTAGTTCTTTCTTACTCAAATGCAGATGCAGAGAAAGTGTTCTCCATGGTGGGTTTGAACAAAACCAAAACTAGGAACAGTTTGGCTCTGGACGAAACGCTATACACTGTCATGATGGTGAAAATTGCTGGCCTTGAGCCACAGTGCTTTAAATAAATGCGCAACGAACACTTAAAACACAAAACACCATTCATAACTTGAAATGTGTTCTCTCTCTGTCCCACACACACACACAGCTTGACATGCATGCTTAGGGCAAGTTTTGCAAACCTACTGTATTTGTGCAGTATGTACTGAGCACTACAGTTCAGATGGCTCATTTGGGTTAAAATTTCTTTTTGATACATTTGTATTTTCGAAATACATTAAACAATTTATTTAATTTGGATGAATTTGTCTTTTAACATATTTACAAATTGTTATGATTTCTATTTATACTTGTCAGTCATGAAGAATAGGTAAAATTGAACTGCCAGCAAAAACTTGGGTGACAGAATTGGGTGGGCTGAGGAGTCTATGCAAATATTTGAGTTGCTCTTCCCCTAACAGATGTAATCTCATTCCAAACTTTTGATAAAAACCCTGTAACCTGATTATAAAGGTTTTTAACAACAAAACACATTTACTGATAATCGTATTGATGACAAGTTTGTGAATATTTTGAATAATAAAGGAAAAACAAAAGGTAAACTCACTTTGGGAGCTTAGCTAGAATATTTTAAACTCACGTGTGAAAATGTTAAAACAAAACTAACTGGCTTAGAAACTTAATTATGAAGTATAAGTATTATAACTTTATTATTATATAATGGTCTTAAACTGGGTGTTTGACTGTGTGTAATCAAACACATCAGTTTGTACAGACTTCTTGTGTCAGTTTTCATTTTATTCTGGATATATTCTAAATATATTCTGTCAATGACCCAACATTTTTAGTTAATGCAACCTTTGCTGTATAGTTTACCTTTATCAGGTTACTCACTCACTCACTGAAAGTGTTTCAGGTCAGACACTATAGCAAAGAGAGAATATTGGACACATATGCCAGTCTACAATGGGTGTGAAAGGACCATTATTCTCCCCACAGCAGTACATTAAGTTGATCTAGATAAGGCAAATCACTTGCCCTCAGGACAATTAGACAAAAGGTAGTACATGTCCAATGTGCATTAGTTTCATTTGAAGTGTCTGCCTCTGTGAATCTGAGCATTTGTCACAAGATACACTCTGCCTTTACAGCACAAGAGCTGAACATCCTGCCAAGCAATCCTGTCCTGTAGGCATTCTAAAGCACAAGTTTTCACATCTGAGACACGTTTCCATTATAAGAGGTAGAGCCCTCGCTCCTTATCGGTTTTGATTACCTACAACTCATCAACTCAAGTTTGGGCTGGGACAGTCAGGGACCAACTACATTCCTAGACCTACCTTCACAGTGGATTGATATAAAAACAACTTCTTCTGAGACAAGAACAGCAGGATCACTTCAGGTTGGTAAGATCATACAGTATGTAAACTACATAACAGTAGGTAAAGTCCTCTTGCCACCTGAATATAATCAAACCATGGGATTAATTGGGGTATGTCACCTTTGCAAAGCTGAGGAACTTGCCTTACATTCTATTGTCTAGTTATTTTTTGGTTTTGTGACAGAGTTCCCGTGATGACATTACTTTTGTTTGAGCGCACGGTTTCGAGCTTGCTTGTGATGTTCGAATCCCGATTTCAGCCTTGTTCGGTTTTGTGTTTCGGGATTTGGACATTCATGCTCCGTGTGTTTGTCTTCTGTTGTGAGCGTACAAGATGAGTCCATCTTGTTTCCTCATTATTTGTTTTATTTGCCACACCTGTCCTCTCTGATTAAGTGCCTCATTAATTGTTTCCTATTTATTCTCCTTGTCTTTGCTTTCCTGTGCTGGTTCGTTGTTGTTTACTCGCCTTAATCAAGTCAAGTCAAGTCAAGCCGAGTCATGTTTTCCCCCACGGGTAGTTTTGTTTGTCTTTTTGTTTTATTTTTATTGTAAAATAAAGCCCTTCCTCATAGCGTTATTGAGTCCTTGCATTCCCTTCACCCCTGATTCCTCACACCTATTGTACTGGCACCTGAACACCCATCACTAAACACATAATATATGACAACAACAACTGACTACTTCTTCCTGAACCTCGATGTGTCTTCGTAGAGTTGCGATGACATTTCTGGATTATTTAAGAATATCAACACTAGTGCAGAAATTGCAGGAAATAATTATTCAATCAACCCCAAAATGGCCTGCTGCTCATTTTTGGTTGAACCTTTTTGGTCAAAAGTTTAAAAAAAAATAGGCAGAAGGCATTAAAAATACTGGGGAATCATTTTAATCAAGCGTCTCATCACAAGGTGTATCCACTTAGACCTGTAAGTATTAAACTTTCTTCTCTTTCATCCTATTCTTCTGAGATCCAGAATGGCACTATAGCTGAAAGATTTGTTTGAGCTGTGCCCTCTACTGTACACGCGTGAATTTGCGCCTTTCTCCCTTATTTAAATGTTGGTGTAAAAGGGCCTTTCCCTTGCCCAGAAATATAACTTTTTTTTGTAATAAAAAAACAATAAATCAAATAAGCCCAGCCCAGATGAGACAATACAAAAGTAATGTTACGAATTACTAACGCGAAATTGTAATGAATTCATTTGCAAACACTGCCTTACAAATAAAACAAACTATTGTGGATTTGATTGGAATAAATCAATGCTTGGGAACTGAAAATGTCATAAAGTTCTTTCCCTTAAACCTTCTGGTCGAAGTTGAGGATTAGATGTTGACAAGCCAGTACATCTATGCACATACATCTTTAACAGCAGCATTGGTGAGCATAAGAGACTTCAAAAACATTAAAAAAATCTTTCTCAAACTATGTTTCCTTAAACCAGAAATTGCGTAAACATCATTGTTACATGAATTTACAATGAAATAAATAAAAAAAAATCTGTCTGTGGAGATTAAGATTTCTTGTCTGTTAAGTGTAAATCTTAAGTCCAGTTACTTGAAAATATCACACCTCTGAATCATCTGCTGCATAAACCGTGTGCCGAGTAAAACTCATCTACTTTAATTTTGAGAGTTGAAAGAAGGTTATGATCAGTTGTCTCCTGTTTCCTCTAGCAGAGCTTCAGTTGAGAGGAGCCCATTAGTTTTCTCCCTAGAGACCTTCAGATAATGACACACCTCAGTCTTCCGCCTCATTCGTCTCTCCCCTCAAGTTGACTGCGCGTGACGTTACATAACAGCCTCCTGTCTCAAACCAGCATTCAGCTTGAGGCTCCCAGTGGCGGCTTTCGTCATGATATCAGAGCACTGTTATATAACCCTGTAGCATTCCTAATCCTTTATCTTGTGATTTTGACAGGTTGATAACTTTCTTTTACATTTATCCCAAAAAAAAAAAAAAAGATTATTGCACCACTGTAATTTTTGCCTGCTGTGACTGAACTGTCCTCTGATTCAGGCTGATTCAGGCACATTGTATATGTGTGCTGGAATTGTATTTTATGCTAATGAGGGTCAGCATTAGCATAAATTCTTTGTTACAATTCCTGCACACATATGCAATGTGCCTGAATCAGCCTGAATCAGAGGACAGTTCAGTCACAGCAGGCAAAAACTACAGTGGTGCAATTATCAAAAAAAAAATTTTTTTTTTGATAAATGTAAAAGAAAAGTAACAAAAATTATGAGGATAAGTAACATTTAACATTTTTATGGTAAAAGACTAATAATGCAAAAAATATCTATATTTTTAAATGGTTAATTGGTTAACAAATCCATACTAAAAAACAGTCTAGATCCATACTACAAATCTCTCTCAGGTGGAGGAACATGTTCTACGCACCCTTGTCTTATTCCATTATCAGGTACTTGGGGCCTACTACAGTAGACAGCTAAAGCACAGCCTGCTTAGGGCCTTGCAACAACTACATAGTATGCAGACATGCATACTATTAGCACAGCAATAATGACTTTATGAACTTACTTGCAAAATACACAGAGAAAAAAATTATAACCATGCAGTCGTCTACTACAATATCACAAAATACAGTAAATTGTAGATTCCCTGTAGATTACCACTCTTTCATTGCTATCAGGGAGGAAGAATTGATTTTTGATGATTTAACGAGTTTTGATGATTTAACGAGTTTGCAATTATTAGGAAGCATGGCATTAGCTTTCACTGTTACGCTGATGATACTCAGCTCTATACTTCTTATCATCCTGACGAAATGTACCAATTCACTAAATTAACAGAATGGATAACTGATATAAAAAATTGTATGACTAATAACTTTCTACTACTTAATTCAGAAAAAAACTGAGATTCTGATTATTAGACCAAAAAGTTCTGCACGTAATAATCTAGACTATTTTCTAACACTCGATGGCTGCTCTGTCTTCATCGTCAGTTAGAAACCTGGGTGTGCTCTTTGATGCCAATCTTTCATTTGAAAGCCACATTTCTAGCATCTGTAAAACCGCATTCTTCCATCATAAAAGTACATCTAAATTACGACATATGACAAATGCGGAAAAGTCAGTTAATGTGTTCATGAGTTCAAGGCTAGATTAGTAAAGAAATTCCAGCTGGTCCAAAATGCAGCAGCTCGAGTTCTTACTAGAACCAGGAAGTATGAGCATATTAGCCTGGTTCTGTCAACACTGCATTGGCTCCCTATTAAACACTGAATACATTTTAAAATCTTGCTAATTACTTACAAAGCATTAAATGGTTTAGCTCCCCAGTACTTGACCGATCTTTTAATACATTATAGTCCTTCACGTCTATTGCGATCCCAAAATTCTGACCAGTTGATAATACCTAGAATATCAAAGTAAACTTCTGGCAGTTGATCCTTTTCCTATTTAGAACCTAAACTCTGGAGCAGTCTTCCAAATACAGTTCAGGAAGCAGACACACTGTCAGTTTAGACTAAAATCTCTCTTCAACCTGGCATACACATAACACATACATTTTTTAATTCAAATCATGTCAAATAATTGTTAGGCTGCATAATTTAGGTCAGCCAGAACCGGGAGAATGTCAGAAGAAGAAGAATGGCATCTACGCTGATATTAGTATCTGTTGGCATGCTTAGTTGGGGACACTTAACACTTCATATTCTTAAATTGTATTGATTACCCTGGTCTTTTAGAGCTGCTGTTCAACCAAAACAAACTTTGTTTTTATTGTTTTCCTGTGACCACTCTAAAGCTGCTTTGAAACAATCTGTTTTGTAAAAAGCATATAAATAAAGGTGACTTGACTCAAAAAAGATGGGAATACTTCAACATCACAGTTCAAGACCAAGTCACTGAAACTTCAGGGATATCAAGCAGTCCAATTAGGAAGAATTAGTGAATCAGTTTCAATTACTTTGCTTAAAATGAAAGTGGCAAAAGGTGCACTAGAGAGCCAACAACAAGACAACCCTCAAAAAAGGAATGATTTTGAAGGTGGAGGCCATAGTCAGTTATTGTCTTATTATTCCTGACTGATTGTCACAGTTCTGTCAGGTTCAGTTCCGTTTCCAGTGTTTCTAGTGACAGAACCGTGGCACTGCTCTTCCTCCTGTGTTCCTCCTCCTTCCTCTCGTTAGTGTCTGCCCCGCCTTCTCGTTTCCAGCAATCATTCCCAGCTGTCTCTGATCACTCCTTCCCCTCATGTGTCCTATATATTCTCTTCAGTGTTTGCTGTCTGATGTGGCGTTGTTGTCATTCTATGTCTCTCCATGTGTGTGGTGGTCCTGGTTCCATGTGCCCTGTAAATCTGGTTTCTCCAGTTGGTTTCTGTTAGTTCTTACAGTGTCTAATTATTGTTCAGTTCCTAGTTTTCCCCCTCGTGGGTGCTTTCTAGTGATGGGAAAATGAGGCTTCCTGAACCACTGAGGCTTTCCAGCCCATTGGTTCACCAAAAGGTTAATTTCCCCGAAGCCTCATGAAACAGTGTGCTCCCTAGTGACACCTGCTGTGCAAAGCCATCACCCATCACCCAAAGACCCATCACTAGTGCTTTCTTTTGTATGTTTGTTTATTTACTTATTGTTGTTCCAATTAAATCCACCTTTCCCTGCATCTCTGAGTCCTCCCCTCATTCGATCCGTGACAGAACGACGCCACCCACATGAGGACTCGGCGGGGGAAGGATCCCGTCAGCCCAGCCATGGCTAAGAGGGCAGTAAACCTGTTCTATGCAGTGGTGGCTGTGCGAGCTTGGAGGCTGCACAGGGCCACCAACCTGGATGTTGCCAGAGAGGCCGTTCCTGAGCGTCCCACTGCCTACCCGGAGATGGTTCCAGTGTGCCCAGAGGTGGCTGAGGAGCCTGCAGTGCCTCTGGTCAACCCCACCATTGCTAAGAATGTGGTTGATCTTTTCTTTATTATTGTGGCAGTTCATGCCTGGGGAAGGCATAGAGCTGCTGAATCTGATACGGCTCAGGAGGCCGACCCGGAGCCCTCGCCGCCTGACCCGCAGGCCGACCCGGAGCACTCGCCACCTGACCCGCAGGCCGACCCGGAGCCCTCGCCGCCTGACCCGCAGGCCGACCCGGAGCACTCGCCACCTGACCCGCAGGCCGACCCGGAGCCCATGCCGCCTGACCCGCAGGCCGACCCGGAGCCCTCGCCGCCTGACCCGCAGGCCGACCCGGAGCCCTCGCCGCCTGACCCGCCGGCCGAGCCTGAACTCTCGACACTGGACCCGCCGGACCCTCCAGCGCCGCCTGACCCGCCGGAGCCCACCTGGCTCAATCCTCCGGTCCCGCCTGATCCGCCAGACCTGCCGGTCTCGCTGGAGCCCACCTGGCTCATTCCTCCTGTTCACCCCTCCCTGGACCTTGTTATTTAAAAAGAAAAAGGAAGGGAAAAGTCTTTGTTCTTTGAGGACTATTTATTTGTTGTTTTTTGATTGCCTTGAATATTATATATTTTTCTCCTCCTTGTTGTGGTGTATGGTTTTGGATCCTGTTGGTTTTTCCCCCCCGTTCCTGATTTCCTATTATTTCTTGCACTCCCTGTCTTGTATGTGTCATGTGTGGTGGTAATGTTGGTTGTGGGTTGTTCATGTAGGAACGCCAGATGGCGTCCCTTTAGAGGGGGGGTAGTGTCACGGTTCTATCAGTTCCGTTTCTAGTGTTTCTAGTGACAGAACCGTGGCACTGCTCTTCCTCCTGTGTTTGTGTCTCTCGTTAGTGTCTGCCCCGCCTTCTCGTTTCCTGTAATTATTCCCAGCTGTCTCTGATCACTCCTTCCCCTCATGTGTCCTATATATTCCCTCAGTGTTTGCTGTCTGATGTGGCGTCGTTGTCATTCTATGTCTCTCCATGCGTGTGGTGTTCCTTGTTCCATGTGCCCTGTAAATCCGTTTTATCCGGTTGGTTTGTGTTAGTTCTTACAGTGTCTAGTTATTGTTCAGTTCCTAGTTTTCCCCCTTGTGGGTGCTTTCTTTTGTATGTTTGTTTATTTACTTATTGTTATTCCAATTAAATCCACCTTTCCCTGCATCTCTGAGTCCTCCCCTCTTTTGATCCGTGACACTGACTTGTCTTTATTTTTGTATTTTCTTTGTAATTTACACAAGGCATGAGGCAGTACCTCCAACCCAATCAAGCTGCACAGGCAGTCCTGCTCCTCAGGGATATGCAGAGAGTTTCTCAAGGGCAGGGGCTCAAATGTAAAAAGGAGAATCTATCACTACAAAGTGATTTCTAAAATGTAAATTCTAAATAATAAGATGCATAAATTTATTATCACCCTGGTAGACATAGCAAACAGGCTGTGCGTTCACAATTAATGAATACGAGACTACTGAAATACACGTAAAAGAAGCCTGTAAAAGAATTCCATATCTGCAGCAAATTAGCTCAAAGATGAAATAATCTAATTACAACAAATTGTAATTAATTTTAAACATTTGGATTCATTTCAGAATTAACTAGCATAATTGATATAACAATTTTTTAATAATTCCACCAAACAGACAGTATAATCAATTAATTTCTAGGAAATAAATTATCTTTCTGGCCAAGAAAGAATAATAGGCTATTTCCTATAGCAAATTCAAAATGTTGAATCGACTTGATTTGTGAGCAAACACCGAGACAATAGTGTGGATATAATGGTTCAATAAACAAAATTATGGGTAGGCAACTCACACTGAACTGAAAAAATATTATGTACAGAATAAAAAGTCATTAAAGAGAGAGAGAGAAGAGAATGGCAAGATTACAATCAGTTAAACAAGGACTAGGAGAAACATACAAAAATCTGGATCATCTTAAAGGGGCACAGCTTTTTGTTTGCTGAAACAAGTCTGTATGCAATAGAGTTTGACGATTCTTGATAATTTTGCTAGGACAGCGCTGAAACAATCATTGAGTTCTTCTGCATGGTCCATGTTGAATCCAATGAAGATAACTTATACCCGGAATGAGTTGGGAAACATAGTGTCTAGTAGGGTCGGCTAGGGAGCTGAGGTGATAGCTACATTTGAAGAGAACTTGTTTTGTGACTCTTTGGCATGACAGGAAAAAGTTGTTTTTTTTACACTTTCAGCATGATGACGAGCAGCCTGTTCAGTTTCAGAGTGTATGGGCCTGCAATCGCATAAAAAATGGACGGGAAAACAGCGCGGAATGCATTTCTTTCGTGGAAATTCAAAGACAATTTTACTTATAAACAAGAAAAAGGACGTAACATCACAGTGCGATGCAAGCTATGTCTACCTGCAACAAAACTTCTATCGGCTTCAAATGATTCAACATCTAATCTGAAAAAGCATCTTTAAGTAAGTTGTTCTTGGTCTTTGAAAATTATTTTCTTTATTCCTTATTTTCCCATTTACTCATACGTGGAGCTTGGTTATTATTAGCCTACGTTTAATATTTATACGAATTTGGTCTAATAAAACATGGAATTGACATCCATTTAATCTTGCGTTAAATAATGTTTTATAAAGCCAATGGCTTTGTGAACTTAATAGACTAACTTTAAACTTTAATAATTAATTACAAATGTTCAGGAAATGGCGCCTTTGTGCGAGTTCATTATCCGAATTGTGAACAAATTGTTTGGTTGTTTTTTTTTTCATCTTTTTAAATGAATCAATTTGTTTTGTTTACAAAAATATTGTCAATGAATTATTCACGAATTTGATAGATCTGGGGTGTGTTTCCCAAAAGCGTCGCTAGATAACTAGTCATAAATTCCATTGAACTTCATTGCGTCCATATTTGATTTGCGAAACGCATCCTGACTAAGTTTGACTGTTGACTCTCTCGATTCTGTTGTGGCGGTATCCTTTAATAGAGAGGATAATAAGTGAAAGAGTCACTCAAAGTTTTCTCCATTCATTACCTAAATTTGTTGTGTTACTTGGAGAATTGTGCTAGTTGTTTTTTTCTTGCTTTCATTTTTTGTTAAGACCACACTGATAATTGACTGATAAGACTGATAATTGCTGCAATAGAAACATATTTATACTAGGGATAGTTAAAATGACACAAAATGACACTTTTGTCATATTTCCCCGCCGTACAGAGAGAGAGAGAGAGCGTGCGCGAGAGAGAGAGCGCGAGACAGACAGAGAGACATAGAGATACCTTCGACACAGATTGTGATTTCTAATTTGACATAACAATTTTGTTTGTTTCATAGTTGAACTAGAACAGAGTAAACTGAAATTAAATGTTTAAATTAAATAAAAAAAATTATTGTAAATGCGCAATTCAAGGCGCAGCACTGCATGCTTTGCTACACATGAGTCAAGTCAAAGTCAGCTTTATTGTCAATTCTGCAATATATACAGCACATACATACAGAGAATTGAAATTCTGTAACTCTCAGACCCAAGGTGCAACCAGGTTACATTAACAGTAACAACAGCAACAATATATATATATATATATATATATATATATATATATTATTGTTCAGAGGGGGTTCAGAGATCAGGTGCATGGGGCAAAAGAGAGGAAAAGGGGCAGAGACGGGAGGGAGTTCAATGCCCTGACAGCTTGGGGAATGAAGCTGTCCTTCAGTCTGCTGGTCCTTGCCTGGAGACTGCGTAGTCTCCTCCCTGATGGCAGCAGATTGAAGAGGCTGTGTGAAGGGTGGGAGGGGTCTCTCACAATGATGAGGGCTATGCGGGAGAGGCGGGAGTTATAAATGTCCTGGAGGGGTGGGAGAGAGACACCAACGATCTTTTCAGCTGCTCTCACTATGCGCTGAAGTGCTTTTCGGCAGGATGTGTTGCAGGCGCCGTACCACACAGTGATGCAGCTGGTCAGAATGCTCTCGATGGTGCCTCTGTAGAAGGTGTGCATGATGGGGGCTGGGACTCCGGCTCTTCTCAGCTTACGGAGAAAGTAGAGTCGCTGCTGTGCTTTCTTGGTCAGTGCTGTGGTGTTGGTGGTCCAGGAGAGGTCTTCTGTGATATGCACACCCAGAAATTTGGTGCTCCTCACTCTTTCCACGGTTGCACCGTTGATGGTCAGAGGAGGGTGCTGGGTGTGCATTCTCCTGAAGTCAACAACAATCTCCTTCGTCTTCTCCACGTTCAGAGAGAGACACAGAGAGACATGACGTCAAGAAACGTCAAAAAATGAAACGCAATAATGGAGAAATCAAGGCAGTGGCACACAGACAAGAGTGTCACTTTTTTCAAGTTGGAGAGTAAACATTTCATTGAATGTCATGCTTTAATTTCTTTGTAGTGTTTTTTGTCTACTACAAATTCAAGCTCCTGTTTGCTGAAATTTAAAAAATGGTATGAATGATAAGCACTTTGAGTATGTTCTTGTTGCATTAAAATGACACTTGTTGGTTTTATTGCAGCTAATTAATATTTAATTTATTTTGATACATTTTGGTGCATTTAAGCTCTTTGATTGCACAAAGATTGCCCTCGTTGTTTTAGAAGTGCTGTGGAAAACTGATGTTATAAATAAATGATGTTTCTGTAGCAGAAAACCAAGTCCTATGATGGGTAGAGTTAATTTTTATGGTAAAAAAGATGGTAAAAAAGCGTTGAGATAACCAACAGCCAATATGGCGATTTATTTGATGAAGCGATCGGCATGCTATAAAAATGTACATGCACTGTATATGTTTGCTAACAACAAAAGGCATATGTGCACAAACTAACTGCAGAGATTTACCAGTATACAATAAAAAAACACCTTTGATTCTCGATACAAACCTTTAATTATATTCTCCAACATTACAAACACAATTTTGCTCACAGAGTAAAAACAGGCACAACATATTTGTGAGGTCATCACGCTGTATCGCATACTTTCTTGCATTCTGCCCGTCTAATGTGCTTTCTCAACAAATTCGGCTTCGTACCGTCTCCTCGGCTCTTCAATCAGCAGCGGCGCTAAACAGACTGCGTGTCAGAACAGAAGCAGGGGTGTGTTTGTGTGTGTGTGTGATCAGCCAGCGGCAGCTTCCCGCACATGCGCGATTCATTTGCACGTGGAGGAGTGAACATCTCCTGCTCTCCCTGCATCTGGGAGCGACTGCTGCGCGAGGACCGGGCCGCCTGTGAGTACTTTGGGATGGGAATGCGGCCCACGGCTCCTTGTGAAGAGTAAGAACGATTTGTGCTTTCACTTCAGAGAGTCTCCAAAAGTCTCCAATAACTCCAGATAAAGTTGTTAGATTTGTCGCTAGTCGCTTTTTTTGAAAATTTGTGCTGGAGTGGTATGAAAACTCGCTAAATATAATTAGTATAGTTATAACTAAGTTGGCAAAACTGACCACGATCCACGTGCAACGCGAACTCAGTACATGCGCAGTGGACTCTCAGTCACAAGATAACCATGTAAAGTGGCGAATTTGTCCCTCTTTTGTGTTTGAGATATTAGATTTCGGCGACGTAAAATAAAGAAAATGCTAAGACAAATAGGGAGTTTGGTGGTTCCACTTCAAAAACGTTGACATAATAGTATTGGCACGTTAACCGTGAGTCGAGATAAGTGAACTCCACTGTATATATAGTGGTGTGTTAAAGAGTTTTCCCCCTTCCTGATTTCTTTTATCTTTGCATGTTTGTCACACTCAAACTCACCCTTAGCAGCAACAACTGTAACCAAGCATTTGTAATAACTTGCAATGCATCTTTTACAGTGCTGTGGAGGAATTTTGACCCACTCATCTTTGCAGACTTGTAATTCAGCCACATTGTAGGGGTTTCAAGAATAAACTGCCTTTTGAATGAACTGACATGCTACAGCATACGGTTCAGGTCAGGACTTTGACTAGACTTAATTTTGAGAGGACATTCAGAGGTGGGCTTGCTGGTGTGTTTTGGATAATTGACCTGCTGCAGAACCCAAGTTCAGTTCAGCCTGAGGTAACAAACAGATGGGTGGACATTCTCTTTCAGGACTTTTTTGGTAGACAGCAGAATTGGTTCCATTTATCCCAGCAAGTCTTCCAGTTCCTGAAGCAGGAAAACTGCACTAGACCATCATACTACCACCACCATATTTTACTTTTGGTATGAGGTTCTTTTTCTGAAATACGGTGCTACTTTTATGCTAGAAGTAATTGGACACACACCTTCCAAAAAATTCAACTTTTGTCTCATCAGTCCACAGGAGTATTTTCCCAAAAGTCAAGATGTTTTCTGAAGAAGAAAAAAATGAGATGAGCCTTAATATTTTTTGTTTGTTTGTTTGTTTTTTGCTCAGCAGTGGTTTTTGTCGTGGAACTCTTCAGGCCATTTTTGCCCAGTCTCTTTCTTATAGTAGACTCATGAACACTGACCTTAACTGAAGCCTGCAGTTCTCAAGATGGGTCTTTTGCAACCTTTTTGATGAGACCTTCGCTGCACTCTTCCTGGGAAGGTTCATCACTGTTCCATGTTTTCACCATTTGTGGATAATGGCTCTCATTGTCATTCGCTGGAGTCCCTAAGCTTTAGAAATGGATTTTAACCTTTTTCGGATTGATAGATCTCAATTGCTGACAGATCTCGGCATGATGTCTTGCTTTTGAAGATCGTTTGGTCTACTTTGCTTTGTCAAGCAGGTCCTATTTAAGTGATTTCTTGATTGAGAACAGATGTGGCAATAATCAGGCCCTTTTTCACACAGGCCCACGTAGGTTTGGATTTTTTTTCTCTTAATAATAACATTCTTCATTAAAAAACTGCCTTTTGTCTTTACCTGTGTTATCTACGACTAATATTTAAATTAGTTTGATGATCTGACACATTTAAGTGTGACAAACAAATAAGAAATCAGGAAAGGGGCAAACTCTTTTTCACACATATACTATATACACTAAATTATGGGACAACAGACAATGGATGCCAAAATCATTAACGATTAAAAAATTGCAGGCTGATCCATCTTGCATGAAGTTGTTCACAGCAACTCATAATGTAAGTTAGTAGTGTGTATGGATTTCATCCCAGTATCTAACAGCAGAAGGAGAACCATTGGCTTGCACGTGGAGGTCTGTGCAACCAAGGATATCCAAGGATATTCCTCTCTAGACCATTACTGACCCACCACCAAAATGGTCATGCTGGATGATCCCACAGCATCTCCAGACTCTTCCACATCTGTCACATGTGCTCAGTGTGAACCTGCTCTCGTCCATGAAGAGAACGGGCCACCAATGTCAGATTTGCCAATTCTGGTGTTCACTGGCAAATGGCAACCGAGCTGCACAGTGCTGAGCTGTGAACAGGTCTCAATACAGGATGTATGGCCCTCATACCACCCTCATGAAGTTTGTTTCCGAAGTCACCCTCCTGAATACAGGAGAGAACAATTGTCTATGTAAATATTTGCACTTGTTTTTTTATTAGTATATATAGTATAGTATGTATTTTGGGTAAACGATAAGGTTGGGCAGGTTTCCCTTCTTCTCTCTCTCTCCTATTTGCTAGGTACCGGTTTGGCTCCTCTTCGGACGCGCATCCTTTAAAACGAGAGTCTGCACAGAGGAGATGGGGTAAACAGTGGCTTAGTGTATGTGTGTTGTGCCAGGAGGACGTAGTGATGACAGCGTTCTTCCAAGCCAGAGTTGTTAAATCGAGAAATAGCAGTTGAACAGCAGTGGCTGCCTGCTATATTAAATGTTACTTGTTATTTGTTGTTGGCATTAAAAGGCATCTACATATTTTTCTCATTATACGTTTTTATTAAACGTATTAAAAGATACTCTGTAAACAAAAACATCTTTACTCGCATTGAGTAAAATTGATGATTCTTTTCTTATTGTCCTCATTTTTACTTTGTGAGTATTAAAAGGTAATCTGTTCCTTACGAGGACTACTAATTGCTTCATAGGAGCTCTGGTTTGGAAATATAAATTGATCTCCAAGCCAAGGGTGAACACCTGCTTAGGCCATAGAGTTATATGCTAATATACTTCTATTAGCATTCAAGGGGAAGGAACATGAATAATCATTTATGTACCAGAAGTAGAGTGCAAAATAAAACCTCCATCTGCACAAGCAAGTCTGATATTTAGACAATTGAAGATCAAACCAGATCTGTCAATGAGGCACATCTCCAATGACAGCTTGCCCAGATTGAGCAGTTTCCACAAAAAAACAAAAACAAATTATTTTGGAATAATTTTTTCTCAAGGGTAGAGACAGAAAATAATTGAGATGTCACCAATGACTTCTCCGAAACTCTATAAGCAAAGACAGTTCAGGTAAAATGTCACAGCAACTTTAATGGGATTGTGGGATCATTGGAGTTCAAGAATCTCCAATTTCGACAACTATCTGCAAGTCTGAAAAACAAAGAGTGCCTAACTCAAACAATACTTCAGTAAATTCTTTCGTGGATGCATTTTTTCCTGTTTTTGCAATAACAACATCTTTGGTATTTATTATAATATACAGTGGTGACCAAAAGTTATATCTAAAGGGAATATTGGTTTTAATGGCCTTACAATTTCATTTAAATCATCGTTGCATAAAAAAAAAAAAAAAAAAAAAATTAAATATGAGGGAAGAAGCAAACATTATTTATTTGACAAAAAAGGAAACCAACGGCTACAGACTTTATTTTACTATCCAAAAACTGCATAGAAAAACAAACACACAGGAAAAAGTATACACTGACTACAACATAATCAAATAAAAGCTAAACATTTTTAAGGAATGTTACACATAACCCTGTTTTTTGTTTTTTTTTGGTGCCATTTTGTCTGCCTAATGGTGCATCTACAAAAACTGCATCTTCGCCAAAAAAATACATCTTACTCATTGATTTATTGTAGGTTATTTCAGTCCGGAAGAGTGACAAGAATCGATTTTACTTTGGATGAGGAGACTGTGTGAACTGTCGATAACCACAGCTAACTAATCACTTTGCACCCCCTACGTTGGCCAAACAAATTGATTGAACCTAAACAAATGTAGGTAAATTATGAGCATTAGCGTCAAATGAAATTGATTTACTGCAGGAAATGGCTCTCCTGTGGAGCAGTGAGCAGCTTCAAGATTGTTTGATGTGTCTCACATGATTACAGATTCTATAAGATGTTTATACCGACTGTGCCCAAAATTCAAATCTAACATTTGAATAATATCCACCTTCTATCCATGTCTTCTACAATGCCTGATTGGACTTTAAATGCTGCATATATATGATAACATACTGTTCATAAAGTTTTGTTGTCAGTTAAAGAAGATACATACACAGTGATGGAATAATTTGTTTATAAATGTCCATTTATTTCACGTTTCTACAGAGAAATAAAAGACTGTAGTCATTTAAAGCTCACTTGAATTTGTTCTATATCATTAGACATAAGGTCTACATACTTTGCCAAATCATTGCATGATAATGCATTTCTAAAGCAATCGTCCACAAATGGCAAAAACATGGAAAAGTGGTGAACCTTCCCAGGAGTAGCTGACAACCAAAATTCCACCAGGTTTGCAACGACGACTCATCCAAAACATCAGAAAAGACCCCACAACAACATCCAAAGAACTGCAGGCCTAAGTTAAGGTCAGTATTCATGACTCCACAATAAGAAAGAGACGGGGCAAAAATGGCCCACATGGCAGAGCTCCAAGATGGAAACCACTGCTGAACGAAAGAACGAAAACATCTTGATGATCCCCAAGACTTTTGGGAAGATGCTCTGAGGACTGATGATGCAAAAGTTGAACTTTATGGAGGGTGTGTGTCCCATTACATCTAACGTAAAAGTAGCACCCCATTTCAGAAAAAGAATATCAAATATGTCTGTTTTGCTCCTTCAGGACCTGGAAGACTTACCGTGATAAATGGAACTATGAATTCTGCTGTCTACCAAAAAACCCTAAAGGAGATTGTCCAGCCATCTGTCCGTGACCTCAAGCTGAAGCGAACTTGGGTTCTGCAGCAGGACAATGATCCAAAACACACCAGCAAGTCCACCTCTGAATGGCTGAAGAAAAACAAAATGAAGACTTTGGAGTGGCCTAGTGAATGTCCTGACCTGAATCCTATTGAGATGCTGTGGCATGACCTTAAAAAGGCAGTTCATAGTTGAAAACCCTCCAGTTTGGCTGAATTACAACCATTCTGCAAAGATGAGTGGGCCAAAGCGCTGCAAAAGACTTATTGCAAGTTATCGCAAATGCTTGATTGCAGTTGCTGCTAAGGGTGGCCCTATTGTGACAAAACCAATTATATAAACAATTTCCATTGAACAAAATCAAGACCAGAGCAAATATTCCTCACACCACATTTTGACCCTGCCATCTGCATTTCACCACAGAAAGATGCATCAGACCAGGCTACATGTTTCCAATCTTCTGCTATCCATTTGTGGTGAGCTTGTGCCCAGTTTCCAATTCTAACCTGACAAACATAGCAATGCAAGATTATTTTAGCTGCTGGCGTCATGTTGTGAGGCTGAACCATTCTGACCTCTCATTAAAAATGCAATTTAGTCCACAGAACTGCCACTCACTAGTTGATTTTCATACCATTCCCTGTAATAAGACGCTTGCACAATATACACCACAAAACTCAAAAGTTTGGGATGATTAAAATGTCTCTTATGTAATAAAGAAGCCTCTTATGCTTAGCTACTCTTAATTTATTTGATAAAAAATAATATTTTGAAATAATTTAAAATAAAATGATCAATCAGCAATCAATCTAATATGCTGATTAAGTGCTGGTAAGAATTCTTATTATGAATGTTGAAACTGCTTGATCAATGATCAGTTTTGTATTGAATGAATGTATACAGCAAGTGTAATATACCTTGAAAATAATCTTAGACACAGGGATACAATTGATGTCATGTAATTCAAGGTTTAATATTCCTAAACCAGGTTTTCATTCCCTGACAAACTGCAGGACCAACAACACTACATACTGAAATCAGAAATAAACTTATTTTGTGGTATTCAAAAACATTTAGAGAGAAACACATTGCACCATCATGACTAAAACAACAAGTTAAAGAAAAAGGAAAAAAAAGACTCTATGGATTAAAGTTTATGTTCTATGTCTTTGGAAGCACACCCTCCCTCAGAAAACACCCGGGCACAAATTGAACATATCATCAATTAAAACTGAAAACAGCTGAACCCAATATTCTTGACAAATGGACAGATCTGTTAAGTTAGAAGAAAAAGAAAAAAAAGTCAAGCTTGAAGAAAAGGGTGGTTTCACAATAAAAGTAAAACCCAAAGGGATTATGACTGTAAGCTCCACAGGGTTATTAGATCGCTTGACTTAAAAAGAAAGGTAGCAGGTGATTAAAGGTTACAGACAAACAGAAATATAGTATCAGACAGAATATGTGCATTGTATACACACATCCCTTCACGAGATCAAACACGCATGAAAGAAAAGCCCCAGTTGTATAAAAATAGTTGACAGTTTTCAGAATGGACACGCTCAGCAGGCTTTTGGAAACTGAATGAATGAGAATCAGATTCCACAACTGGCTCACTCATCCAGATACATCAGCTTGATGGTGAATCCCTCAGACTCATGACATTTTCTCAAACACATACACCAGGTATATGCCTGAAAAAGAAAGAAAGAGGAAGAGTTGTTCAGAGTTGTTGCATCTTGTTTCATCAGATGCAAATTGTACTAAACTACACCATAGATTGAGTGCATTTTGTTCTGTGATTTCTGGTCTGCGACGGTTGGTGATAGATTGAAGCACTCGTCTATGCAAAGCCACCACCACAGCAACGAGCACTCAGCATGACTTCAAAAACACATTCCAGCACCAGATCACTTTTTATTTAACTCTGCTAGTCCACTAGAGACGTTTAGTCGTATTAGATGCATCTGTACAGCAAAACGTTTCAAAAAGAGGATAAATAAATTTAATAAATAATTTCACACTAAAATAAACTAATCTTTACAATAAATACAAACAACAAAAAATGAAAAATAAACCAGTTTTTCTAAATGAATTAACTCAAGCATTTAACTAAATATTTCTCTAAAAATAAGAACATCAGCAGCACAAATTTTAATTGATGTTTTCAAATAATCCGTTTAAAATATTTATTAACTCAAACCTTTCAAAACTACACTACCATTCAGATGTTTAGGGTTGAAAAGATCTTTTTTCAATGTTTTTGAAAGAAGTGTCTTCTGCTGATTTGCTGCTGAAGAAACATTTATCATCAATGGAAACTGTGATATTTTTTTTTCAGACTTAGATTTATTTGAAAGATTAATGTAAATGCATCGACTGTCAATTTTTATTAATGCCTTTCTTATAAAATGTAGTTATTTTAAACTTGAATTTTAATAGAGAAGAGTTTAGGAGAGCAAGTATTTTATTAAATATAAACCTCAATTTATTTTGATATATACTATTAGTACTGAATTCAAACCACAATCACATCTAACTTACATGCGTTTCAAAGAAATTACTAGCATGACATCTGTTAGCGAAGATGCAAGTAAGCTCTAAGTGTTTTTTTTTTTTCTTTGATTCCCAACTCCCATGCTACTTGTACTTCAGTAGGAGGAAAACATCAACTACTTTATGTTAAGAAAAAAGTTTTCACAGCTGGGATCCTTAATTTCTTGCCTTGTATACAGACAGAGCTTTCAATCCAAATGAGCCGTCGTGCGTGTTATATTCACTTGTGGATATGAAGATCAAACAACAAAATTATACATCTTTTTGTAATGTTTTGTGAAAATACAACATCTGAGATGTTTCAGAAAGTTAAAGCCTCTTTCTATATCAAAAGGCACCATTGATTTTAACAGAAAGAAAATCCCCACGTACTTGTAGCTTCCCACTCAGACTTGCTCAAGGTTCCCTGCGGAGAAAGAGAAAACTATCAGAACACAATTAACACAAAAAAGAAAAAAGTTCTTTGTGTTCTTAAAGGATAAAAAAGATGAGAGGTGGGGAAAAACACATTACGACTCACCAGTGGATGTCTAACAGCAGGAGCCGCAGCTATTCTCTTGGCATGGTCGTACTCACCCGGACTGTCGGATGCCAGTCGACCCCTCTCTTCCGGAGGGTATTGCTATGACAACAAGACACAATACTGTTTGAAGGATAAGGCAGTACAGTTCTATAGGCATCATTTTCTACAGATAAGAGATATAACTAACTCGGTACTAGACACTTTCTACTGTTCAGAGTGATTACAAAAAAAAAGTATGATTTTCTGCTACGTTCGTTCATGCTGCTATACATTTGCAATGGCACTGTAAATAGCTGCTAAAGTGTCTATACACAGTTACCATGGTGATATTTTCAGTCACCTGTCCATATCAAGAAATCCAACCTCAATGCCTTTGTGATTTTGTAGAGCTGAGATTTGACATTCACATAAAAGTGTGGTTGCTAGAGTGCACTCAACTGTTGCTAGGGCATAGCTATACAGTTCAAAGCGTGATATTTAAAACTGCTTGCCTTTCAAGTAAAAAAAGAGCTCATATCCCTATATAAATGTTCATTTTTCTTTACTGTTGATAGGGCACTATGCTAGGTAGTTTCTGTCACTACTTATTAGCTGGTTGTTAGTCCGACTCACATTAGTCAAATCAAGTCTATAGGATTTCTCATCCAATTTAAAGTCCACCAGATGAACATCATGTGTCTGATGGTTTAGAATGGTCATTGCAGTATTCAAACCAGATGATGTCGACAAAAGCCCTGTGACGAGTTATACGACATCACTTTAATAGACGAAAAGAAGATGAAGAGGACTGGCAAAGCCTAGCAAGTAGAGTGGAAAGCCTAGCAAACGTTTAAATATGAATAAATGAACCAGTTTTCTTTTCTATGCCAGTTCAAGGGCCCATTCTCTGTACCCGATTATTCAGTTATCTGGATTTTACCATTGACGATTTCACATGATCAAGGTTTGTCAAGTTCTTTGAAGCTCATCCTGGAGTTGCTGTCATAGCAACAAGTCTGTATGCCCAAGATCAGACTTTTCACCAAACACGATTTGACTGTTTTTAAAATGAATGTCGCCCAGCCACTGCTACTTTCATACAAGAAATAGGTTTTCATACACCGTACATTAAAAATAAAAAATTTTGTCTAGTCCACAGCACTTGGCGGCTGCTATATTGGTGGCTTGATGAAATGCAAGAGAACAAAAACTACACAATGTACAAAATTGTCAGCAGAGCCATTAGAAATGTGTCATTGACCCTTAAACTTTAACTACTTCACAAATAAAATTAAATGAATTGCTGATTATAATAGGCTACTCTTGATTCTGGAAAAAATTTGTAAAGCCTATACAAAAACTATAGAAAATGTGAATGAAAAAAAAATTGGGAATCTTGTAAAATATTTATATATTAAAACTTGTCAGCTTTTCTTTTTCCTTTTTTAATTATATGATGTCTTTATGCGCGTATTTTAATTATTGGTATATCTGCTCTTTTCAATGGGCACAAAAACACATTAAAAAAATATTCCAGATATTTTAATCAAATCCACAAATTTGTTTTAAGAAACAAATTATCCAGAGATAAATAAATCATAATATGAAGATCTGGCAGATAATCTCAGATGTATTAAGCGAGAAAAAGAACAGACCCCTGGAGCAGATATCTTCACACTGCCACTTGCATGCTAATGGGATTACAGCTGATTGTGAGAGATTTCCCACAGAGAAAAGAGGTTTGAAGGGTGTTAAATATGCTCAATTTGTGCAGTTATGACAGCACCATTTAATTGAGGATTTGTGCTTGTGTGGATGTAGCTACACTGACTGAAGATGTCAGTCATTATATGGAAACATGGATGGACAACTAATCAAACAAGAGTAGTTATTATAATAAACAAATTAAATTACTTCAACATTGATGTCACCAAAATCAAGAGAAGTAGCTACAACTAACAAAAGTATGAAAACTCCCAACCAATTTGAAAACAAGTGAATTTCTCAAAACATTTTAACACAAAAAAAAGGGAGAGAGAGGGGATAATTTCCAAACTGATGTAAGTTTAGTCATGAAGAAAAGTATAGGGAAAAGGTCCAAAGCCATGAATTCTTATTATGGTCAACATAAAAGGTGTGATGTCAAGTACTGGGATCGTAGTTGATTGATTCCGGTTCAGATTTGTGGATTAATTGCAAAGTTTAAAAATCACAAAGATGAATGCGTTTTTAAGTCCTATCAGAAAAAAGCGTGTGCATACAAAGCTGTGCAGACATAACGAGAACACTGAATTCAGGGATATTTTGTCTTCTTTTGAGCTTGAACAGACACATGCACACAAATTAATGTCAAAATCTCTGCGAGTTTCCTCACAGGCAGTTATGTGTTGTAAACAATTAAGAAACGGATGCATACTATATTGGATCCACGCATTTGTTTTAAAGTGAAGGCAGCCTGATATACTCACCAACGTCACCAACGATGTAATCAAATTTACATTTTTGGATGAACTAACAGTTTAGTTTGGGAATAGTCATTTTGACATGTTTTCATGCAATTAGTGATTGACTGCACTGATCATGTGAAGCGTATGGAAGCCCGTTTCCACCACAGTTGAGAAAAAAAAGATTAAGTCAAAATAATCTCAAAATAACGAGAAAGTCTCTCGAAATAATGACTTAACTTCTCGTGTTTTTCCACATGGTCAAAGCGAGATCACAGCAAACATGACACGTTCTGTAAAAACAGCTGTCTTAGTTAAAGTCTAAAAATTTAAATATATAAAGTGTAATATATAAAATGCAATCTATAGTAACAAATTCATATTCATAAATTCATATAAATTATCAATATATTTTCCACACTTTTCCATGCGCATAGGAAAGTATGGAAGTGGAACAGAAGTAGGGCAGTTACCATGAAATCAAAGAGCTGGTGAAAACTGTTGCATGAAAAATTCAAAACTTGCACGACTTACAAACCTATCAGATTAACGCTGGATTTATTCGTTAAGAGTAATGTCTTCATAAAATGCATGGGTTCATGTGTTAATATTAACACAAACTTCATGGACGCTCTTTGATGTGCAGGTTCATCATAAAGGGTCACTATAATACAATATAATACAACCGTTTATAATTCCTCTGTTTAAAAAGCTTGGATCACTGTGCTGCTGCTTGTTCATACACAAAAATACAAATTAATAAAATACTATATACACTATGGAATCCCCTCTAATATACTGATGATTTATCATTCATGTTCTTTAATTATATTATTATCACAATGACAGAACGTGTCCTATTTGCTGTGATCTCGCATTTACACGCTTTGACCATGTGGAGAAGCATGAGAAGTTACGTCATTATTTGAGAAAGTTTCTCGTTATTTCAAGAAACTAAGTCAACTTAAATAATCTTTTTTTCTCAACTGTGGCGGAAACCGGCTTCCACAGAAGCGCATATATGCTGCCAGAACAGCACTCGTAAATGAAAATGTGTATCACAATTTGTATCTAACCCGAGACATTTATTGTTACACCCTTTACCAATAAAAAAAAAAAAAGCACATCAGAATCAGATCAAATTGTGAAGAGGATGAATAGATAAAATAATTGATCAACAGATTCATCAAATACGAAAAGCCAGAAGCAGTCATACCTCCAGCGCCTGCATCCACTGCATCAGAACCTTATTCTTCTCAATTTTAATTTTCTCCGCAAAGAATTCATTGAAAGTTTTCTTGTAAACCAGACGCATGTTGTACTTTTTTGCCATTCTGGACAGAAAAAAAAGATAATAAAATTTGAAATTATCAATAAAAAGAATATCATTGATGATACTTCATGCATAACAGAATTTACAGTTGAAATAATATATTTGAATATGAATTTAATGGAAGCAGAAATAAACTTTGAAATCAAGAATATCTCTGACACTACAGCACATATTTATGAACCTGTTGCACCCTCTGCTGGCACATCAGGAAAGCAACAATCATGAAGATGCAATATGTTTTGGAATCAGACACTTACTCCTCAAACAGGGGGAAATACACCAGAAACTCTGGGACGTTGACAACACCCTCCAGGTTGAAATCATACTGACAGCCGAACAAAGGGTATTCTCCCTTCTTCTGGAAATTCACACTGAAGACTTCATTTCCAAAGCTGTTGGAGTCTGACTCCTCCAAACGCTTCCTATTTATATATATTAAAAAAAACAAAACAATTGAAAGTATTGGTTAACATCAACGAATCGCTGTTTTGAAGCGTTTCTGCTTCAGAACAAAGCTGACATGTATGTGGTTTAATAATTGTATAGTTGCAATGTCAGTTGTATTGTTGCCGTTTTGAATCTCCCAGTTGTGAATGTGGCGATGAGTTTTGTTTTTAATTTGAAAATAATGACAAAGATATTTTTGTCTGATTTAAACATTAATTAATTTCAATGAATAAGCTCAAATCATCCATTTCAATTAATGTTTATAACAAAGTTAGCTAGCTAAAAAATTAACTCCAGGAAACTTTAAAATATTTGAATAAAGAATACACTCAAGTCAATAATACTAATGATTGTCATATTGCTTTATAGAAATAAGTGATTAAATATTGTTTTTGCTAACAATACTTCTGACTTGGCATACAATTACACTACCATTCAAAAGAGTGGGTCAGTATATTTTTTTAAAAGATATAAATAACTTGCATTAATAAATGCAGTAAAAACATTTCCATTTCGGATAAATGCTGGTCTTTTGAACTTTCTATTCATTAAAGAAACCTGAACAACAACAAAAGTAGTTCACAAAAATACTACGCAGCACAACGGTTTTCAACATTGATAAATTCAGCCTTGGTGAGACTTTTCAAAAATATTCTCAGTAAATACTGAGACAGATTGTAATGGATATAAATATCATAGTAAGAGTGTGTCTGAGAGCTTACACCAGCTCATACGCATCTGGAGTTGTTCCGAAGAAGAATCCTCCCGGCCGGAGTCTCTCACATGCGTTTCTCAGCATGGTGTCAGCCTGCTGCTCGCTCTCAAAGGAATAATGATACACAAACTGACAGCTGCACATGTCAAACTGCATCTCAGGGTCTCGCAACTTCTCAGACAGCAGCTCCTGAGAAAGAAAGAGAGTGTGTGACCCTGTACTGTCATGTACTGAACGATGCTCAGTGACTTTTATGTTTCTCTTTTTTGACAATGAACCTCTAACAAATGGAACATGGTGTAAAGTGTAATCTTCGGCACTGTTAATAAAACACTGGCTTGTACCCTGCTGCAGTCTGCAGTGATGAACTCCGCGGAGTACGTGCGGTCGTTTGGGTGACCCCTCCGTCTGATGTCACTATAGCGCTGTTGACACTGCTCAATGGACACGGCAGCGATATCTGTGAGGTGCAAATATAAATTCACAAGTAAATACCTTTTAAAAAATGTCCGTATTTGAAAAAAATATGCAGTTTATACATTAACAAGCATCTTAGGCCCCATTTACACTTGCTGTTAACATCAGTGTTGGACGGTCTGATCACAAGTGGAGCTGTATAATAATGTGAATGGTCTTGATTAACAGTCGATCAATATATTGTTTAATTATCAACAATAGTGAAAAACACTAATTGAACTACAGAATTAAGAAGTTGTGATCATAAGTATAAATTGGTTTATTTTACAGTTTTTATATATATATATATATATATATATATATATACATATATACACACACACACACATACATACATATATATATACATATATATACACACACATACATAGGGATCCCTCATTTATTGCAGTTAATGTGGACCGGAACCCACATTTTATTTTTGAAAAATCTGCGATGCAGAGGCCGCAAAACTTGAACCGCGAAGTGGCAAGGGATTACTGTGTGTGTGAGTATATATATATATAATTTGTATGTATTGATTTCCAAAGTACTTTGAATTCTGTAAATATTATGCACAATAAACAGTTTCATTGCAACGTGTTATTTACTTTCAGCAAACTACAAGTCTTGATGTGTCCTGGAAAACAGCAAAAGGATTGCACACTCAACTAAAAAATTTGCTAAAAGAGATTTAAACATTGTTGGTTAGGTACAGCGTTAATATGTCGAAAGGAACAGCATTTTTTTTTTATGTCTTTTTCCTGTTATGGCTCACTGAGAAATCTTAATAGTGTAAACAGAACCTTAAGCTTCACAGACACTGGAAAAGTATGAGTATTGTGTAGTTACCTGCACAGACAAGTTTATCAATATGTCCTTTCTTCCATTTGAGAAGGTCCCCACCTTTGCCACAGCCCAGATCCAACACGGTAACCTCTCTCCGCTTTTGCCTCACCTTATCCAACATCTCCGCTGAGGAGACCAACACACAGACCTCATAACAGTTAAAACTTCTCATCCCTGATTATCCCAATCACCTACAAACATGCCACTACATGGGATCAATACCAACCTCATGAAACATGCTTGTTTGAGATAAAAAGTAAACCTGGGTTGCTTCTCACCAATAAGCACACTCTTCAACCAGTTGTTGAAGTTGCGCATGTGGACTATCCTGCTTTTATTACGCTCTGCCAGGCCACACTCCTGAAGTTTGTTGTAATGTGTGGCCACTTTTTGGCTGTGTAACGACTCATCTGTGACCTGCAAAACATAAAACATGCATTGGAGCAGGGGAGATGAGTTGGCACACCGAGATGTTATTAGTAGCACTATTTCTCAGTAACTAGAGTCAAGTTGCACATTTTTTTTCCTTTTCTTCATTTGAATGCTTTGTTTTATTGTATTGACAACCGTTATTATTGTTATGCCTGATAATTTACCATGTTTTTTTACATTAAAATCAGGCAAGGGGTAACAAATGAAAATTAGCTTGTTGGGTTAAATCTGGTATATTTAGAGTGTCTGTTGATTGTTGATCACTGTGTTAAATAAAAATACATTGGTTCATCAAACAATGGTTTGTATGTTAATTTTTGTTGTTGTTTACAGCACTAATTTATTATTTTGTGACCAATTAAAATGTCTATACATTTGTATAGGATACAGTTTATGTAAATTATTATACATATTACATAATAACATGCGTCTCAGAGCAGCTCCATTCAAAGTGAGGTAAATCATTTACAAGTGGATGTATCCCGTGAGCTGATAGGTGAAAATCCGCGAAGTAGGATCAGCCAATCACGGGGGAGGGGGGGGGGGGGGGGGGGGGGGGGGGTTGAAATAGTTATGAAATAGTCCTGGGAAAATAGTTATGTGTTGCCTATCAACAACCATAAATCTTTTTATTAAAGTGGTTTTCATAAATCACTATAATTTAAAAAGGCAAGCATGTGCATGATTTTGCAAGGCAGCCCGTTTGAAAAATCAAAGGCCTATTGCCTTACCATTACCTAATGCACCAAAACATTAATTTTCTTTAAATTCTGAACGGATTATCACATAGAAAGCAGTCCCTATTATAATCACTGAGCGATCACTCATCTTAATTCGTCACAATCAGAGTTGTGCTAATCGATGAAGCTGACTGTACAATAAAAATACATAATGTCAACACCTTTTTTGTTACAAGTTAAATTATAAGAAAAGGATTCGAGTGTGCAGTTATAAGCACTGGACAGAAACTCAAGCATTGTGGTTGGTGAGGGGAATCTAACTTAAAACGCTTCTGACTGGCCATTGTGTTCAATAAATCTTGAGAAATGTTTGTGACTGGCTACATTGCTCAAAGTAACAAAAATATGGTCTGAATAGAAAAACCTGTTATGTTAGTTTATTAAACCTATTGTATTTGTTTTAACGCTCTCAAGAGCACAATCACCAAACCTATTTGTTTATAAGTTTATGTATTCACTTGAGTGCAGAATTCACAGTTCAGTTTGTGCACTGAACAGAAATTAAAGCTCAACAGGGTAGTGTGATTGGTTATAATGCTCAACACTGTAAAGCAGGTAAAAAGTATGACGCACCACGAGCAGATCTCAGTTTAATATCGCAACTGACACTTCATGTTCACTCATTTGCTAGATTTAGTTTAAATGTGCAGGTGCATTTTGGACCAGCCTTACACACACCTTTGATTACATGTCAATCATGATGGTACGAGCTTACCGGCTTCTTCCTGGGAGAGTGATCTTCACAATCCTCATCATCGTCCCTGCGCCTCTTCAGTGAGGATGAAGAAGTCTGGGAGTCATCTAAAGCTGATCCTACGCTGTCCTGCTCGTCCTTTGGATCGGCATATTTACTGTCCGCCTCAAACAATCCTGTGCATAGAAAATCAGTACATTAGTATTTGTTATGAAACATGCATTAATTTATTTTAACATAGTAATATATTTCAATTCTTTAAAATCGAACGCAATGCGTGTATATATGAAGTTTACGTAGATAGACCAATATAAACGGAAAACTATCTTGCGTCAGTGATGCGTTAATTACAGCAGCTCATGCCAGTCGTCCTTCTCAGCACGTGTTTAATCTGCAAAGACTGACTGAGACTAATAGAATTTAAAATTAAACAAACATTAAAAATCATATTAAGACTTTATGTACTCAACATTATGATTATGTAACACACAGACCACATAAGACTGAATCAATGTTGCTGCACTCACTTGAGTTTTGCGCCATCATGTATCCAACAAGCAGCGCACTTCCCGATCTTCACCGCAGTATTTCATATGAGAGAAGCAGCACAGCGCCGCCTAGAGGACTGGCGTTTATAACAGCGGTCAAACTTGTAAGAAATACGTTTTAATACTAGTTTATGGAACTATGCTATTCTAAACATAAAGTGTAACAACGTTATGGATGTAGATTGATAAATAAATAGTATACATTTAGAGCAGGAGGTAATAAATTCTATCTTTTTAAATAAATTACGAATACATAAAATTTGAATACAGTATATCCTTGTTGCCCCAAAACACATACATATCGCTGCATTTGTTTAACAAATTTTCATTCATTTTCATTTCGCCACAATCCCTGGCTATCCATAAAGGCTATCCATAAAGATGTTTATTGTTTTTATTTAAAAAAAAAACAAACATATATATATATATATATATATATATATATATATATATATATATATATATATATATATATATATATATATATATATATATATTACAACATACATTTTGTACAAACACAACATTTATATTTTGTAAAGCTCGCAAAATATACAGCATTAAAAGTCAACAAAATCATAAAATTGGGATTCTGATTAGTAAACGTAGATGAATATAAAATGTGGTCAAAAGTATAAATTAAAAATAAAAGCTTTTTCTTCAGGATAATTCGTGAAAACAAAAAATAAATTTTCCCATAAGAGAGAGAGTCAGGTCTTGAACATAACATTCACGAATATTATTCATGAACATAGTTTCATGAATAAGCACGTGTAAAGACCAATCACAAGACTATAGACGCTATTCATGCGCGACGTTGCCGTGCATTCTGGGAAATGTAGTTATAGAGAGAACCGTTGCGCCAGTGAGAAAAGCTCCTGAGCACGACTGTACTACATTTCCCACAACACAGTGCGAACGCAGCCACAATGTGTAATGCCACTGCGTCTGGTGAGGAGTTTTGTGAATGACAGAAGGGACATGATTAACATGTGTTTGTGGTGGGAAAATCACATCATGCCGGATCTAGTCACTCATGTATGTTGCTGTGCATATTTCCGATGATAATTTCTGTATATTTAGACTGGAGGACGAGTAAAACGTTGGTTAGTTTAGCCAATCAGACAGTAGATATCCCTTAGCTAAGCTAGCTGACTCACGTTTGGTGACTATCTTAGTACACTTCACACATGTGAAGTTACTCTAAAAGATCAGTTAAAAATACGAATTTTTAAGAGATTAGTCTGTGATGATTTCTAGAGTTTCTGAATGTGATCGAGCACGCGCAGCTTACGTTTTTCTTAATGTTTTCAGCTGTTCCAGCACCAGTGACGTCACTGTCGATTAGATATTGAAGGTAGGGAAAGTTATTCACTTCAAAAACTGATATAATACGCGATAATTGTTATTAACTTAATGAGTTTGCCTGTTTTCAACCAAGTAAAATCAGGCGACAACATGTAATGTACAATAGAAAATATGGAAAAATATTTAGCAATGTATTTACATTATGCACTAAACATTATGCATTAAACACATTATGCATGTAAATATATGTTTTTCTGCTTTAATAACTTTGTAATACAAAACTTTAATAAAAGTAAATGATGCAGACACTGAATTGACAAGTAGTTAGACAACTAGTTCAATCGCCTCTATTTAGATTTTTCTGGTAATAAAAAAAGAAACTTATAAGAATTGTTAAATTGCAGTTTGAGTGAAAGCTGAAATTTAAATTGTACTTTTTAGAGAATTAAAATATTTGTAAATGTGTGTTTTAGAGTGTATTAGTTTCTCTTAATTCCAGTAGCACAAAACCTTATGGTCATGTGATCCAGAAGGATTTAAAATGATTCAAAGAGCATCTTGATCTTCAATGGACTAATGGACATAGATGATTAGTGACCCAGAAATAGTGCATAATCTTTAATATTTTTACTGTTTGATATTTGTTTTTTTAATTGTAGACTATAATATTTTTCATCTTTCTTTTCATTATCATTATTATTTTAAACCTTAAATCCTATATAGTCTCAGTCTCATATGTATGTCAGACTATGCACTGCACTGTATATTGCACTTTAGTATTAAAGGTCATCTATTTATATTATAGGAGATCCTTTGTCGATCTCTTTTTATCTATCTAGAATTCTTTACATTTATTTGTGAGTTGTATTTATGCATTGTCTTGCGCCCACAGTCAGGCCCCTGTCAGACTGTCCACTTGTTTTTATGCTGACAGACCCTTGGGAGAAGAAGCTTGTTTTGCAATGCAGCGTATTGTGTGTGCTGGTGTCTTCAGGCAGACTGCTGCCCTGCTGCAGATCTGTCCTCCGTCCTGTAGCCGAACCGCACAGAGACTGGATCACCCGACCCAGCGGTGCTGGAAACACCTGAGCTCCAGCCCACGATGGCTCAGCAGCTCCAGTGCACTCTACTCTCCGACCTCTCAGAAGAACACCAGCATAGACCATCCGGTAAACTCAGCTCCAGAGCAGGAAGATCCAGACCCTCTGCAGGACAAATCTATTGGCCTCATTCAGAGATTCAAGAAAACCTTTAAGCAGTATGGAAAAGTCATGATCCCTGTGCACCTGTTGACGTCTACAATGTGGTTCGGTACATTTTACTATGCTGCAATGAAGTAAGTAGAGGATGGATCACAGTTATATACATTTAGGTCAGAAGCTAAGATGGATAATCAGAATTACTCCACAATTAGCCAAAGACCACTAACGTTTCTAATAATAACTATTATATAACTATTGTAATCATAACAATTATAAAAATAGAGGAGGGGGATATATATAAGCTTTTGCAATATTTCGTTGTAAAAAAAGTTCAGTTATGCAATAAAAATAATTTTATTTTACATTACAAAAGTAAATAATAATACGAATATTTATGACTGTTTTCATTTCTTTGTTTTCAAACGTTAAAGCATCAAATTTTTATTTTGACTGAAAACTGCAGGGAGCTTAATGCTTCTCTTTGGCTGATAAGCACTTCTCATAAGTATGTTGCATGCATAAATGCACGTTAAAGTGACTCAAATTCAGAGCAGAGATGGAGTTCATGTGAAACAGCGTTTGTTAGGGTTTTAGGTCCATGGTTTCAGTACGGTTCGTTCTGTGCCAGGGTTCAGGGGAAAAAGGACTACTGTCAATTGTCAAATAAAAATAAAGAAAATAAGAACAAATGACAAAGAATAGCACAAATAATTACAATAGAGCAAAGATATAAATAAAAAAACAGTGCTTTTCAAGTTATTTAGGCATCAAGCAGTAGTTGTCAGGTATAATCTTCACTGTATAAAATAAAGTTGAATCATTATTAAAGTTACAAATGCTATTCAGTCAAGAGTAATAAATGTATGTGTATATATATATATATATATATAAAAAGATGATTAATGTAAACATTTTAAAGAAAGACCGCTGACATCTTGCTATACCATAGTGTGTGACGTCAGTTAAGTAATGCAGGCACTTCTTTCATTTTTGAACACATGCTTGCTTTGAAATGGAGGAAGATGAACCTGTTGAGCCTATAAGTAAATCAAACGGCAACGGGACCAAGCAATACTGCCATTAACTTATTCCTTCATTTCCACTTTAACTTGATAGCAGCCTAATATTCCTGCTGTCTGTGGTTTTAATGTTAACCAGATATTAATACATAAGACAAGGAAATCACATTTTTTTATTAGAAAATTATATATATTATATTACTATTATTATTAAAATGGAAATCTGTTTATTAAATAATGTAAACTTTACTGACTGCTTTCATTTCCACTGCGTAACCATCAACAAAAATATACGTTAGCTGAACTATGTATTAATTGTTGTTATTTTCAACCAGCCATGTTATTTCTTAAGATTTAAGATGAACGATGATACAAGCGTGTGTTAAAGCATTGGTGGAGAATGGTACGGTTCAAATTATATTATTTATATTTTTTTAATTATCCAAGCATTTACTGAGGGCAGAGATTTTGAAAAGACTGGATCATGAATACTTATTTAAATCACTTATTCATTCGAGAAGCACACTAAGACATATTGTGATTTCGATTTAATTTCGATGAATCATATGTAGAGGGCATGGGGGATGATGACCTGTAATTTAAAAAAATATGATAAAATGCATAATATTTTAATTAAAAAAGAATTGTGACGCAATTGTAATATGTATACATATGTATATATAAATATAATGCTTTATTTTATATAAAGGTTTATTAAAGTCAAAGAAATCGGTTTATTAAAGTCAAAGAAATCGAAAAGAAATATGACCAACATCTCATATGGAGCCGGGACAAGTTCTGACAAAACAAATCAATAAATAAGGAATGTCTGTCAGATTTCCTTATACATTGTAAAAGCCTGTAAAAGAGGTGTTGGTTGTCAGGCGGTGATCTGTTAACCAGGTGCCTGTTTGGTTAGATCTGTCATTTCTTTTTGTTTGGTCATTCTATCTGTATGGCGCATAATGGATTGAGGTAAATGGCACACTGGAATGTTTACTCTGCAATACATCTGGCTGAATGTGGGTCACCACTGTCTAGACATTTCAGAAATGTGGGAGGTGGTAATGGTTGCTTGAATATGGGCTATTTCATTCACCATGACCTCACCCTGCAGAGAAGCTCTGAGTTATCAGTTTGCCTTGTCATATGTTCCCCACCAAGCTTTACACTTGCATATTTTAGCTGTTTAAACATTTGATTCTTATTTATTATCAAATACGGTACTTTACTACTTCTTTTACAATTACAATTGTATTATTTACAATTGTTTGCTCTTAATACTTAATCCTGTTAATATATGTTTCTCATCTCAGTATACCAAATATCATCAAAAGAATAAAAAAAGTCTACTTATTACAATGATGTGCTATATGAAGCTGTTTAAGAGTAAAATAAAGCATGTGGTAAACATAAATTGATTATACTTTGACATTTTGTTCTACACAGCGTACGCTGCACACACTCACATCTAGTATGTTACTAAAAACATACGTTTTAAAAAATGAATATAACTGCTTAAAAATGCACATTTTCGCTATGGGTGTGCGAAAAACATCAATGTACTGTGATTTTATGTTTACCACGGGCTTTATTTTACTCATAAACTAAAAAACGTGGAAAATCTCGAAGGAAACAGTGGTGAATTTGACTTCTGGGTTTTGACGTGATTTTTGTCTTTATTTACTCGCCTTCAAGATGTTCATAACATGTATGAATGTCTTTCTTCTGATGAACACAAATTAAGATATTTTGAGGAATATTGGTAACCAGACAGTGGATGGAAAAACAAATTCTATGGAGTTAAAGTCAATGGGGCGCATCAACTGTCTGGTTATTAATATTCTTCAAAATATCTTCCGTTGTGTTCAGCCGAAGAAAGAAATTCATACAGGTTACTTTCTACTGTGGAACATAAAAGTTATATTTTTGTGATCAATATCTCTATTTTTTTTTTTTGCTATTGTTTTTGTTTTTCCATATAATAGTAGTCATTCTTCATTCTAAAACATTCTTCAAAATGTCTTCTATGTTCCACAGAAGAAAGTCATACAGGTTTGGAATGATGAGGGCGAGTGAATGTGTACCTTAAATGCAGTGGAAGTCGCTTTGGATTAAAGTGTTTTGCCAAATGCATAAAATGTCAAATTAATTCTCTCTCTCTCGTTCTTAGAGGAGTCAATTTGGTGCCATTCCTTGAGTATGTTGGGTTTCCTGACAAGGTTGTGAAACTCCTGGAGAACTCTCAGAGTGGCTATGCACTGACGGCGTATGCCATGTACAAGGTGGGTTATGTTTTTTATTAATTGTTGTTTTACAAATTAGAATAAAATAAATGTTGCAAACTACCTTCAGCTATAGGATTTCTAGACCAATTAATATAACCAAGATGCAAGCAAAATATTTGGTTTAGTTTTCTATCTCGAAAAATTGAGTAAATAAAATGCATTTTCTCAGACAGAATCTTTTCATGGCCGCTCATCTGAATTGAATTCATTAGAATCTTATTTTTTGCACAAGATAATGTGATGCTGGTTTAATTTTCTTGATCTCCTTAAGATCGCCACACCTGCGAGGTACACGGTGACTCTAGGAGGAACGTCACTGTCCGTGAAGTACCTGAGGAAGCACGGCCACATGTCCACCCCTCCTCCAGTGAAGGAATACCTCCAGGAGAAGATGGAGGAGACCAAAGAGAGGATCTCTGGGAAAATGGAAGAGACCAAGGATCGTTTATCTGAGAGAATGGAGGAAACGAAAGACAAGTTTACTGAAAAACTTCAAGAAACCAAAGACAAAGTGTCTTTCCGAAAGAAAAAGGAATAGGTTTATACACTCATGAAGTGACTTTGACATAATGTCATGAAGATTCACGTTATTTAACAAAATACACTTTAAGGAAAGCAACCTGTAATATAAGACAGGCTGTAAGCTTATACTCACTGTTCAAGTAATAGGCTAAACTATCACAAGATGTGGTGGTATTATAATTCATAATTGACCATAGTTTCTAGATATAAAATATCACAGCACACAAAGTCTACTGAAAGCTGTTGAACTTGAAGTACTTTTTAACGAATGGGAGTGTATTTTCGAAATAGAACAGGTGTAATGTGCCCAATATCATATATGTAATACTCTGTTCCCTAAAAACATAGCACTGCGTCTTTTAATTTTTACATATGTTAAATATTTCAATTATGGATTCAGACTTGTCACACACGTTACTGAGAACGAAATGGTTGTGTTGTAAAACCTTGAAATTTGATTGTAACTTTAGATATTATGCAAAACAGTGTTTGACAGAAAGTTGTAAATGTATGTTTAAGATGTAATACAGTTTATACATTTGCTTATAATACTGTAAATAGAAAAATCACATTGTCCTGAGTCATTCTGCAAATCAAATCATCTTTGAATTCTGTATGTTCCTGCCATATTCATGTTTAATTTATGCAACCTCGTTTTCAGTTGGTACTGTCACATTTCTTAAAGTCCTGTTTTTGCTTTAATTTTACTTAGTAATTGATTCAAGTTAATTGAACTGATTATTCCACAGCAAATGTACTTGCTGGTTATGCACTTGGGTTGTTTAGGTTTGATGGGATTGCAAGGTCTTTTCATTTGTCTGTTGAAGGATGTCCTGGCTATCAACAGTAAAAATAAAAAAGATAAACAATGTCTCATCTTATTTCAGATAGAAGCATGAAGACGTTTTGAAAGGTGTTTTTAATATGCACATTGGACACGTCACTTAAATGAACACTTATTACTCATGATGGTCAATGACCGCCAGTGAAATTAGAATTATTTGTAAACTGTGATGGATATTTAAAAGTGCAGTTATTATTATATTTTGAACTCTTATAATCCAGTGGTCTTGGACTATAATGACAGCTTTTAGTGTGGATGCTTTTAGTATTTTTATGCTATGATTTTATTTTGCAAAAATTGAATTGTTAATAACCTTTACTTACATAGCGCTTTTTACAATACAGATTGTTTCAAAGCAGCTTTACAGTGGTCACAGGAAAACATTATAAACAAAGTTTGTTTGGCTGAACAGCAGCTTTAAAAGAGCAGGCAAATTAATATAATTGATGAATATTAAGTGTTACGTTTTGATTGATTGATAGTTTGATTATTATATTGACAACAATTCAAGTCCAATTTGGAATTATAAGTCCAATATTAAGTCTAATTGTAAGGCACAACTAGTCAAAGGCTCTCAGTAAGACGGACCCCCATAAGGATGCAACTTGCCTAGGTAAGACATTTTTCTAGTCTAGTCTTTATCTCAGTGTGTTTGTTGTTGTTTTGTTTTTGCCAAGAGTACTAAACTTACTGTTTCTGACACCTGCTTGTCACAGAAAAGAAAGGAAGTCAAAAAAATTTGCATACTTTCCAACAGCCATTCAGATTTAATTTTTTATTTTTTTTTGCTTTGGTATTTATAACAATATATAATAGTATTTAAAACCATGATAATAATGATTCTCTATCATAATTAGCATAACTCACTGGTAGTGTTTTTGCCTTATTAAAACATTTATCTTCATTTTTAAATGGTTAAGATAATGTAAATATATATACCTGTATATAAATAAGTTAATATATCTTCATATTTAAATCTTGAAAAATAAATATACTAAGACAATATATACAGTAATACCTCCGTTTACGAGTGACTCAGTAAACGAGTAAATTGTAAATTGTACGAGCATTGTATCGGTGTGCGAGAAAAATATTCCCTGCCCACGCGCATTTTTGTGTGGAAAAGATCTAACGCTGAGCATCTTCGCGCGCATTTTTACTGGAAACATCCTAAACACAGCCTCTCATAAAACAGTCACTCGGTTCCAACCCCTTTATCACCCCTTAACTCATTCATTCTCTCAGCATCGCTCGGTTTAGTTGCATCATACACCACAGTGATACTTTTATAAGTTGTTGTTCATTCCATTAGTCATCACAAGGACTGTTACATGTGAATATGATGAAACTTTATTAACGGAGCATGTGTTACCAACACCACACATTGCATACTAATGAGGCTCAGGTGTGTTCTCAGTCAGGGGGTAATGTCTGGTTTTTGATGCAACTGGCGGGTTTTTATTTTTTGACTAGAAATGTTATTATATTAATTTTTACATTAAATCTAACATTACAATAAAGTATGATATGTAATGTTGACATTGTAATTATGGTTCAGTTTAGCCATTAAGGTTCAGGGGAGTCCTGAAATCTCCACCCCCCCTCCCCTCTCCTCTAGTCTCCATCACAGCAGTGACAGGTAAAGTGCACGTTACAGTAAATTGTCAAGTATTTTTAGAGTTTAATTGTCAATTATTAATTAATATTTATATGAGATCTTAATGGTTATAATTTTAAATGTAATAAGTTAAAACCAAAAAAATGTTTAAAATGGGCATTTATGGTCGTGTGGAATGAATAAAGTGATTTTTAGTGCATTCTTATGGGGGAAATTGTTTTGGTGTACAAGCATTTTGGGTTACGAGCTCGCTCTTGGAACGAATTAAACTCGTAAACCGAGGTATTACTGTACTTCCGAAAATTTAGACCTACGCCCATACATTGTTGTTAAAATCAGAGGGAAATGATGGTGAATAACACTGATGTGGAAGTACCTAACCCTGGTTGTAAACCTAAACTTGACGTAAACTGTAAACTTGCCTCTCAAATCTGATTAGTTGATTGATTAGGAATGTTGTTCCAGGATCAACAAAAATGTAGACCTACACAGGCAATGGACCAAATCGTATTTAGTAATCAAATATTTTGTGGACCTGCGCTTTCCACAGATATATACTGTACATATTTACACTTACCCCACTTAACTTGGTGATTGCTATCAGGATGAAAAAAGACTTTCAACCAGCATAACAAAATAATGTCTGCCTTTAAGGGTAGTTTTTAACTTGGCTTTAAAATAGTGTAGTTTGCTGATTGCAAAGTTTTATTTTTATTTTACTTCAGTTCTTAATCTTTTTTTTATTGAGGGAAAAAATAACTTTTTCACCTTTAAAGGAAAGCTGTATTTTGCCTTCGGGAGATAAGAGTAACACAAACACAAAGCACAAAAAAACTCACTCTCTGGTTCTTTTCCTCAACTTTAATTGCTCTCTCTGGCCATTTGATGACAGCGAAAGAACAAGCGTGGAATCGTTTCATGAGGGACTACAACAGCATCTTTGAGCAATAGTTTTATTGTGTTTTTTTCCCGTGTTTATTTTTATGATTTTTTTCAAATAATTTTTAGTCACCTTTTTCCTGTAAAAGTATTGCAATTAACAGACCTCAAACTGAAAACCGCTGACATCACAATTAAATAGAACAATAAAAAAGGCGAAAGGACAGTAGTGTTCCTCGCTCACTGAACAGTTTTTTTTTCTTGTAAAAAAAAAGGAAAGAAAAAAAGGTTGTAGTTCACAATATGTCATACAGTCCTGTGATGTGATCTCGCTCAAGGCCAATGATGAACAGTGCTGTGGATTCGTCGGAGTTCCAGATGCTGAAGTCACCCACACAAGTCCTCAGTCAGGCATTCACTCGATTATTCGATCATTCAGGCGCGTAAGGGGAGACCGAGTGTTCTGGAGAGGCGGAGCCTTTAGATGCAGAGACTGCTATGCCGAGGAAAATGACAACATGAACATGCAGTAACAATCAGCTATGAGCTGGGTTTTCCTCATGTGTGCATTTGATGCTCTTTTAAATACCACACAACTCGATTATGTGCATAAAAAAAGAACAAAACGTTTCCCACGGATGTCCCACCGAAGCCTCACCCTGAGCTGCTATTTGATATGAACCACTAAACCTTCTGGAGAAAAGGCCTCGTGGGAGCCCAGAAGTCGGCAATCGGTTCCGTTCGCGTCTATAACTACGGAAGAATCACGTCATGCCGTGTTATTTCCTGCGACCGGTCGAGCGTGGTTATTACACGTCCACACAGCTAGCAGTCACAAAATAACTTTCAATAAATAAAATGACAAGCGCTGGCATTTATAATTCTTTCTCTGGAAGTTACAAAAGCAGCAGCTAGTTATCCTTTATATAACTGCCTTATAATCAGAATATTTGTTAATCACATAACAGATTTGCATTTACTGTATAGGAAAAAAATATAAGAAGTCTTTTTGTATTTATGTGACCACACTGTAGCATTTCTCTTTGCAAACTTTACTCTGTTTTACAAAAAAGACAAAGCACAATTGAAGGCATTCACAAAACTTGATGCCACCGTGTTAAAGTTTTCTTTTTAATATTATCTATACATTATATTACAGTATTAACAATGCTTTCTTGTGGTTTTCTACCCATTGGGTAGGATATGTGCATAATATATTCAAGTTATATACAGCACCGTACAAATAAACAGAGTCCGACTACTGAAAGAAGCACCATAGGAAGTGAGGCACAACAAAGGTGGGGACTTTTGAGTGCAAGTGGATTTCTATGTCTGCTGAAACATGACTGTTAGGCACCGAATTTGCTCATGTAAATAGTAACATGCAAACCTCTCGGCTGCAAACGTAAAAAGTACATTTGGATTTGTTTTCCTAGCATGACTATGACAGCAGAAATGCGCTAATGTTAACGAAGAAAACGAAAACAGAGCACAAACTCTAATCTAATCTCTAATCTGTCTCGGTTGGTAAGCAAATATAAAGTAATGGGGAAGCGGACATAGGCCTACATACAGAACGAACAACAGCAGCAGTAGCAGTAGCAGCGCATAGCAGCAGCAGCAATACAGTACGAACTCAAACTGCGCGGTCAGAATGAGTGACAGAAGCAGAGCCTATGACAGAAGGCTGTTTCAGAGCCAAAGCGGATGGGCGATATTTAAGGGGAAAGGTTTTTATAAAAGCCTATTTTGAGGGGGAAATGGCTTTCCCATCCAGTTTGACTAAATATCCGTTCAAACTGGGCACTTTAATAAATAGCTAGTTAATAAATAGGTTTTCTAAGGTACTTTTTAAGGGAAGGCCAAAGACTGATGGTTTACAAAGCTCAGATGTGATTAAAACACAATCAACATGTCTGAAAGCATTCCAAATGTGCGCCATGTGGCGACTGATTGAATACAACTTGAAATAAAAGAAAAAGCGGGATGTACCTTGTCATGATTGGTACACGTTTTGTTTGATGAAAATATCAGAACAGATAAGAGAATAAATACTGGTGTTGAATAAACAGACAAAATGTGTTCCTGTGCTGCCTTGGAATAAAACGGCGTTCCAGGAGATGAAAATAAGGGATAAAATATGAAATCCATATATGATTGTGAACTAAAGTATAGTATGGATAACTGGAAAAAACAAAACTATACGCATGCTTTTTTAAGTGGAAAACAAACAGCACGACACACTCATTCAGAAGGGGACAGGATGTGCATAAGACTACAGTTCCCATGATTCCCTTCCATTGGACCCCTGGACAATGCTGAAGTGACGCAAGTTTAAAGTGCTACTCGACAGGATGAAAGTGGCGTATGTGTCGTGACTTCCATCTGCAGATATCCATGCCAATATCTCTCACTTGGTCAGTGGAAAAAGTGAACTGGAATTTGAACAGCTTGTTAAACCCCCTTATTTTTGAAATAAGTGCCATGATGCAGTTCATTTGTGGAGATTTTAGGCTGGATCAGAGTTCTACATCTCCATTTCAGGAAAATGAAAAACATAAAAAGGAAGGAAATAAATTCCCACGAACCGTCAAAGACCTGTGACAGATTGACATATAAAAACGAAAGAAGGATCGCTGTTTCTACTCTAAAGAATAAGTGCAACATAAAGACTTTTGTTGTTGTTGTTGTTGTGAGTCACATCCCCAAGATTTAAGATTTTATCATGGCACTCAATTTGGATTTTGATTAGTTATGAACAGTTTTTGTGCACAAGTCCTGGAAATGCACACAAACAAATAGAAAATTTCTCAATCCTATGACCCATGTGGTCTCTCACGCAAACAATCTGTGCCAACACACGTGTTCTTTAAATACAGGAAAGCATACAAAACCAAACAAACAAAGAGATTTAGCCAAGGAGCCCAAACATCCATACAAGGCCCCGAAGTTCTAGCAAAAACTAAACAAAAAAAATACAAAAAAATAAACTTTGTAAGCTTGGTTCCTCAATTTTCAATTCAAATTGTGCAAGGGGAGTGGTCTAACCGCTCCCCTTTAGGTCCAGGAGAAAGTACCAGAGAGCACAGATGATGGCACGCACTCTCTATGGCCCTCTCCATGCCTCCTAGTCACACGGGTTTGTCTCGCCGGCTATCCTTAACCTTGACAAACAGGGTTGTGCTTGCGCCAGGCTGGGGGGAGCGACTGGCTGTCCTCTGGTTGGAGGGTGGTGCGTTATTGCTGTGCTGGTGCAGGAAGGAGGCGGAGCCTGGGCACGTCTGACCCATCACCTCGCTATAGGTGGGTGGTGGCCCCTCCACATGTGAGTTTGAGGCACTCTTGCCAGAGTTGCTGCTTGGGGGCCGTGGCCCGCCTCCATGCACATAAACGTCTATCAGGTCGCTGTCGAAAATGGTCCGGTTGGGGGGCGCACGTACGGACGCGCGGCTGAGCTCGAGCTGCTGCTCGGGGTCTCTGAGCTGCAGGGTACAGGGGCCCTTGTAGGGCGGCAGCTCCTCACCATCTGACAGGCAGATGGTGGGCGGCAAGTGGATGTCCTGCTGCAGGTATGGGTAGGTGGGCTGGAAGCGGCTGAATCGGTCCCTTTGCATAAATGAAGGTGGGTTGAAACGCTCTCCACTCCGTGGCCCATACATTACCTGAACACAGAGAAGAAAACGTTTACTAAACCTTAAGAATTTAACCGAAGAATAAAAAAAGTAAAAAATATTGTATGTTAAAAAAATATATATTTTTAATGTCTCTTTTGCTCACCAAACCTTCCTTTTTTGATCAAAAAGAAATTAATATAGTAATATTATGAAACAATATTACTATTTTAAATATTTGTTCTATTTTAATATTTTTAAAAAAGCTATTTATTCCTATGATGGCAAAGCTGAATATTTCAACCATTACTAAAGTCTTCAGTGTCACACGATCCTTCAAAAATCATTCTAATATGCTGATTTGGTGTTCAAGAAACATTTCTTATTATCATCAATGTTGAAAAAAAAGGTTTAACAATATTGACATTTTTGAACTATTAGATCTTATCTACGTTACCCATCCCTAAACATGACAGTAAAACATTAGAGACAAGTTGAATAATAGGTCATGTCAGTTGACTAACCTCAGTGGCTCCTTGTTGCGTCACCAAACTGTCTGTAGGCCATGCACAGCCGTCCTAAAATGATACAAAAGAGAGTGGACCGATGTGAGTCATGGATTAAAAGCAACACATAATATCAACTTAAAATAATGCATTTTGAGTTTGGGTAGGCAAAAAAAAAAATGCTCCAGGCCTCAGAATACTTGATCTAAATGCACATGGAGTAAATATGAGAATACATTAATATCATGTAGTTTTAATTTAAGGCTGCTGGTTATTATTGTGGCCTCTAAGAACGCAGATGTAGAAAATGCGCTGGTCTCTAAATTTATGAGTTTGTTTCTGAATTTAAGAGCTCAGTTCCTTTCATGCTCTGCATCTGTTGCTAAATCACACCTTCACCTTCTTCCTATAGTTTTACGACTCTCTTTCGTGCTGGGAGGTGAAATGGAATGCAGTCTAGACGAACACATCTTGGCGTTCCCAACTACAGGACGTAAATCAACATAAAGAAGAACCAGGGATGAGCAGAACTACGCATTTCATAAATCTACTAGTTTGCGGGTTACCTGAATGACTAGTTATACTTATAGAACCCCTATATAATTAGGTTAGTTTAGCATTGTGCCCACTGTAAGAGACGTTTATTAATGAAATGTGGAAATAACGGCATTAAAATAAACAAATAACTGCCACGTTTTCCTCAAAGAAAGCAGAGGCCATATAATGCACAAAAAAAAAAAAAGTATAAAAAACGTTAAAACGCACTAGTCAACTCACTAATGGAGCCGGTCGACCATCCTGACCTATCGATAGGAACTGCATTATGCATTTGTGCAGGTGTACCGACACAAAGACCCTGAAGCTGGCACACGCATTGCTGAGTCCCATATAAACACGGTCACAAAGTCACACACATGGTGATCAAACAAAAGAACAGGAACTCTACACCCACTCAAAGCTCACAAAGACAGGACACACATGGTGACTGGAGAATCAAACGAACACCCACTCAAACATACACACTTACCGGCTGCATACCCTCCTCTCGTCGTCGGGCTTGGCTGTGGCGTGTAAGGAAGGCCCAGGCCGACAGCCGATAGTGGTTCAGCAAACAGATGATCACAACTACCATTACAGTCATCACCACAATTATGATTATTATCTGAACAAACTCCAGTTCAGCTGCAAAACAAGAAAACAGGGAGAAAACAATTAGCATATTTCACAAAATTGCAAGATTTTTACATTTTCAATAGATGGGTGGACATTTCAATGTCATGGGTGGTTGCCAGGGCAATGCTATGCAGTTGCTAAGATGGTAATTGTCTGCCGAAAATGCACACAATTTCATCAGATATTATTCAAACCGTGCGAGACAAATTAGGCATTCAACTTAGGTGATTTGGTTTATTCAAAATAGTAACAGTATTAATGATTTATAAGCTTTTAGGAACATCAGAGATAGACTGTTGAATTGGATACAAGGTAAGGCAAGCACAACATGTTTTTATTCTTACCACCAGGGGGATAAAATGAACACTTCTGAGAGTTTTGAGATTGGGTGTGGGGAAGAGACTCAAAAAGTGACGCAACAGATTAATCCACAAAAATGTGATAACATGACATTTCAAATGGCTTTTGTGACCTACATCAAGTCAAGAAAAAAGAAGCGTTTTGAGTCATTTTTATTATTTATAGGACAGTTCAGAGAGGATATGATATGAGCTACTGTAGATTTTAACTTGAGCATGAGCAACACAGCTCAATACAGCGCCACAGCTCTAATTTCATAAAAACTGTTTCATAAACATGGGTATTTATGTCATGGGTAGACCTCACAGAATTAATATTTTGTTTCTTAATCTCATCTTCTACTTTCTCTTCGCACAGGAGCGTGTATTGGGAATCCCTGGATGCACAGGAGTCTACTCTTAATTTCCTGTTTTCTTCATCAATCGTGTAAAAAAGGGACATGCAGACATGTTGGTACAAACAGGGTATCCTCTCGTTCAACCTCCTGCTGACCCTTGAACACCCTGCTGACACACTTTCACAGACAGATGGTCCCAGTCAATATGACTTGTTCTTCAATCACATGAAAATCATGTAGAAATGTGCCACAAATATATTTAAAGAAATCTTGTTATCCCTGCTGTCTACTGAGGAACTCCAACAATTCACTCTGACACATGAAGTTTTATGCTTTGAGACAAAGGAAAAACTGCTGCAAAGCTGAACACTTACAAAAACACCATTAGCTGTCTAAAACAATCTATAACGATGTTAAGGGCAATCATTTTCAAACGTACAACTTCAGAAACACATAGTGGACGTTGGTTTAACACAGGAAAGAAGATCTGAATGAAATGGGTGCTTTGATGGCTCTCTCCAAGACTACAAATTCAAATTCATTCTCTTTAAGTTAGCAACCTTATCTTTTTTTCAAATGCCTGTTATACATTTTATTGTGAATAATACATCAATGTACATTTTTCTTTTTTTATTGACCTCATAGTGTTTCATTAAAACATCACAGCTGGATCTTCCAGTGAAAATATCAGACTTCTTTCTCTCGAGTGACATATCCAATAATTTAGTTTGCTTAAACCCACCCCTGCAAGCTCAGGTTCATCTGCCTCCACTTTTGCTTGCTAAGTCCACATCTCAAAATCCAATCAACAACAGATGCATGAAACAGATTATAATTTTTGGATAATCCGTTACATTTGGATGCATGTCACAATATGTAAGAAAATATCGGTAGTTATTTCTGTTTCATTGTAGTTAAAAAATAAACCCACATTAATAAAATAAAAATAAAATCAACCTCAATAAACTACCGTATTTTCCCGCATATAACCCGCGGGTTATACTCGATTTTACCAACCCCGCAGGGGGGTTGCGGGTTATGCACGTAATAATTTTTTTACACGTAATAATATTTCAATATATTTGTATATAATGGGGGTTTTTTTTGCGGTATTTTCTTTCATGACCTGTCAATCATGTGAGAAGACGTGATTAGCTGTGCTGCCATGAGGGCGGGCTCTTCTCATCCGATGATCAACATGCTTCTTAAGGGACTGCTTTTTCTTTTTGTTCTGATTCTGACTTGTGACTTTGTTTTCTTATTGTTTGAATGTCAGTCACAAGCACTGTGTACCGAGCCTGAACAGTTATGGAAAATTGACGTCATGCGAGCAACATTTGAAATTCAAAATGTGAACCTACACAAAAAAGTTCATCAATCTATGGGTGCGGGTTATATAAAGGTGTGGGTTATGCCGCCACTTTTTCCACAAAACCTCAAAACCCGCGGGCTATATGAGGGTGTGGATTATCTGCGTCTGCGGGTTATATGCAGGAAAATACGGTACTTGTCAGTTGTCGATCATTCATATTGAAATGTCCAGCTAATGGTTTCTTTAGGTAAGCTGTCTCAAATTTGAGTTACTGACATTTCCATAAAGATCACTTTCTCTCTATAGCAGAAAAGCTGTACCCAGGATGCAGTTGGGCCATGTAGTGGCATTGTTAAATAAGCTGTATTGGTGCTGGCTCTTTGCCACGGCTCCTCTGGAGAGAGTGCTTGCAAGACAAGACCCCATCTGTTGAGGGCTTGGAGGAGAGGACCAGAGACCAGACGTATCCCAGGAGTTAACCCAGCATAGGAGATAAAACGGCCCAAATCTGCCGCCCTTAACCGGATTACGGCCTGGACCAGCTCCAAGAGACAGACAACTGGTGGGAGATTGGGGGTGGGGCAAACATGTTGGAACAGACAGATCTCAACCTCCGAGATATTAAGGTTGTAATCTCAGCCAACCTACAAGTACCAGGCACAGCTTTAGCACCACGCAGGACTATCCACAGCTGCAGTAAAACAATGTAACAGTTTTCTCTAAATTCCTAGATTAATCTAATCAGAATAGCCTCACTCCATCCTCCATCAAAATGGCCTGTTCTGACCCAAACAACCCAATGTGCAAACAACATAGGATGGCATCTAATGAAGTCAAAATCAGCTAGTTAGGCTGGATGCCATATTTAACTAGACTCGAATGAAAACAATGCTGTGAGTACAGAACAGTCAGTTCAATAAGTTGTACGTCCTTTGGTCTTGTCTAATGAGTTTTTAGCTCACTAGTTTTTAACTTTAGGAAAGATACCTTTTTCAGTGTTTTGCAAGCTAAACAATCATCACCTGTTTGAACTGTACATCTATCCCTCACAATCCAGCTTTCATCTGTCATATTAAATATGGTGTCTAACTTTACTAGGGTCCATTAAATGTTGGAGTGTATTGGGTGTGTCTATTCCCAATTAGTTTTAGCCAAATTAGCTACTACTTTGCTATAGCAATGCAGCTGAATACAATGCGACTTCAATGTTTGATCACTACGCTAAGTGTGCAAGATACATAAATTTGTAATCCTTAAATAAAATCATATAGTTTGAGCTTCGCTTAACCATCCCTGCGCAATCGGAGGGCTAAATCAGACGGCATCCCGGAAGATCTGTTAATGTGTTTTGATTACGGACACAAACCCCAGACAGAGCAGACACAACAAACCATGCACAGCCTGTTTGCAACAGGGAAGAAATGTAAACAGGCTGAGATAATGTGGCAACAACTGCACAACAGTGAGCGAGAGAGGCAGCTGGGCTAATTCGGGTTAGCCTTATGTGGACTCTCTGAGATTAGACAGCTCAATCCTCTTACCACTACGTATGCTGCTCCATTGAGTTGTTAGCTAAGAGGAGATATGCGCTAACACCTGTCACAGAGCCTCTAACAGACTCTTAGGTGAACTGGAACTTAGGTGAACGTTGTTCAAAAGGTCGTCATGTCGTCTCTAAGGTCGGAAAGTCCTGGCTACACAGAAGTGCGCTAGAAGCTGTGAGGCCACTCTGCTCTGCGCAGGCCATTCTGTTTCTGAGCTGAAGGAAATGGAGGAGGCATTACATAAGCCTATCCGAAACTCTCCCCCCCCACCCCCCTCTCTTTTGTACTGTGCTCACAAGCTGCAAAGACAACCAAGTCTGGCCTCCAGATCTATATTTCATGAAGCCATTTCCTGTTTCCTCCTCTCCACAGTTTCATAACAGAAGGAAAACAGCTGTGCTCTCACGATCTGGGAGTAAAGAAACGGAGAGGGTGGAGGAGGAGGGGGAGAGAGAGGCTGTAGAATGGGGACTGCTGCTCACTGCCAGCCATCTGCGCTCCGTCTCCAAATGTCTCCCCGGTACAGTACTATTCTCATGGAGTCGGGCACGGTATGTGGAGATCTTGTCATGAGAGATCCAACAGTTGAACTCACAGCAGCGAGGGAAAGTTCTTAGACCGGGCTTTGAATTCATACCAAAGCACACATTACACAACACATTTCCACGGGAAAGAGCGAATCATTTCCAAGTGACTTCATCGACATGGCAAGACAGCGAAGATGAGAGAAAAACATTGAAAGTTTCCTTGCGTCCTCTCTAGCTTGGGCCAGTTTGTGAGTAAAAACAACACTAAAAGTGAGCATCTCCGGTAGATCCTATGCACAATCTGGATGTGTAAAGCATGTGTAAAGCCATCAGCCACCCATGTCGTGGGTTGTACTGCTAAACGAAGAAAAAGCAGAGATGGACATATTCAGTCATAATAGCACTGCTTCATCAAGCACAAGCCTTAATGAAGTTAACCATCCATTCACCCACGTCACAGCATGCACCAGACAACAAAGGCATTATGGGAACTTGAGAGGTGACACATTGCCCCCTCCTCCTGTGTTATCCGAGTTGCCCCATCCGAATGCCAGACAAAAGGAAAGGGCACATGCCAGACAGCCATGTGAGATGGAGACTTGTGTGATGGCAGGTTTCAAGACTGAACCTAGTGCAGTAAATGCCCCTTTCTGGAACATTCCCAAACAACATACAATGAATAATTTTATGAGAGGCTGTGGAAGGGGCAAAATAACAAAAGAAAGCCTGAAAAGAAATGTCTGTAGTAGGTTGCTAGACCAAAGTATTGCTATTTCAGTAAATATTTGCAGGCTTCAACAGAGAAAAAGTAGGAAAAGAAAGAGGGATTTAGGCATTGTGGAATTTTCCCGTTTTTCTGTTTGGGGGAAACTGAGAGAAAGGGGAGGGAGAGCTTGTGAAGTCTTTCACCAGAGCAGCCCTTTTCTGGTGTGACAGACATTTTCCATTCACACACACAAGGTGTATAAAAAAATGCAAGAAAGACTAAGAGTATGTGGAAGACAGAGGAAAGAAAAGAGAGAAAGTGAGGGCACTTCAATAAACTGAGTCTCATGGAACAAATGAGATCAGAGAACAACTCAAAGAGCCACCCAAAAAATCAAAGACAGGCCAAATTTCAGAATTGAGGCACACCATATTCAATCATGGAGTAAAATTGAATGTCGCTATCTAACGCATAGCCTTTCACAGTGGGAGAGATAGCAGGAAGTGTGATGGAGAACTAGGGCAGTTGAATAGTGCCAGTGGCAGGAGTTATTCATCTGTGCCTAGCTAGTAAAGCAGCACTGTCACCTAAGCAGGGTGCAAGCCACTGACCTCGCTCTCTAATCTGAGATAAAGTGCTCGTATTAAAGAGACGCCCCATACGGGCGCCAGACACGTCTAGACTCCCCATGCCATAACACCCACTTTTCTTTAATTATTTAACCTCCTGGTAAGACTGCACAAGATAAGCTCTGCCTGGGCCCAGAAGCCACCTGCTACAGAGTCCCCCTACACCCACTCCCAAGCTCCAGCTCATCTCATCCCACCGATGACACCGACTTACCACAAATATTGTTTTACACCCCTCCTCTTCTTCCATTCAACACTCCCTTCTCTTCCTCCTCCACCTCTCACTACCGTTCGCCCAGGCAGATTGAGTCATATCCCCTTGAAACTGGACCCAGCTCTGGGTTTAGTTCTTCATCAAATAGTGTTTGGTACACGATGTTCTCTCTGTAGTTCTGACGGCATGACAGAGCTCTTCGAGCACTCTACAATGCAACAGCATGTGTACTCACAACAGACACGTGCTCCATACAATATACATCATTCTATAGAAATCGTTAGAATCGTTAAAAGATTGTAATCTCAACTCAAACACCTACGAAATCTTATTCCTAAATGACAATGATTCGGCTAGATGTCTATTAAACCTTTGACAAGTTTGATCACACTGGAACATTCAAATCTGCTTTCACAAATATTCTTTTCAACAACACAGAATCATTAGTTCTGTTACAATTATTTAAATTATCACAGAAGTACTGGGATAAAACTCTATAGTTCGGACAAACACTGATGTCACCGGAAGCGATCAAAATTGAGAAAATCACCTCTTGAAAGTGACTTGATGCTTCAAATAATGTTTGTACCAATTACCAGTTACACCAGTAGGTAGGTTTGAATTAAGTAATTGTCAATAAATCATTAATTCAAGAGATTTGTTCAAAACTACTGATTTATCCAGTAATGAAATAAATCTTTATGAGTAACTGAATCATTCATGCAAACCAAATAAAAAAAATGTATCATTCAAAATTAGTTAAATATTTTGTCATGTAGTCTGCAGCAATAAACATTGACAGAACATCTTGTAAATTAAATGTTACTGGTATATTCAGAATCGTGATCTCTATTTTAAACAACAACAAAAAAAAGTAATAATTCTCCAGAATCATGAACTCTAAAAGAAACATTTGGTTCCTGTGCAAACAAAGAACTGCCAAACACCACAATAATACCAGGAACATGTATTAAGAAAAGATATAGAGCCAACTTTAATTTCATTTGGACCTTAAATTGGTTAACATGCTGCAGACAAGGGAACAACACAAAGACATTTGTATATTTTGAACTGCACTGATATCAACAAGCCAAATCCTCATATTTGGATCAAATGACTAAATTGCCATAGTTACCCTCATTTTAAAAGCTCCATTTTCCTCCATTTTATCTTCTCTGCATGAACTGAGCAACATAAATGATTGGAGAGCAAATGGCTCGGTGGCTCTTACAACAGACACAAGTGATACAGTGCAAATAGATCTCAAACATGCATGTGTAACACTGCCAAACCCAAGACAAACTCTACGTTTCCAAAGAGATAATGGAAATTATCACAGAGGGAAACCATAAAGAAAGAGCGTTAAGCCTTGCTAACTTTAGTCCTGGCAGGAGAACGTCTTCTAAACATAGCTCTGGGAGACTCAGAGAATAACTGTGAATACCAAGTCAACAACATGATGATTATGACTGGGTTCAGCATGTGACTTTACTGACTGCTGTAATATGAGATGTGAAGGTAAGAGCCCATCCTTTCCGAAAACGGACTCACTAGATTAACACTCATACAACCCCTCGGTCTCCATGTGCTCCCTGAGGAACACACTACTTCCAGTGCATCATCTCCTACGCAACTGACACGGCCATACACACGGAGAGAATGAGTGGATGATGAACGTCAATACAGTTCTGATTGAACGTCATCCAGTTCCTTAGATGCTGATTGGTCAATACAGAATTGCAAGTCATGCTAAAATACCACATACAGTAACAACTATGATGTGAAACACCTGTTCACTGTGCAGCTCCAAAAGAGGAGAACTATCAATCTTAGTTTTCACATATCCATGATAGTGACTATATCACTTAATGAGTGTCGACCAGTCATTATAACGCTCTTTAGCTGTGACTATATTGGCGTCCTCTTGTAACCTTTTCATTAAGTATCCATCAGGATGAATATTGACAGTAAAAACAACACTTTAATTGTTGGGTCCTTCACATATGGTCCAGTGTAGAAATCGATATTCAATTTTTAAAAGCCATTTGCAGGACAGTTCGTCAACAGCGTTGTGCAACGTGTAGGAACAGAAAAATAATTAGACAAAATGTACAAGTCATTAATAGATCTTCAAAATATTTTTGTCCATAAGACAGCTGTATGCAGTTTTTCCTTGTTTTCAACAAACAGCACTTTCATTATGAACCAGTCTCACTCTCTCAGTATAACTGCACCTGTCACAGAAACATGAAGACGCCACAGTGAAGTGTGAAGAATATTCTCTATACGTGTCACCACAGATTCTGAAGGTAAATGTATTATATGTAACATAACATTATTATAACACAGACAGCATCACATATATCTAACAGTCTTGTGTGAATGACGTTCTTGTAATGTGATAAGCATGAATCGTAAAAAAAACTGTTTAAATAATATGTATATATGTAGATAATGGAAATGGAAGGGGCAATTCAAGAGGCATTTTTTCCCAGACAGACCAACTGCTGATCTTTATAAAATAAGGCTCCCCCATTCTCTGAGTTTGGGGTCAGGTGCCGAAAGGGGTGACCGACATAATCAGATCCCCGACTGACTTTCAAATGGGGGTCAGGACACATCCCTCCCCCAATACCAGCCACACAACAACAAAGCTTTAACGTGATGAGGGTTTGATGTTGCTATAAGCTGTTTGTAATATGTATGATAAACTGTAAAATATTATGTGAAAGTAATATACAATGCAATACGCAATTTGTTCATTTCATGTGTGAAAAAAGACAATGATTGAAAAGGATTTAATTATTTTGGCCATTGCATTTCCAAAAACCTAGCTTAAAGATACCTTCAGTAGAAAAAAAAAAAAAAAACATTAAGTTTGATTTACTTCTGTGAATTAGTTACATTTTTTGGGTTAAAAAAAATCTGATTCAATGATTTGTGTATCACCACTCAAAAATGGAAGACCTTGTTATAATACTATTAATGTAATAAAATGTATTAAAACATTTGCATAAGTAAACATTACTGTTTATTACTTTGTATCCTTATACTGGGGCATATTAATAATTCTTTAAGTTCATTAGATGAAAATCTGGAAAAAGACTCTTATAACAAAACACAAAATCACAACACAGAAAACTCTACAAATCCAATTATCAATGTTAACTGTGTGCTGTGAAACAAACCTCAACAATTCAAAACCTTTATGTTTTAGCAGGGTTCATTTCTGGTAATTGTCAATGCAGAAAAGATTGTTTTCATATTTAAATCAGGCAGTCTGAACTCCATGAGGACGAGCCCGATGAATGAGAAGCTAAGAGTTACCGCAGAGACCTTCTGACCTTTCAACTCAGAGAGCAGGGGGCTGGAGGGGTGATGTCTGAGAGTAGGACCCAGTGCATGCATGCCAGATGAGAGGGGATGGGTGTGAGACACATAGTCTGATAACATCACGTCTGATCTGATTCTGTTGCGTCTGCTGTCTGCTCGGCTGTCTCTCTTGCCCGGAGCACCAATGCACCATTTTACAACAACAACAAAAAAGGCAGCGGAAGGGAGGCCAGATGCTGTGTGTGTTATGTGGACAAATCGTTTACATTCCTGGGTAAAAACTAAACAGCGAAGTTGCTTTAGATAGGTCTGCATTCTGCCATGACTGTTTTGAAAAACCACACGCAGGATTTTTTAAGGCCAATGTCTATGTCTGTATCAAAAAAATGTAAAACAAATGATGTTGTTTCTTAAATGTTCTGTTTTTGCACTCAGACAATAAAAATCTTTCAATTTACAGCTAACCATACAAAAAATATTCGTGCACATGCTTGATGCTTAGTTAAAAACTAGTTAAGCTAAGCTAATTAAGCTAAGCTAAAAACTAAATTAGCTTCGTTTTTCTTTTTTAATCAGAAAGCTGTCTCAAAGAGCAAATTGCTCAAAATACAGTATAAATCAGTAATATTGTGAAAGAGCATTACAATTTAAAATAACTGCTTGTAATGTACTTTAAAATTGTAATGTATTCCTGTGATGGCAAAGGTGAATTTTCATTCATCATTACATGATCCCACAGAAATCATTCTAATATGCTGATTTGCTTCTCAAGAAACATTTCTTATTATCATGTGTTGTTGAAAAAAATTGTGCTGCTTAATTATTTGATGGAAACTAATACAATATCTTTTCATGAACGTAGACATTTTAACAGTAGTGTATATTTAGTGAATTTTGAATAAAGTATGTTGTTTATAGATTATAAATAGTAAATAGATTTTGTTGTTTCACCTATCGCGCCCTCGTTATATTATATGCAAATCTATATTGTGGGTTTCTGAGGGCAGATATGTCTTATATTGATAGGATGATTTGTTCGTTGCAGTTCCGAAATGCAACGGTACCATGGTACCATGAAGGTGTATAAGAACATCCTTACACAAAAGAAAAAAACAGTGTCAGCAACTGCCAATCACTATGCTCCTCGCCCGCAAAAACCCCCCAAAAAACACTGGTACTCCTACAGTGGAAATAGAAGTTACGACGCTGGACGACGATATTGCAGCACCTTACGAAGCGCCTGATGAAGCGGTGCTTTCAGAAGAGCTGGAGTAATGCAGTACATTTTACCTCATCTTTTACGTAAAGCATGTAAAAGTAATTTTTGGTTACTTTTTACTATTTTTGGTTAAAAAACTGTTTAATAGTGTATAAAATGGTTTATATAAGACTGTTAGGAGGGTTTACAAAAGCTTAAATTTACGATTTAAAAAAAAGAATAAGAAATATTATGAAAAAAATATACCGTAGATTTATTTTTCGTAGATTACTTTGCGTTTTTTTCGGCTATCGCGGGGTTGCCTGGAACCTAACACCAGGGATAGCCGAGGGATTACTGTAGATTCTATAGCACATTACTTTATTCATCACTCATCCCTTTCTGTATCGGTTGACTACTAGAACCTTAAACTTTTGCTTAGAAATTGGCTTAATATACACTATACATTTTTTCACTAAAATAATAATGATAAAAACACACACAAGACACAACTGCCACTGTGTTTGTGTGACTGCCTGAAGGAAACAACCTCTAAATAAAAAGGGCTGACATCAGACACAAGTCTAGTCCTCTAGTTACATAAAAGCCAAACATAGGCAAGAGACGTGCACTCTTAAAACCAATCCATTATCAACACACCCCCATCAGACAGCATGAGTACATACACCGGTCTGTCCAGATACGACTCTGCCATACTCGTACAAAACACGCAACACGCCTCCCTACAGGGCTGGCCAAACCCCCAGCATGACTACCAATCTCCTCTGAGACGAGTCCCTCGGGGCCCATGTAGAATCTCAGAGGGTGGGTGCAGGGCCAGACACAAAGAAGGGGACCATGGCCAATGTCAAGGCTGGGTGACTGCTGCAGGGTGAGGCTCAGCTGCTGCTGTCAAAGGGCAAGAGTGGAGGGTGACACCCTGAAGCTGCCCCCTTTTTGTCTTCCAAAGACACACAGAATACGATGGTGTAGTGTCCCGACAACACTCACATAAACAAATAAAGAAATGTTGGGTTTGAGACTATTAAAATAGCGATGTTAACTGAAATACATTTTTAAGTAATCAAACTGTTTTCCAAAGCTTTTTCATGAATGTTTCCATTACTTTTTCCAACAATTTACATTGTACTGCAATAAAACGCGACACAATTTTCGAATTAATAATCAGTAATCAAATGTGCTCTCTACAATTTTATTACAAAGCAGATTGTACGAAAACGTATGAACGAGATTGCACAAATTCATACCAATTTAGCCACAAATTCACCAAAACGGATAAAAGTTACAAATTGCCAAGAGAATGTGTTGGAATGGAAAAGTCTCTGGAAGAAATGCATTGAAAAGTCTGATTTATTCTAGTGAATCAGATTGTTGAAGTGGTTAATGTAAATGCACCGATTAAACACATACATATATTTAGCTAAATATAAATTATTTAGATTAACGCTACTAATTTCACTTGTAAATTTCTACTTGTATCACGCTTTTCACAATACAAATAGTTTCAAAGCAGTTTTTTTCCTCCATGTATCTACATTACAATTTAGAGTGACTCTGTCCAAGTTATGCATTTCAGAAAGGTACATATACAAATCATGCAGTTAGCTAACAATGTATTAATTTAAGGAGAGAAAAAATGAGCTCTATTTATTCAGTTCTATAAATTAGGGTGTCATATATTTTTGTTGTTGTCGCATTCAGTGTAAATTTATCGGTTCAACTTTATTATTGTAAAAAAGTTTAAAATTGAGAAGTTCCTTCATTTATAAATTCCTCATTGTTATGTGCCAGATGTCACAGAAGGCGAATGTGTGCGATGCGGAGAATAACGAGGAGCAAACAGGATTCAACAGAAACTCACTTTAAAAAGAAATGAAAACAAAGCGGCACTTAATAGTGCAAAACTCGGAATACGGAAAACACTGGAGACATCCACACATGGAACATCGTAACGTCAAAAATTGTAATACTCCTGTAAGGGAGTGATAGATAATGATTATGAATCACACGCGATGTTCATTCACTGCTCTTTATAACATGAATGAAGCCTATCGCGAGAACTTCCTCTATACCCGTACACAGTGACGTGCACGTCACACGCACGACCAATCACAAACATCAACACAAAATTAACTCGAAATTAATTATAACTTATTATAGAACACAGTATATTTATAACTTGTATTCACATTAAACAATAACGAATAAACAGTACTAACAAATAATTACATAAAAATAAATCAAACTTAATTATTCACATATTTCACATCAACAATCGACAAAGACAAGGGAGAACATGAGGTTTTAAATAGACAGGGAAACGGGGAGCACCTGGCACAACTAACAAGGGGGAGTGGCTGACGTGACAGTCGACGGGAACACCAAAGGATCACACAGGAGGATTGTGACGAGACATGGCATGACTATGACACCAGAAAAATTATTCCATTGCATAGTTATACTTTTGAAAAGACATTTTCTTTATAGAAAGTTTAAAAAAACTGATTTTTCGAAAAAGTGGCTTGTCTGCAGTTCTATGTAGCTAAAAAGTAGCTTGTAGCTTAGAAAGTAACTGTTTCAAAGTAGCTTCCTGCCAGTCACAAAGACATATATTTTTAAGTTGTGGATCAAGACACATTTCATTATCTTCACTACATTTAATGGTCTGACGGAAATGAAATGGTACGTTTTACTGTGCTGCATTTTAGTAGTGTTGTAAAAATGAATCTAGTTACCCCTCAGCAGGCTGATCCACCCCCTGTGACATGACACAGAGTGTGTGCACACCCTCCTCGGAGCGCGAGCAGGCCATACAAAGATTAGCAGGAGGGGTTGACAGCTGACCTCCGTTGTGACCTCATCACACTTGCTCACAGACGTGCACACACACACCCCTCTGAGCTTGTGCATTAGATTATTGGATGGAGCACTGTTATGGCCGAGAAGGGCCTGTAAAGTCCAGTTTTGATTGCCCTGCCCGGGGTTACTGGGGCAGGGGTGTGACCTTGAGTTTACCCTGAAGCGATGCTGGAGAGTTGAACAGAGCATGCATATTGTATTGGATAGAGCGCTAGGGCCCATGGGGTCGTTTGACTGACACCTCTCTAACAAGGCAATTACTGATCTCTCCAATGTGATCGTACACTTCGCACAACTGCTCTGCTCACAAACAATTTACACAATCCACATTCTCAGCAACTTCACTTAGTCAATAGCTGGTAGTAATAATGACTGTAACTAAAATGTTGCACAAAATATTGGTGATCATCCTGGACAATATCAGTGAAGTCTGATGCCAAAATTTGGTGAATATACAGATTTATTATTATATACAGTTTTTATTCCCGCGCCGCAGACTGATCTCGATATGTTACTACACAGTGCCAGGAGATCTAGTGAAGAACACCATTTAATTAATCACAGAATTAATAACATTTCTGCAAGGTCTTTTGAGAAGCATTCAGATTTCAGAGTTCTCATTTATGTTATAAATATAGATTTCAGATCAAATAGGGCTGATGTGGAAACCAAAAGAAACATTGTGCGATGTATGAACAAGTTATAAAAGGCTTTAAAAGGTCCACAAATCAGCAACATACACCATGGATTAAATGTAGTAACACTAACTGTAATCATGGGATTGTGGCAGAAATAGTCAAACCAGTCAAAGTTCAACTACTATCTTTTTCCAGCGCTTCAAAACTCTAATATTATCATATTTAAATGTTATTTTTAATGTGACGATCAGCACATTATTTTTCATTTTTCAAAGATTGTCCCTATTTATAATATTAAAGTTTCAAGATGTAGGAAAACACTTAAAAATAAAAAAGACCAATTGGTGGCTGCAGAGAAGTGCTTATTGGCTTATAAGCCACTTCCCTATTATATATTTTTTTCACTTTGCTTTTACATGAATATTAAGACTGTTATTTGTACAGAGGCTCTGTAGAAATGCATTAAACAAGCCTAAACAAACAACGAGTGGGAGATCGACTGAGAGTCCTTCATCAGATGGTGCTCAAAGTTAAAATAATTTCAACACCATTTCATTAATGAATGAATGAGTGTTAGTTGATTGAATGCTTTAATGACTCACCCAAATATAATCCCTTGCCGCCAACTAGTGGCGTAACAATGTAAGGTGGTCAGTCAGTGCAGTTGTTTAGAACATGAAGAGGCAAGCAGTGCTGATAGTGGTAAAATAGCAGTTTTAGTTTTAGTTTTAGTCTCATCCAGTCAGATTCGAGGATTGGAACTAAATGTTATACATATAACAACTCAACAAGCTTATTATCAGGTTTATGTTCTGTTATGTGGATCCTTATTTTAACATTCTCTTCGGTTTCCCTGCTCTGTTTAGTTTCAGTTTCATTGAAATAGTCCTTGTTTGTTTCTATGGTTAAGTGTATATATTTTATATGTATATATCTAGTTTACTTTTCTTTGTTCTACCACTGTTAATATAGCCCTGTGTTTCAGTTGTTATTGGTCAGTTCTTGTTTATGCATTGTGTGGTTTTGCATTATTCTCCTTTGCATTATTTTTTTCAGTTCTTCTACTTAATTTAACTTGTAAAATTTCACACAATTTCTAAGGGAAAAACGTTTTTACACCAAATGCTTTTAAGTGTCTTAGAAAAAAAATCAAAACAGTACTTATTTTTATTAGGGGTGTAAAATTACTCACGGTTTGGTTTGTATCATGGTTTCGGTATAGTTCGGCATGTTCTATCTTTAGGAAAAAAAGGACTACTGTCAAATAAAATAAAGAAAGTAAGAAAAAAATAATCAGACTACAGGGAATAACACACAAATATACAAAAAAGAAGGTTTCTAAAAGCAGTTTTCAAGTACAGAAATGTACTAAAGTAATCAAATCTAAAATAACACTGCATATAATCAATGTATAAATGAAATACAGATTATTACAAAAAGTTAGTTACAAAAGCTATTCAGTCAAAAACAGTGAGTGTTGGATGCTTTGTCCAACTTTGATTAACATTAAAAACACAAACAGTAGGAATATTAGGCTGCTGTCACTTTAACACATATTGCACAGATCCAACATACTGACACTGTACATGTGATGTCTTTCTTAACTGTTTATGTTCACTTAAGACATAACGACTCGCCAAAACATGCATTTGACATAACATCACATTCGTGTAAACTAATTAAATTTAGTATTTACATGCTGTCTGAGCCGTGGCTTTCTATGTGCGCACCTCAGATGTGTGCAGACACAAATCATCTTTTCTTTTGCGTCTTCTTGCACTTGAATGTTTAAATTGCGCAAGAACTAAATGCAAAGTCTAAACTTTAAATGCGCAAATTATAAACTTATGTGACGATGCAACTCCGGCCCATTCAGGTCAGTGACTCCTCCATTAATTTTCCCAAGCGTCTTTCATGCTGTTAGCATATATGACTGGACAAATTAGAGCATACGGCACTCGCACTGAACAAAGTTTACAAAGACCTTTTTTTTTTTACCTTCGCTGTTCTAACGTATTGGGAATTCGGAATGTTCCCAGACAGGAGGTTTATATGATGCAGGCAGCGGCATTGTCAGCGACTCTTACGAACCGAACTGAACTGCTATAAAGCAAAATGCGAAAAACTGTGATGTCAGCAATAAATTTACATACTAACAGTTGATTGACCGCTATTGTCAAGCAAAATGCATGTGGAGCGAATCCATCGACAGAAAAATACATTAGCTGAATTCTGTTTTATGTGTTTTTAAAGATGCCTCGTCAGATTTGAATTTAACTGCGGTTGGTAGAGAACGGTGCGGCTTGATTTTTTTTTTTTAGAGCGCACCATTACATCCCTAAATTATAATGTATCAGCCATCGTTATCAGTTATAACAAAATAAGTGGCAAATTATTGATATTGGTCAAATTTGACTATTCAAGCAAAAATTATTTCTTACATTATGAAAAAGTATTTATTTGACTATTAACATAAGGCCTGCACTAAAAAAGATATAACCTCATAAGCTGACTGTATTAACTTTAATGACATTTTAAAACATCAAAAAATACGCTTAAAACACAACCTCCCACGTTAAACTTTTACTACCATTTCTGAAGGCAGCATCTTTAATAAATAGTTAACAACACAGACAGAACCTCTGGCCTCTGACAATAAACACTCGACTCTTATGTACCGTCTCATGCCTCACCCTCTAGTCAGGGCCAAGCTTCGGCCTGCCAGTGGAAAATAAAAAAGGTGCCAAATTGATGCAGAGATCAGATATTGACGAGGATGGTGTTTTTGTCCCCTGCGTATTCGTTACATATGAGCTGCAGCGCACTAGTGAGCCGAATGCCAGTCCAATATCCTGTTTCTCCATTCTGGAGCTTGACTTTGGCCACTGCCCCACTGGAAATGGACTACCGGTACACTAACACTGTGTGTGCAGCCATTTGTGAGTTAGACCAAGACATCTAGAAAGAAAGACGCACTGATCATGCATTTCTTTTTCAATGCAGCACGACTAGCTATGCAACAGTGCCGTTATACACGGCGGTCTATTAATAGCTAGGTTCTGTTTTCACTTGAAATAGCCGTATGGTGTAAGGACTTTGTCAGATAAGATAAGCAGCCTTTAGCTCGCGAAACCTCAGATGTAGACTGTGCCTAAAACAGCAGGCAGAACAATATGGGGCCAGACCTGGAAAAGACAACAGTAAAGGAAACTCCTAGAATCCAAAAATATACATACTCAAAAATGCAATCCAATCCACCCGTTTGATGTGTGCTGTACGCTAAGGCTAATACGACACACACATTATACTGGCAAGTTTTGCATGCTGAGCCCTGAAAGGTGTGTCCTTTTTGGGTTTTGTGTGTGTCTGCTGTGTCACTGGCTCCCCCAGTTTTCCAGCCTCACTGGATCTCCAGCCCTGAATGCAGCTAGCACTGCAGTAGAATCAAAGCGCCAAGTCACCAAGCATTCCACTGTCTGCACGGCCCGTCCCGAACACCACAGCACAGACACGGAAACCACAAATGCACTCTCACATTCATGTGCCAACACACATATATAGGGTTGGTATGCCTTATCAATCAGGAACAAGAACAAATACCATATACATAACTTGTGGGGGAAAAAAATCACTCAGCAAGCATGAATAGGCAAATTAAAAGAATGAAACCTAAGTGCATCTACTGACACCTGTCAAGAAGGAATATAGGCCATATAGCATCTCAAAATCAACAGTATATTTAAATATATAAAGTATATTTTTTTGTTTTTAATATTTATTTTATTTTTCCATTGTGACATTTTCATGACAATTATGCAAACCGTTTACTGTCTTGATGCAAATAAAAACTACTTTTAATTTACACTCATATTAATTAAACACTCATTGTATTACAATAATTTATATGTTGAGAATCACCACAGATCCTTTACAAATTTCTAGGGTCTCCAGAAACAAAGTCATCATATTTGTATAAACAAGATAGTGGCGAATATTAACTACAACAAATATAATTTTTGCTATTGTACTCCCATTTGCTCCAATAGCAAAACAAGAAATAATGATTGTATTTGTCTTTGCAAAAGATTTACTATGATGGTAAAAAAAAAAAAAAAAATCCCATCACCCCTTATAACTAGTTTTCTGTAATTTAATGTCAAGTTAATATAAGGAAAACATTATTTAAAAAAACAAAGAAATTTGTGCTCATGCAAATTTGATTGGGGATGCAAAAATTTCAAATGGCTGATAAACAACGTTTCTATCTATAAAATTTAACTGCCTTTACATTTAATTTCAAAACAGAAAACTTTCCTCTTTTTTCCCTTGGTTTTCTTTTATGTATTCCTCAGTAGCTGCAGGAAACTACATATGCATCATACATCTAACAGAACAGAAATCAATTCAAGTTCATGAGAAAATGAAAAGTTTCTGGGGCAAGACATCAGTGCCGTCTACCAGGGGGCTTTGAGAAGAGGGACGATTCTTTCATATGAAGGTTTACTTTTAATAATTCATCCCATTTGCGGCAGAAATAGCCAGTGCGAGTACTGATTATGACAGGCCCTTTTGTCCTCTGTGGAATCAGACAGCCCAGAGTCTCAGCCAGTCTGGGCTGAAGTGGGGGAAGGGTTGACTGACTAGCTGCCCGCTCCAGACCGCAGTGAACCAATTCCCAGCAATAACGCCAGCGGACGTACGCACAGCTTTAAGATTTTCGGCAACATTTTAGCCTACAGCTTCCATGTTATAGTGAAACAACACAAGGTTCAACAAAATAATATCACATTAAGAACATGCATTTCACATATATAGCATAAATGCTAATAGAAAACGTAAATAAATAGTACAGTGAGAATAAGCACATTTGAACAATTAGAGGCGTCTTTGTCTGGGAACCCAACAGAAGTAATAGGGTTCAAGAATGTGTGCACTCTGGCAAGCTATCTTTAAATATTACCAAGTGACATTTTTCACCAATTTTCCTAGTAACTATCACTATATACTATCCAATAGTACTTACTGTCTATTCTATATAGAAAATCTATTCCGGTTTTCGTGGTGGTAATAAAATAGAAACTAGTACCTATTTATAAGATGCTATTGTGTATTCCACTGAATTCTTTTTTTGAAAATTTCCTCCGAAATGCAAAGTATATATTCGTACTAGTGAGAATAAGTAAAAATAAAAAAAAACTAACTAACCAGATAAGAAAAGTAACAATTGTTTTCAGTGCGTGTAGTTATTTAATAAGTACTAGTGACAAATTGAAAATGATACTAATCAATATTGCAGTACTCGTAATTAAAAAATAAGCAGTCATAACGTAAAACAGACATGAGTTAGTTTTCAGGGATGAATGTTAAACGGCTTGCCATATTGTGCGCAGCCCCCACAGCAATACCAGCAATACTCAACTGATGCATTGAGTTGTGTTCCAGTGCCAAACACTCCCAGACGCCCGAGTCATCAGCAACACGCTTGTATTATTAGATTTAATTGGTCAAGCTGTTTAAAAATACAACATGGGGCTTATCAAAAAGTCGTTTTTGACAAACACGTCGCATTTTTGGGCAGCTGAACGAATAGTTTAATACGCCACAGCCAAATTCGATGGGTGTACAAGTCAGATAGTGACAAATAACGGTCAAACACTGTAATAATTCGACCTGAGAATGACATTTACACTCAGATAAATCTTTAATACGGCCGCACAGTTTGCTGCCATAATAACGGATTCGGAACTGCCACAGTTACATTTGATACATTTTCGAATGCAGACCGAATTAAGTGATTGAATCTAAAACGGTTGCATTGCCACCATGGTAACTCGAGTACGGTAGAATGAAAACATTATAGTTTCATTCGATACACGGTCGAAAATTGATCAAATGTAACAGTTTGCGTTCCCTCCGCATTCGAAATCGACTCCGAAAAACCCGCCCTACTTACATATATCCATTCCCTGTGGCTGGGATAGGGTGCAGTTGCAGGAGCATGTGTCATTGGAGTTGGCGGCGTTGTTGTTGTTGCTGGAGCTGCTGTCCGGGACCGTGATGTTTCGCATGGGGGCTCGGGGAAGTGACGGGACGGGGGGAAGAGAGCCGCCGGCCGCGGCCCTCACATGAACTGAGGAACACTTCCACAGCAGCAGCCTGCGGTCTCGGTGCACGCGCGTCTCATGCCATTCTCACGACTCTCCGACGCATTTTCTGCTTCTAGACTACGGTAAATACGTTCCCCGCATCTTGACTGTCTTTTCCTCTCGCTTTCATTCAGAAGAATGGCTTTCTGTGACAGTCTCAGGCTCACAGCCCACCTCCTCCTGCGCCTCCCTCCTCCGAGAGGGGAGCAGCTCCAGACAGACAGACAAGAGCGGTGGGAGGGGAGACTGGCGCTGACAATGGTGAGAGAGAGAGAGAGAGAGAGCGAGAGAGAGAGAAATAGAGAGAGAGAGAGAGAGGTTGTTCTACCATCAATAGGACTGTGTGTGTAGAGGCGGTTAGAATCTCTCTCTCTCACACACACACACATACACACACACACACACACACTCATTAGTGCCAGCCACAACCAATCAAGGCAGGCATTGAAGAGGCTTTAACCTTGGGCTGACCCCACAGTCTAGCAGATATTCAGCAGATGTGTCAGACACCCCCTTCTTTCCCAAACTGTCTGTGGCCTATAAATATCCAGGGTGGTTTTGGTGTGGGGAATGTCCGGCTGAGTGGGCAAAAGTGAAGTAGCAACCCATCCCCCTAATACCACCACCACCAAAGTATTTGGACACTCAAGTCACACTTAATTTGTGAATTTAATGAAATTACATTATAAAATATCAAACCAAGTATCATCTGCAAACATTCTAAAGCTTGTATCACAACTTACCACATCACTGATGTCGCTATGCTTTTTAGTGGATGTAAGATATATATCCGTTCTCCTCCAGCAGAAGGAGAACAGATTTTTTTTGTGAAATATTTAATTTAATTTAAAATGCATGCCACTTGCTTTGTTATTTAAAATTCATAATGTTTTGGGCCACTGTATGTCTAAGTCTTAATTTATGAATCTCACTTGTCATGCACATATTTCAGTGTTTATTGTAAATGATTTAACTGTAAATGATACAATTTTTTTTATTATTCTTAAAATTGTCTTCTCTTCTCTGATGGCATGTTTACTGACACAAGGACGGGACCAGAGTCCTGAAAGAGTTCTGTTTGGTAAACCCACACCTGCCGCGCCACACCCTGTGCCCGCACCCGCGCTCTAGGTTGAACAACCTAACGCTATAGCAATAGCAAATCACAACCATCCAACAATTTTTAACTGAATCAATCTTTTTTTAATCATTTCATACTTCTGTTTTCTACACACACAGTTCATATTTTTGTGTGATTCTTTATCTCTCTTGTCATGCACATATTTCATTCCAAAATAAAGAAATATGAATTTCTGTTTCTGTAGAGAAAATTAAGCCTAAAAACATGAAGTTTAAAAAAATTAATTTGTTATTCATTTTTGTGACATATTTATGACAATTTAAGCATTCAGGTTCTCCACCCAAATTCTCATTACTGAAAATGAATATATATTATTAACACTATTTACCAATGTTATATTAGTATTATTTGTATAACATTATAGTAATTATTAATGATTAATTGCATTTTTAAATATTTATATTTAGCTTTATTTCTAATTTTTACTTAAATGTTTAAGTTTCATCTAATATTTATATTATTTGACCTAACTTGAAAAATGATCTGTAATATTTTTTATTTCAGTTAATTATAACAAAACTGGTATTTATATATCAAAGTATTTCTTGTACTGCCTATAAGCTGATTTAAATGTTTAGCAGTTATATTAAAAGAAATGTATTGTGGCGGTCAAAAATTAACCCCTATTGAGAATAATGGAGAATACAAAAATTCCAAAGATAAATGTATAGACATGATTTGACATTATTTATTTTAGAAAATGTGTAGATCATCATTTGAAAAATGTGTTCATCTTCTTCTTAACCTTGATGTGAAATGTGACCTGGACGTGTTTTTGTGAAACTCTGGTCAATGTATACAAGCTGTATGAATAGACAAAACGAAAACATGTTTATGTCTGAAGAACATAGTGCATGTCGGGCTTAATTCAATCATGTTTACGAAAACGAAACGTTTACATCATGTAACTGTTGTCGGCTTTAAGAACTGTTTTTCAGACTTAAGTGCTAAAAAGTGGCCTTGTTATGACTGAAGTTGAAACCGATGCAGGTTTTGCTTTAGCGCCCTCTGGCGGCATGTGGGGTCATGGCACCACTGCATTGCTTTATAAATATGGGAAGAGTGACCTGTGTTTGTGGCCTACTTTCTCCTGTGACCTCTCACTGACGGTAAAATGGTTTGAAGCATTCCAGACCGAATTGCGGTAAAAGATATGCGTGAGTGTGTGGCTGTGAGGATATTTACAACGATAAGACAATCTGTGGTGAGACGAGCTTTCCCCGGCCGAGCCGGTCACAGTAAGGTCAGACAGATAAGAAGAGTTTATGACAACCTTTGAATAATAAAAAAAAGAGATATATTACTGGGGTACCATTTCAATGCTATAATTATGAGTCCTAAAACACTTTCACTTACAACTTTGTGAGCCAAGCAAAAAGAAGTCTGGGAAGACGCATGATTTATGATATCATTAATATCCATAGCACAAACAATTACACACGGATGATTAGTATTTGTGCAAACCCCTAACCTAAAGTATGAGTAATAGTAATGCTTTAGCAAACACGACTCATGACAGTAACTGACAAGAAAGAAGACGTTTCCCCCTTCAAATCATGCAGCATCTACACATTTATATTTTTTATACATTAAGAATTGTTTAATTTCCCATTATTTTCAATAGCAATTGTCATAGTAAACATATAATACAATTTTTAACTTTTAATATTTAAAACAGTATACAGGCAGTATAAGAAATACACTGATGATGTATAATATCAAATTTGTAATTGTTCATTTAAAATTTGAAATAATTTTCGTTAATTAAAATAATAATATAATAAATATAAATAATTATTTGAAACTTAAGTTCCTCTGGCAACTAACTGAAATAACAGTTATTAAGATATTATACAATTATTTATATAAAAATATTAATATTAAAAATAATATTTTAATAAAAACATTAAAATATATTTGAAAATAAAATGAAAACTGAATAAATACAAATAAAAACTAACTTAAAATATGAACAAAAGCTATAAAAGTATAGAAATAATTTTATGGTTACCCAATACTAATCAACATTTCTTACAATATCAGTTTACGTCACAGATGACTCCTTTCAATGCTTGTCAGTTTCTTTAGGGATGACTCATAGTGTCTGTTGCTGGAGGCCAAGCTTCTTATAGCTGAGACAGACACATCAGTCTGGCTCCGTCACACCACCTGTGATTGCTCAGGTGGAAGTCTAAATCACACTGCCGTCAGCCATCAAATCAGCAGAGATCAACATCACCGTTAGACCAAGTCTAGCCAAGTAAATGTGCCTTATATTTGTGGATCCAGGCAGGAACTTTAGACTGATGTATTGCAATTTACCAACACATTAAAAACTGCACATAAACTTGTGCTCTTTATTAATCAAAAGGTTAATAAATGGCCCAAAAATGTTTGTAATTAAAATCTAAATTTAGACTATATAAGATGGGAATAAGAAAAATTAAACTTACTGATAATTTCCTCACAACAGTATCACTTCTACAAATGCACAAACTTGTACAGACACACTAGTGAGAACCCTCTAAACTATTCTGTTACTAAACTCTAACTATTAATATAAAAGTAATGAAACTATATAAATATAATATAAACATTATGTGTCAAATTTCTGAGAACTTCCTTTTTACGGTTTTCACTATATAAATATTGTAATGTGACAAAAAAAAACATTTTCACCCTAAATAAGGTACTTTACACTTAGAAATATCATTAGTGTAATGTTTTAAGGTATAATTACATGTTGTTCCAATAAGTCAACAGTATTTTATTTTACAGAATTTAGTAAACAACTTTTAATTAAAATCAATGTGCTTAAAAAAATTAAACACTTAAAAGTTTTAACAGTAGAATTTTTACATTCTTTTTAGAAGTTAAAATATATTTTTTGGGCCATTTATTAACCTTTTGATTGAGTACTCACAAGTTTCTATGAAAGTTTTAATGTGTTTGTAAAGTCATTTTCCAAAATTTGGCCTAAAAAATAGCAAAAAATGTATGCAATAGTAACATAGCTATCTAAATACCATATATGTTAATTATTTGTATAAAACGCTAATACATTTTCTCAAAAGCATAGCTGAATAAACACACACATACACACAATGAAGTATACTTCACATGAATAGTCAACAGTATTGATTAGGAGTGATTAGAGTAGCTGCAGTCAGCATTAACTAATGTAATCCTCATTACTCTTCTCTCTCTAACTAACTAAAGTAATACCCCAAAATGAGCTACTAAAGAGTAGAAAGGAAGAAAGGCCAGACACCCAGGAATAAATCAGACGGAAACACCAATTCAAATACAGGTTCTTGTCAGTTTGCATCAAGACTGCCAAGTTTGTTTGTGTGTGTGCGTTTACCTGAGAATGGGAGATATTGATAGTCAGTAAAGTCATGGGCGGTGAGTGGCCGTGCCCCTGGGAGCTATGCAGTCTCTCACTGCTGGTGTGATGAAGTGTTTACATGAAGGGATCACCCTGAGGGGGCGGTATTCATTAACCAGACTTACAGACTCAGACTATTGACTTCTCGCTCTGGACTGAACCTCTCTCTCTCTCTCTCTCTCTCTCTCTCTCTCTCTCACACACACTTACCTTTAACACACTTTCCACAACTTCTGTTTGAGTAGCTACTCTTGAACCTGGACTTTTGTTATTGAGCTCTGTTTCCACTTAGAGCTCCATAGCACCTAATTTTATTCATTTACAGACTTTACAGACCATTCCTTAACTACAGCTCTGGGGAAACTTTAATGCATGAGCAATATGAAAAAAAGGGAGACAACATTTTTATATGTTATGAGGAAAATGTGAGTTGTATTTGCCGGTGAAAGCTCACCGTCAACTGTTCACAACTGATTTTACTTCTATAATTTTATGTGCTTCATAATGAAACGGGATGTTTAAGTAAAATGTAGGGCAGAACTTGATATTATCCATCTACTAATCTATCTGTCTGTCTGCACAGTTCTGTCTCCACAGTTCTCAATGCATCTATCTATTTTTGTTTTTAAAAATAGTGATATTTCGAAATGTTTCGATACTAAATATCTTATTGTTTCATATATTCATGTATTCTAATGTTCATTCACGTCTATTTCGTGCTGTAACTAGTAGTAAAGCGAAGAGATGATCCTTTTATGCATGCCTCGTTTGAGCCGAGGTGGCAACAGCGATCTATCATGTCACATTAACGAGCATCAAGATGGTATTTATAGCC